>OX243788.1:6772500-7397500 GCA_945859555.1 Megachile ligniseca | reverse complement strand
CAACAATATAATATATAAAACTAGTCTTTGATATCAATGAAAAAAAAAGAACCAAGAACGTAAAAAAATGAGTATAATATTCTATGGTACAAAGTACATTTGGAAAAAATTTTACATTATTACTTATATTATTTATTTATTGTATATATAATTTAAGAAACATACCTTGGATCATCAAATTCGACAAAAGCGAATGGTGGCCCCCTCCGATTTTTTAAATCAACAAAGATAACTTTACCGAATTTGTAGAAAAGATCTTGGATATCTTTTGTTCTTATATCAGGTGGTAAATTACCCACATAAATTCTACATTCGTTTCTACCACCGTGAGACATAATTCACAATTTTTGTTATTATTTACTGTATATAGGACACAAAAAATACTTTGAAACAATCTTAATCGTCCCCAAATTTTACACTCACTTTATTGATGAAACAAACAAGATGGTGGTACCGGCCGAGGGGGAGCATAATCATGAAACGCGCAGAACAACATGAAGACTTAAGCAAATGCGGATGACTATCAAATATTTTTGTATAGTCGACAACCAATTATATATATCGTATCTTTACATTATTCTTCTTTCTTGCATGAATTGGAACTGTATATTTAGGAATTATAAATTTATTTAATTACTTTAAATCTTTGAAATTAATTGAATTATTATTCGTTCCATGGAAGATCATACTTTACAGGCAACGAATTTCTGTTCATTGTGCGCATGTTCGTTCTGGCTGGTTTAGTATGCAATGTATGCGTCCAGTACAAGTTTCATGACATGTGGACCCAATGTGCAATGTTCTTTTCGTATCACCTTTCTATACTATTATATATCCCATGGATATTTCACACCTGTTAAATTTTGTTTACATCTAATGTTATTACTCAGATTATGTATTTATAAATGTAATAAACAGTTATGCCATTTGTTACTTCCTTTTTACAGTATAATTATTTTCTTCTAAATCTAACATAGTATTAATAATGACGCAATCATGTACTGTATTTTATAATTTTATACTTTTAAGTAATAAATAGTTCTACAATCTAAACTGTAAATAATGGCTAGATACGTATAAACATATTTGTAAATATTATAATGGCATTTTCTCTACATATCGGCACCAAATGGTGTCACGATTTTCCAAAATTGGCAAGAGAATCAGGTTTTTACTTCAATAGGCATAAATCTAAAGTACGAATAGATTGGAATCGTATAAGTATGTAAATTTCTATCCCATACTTTAGTAATTTTAAGAGTACATTTAATATTATTATATGCTTCTTTTAGGTAGCATAGATATAAATCAGATTATAAGGGACAGAGATTTTTATACCATTGATGACAATATAAATAACGTTATAGATTATTGTCTAGAAAGCGAATACGATATTAAAATTTTAGATCCAAACTTTGTAAAACTATTCCGCCTTGCACAACTAGCAGTTGAGTATTTATTATATTGCAAACAGTACTTGGATCATAGTGTAATAATCTTAAAGGATGAATTGAGATCAAAAATAGAAGAAAATGTTAAATTAAAAAAAGAAATAACTACTTTAGAAGAAATGATAAAAAGTTTAAAAGAAAAAACAAAAGAGCGGAACAGATTAATAGAAACTAAGCTTGGAGATAGTAATGGTGAAATTTATAGAGTAAGAACATTACATGCCTTATTTTAATTAGGACTTATTTAAAAATTATGCAACAAGATGCATTTTTGATTTTTTTAAGTAATATGAATTTTATTTATTTGTCTAGTGTCCTCATTGCCCAAAATCTTTTATATCTTCTATGTTTGTAAGTGCTCACATTATACGTCGTCATGCATATGCATCAGATTCATATATGGCTGCATCTCCTATGCATGAGCATTATAGAAATGAAACTGAAAAATTACATAATGAAATAAAAAATTTGAAGGAAAGATTAAATGAAACAGAAAAAGTGATACGAAATGAATCTGAAAAAATTTCTGATAAAAAATTAGTAGAACTTGATAAAAAGCAGCCTGTACAAGAAGTTGAGAGTTTAAAAAATAGCGTTAATAAATTTGATGAATATCAAGGATACAAAGGATATCAAGAGGAGATAAAAAATCTGAAAACTATGCTATTTGATGAAATACACGTAGGTTTTATGTAATAAATGGTAAATGTTTATATAATTCGTAGTAAATGTATAATAAATATAATAATATAAACAATAACTGCATTCACAGAATTTACGACAAAAAGAAAAAACTGTGTATGAACATAAAGCTGAAACCAATGTACAAACATTGATAAGTCAACAAGAAAAAGAATTTCAAAAATTGAAAAATCAACTATTTGAAAAAGTAAGTAAAAATTTGTTAAAAAATTATATTTGAATAACTCATATTTTGTGCGTATTTTTATAGTTAAATCCAGATATAGAAAGTATGCATGCAAAATTACATGCCCAAGAAAATTATTGGAAATCAAAAATAGAACAGTTGGAAAATCAACATCATAAAGATGTTGAAAGATTAGCCATGGAATTGAAATTAACACAAAAAATAGCTGACAACATGAAAGCTGAATATGAATCTAAAGTTAGCAGTTTAGAACGCCAAGCTGCAAATCAATCAAATATTTTAACTGAACAGAGTAAACAATTACATTCTTTATCAAATGAAATAACTGTTTCACAATTACATGAAAGGAGTAATGATTCTGAGAACAATTTGGCAAAAAAATACGATCAATCTATCACATTGAATCAACCTAATGAGACTAAGAAGAAATCAAATGAAAATGATTTTAAGAAGAAACCTTTCTTGGATACAAAAATTCACGCAGTTAATGTTGGAAATATTAGTAGTCTAATTAGTTCAAGCCCATTAAGTAAAGAAATTCTATTGGTATCAGAAAATAAATTACCAAAGAATATACATACTTTGAAATCTAGAACTCAAACCATCATGTGTGAAAATAAAAAAAGTGTTAAAGCAGAAAATACAGAAGATATAAAAAATGCAAAGTTTTATAATGAAAATAAAACAAGCGATACATCAGAATCAGAAGATTCAGTATTGGAAACAGAGAATGATTATGAAATAACACAAAAAAAACAAGATTTAAATCCCGAGTCAATTAGAAAACCTAACTTAAATGAACGTAGTATACATAAGCAAGGAAGTTCTTTCAGCAGAAACATTTCACAAGATATCCTATCTCATGTAAAAAATAACGAAAAATTAAAAGTTCCACCAGATAATCTTTCTTCTGTGACAAACTCAGAATCATTTAGTTCTGATTCACTTTCAGAAACAGAAAGTATTACTACAATTCATAATAATTATCCATTGCATAAACATACAACACATACATTAATTTCATCAAAACCTAAAAAAATAGTAGAACATGATTCATTTTCTAAAAAGCCAGGGATAAATTTAAGAGACGTATTTGAGCAGAAATTACGTGATTTAGGAATAGATCCTGAATGGCAGGGAATACCAAAAGCAACTTTTAAACAAAAAATGGATATTTTAAAACATCATGAAAAAATTGCTACAAAGGTAAGAAAAATATACATAAAATTTTATTCTGTCTAATTAAATTTGTAACATTAATTTTTTAAATCTTATTTATTTTCTTAGAAATTGCCAAAATATCCTCAAGTAAAATTAAAAATAATTAAAGAAATTATTGGTAAAATATCTAAGAAGGAAAAAGCAATAGAAAGTTTTAAGTATTCTAAAAAGTCACCTTCGAATACATTTATAACTAATGTTAAGCATACAGCAGTAAAGGCAGCCGGTGACAATAAAAATCTTGGTAATCGTTATTTTTTAATAATTGCTACTTCCACCCTTTATAAGATAAACAATATCGCAATCTTTTTAGGTCGTGCTTCTACTCTACAAGATAAAATATCAAATAATATCCATTCCACATTAGAAAGTGAAGATTCCATTCAAAGTACAATCGATAGTGAATCGCCTATTAAACCTGTAAAAACTCCAAGCACTAAGAATACAGAAAGATTAGTAGGAGTTTCTCCAAATTTGATAAAATCTTTAAAAAATGTACATCATGTAATGAGTTCTCAAGAATCTCAAATACAAAAGAGTTCATTCAACAAAATAAAACAATTGAATGCAACACTATACAATAAGGATGTATTACATAGTACATCAATGGAGAATAATAGTATCAATCATTTAAATGTAGAACAAGAATTACAAAATGTTCCGGCATCTCCGAAACATAATAAAAGTGTTCTTAAGTCTACTACTGGTTCAACAAGTAGTTTAACGAAAAAAAAAGTTATTTTTGATTTAGGAAATGAAAAAGATAAAGAATCATTATCTGATTATGATATAAAGAAAGAGGAATCATTTTCTGAATATGATGCTAGAAGAGAAGATTTAAATGATAGTAACTGGAATACTTCAAGGTATACAAATCATTAATTCATATAGGATATGCATTAAAAACTAGTATTAAAAATGCTATTACAACAAAATTGTAATATTTAGCTCAAAACTATTTCTTAACTCTATTTTTGTAGTGCTTTTGATGAACAAAAACATCATATCGGAAAAGAAGCTTATAAACAGTCAGATAACATTATATTGAAAACTGCTCAGAGTGATAAAATAGCTGAAATATCAAGAAAACTTGAAGCACAGGTAATATATTATAAAATTTAGTTAGTTTCAAGTAATACTAAAAATAGATATGTTGTTTCAGTTAAATATGGTAAGACAAAAACCAGTGGGATCAGTTGAAACAATATTTTCTTCAACATATAAACAAAGTAAAGAAAATCGAGAAAAAGACATTGAACACATAAGTGGTACCAGCATAAATTCTTTTTTAGAGAGTTCATTTAAGACATCGAATTCTAAAATGACAGATGATTCATTACTATCGCCACGCAGTGTGAACCATAAAATATCTGAAACTTTATATGCAGAATCTGTATCAGACGTATCAGATCTGGATTCTGATATAGATAAAATTTTAAAATTAGAATAATTATAAACAAATATTTATAGAATTAGTTTATTTATAATATTCAAGATCGTACAAATGTGTTTTACTGTTTGTATAACAAAAATTTAACTTAGAATGTTTTGTATAAAACAATGACAGTATTATTGTATGCTAATTTCTAATTGTATTTAATCTAGTCTTTAATACCAAAGTATAGTTATAATATAATATTAAGTCAAGATCAAAACTTTATGTATTACACAAAACTTTATTTATAAATAAAAAGGAAAGTGCCTTTTTTATATTGAAAAAAGTACTTTTATTCTGATTGATCTAAATTACGTTTTAAGAACATGTGCATAAAATGGATTTAAATTTTCGCACGTTTGACAGTATCGATCAATAAGGTAGGATGCGACTTTAGAAAACCTAATCAGAACCAACATGCATAATATGAATGAAAATCTATCTTTTGGCAAAGAGTAGATATACTCTGGGTAGGTATACTCTGTGCTTTTGGTAAGCGTACCTTCGTGACAGGGACTAGACATATTTTCTTAGATAAAAAGCCGCGAAAAGTGAGTTTTTAAACTAATCAAATGTTTTCATGGTAATTTTGCATATGTCCGTTTGTTAACTATAAAACTCTTAAACTATTTGTTTAGAAAACTCTTCATAAGTAAATAGAACATCCTAGAACGCGGAAATATATGATCAAAATACAATAAATACAATATTATATAAAACGTAATAAAATAATTAAAATGTTGTAGAAATAAGTATGTTTATAATTTTATTGCAAAATAAGATATTTAATTTAATATAAATTTGATTATTTTTTTTTGCAGTATAGTTTCTTCCTTAATTCATATTTGTGCATTTTTCTTATTTATGATTCGATGTGAATTTTCGACATTTTCTGCACATTCAAATAGTAATTCAATGTAACACGTGGAATCATTGATGGTATTGCCCGAGATCTTTTTCCTACATGTATGTAATTTTTTATGCAGTAGAAAAACTTTTTTAAAGTTTATATTTCGTGTCTATTTATTCATATACAATTTTGCAAACAATTGCAGCTAATTAAGTATCATCAAGAACGAATGAAATGATGGCGCATTGTGAAACTGATAAATTTACAGAAAATGCATCGTCCAACAGGTAACATAATATTTTCAACAATTAATTGTCGGGAAATTAATTATTCGATATTTGGGCAAATAGTTCATAAATTTTTCCTTTGTTTTTTGTTTATTATGCGATAGTTACAAATCACATATACTTTAATATATTTTCTTTGTGTATTTCTAGCGGCGAATTCACATTATACGTGAATAACTTGCCCAACGAATTAAATGAAGTATGTAAAAACATTGCCTTTTATTATAATTACAATATTTTGTCATTTGCAATTATATATTTGTATTTTATTTATTTTTTTTTTGTTCAAAATTTATTGCAAATATCAATATATAAATAATGAATAATATATTATAAATTGTAATTTTTAAGCTTGGTTTGATGGAAATTTTCAATCATTATGGCCATGTAAAAGGACGCTTTTATCGTCCAAATGCCAGCTGGGCTTTTATTACTTATAATACATACCAAGAAGCAGAAAGTGCGATAAAAGATTTACATGATGTATTACCATTACGTTTAAAAGTATCGTTTGCCAGAGAAAAGGCATCTAATGAAATACAGTTTCCGAAAGGATCTGATTCTGAACATGTCATAGAATCTCATGATGACAAAAACATAAGAAATATTAATTATGCAAAAAATGTTCCGTAAGTATATATTCATGAACTTAGCAATTTCAATAATATAGGCTAATATATATATGTATATATAAAAATTGAAAATATATTTCTTTATGTATACAGTCTGCAAGCAAAAGGACGAGGTAAACTTTTAAATGTAATTAAAAAAGTGGAACCAAATTCAGGATTACCCATATGCACGTACACAACTGACAATGATTTATTATATCCATATCCTTCAGATCCATATACGTATAATCCATATGAAAATGCAGATCCTTATGGAAGTACCAATGCATTATGGACAAGGTATTATTCAAAATCTTTATGAAAAATATATCTTATAAATTATATATATTTAAAAATCCTTTAGAGGTCAACTAACTATTACACAAGATGGGAAAAGACATGTCTCATTAGGTAGGGGCTATACTATGTATGAAGTCCCATATCCTGAACCCGAAATTCACAATTATATTCAGAACGTATACGAAAAACGTACTAATGTAAGTAACATACAAAAAATTTGAAAACAAGATATTTCCTAATAATAGTTTAATGTAGTTTTTAGACCTATAAAGTATAATTTAATTTAACAGGGATTGTATGAGTATGGCAGAGACACGTTACAAGATGCAATTGGAAGTTGTAAAAAATGTGGTAGAAAAACAAAACTTACCTGTGTAAGATGTCACACTTACTATTGTGGTAGATCTTGTCAAATCTCTGATTGGCAGCAGCATAAAATGGAATGTCAAAGTATTCCGTAAGTTTTTTCGTTTAGTGTATGTCCCTAAATTATTGCATGTATTTTTTTAAATTAATTTTTGTATTTTATTGTTAGAGACTTAGTGACAACAACAGCGCATTCACCTATGCCACGATCGAATAATGAGGAACAAATGCCTTCTAAGAATATCTCTCGTGTTCAAGTACCTCTTCGACAACCGAAAAAACTAATGAACGCAATAACATCTTTAAATGAAAATATTAATACCGTTGCAAAAAATAAACGTAGAAATAATATAATTTCGGCAAATAATAGTCATGACGTAGATCAGAAAAATGAAGAAGAAGAAAGAAAAACAACTCCTGCATATAGTAGAATTAACTCTCAATCTAAAGAAGTTGATAATGATAAACAGTTGAAAACTGATAATAAACCAATTCAATTAAGTTCAATCAGTCATATTAGGAAACCATTTGAGAAACAGAATGACACTGAAAACTCAGAAAAATGTGCAAAGAGGTCACAAACTTTTGGTGTAAATGATGTAAAGAAGATAGAGGAGGATATAGCTTTTTCTGAACATACATTTTTATCAAAATCTAAATTTACCGACGTAAGAATAATCATAAAGTCAGATTGTGAATACTGGATTCAAAAGGTGACAGACGATAATGATCTTGTACAATTAATGACTGATTTACAATGTGAGGCAGAAAATGCACAAAAAATTGAAGCAACAGTCGGTACTCTTTGTGCTGTACAATACGAAAATGTTTGGCACAGGGCTGTGGTTACAACATTGCATCCTTTGAAAGTACATTATATAGATTACGGCAACGATGAGATTGTAAAAACAAACGATCTGCGTGAAATTAATAAGTTTAAACATATCCCAAGATTTTGTGCTAAAATTCGTTTGTCAGAAAAGGCAAACAAAAAACACAAAGACCTCAAATATGAGGACGTAATATCAGTAAAGATGACATCAGTGGATTCAAATAAAGTTATTAATGTTGAAGTTGAAGGAGAGAACGATATATTGACATCAGAAGTAACTCCGACAAAAGCTCCGATAACACATACTTCAACAACAGCAGAAATTAAGAATGATAAAACCTTGGATTCACAAGAAGCTCCCAGTAATAAAGAAGTATCAAATCCAATAAACAAATTAAAAAGTATACTGGATACTATGTGTGTCGGAGATTTAGGTATTTTAGAAATTCATGCAGAATTAAGTAACAATACTTACAGTATAACGTTGTTACCACATAATGCAATATCCGATTATGAGAAACTCTTAAATGATTTACCTGCAATGTGTGCAGAAATAGCAGAAAAAGCAGATCATAGGTAACATTATTTACTAATATATAAAGTACTTTCATAAAATACTGTTAATACAATGTCTGAAATATTAAATTGTTAGACCACAGATAAGAGATTTAATATGTGGCCAAAGACTAGATGGTGATTGGCTTAGAGGATATGTTTTATCCCTTGAATCTCCATTAAAAATGGCTACAGTAGATGAAGCTAGAATGACTGTAATTAATAAAACTGTACCATGCTCTGAAAAGTTTTTAAATATTTGTACATTTGGTGCAGTGTGTGAAGTAATTGATGCTAAACATAAGTTTAATGTAAGTACTGAAATATATATATTATTAAATACATTTTGCACATTATTTTTATCTAATATTGTAATTACAATTTGTAGGAAAGCGGTCACTATGAGTTTGAAGTGAAAGCACAGAAAACTGACAAAAAAGATGGAATTGAAATAGAACTAACAAAAGAACAGGATAAAATAAAAGCTGTTGTGAAGCCTTGGACACCACTACCTGAACAGAAAGGATTACAATATGCTGAATTAAAAAGTGGAAGCGAGGTATGGATATTGATTATAATTTAAGTAAAAGAAAATACAATGTTTAATATAAAAATTGTGGTTTCAGGTATGCTTAACTGCTTTTCGAAGTCATACGATTTTATTCGCTCGGTCTTTAAGCACTCCAGAATTAGAACATTATAATCGCATTATGCAAAGTGTTGCAAAGTGTGCTCAAACATGTACGTAATGATTCATAATATAGTAAGAATAAAATAAGTATAAAATTAATTTTCATAAAATGAAATAATGTTTTCTGGTATCAGCTCCATCTTTGAACGAATTACCAGTTGTTGGACAAATGGTAATAGCTCAGTATACTGATGATAATTATTATCGCGCTATTGTTACTAAAGTACAAGATGAAAAAGTTGCAATTTCTTATGTTGATTTTGGAAACGTAGACATCACAAACATAAAGAAACTTAAAACTTTAAGCGATGATTTAAAGCAGGTATGTTACTACATAATGTGTATATGTAATTATACAATGTTATTCAAAACACTTTATATATGTAATGTTTCAAAAGCTTCGATCTTGCACAACTAAGATCGTTTTAAAAGATGTTTCTCAAGATGTTCCTATGACACAAAAAGTAAGCAACTATCTTAGCTGTTTAGTAGGAACTGAAGTTCCTTTAACATGTACTTTTGATGGAATACCTTCTAAAGATGGTGTGTATCTTAAATTACATGATGGAGGATGTGTTAATACAATAATAAATGAAATGCTAGCACCGCCAACACCAAAAACTGCAGAGGAAGGTAATTATGTAAAAGTTATTAACCAAATTACTTTAATATTAACATACAGTTGCGATTGAAATGAATGATTTGTTGTAGATAAAACGTGCTATATGATAAATGATATAAACGTAGTTAGCTTAGGAAATGTTGGGGACACCATTGAAGTTCTTGTGTTACACTGTATCGAGGATGGTTACAAGTATACAGTGTGTCCATTAGATTATGATTTAATAACTCATGTTTATGATATAATGCCCAAACTGGTAATCTATATTTTAAATTTTATTATGCAAGTTATATACTTTAGTTTATGTATATCTATACATAAATGTATTGTTGTTACAGATGAAAACATACTGCGAATCAAGCGAATACTACATTCCCCGCGAGAAAGAGCTTTGTCTAGCACTTTACGAAGGTGATTGGTACCGTGCAACTTGTATCAGTCGCAGCGAAACGATTACAACAAGTTCTGTTTTCTTTATCGATTATGGAAATGTTGAGAGGGTTGATCACAAAAATATAAGACTTATGCCAAAAGATTTTATTACTCCTGATGCGCTTGCAAGTATTTGTAATGTAATCAGTAAGTATAACGTTTATCACGGGATATATTTTTGCTTGAGTGTTCATTGTTGTATGTGTATTATAATATGATTTTATAGATGCAGGACCGACTGATAGTAATGGACGATATTCTACTGAAGTGGAAAACAAAATTTCTAAATCTCTTGTTCCTTCTGAATGTATTAAAATTAAAATCGTCGAATGTGATGAAGTAGCTGGCATGTATAAGGTGGAGTTACCACTAATTTAAACTAACTAGCAGCTATAAGAGATATATAATATGAATCTCTTGTATAATATAAAAGAAATTCGAAGAATTTTAGTTAACAGAGTTTAATTATTGTTTCAAGAACACATTTTTCGTATTTTAACAACTTGTTACTATCAAACAAATTGTTATTTTCTACTTAACTATTACATAAAAAATAACAATTTATTTTTCAAAGACTATATCTACCTTAGTTTTATTATAATTTTATTTTTGTGAACTGTTAGTTTTAATAAATAATCGTTTATTTTTAAGAAACAACTTTTATACACATGTTCGAACACAGAGAAGTGCGAGTTTTATATTTTGTATTATCAATATTATATAAATAAAAATAAACACAAATAAAAACAGCGCTCAACATTATAGAAATGTTAATTAAATACCAAGTTAGGAATTATCATAATTGTAATAGTTTTAATTTTACAAATAAAACTTTTATCAATCGTTTTGAATTTAATAGGTTACTTAACCACAAATATTTACGAGTTAATTGCTTTAATTTCTAACCTATGTTACATTGGCCTGCCTAACCTTCCTTGATATGTCAGTTCGGATGACAGATTGCTCTAAGCAACTGTCTGGTTTAAATAATACGAGGCTTCCAAACAAAAAACGGAATAAATGATGAACGTTCAAATAAGGCATCCCTATGAGGGTTTATTACATAAATATACCAATGCCATGAAAGGATGGCAATACCGTTGGTTTATCCTTAGTCCTGAAACTGGTGAACTACATTATTTTCTAAGTGAATCTGAGAAAAATCAACGACCACGATGTTCTATTTATTTAGCTGGGGCAGTAATTGCACCAAGTGATGAAGATTCCAATACTTTTACTGTCAATTCTGCTACAGGTAAATTAACATATGTTAGTAAATAATAGTCAGTTTAGTATATGTATAGTATTGTTTACATTAACACAGGCGATATGATTAAACTAAGAGCTACAGATGCTCGTGCTCGTCAAGAATGGGTTGACAAGTTACGAGCTGTTACTGAAATGTATACTAGAGCCATAGCCAGCAGTCATCCTCCTTTACCTCCAAGAGAACATTCTGCCAGTTCCACTAGAAACCCAGTTGCTAAGCTGGAAGTTTTAGATGCTTTTGCCAATTGTCAGGAGCAACTGAGTAAAGTGGAAAAACATAATCTTGCATTAGCGCAAACTATTGAGAACTCAAGTTTAAATTTGGATCCTGATTTACTAGTTCTTAAAGCAATGGCACATACTACATTGCACACATTAAATCAATGTCTTAATATATTATATCAATAATTACTGAAAGTCTCATTATCATTTATAAAAGACTTAAAGGAATTTTTTGTATTCATAATTATCCAAAAAGTATCAAATGCATTTCAATTAATCCATATAGAATGTATTTTAAATCTCTTACTGACAATCCAATTATATGTTCTTCCAAAGTCAGTTACATGGGAGAGTTTGCCTTCTTATTAAACATTAGATAGAGACGAATAGTTACAGTGTTTATAAGACTTTTAAAGATAATTATAACATTGTACATTAAAGATTTTTCAATACCTTTACATCCAAATTACATAAAGAAATGACTTGTAACAAAATATCTATACATACATGTAGATATAGATTGGTCTAATGCAACATTCATAACTTAGAAATGAGAAAGTATTTGTGATTATATTGTGTATGCAAATTAATAAAGAAATAAGGTATTCATATATGTACTGATTAATCATTATTGTGAAAGATACAATGGAGCAAAGTATTTCTCTCATCTGTACCATCATCATTGATAAAGTAAGAAGGAAACAACAGAACCATCTATTCATCTTTAAACAAATGTCAAGGATATGAAATTAGGTGAAGGTGAACAAGTAAGATACTTTTACCTTGCTTAGAGAACAGTTTCAACCAGTTTCAATATCGCGTGATCCACGTTAAGATCACAGAATTTACACGTTCAATATAAACATTTCAGTCTATATAGTCGTTAAAATGATAACAAATCGGATTGTGTGAAATATTATACGCAATTAATATCTGATAATTATTTCAAATGCTCGTTATTATTAAATGCAATAAGTTGCAAAAAATAAAAGAAAATTTTTGTGATAATCATGTCTGTTATGTCCACTTCAGAATTATTAACTGAAGCAGGTGGCATCAAGATATACATGACAGAAGAACATGCATCTACTGATTCCGCGATTACCGGCAAAATTTGTATAACATTGAAGAATATAAAAGAAACCAAAACAAAAGATAAATCTTATGGATTTCATCTTACAAAATCAAAGTGGGATCCCTATCCATGGGTAGGCTATGTTGAAACTGGTAGTTTAGCTGATGCAGCTGGGCTCAGGTAAAATTAAACAATATAAATAATTGTTGCAAACTTTATGTATATTTAAATAAAATATTGTATTATGTTTTAGACCTGGTGATTGTTTAATAAGTATAGATGGTAAAGATTTAGTAGGATTAAAAATAAAACAGATAGCAACATTAATTCAGTGTTATCAAGATGATAATATAAAGTTATATGTGTGGAGAAATATTGATGAAGAAAGTCAGGAGGACTCAGGAATAGCTATAAAAGGACCACTGCCAGAAGTAGCCAGCAAACTTGCAAATGCACTATCTGGAGTTGTATGTGATTAACTTTTATGAAACAATTTTTCAGTGAATACTTTAAGTGTGTAGTATGTTAGTTCAGAAAAATAATCATTGTATCTTTTCAGGTACGAGTTTTAGAATGTCCAATTTGTTTGGAAAGTTCACTGCCTCCAGTCTCTCAGTGTGTACATGGTCATATCTTGTGCATGGAATGTCGTCCAAGGACACCTCGTTGTCCAATCTGTAGAGTTAGATTAGGTCAAGGTAGATGCTTGCTCGCAGATAAACTTCATAAGATATTTCGCGATGTTTTTAACATAAAGGACAATTTACCTGACAACGCAGAACATCGTACACAAAGTTTTCGTGACCGATTGTTTGGTAAATGTAAAAAACAAACAGTAGCGCAAGTAACAGAAAGAGATAATAACAGTGTAAATCCAAAAACACGTCGATTATTATTAAGTAAATTATTTCGTGTTGGAATAGAGAAAGCTACGTCGGCGGATAACTTAACAATAACTTCTACCCAAACATTGAATACGAATAAAGCACAGTCGAGTAATTTCAACGACTGTTTGAATTTGTATGATCGTATAAAATCTGCAAGTACCGGAGAATTATCAAAGGAAACAAGGAAAAATATTCATGAACACTTGCAAGCTGATTCAATGACTGGAACAACATCTAGCACTACCAGTATAATGTCGAACGTACCTACTACACCTGTTTGGGGAGGTTCTATGAATTCTATCTCCCTTATGCAAATATCATGTCCTCTTGCAAAGCAAAGTGGCTGTAAAGACATTATAACATCTGATACAGTGTTAGAACATTTAAGCGTAAATCACGAAGTACCACAAGTTCATTTTTATTCTATTCATATAAAACTTCCATTCCCACTTCCACTTGGTCCTGAAGCTGTTTATGTATTACATTGTGGCGAAGATATTTTTTTCTTTCAGGTATGTTTTTCTCAATTTCATGAAAACTCATTTAATTAATTCTTATGGAAAAACTAATGCTGTAAATTATTACCATACAGTGTAAAGGAGAAATCGTTTGGATGAGTAGTACTATACGAGAAAAAATGTTATGGGAATGGAGTTTACATGGCCAAGGAGAAAATGGTAGTGTAATAAAGGTGCGAAGAAATGTTGTAAGTCTTGTGAACTCAGTAACGTTAACACCACAACATACTGCATCTTTGCCAAACACTTTGCTATTGCACACACTGGACATTCAATTACTAGAATGTCACTCACCCGAACTGGCAGTGTAAAATACATATCTGATATGAGAAAATAATCAAATTTTTTATTATCCTTCTTATTATTATTTATAATTAACAAGTTCATATTTTATTATAAAAAAATCGACATAGAAGTATCACAATATTAATAAAAGACTACTTTAGTAAATATTAACATGCATTATAAAATGCATGTAAGATATGAAAGTATGGTCCCATGTTACATCAACATGAGTTAAAATCTAGTTATTAAAGCATGCATGGACAAATTCGTAAGGTATACAAATAGATAACATTAAAATATATAAAGTATTTCCTTGTTTAAGGCACAAGATTTTATAAAAATTGAAATGTATACAAATATGCATCATGGAGTTTTACGCAATATATCATCCATGTATGGTTTGAAAAATTCAAACTGTCCAGTCCGAGCAGCTTGTCCTGCCATAATATCATATGCATACTTTAACACTGCCAAATAATTTTCCTTCCCAATTATATTTAATTGAACATTGTATACATGTGTATCACATGAAGGTGTCATCTTTTTCCCAACTGACATACAAAGCTTTCTTTTTTTAAAATCAGGTCGTGTATCTACTTCTGATTCTTCTTTTGTTTTATCTCGTTTTGGGCAACTACAAACTCTAACTGGAAGTCTTCGTCGACCTAATACTCTCCTTTTATGGTCTTCCAAAGTGAAAATTAATTCAGTAGGTCTTCGATTCATACCAGATGGGCAGCTATTTTTACATAAGAATTTAAAACACACTGGTACATACTGTGAACCAGGTTGAGGAGTGTGAAGAGGTGTCAATATAGACAAATGTTCATTTCTCTCTTCATACAAGCTCATGTGGTCTGTGCAACGGACAACATGCTTAATTACTCTAGGATCTATATCTCGATTACTTGGATTGTTTGGTGCCATGTGATTATGACACCTTCTGACTGGATCACCTGCATATTGATCCAAGGAGAATACCATTGCAGTGCGTAATAAAAAGCCATCAACTGGTGGTTCCCATTTAAAACGCAATGGTAATGTTTCATCCATATTGATGAAAACTTTCTTTAATGCTGGAGAGTACTATACAAAATTAGATAGAACATATTTCAGTTAATAGTGTGGATTACATATTAAATGTTTAAATTTATACTCACAACCCAATGTTTACTTGAATCTTGATTAGCTAATGACACTTGAAAATTATGATGCCCAGGAAATTCTTCTTTTACGGGTATAGAACTATTAGGTTCTTGAAAATATTGCTCATCTTCATCTGCAATCTGTTTTTCTTCTTCTAAATATTGTTCTGTGGTAATTTCATCATATTTCTCTTCCACTTTAGTTTCTATAATGCTCTGTGACCAGATTGATGGCATGAAATCACTGTATTAAGTAATAAAATATGTATCACAAATTTAAAAATAAAAAAGAGAAAAATATTAAGTTAGGTATCTTGTAACACAATTATATTTCTTACAGTTCTTTTTCCAGCTCTTTGTACTCTTCTTCGCCAAGTAAAGCAGATTCTTGCGAATCTGAAAAACCATTTGCATTGGTCATCTTCTGAAAATTATTTATACTGGTCACTTTATGTCACAACAAATTCACGTCAAATCAAGATCACGTTGCGCTAAAAAGACGCCATTTGTATCCGCGCGAAAATCCTTTGTTAAAATAATGGCTGATTTTCACCATTTTTTGACAATGCACCTAGTGGAAAGATGGATCAAATGTGAATTAACTTTGGCGGATTTATGCGGCGAAACTGAGAAACTCTGGAGACTCTTGTTTCTCCCATACAGAAGGACGCAGGAGAGACAAGGAAGGAAGGGAGTTCCTCAGTTTCTCTGCTAATCACTAGATACTCAAATAATGCATTTCTTATAATCGAACACGTATCTATAATTTATATGTTATATGAATTGTGTCACGTTATTTTATGGCGGGAATAACATGTGGCGCACCACGGTAATGTACGTCAAATGCGTGAAACAAACGACTCCAATATGGCGAATGTGAGGGACAGTGATACGTCGTTGTGGCTTCATAACAAGCTTGGAACGTCAAATGATAGCTGGACTGGAAGTTCAATTTGTTCACAACTTAACGCAGAAGTACTACGGAACATTAAAGACTGTTTTCCAGACCTTCAAACACAAGTTAAACTCAAATTACTTCTTTCATTTTTTCACATACCAAGACGGAATGTTGAGGAGGTAAAACTGTTTGTTTGTTACAAATATTTTGAGCACGTGAATTATCAAGTATTTTCTGAGATATGAATGAAAAAATTTGGAATGGCAACTTTAACGAATTTAATATTTTATCACGTTTAATAAAAGTATGCATTACAGACCCGCCACTTACTTTATTTCAACGTTATATGTTTTTGAAACGTTTAGTAAATAATCGTGTATCCTCTGTGACCAATATTTTGTACACAACAGATTAGTGTTTAAATTTATAAATAGCAGTTGGTGCTTTTCAAATATTTAATGAGCTATGAGAGTATTATGATTTGTACTTTAAACATGTTTTCGCAATGTGTATTTGTAATACATAATATTAATAAATTGTGCAGTGGCGTGTTGAATTGGAAGAAATCATTGAAGTGGCATCATTGGATAGTGAATTATGGGTGTCGATGTTATCCGAAGCGATGAAGACTTTTCCTTCAACTGGTTCTTTAAATACAGATATCACAGACCTAGATGAACATAGACCTATTTTTGGAGAGCTAGTCAATGATCTTCGTAAACTTTTGAAAAAACAAAATGACCCAGCTATGCTTCCATTAGAATGTCATTACCTTAATAAGACTGCACTTACGTCAGTTGTTGGTCAACAACCTACACCAGTTAAACATTTTACTTTAAAGAGGAAACCAAAAAGTGCTGCATTAAGAGCAGAATTGCTTCAAAAAAGTACTGATGCAGCCAGCAATTTAAAAAAGAGTACTGCTCCTACAGTGCCTGTAAGGAGTAGAGGAATGCCTAGAAAAATGACAGACACTAGTAAGTTTTTACATATAATTATGACGGAAGTTATTTCAAAAGAATAAAAGGAAAGTTATATTACAACTTAATGCGTTCTTTTCAGCACCTTTAAAAGGCATTCCTAGTAGAGTTCCCACAAGTGGTTTTCGATCTCCATCGCTTACAAGTTCTTCTATGTCTACAAGAACACCACTTAGTAACAGAATGCGTAAAGATGGTGGCATTAAGTTATTAGATATTAATGAGCAACCTTTAGGATATGCCCAGGCAAAGAAACGAAAGAGAATGATGGAATTAGAGGAACAACAAAAAAAGGTTGCAGAGGCACAAGCAGCTGCAGCTGCAGCTGCATCGGCAGCTACAACCACGACAGAAACATCAACCACACCAGAATATGCTCAAGGATTAGCTTCAATCAATCCACCTGCAACTCCAATTACTCCTGTTGTATCTGTACAGTCTTATGCAACACCTACTACTCCAAGTGGAGTATCAGCAGTAACTACCCCACAAACTCGTATGTTTATTTATATATAAAATATGTATTTAACATTCTTAACGTACATTATTTTTAAGAAATAATCAATATTTATTGTATAGCTACAACATCGAGTACACCTACAACACCAAACACAGTTCTACCTGTTGCAACACCAACTGTTATTACACCAGTCGAAAGTACTCCTATCGGAGTGCAAACCGTTAGACCACCTCAAACGGTTACGCAAATTCGTATACAAACCACCGCACAACCTGCTAATGCAGCTGCAAATACGAGAAAAGGACTATCTCTTACGGTATCTGAAGACATTTATAATATAACAAAGATTAACACGGAAGATATGAGAAATCATTCATTTATTTATCTTATTTTCAGCGTGAACAAATGTTAGAAGCACAAGAGATGTTTAGGACCGCAAATAAAGTAACTCGCCCAGAGAAAGCACTTATTCTAGGTTTTATGGCAGGCTCTAGAGGTGTGTATTTACATTTAAGATTATCAAATATCCTTCAATCGAGAGAAACTTAATCGTGGTGCTTTCATTGTATGACCAGATAATCCTTGTCCGAAATTGGGTAACATAGTCACAGTCATGCTCTCGGAAAATATAGAAGAAGTGACTCAACCAGATGGAACGACTGTACCAATGTTAGTCGAAACACACTTCCAAATGAATTACACGAACGGGGAATGGAAAAGGATAAAAAAAAATCGGCGAATCGTCACAGAGGAATCTACGTCTGCTGCAACACCTGCGCCAACTGCAACTGCTACGGCTTCCAATTGAAAAACAGAGAAAGAAATTGTTGTCAAGTTATGGTTACATAGGTCAATATTTCTGTCGCTGTTTGGATGGTGGTTTTTTAAGAGATTCTGTTTCGATAGATAGAGAAAGAACTTAAGTACGTATCGGTACTGTACGCGATATGTGTACCTTGTATAAAGTAAATAGATTTGTATACCATGTTTATTTAGTAAAGCTTGGAAGTATGAATGTTCAAGATAAAATTGTAACGCAGGAAACGGAAACAGGTTGCCAACTAAGAGAATCATGTTCACTTTAATCTCATTTTTTCAAAATTGAGGAGCGACCAAGTAACGGACTTGCATTTTTCGATTGGAAGTAACGTTTAATGTCAATTTCAGTAAGTTTCAAATATTAGAAATAAAAATCTATTTCTAATGCGTATCTGGTTTCACCAACAATGAATAAATTTTCTAATCAAGTGTCATTTAAATTAAAGAGTTAAATGCTGTTTAACGATGGATAGTGTGATATTTCGCATTGTAGGAGAAACCAAACACTTTTAATTTAAATGTAACAATCGTAAGTTGAATTTATATATATATATATAAAGAAGTATATAAACTTATAACACTGTTATTTGAATAAAATATGGTTTTATTGACTAATTTAAACGAGTCTAATAAGTTGATACATCGATTTGTTATCGATATCGATACTTCTTCGTACAGTATGTACGTATATATCGATGTGTTATTGATATCGATACTTCGATACGATACCTACGTATATATCGAAGTGTTTCGACTGCGTTCCGAAGAAATGCAATTTTAAACGTATAATCTGTGATATTTAAAAAATCTCTTCTTATTAGATTATTAAACAAACGTAAGTGAAGTTTAAGTAAACGTTATGAAATCAATGATTTTCTGCATCATTTTTTATTAACATGTGCTACTCGTATGAAAAGTGAGTTATATAACCTTTTCGAGCGTTGAATACTTCGATTTTTACATTCGATATTCATCGTCATAGAAGTAACTACAATTTCTGAAACTGAACGTATTTTCTATTTGAATATTTTTACATTGACATACTCAATAATTTATATATATTAATAATGCTTCGACTGCTAGTATCTTTGAGCCCTCGAGTTTGTAAAGCGGTAAGTTATTTAACCTAAAAAAATATATTATTTGGTTAGGTTATTAGAAAGTTAAAAGGAATAGCAATTTTGATGTTCAATGAATGTCTATGTATTTGTAAATGTTATATGTATGATTTGCAGGTATTTACTCCAACATCAGCTTTTGTGAATGCTAGGAATCCAATATTGGTAGAACATGCTCGTAGCTTTTGCCTTAGTTCCAAACTTTTGTCTTGTCAACCACAGATTCAGAAACCTGCACCAGACTTCTCCGGGACTGCTGTGGTTAATGGTGACTTCAAAGAAATAAAACTGAGCGACTATAAGGGAAAATATGTTGTTCTTTTCTTTTATCCTTTAGATTTGTAAGTTGTCGCTTTTTCAGTAATTTAAGGTTTGGTGATATTATTTTGAAAATGTACATTTCATTTGTAGCACATTTGTATGCCCAACCGAGTTAATAGCATTTAGTGAAAAAATCTCAGAGTTCAAAGCATTGAATACACAAGTGATCGGAGTCTCCACAGATTCCCATTTCAGTCATTTAGCATGGATTAATACGCCGAGGAAACAAGGAGGATTAGGTGGAGATTTGGGTTACCCTCTTCTTAGCGATTTTAATAAAGAAATATCAGCCAAATACAATGTTCTTCTGCAAGAATCTGGAATTTCCTTAAGGGGTCTGTTTATCATAGACAAAGAAGGAATATTAAGACAACTTACCATTAACGATTTGCCAGTGGGTAGGAGCGTGGATGAAACATTGAGACTTATCAAGGCATTCCAATTTGTCGAGAAACACGGAGAAGTCTGTCCTGCTAATTGGCAGCCAGATTCCAAAACCATCAAGCCAAATCCGAAGGATAGCAAGAAATATTTTGAATCAGTACATTAAACATTGAATTCAAACATTTTCTATTAACAAATAATGTATATTGTATTGTACTATGACATAATATAAGTAAAGTATTAATACAAATCTTTGAAATGTCTTGAAATTAAAATTTTATCTTTCCATTTTACTTTTCATGCATTTAATTTCTCCAACAGTAATCTTCCACAACTACTTTTAACATTCGTAACATGATGTACGCGCGTACACGCAATCGAGTTCTTCAGAGGTAGGATTATTCCAGCAAGGGCGAGGGTGTGCTCGGTCTCTTCAATCAAAAGCAAAGAGCATAAGGGTTTGCGGTGCTCGAATTGAAAGTAAGAGGGGAAGAAAAAGGTGCGTAAACGCTCGTACGTACACGCGTGATGCAGAGGATTCTAGAATGGAATCCGGAGAACCATTATAGAGGGGGAACAGTAATCTTATGCCGGTTAATTTGATTCTTTGTGCCAATGGAAGTATTAACGACGAATCAAATCTCTTCAAGTCCATTCAGGATACTTATTCTACCACATTTTCACTACAAAAGCACTTCCCTCTGAATTTCTGTATGGTCGCCATAAGGTATCAATCTGAATATTACTATGGAACATAGTTTAACGATTAGTTTGACATAGTTGGAATATTAAGATTTGTAAATATTGGGATTTAGGGAATAGTGGGAGATACAAAGATCTAAGATTCAGTTTTTTGTTACAGATGTTCCTTATAAATTCTGTTAAAGATATTAAATGCTAATATAGCTTAATTTTGTTGATTGGACGAAAATTCGTTTAATTACTCCTTTAGTAATTAAAAGGCAAATTCTCGCCATCACGGGCAATACTTAGCGCTATGAAAAAGGAGCCGGTTTCTTGAACCAGGGTGCACGCGATGAATTTATAAGAGAGAGCTTATTATTTCCACGAAGAAGATACCGACGCCGGTGACGCCCCAAAGGAAGGGATAAAGTAACCAGAGAAGAGTCGGGGTAGCGGACGGTATAAGATATAGAGTGGGAAGCGAGGAAAAACTGAAAAGCGACGCCCGAGATAAACGGCTCATCCTCTTTCGCCCTACAAAATCCAATCCTGTCCTTTGCGAGTCGAAATCTCAAGATTAAACATATTCAAGGCACCACGGAGCCGTGTCTCTGAAGCGTCGTAAATTAAATTTCAGACGTCGAAGCGTTACACGGCCGAGCAACGTTTCCCGTCTATCGTCTGAATGATTAAAAAACCCGAAACACGTGTTCGCTATTTTCCTCTGCCATTTTCTGCTTTTTGTTCGCCCATTTGGGATGCGTAAATGCGCTCCAAGCATCGGAGCGCACGGACGAAAAGCTGAGAATTTCGATTTTTCATGTATGCCTGTATCATCGTTACCACGTGTTTTCCGGCGCGATAGTTCCCTCTTTTCCGTGGGCTGAAAAATCGGGAATGCGCGGTTGAACGAACGTCGAAATCGTAGCATGTCGAAAAGTACCAGAAAGAAGCTTAGGGATTAAATTGCAACCACGCTAACCGGACAAATTTTTTTTCATCGATTCCCGCGCTTTATCCTTTGAAAAGTTTGCTAGTTCAATTCGACGCTTCTCTGTATTCTTTTTTATTTTTATTCTCCTGTGAGCTGTAACGTTGATCGTCGAATCTATTTTAACGCTCAAACAATATCGTCGTAATGTCCGTTCGATTAAAAGCGAGCACGGATTATGTCGTCGCCGGGCGGACGGATTTTCCTGCCCTAATCGACTTCCTAGTCGTCTATCGCTGCCGGTTTGTTCCACCCCCGCGATTGTTGGGGCTGCGATTGTACGGCTTCTTGTTCTAATTGCTCCTCTTGTTGTTCGGTAACGCTTAAACAACCTTAACATTTGTTTCTATTCTCTCTATATACTTACACGATTATTAATACTAATATGTATAACGAATGTTTACAGAGTATACTTGATTTTATTCCCAAGTTCCAACGCTGAACGTTCAATATTAGGTAAATGTTTCATTTTCAAAAAAATTGATAAACACTGTAATCAATGATATTTGCAGAAAAATGTGCATCGTTACGACAAGATGTGTCAAAGAGGATCAACGATCGATCGTTTCCAGATCGAAGAATCCAAACGGGCTCGGTATCAAAGACTCGTAGATTCGGAGTAACGAGCGGTTCTGAAAGGAGGTTACACGCAAACGGACAAGAACGGTGACGAGAGTAAAATCGGAAAAGAAGAAGGAGGGCAGCGCACGAGCAGAGGAGGAATTTCACGAGCATCGGCTAATCCGATTACCCGATCAGCCCGGAATGCAGCCCGTAACCGGAAAGCCAGCGTGAAAGTGCTAAACGAGCAATAAGGAAGTAATAGCAATGCTCAAAGCAAGAGAACGTAGCCAACCCCGTAGGAACATCGACGTGGACGGGCCACGGAAGGACGGGGGGTATCCGGGGAGGGGTTGGAAGAACGGTACCGCGCGCAATTACGGATTTTGAGTGACAGATGCTCGCCCAGTCGGCAGTCGGAAGATTAAAACAAGTAATCAAAGCCCCAGTAGCCACCCCGGGATGGATATGGATGGATGCATTGCCCCCACCGGGCAACCCCTCCGCTGTGTCTCCTCGTTTTCGTGGCCGCGCCACCACGTTTCCCTCCTTTCCTCTCGGAAACTCCGCCCGCGTCGAGCCGGCGAGGGTAACCCCAGCTACTATATAATATCCACCTATCAAGCCGCGCTCTGAATGCTCCTTTAAGAAAATGTTCCTTTTTCGCCGAGCAGTCGCTAGCTGGGAGGTTATTAGACCGTCCCGCCCTGCTCCTCGCAAGGGGAGAAAACGGGACGAGAGGGTGGAGATCCTCAAACGTCGCCAGTTCTATTTCACCAGAAACGATAGAGGATCCTCTTTGACGATCGTGCTCGCTTCGATCGCCCAGCCAACAATAACCAATCGGTTATGTACTTTGATATCCTCTTTCAAACTTTGTACTTCGTCGCTGTTCATGGTCAATAATCGAGTTTGCAAATTGGTTCGATGCTTTTTTTACGGGTGTTCAATTTTTGCGAGACTCTTCATCTTTTTGACCCTCGTTGTTTCTATGTTCTCTTCGGATGATGTTTAAACTTAACTTCTTCGAAGAGTTTCCTCCTAGAAGAAGCATTGAGTCTTCTCTATTAATTCTTGATCAATGAATTCCACCCTAACCTGGTGAGTTCGAAATAATCATCACATCCCCGCAATTTCCAAGTTCTCAAAACGCATTCACTCCGCAATTCTTATCGCAACGCACGATAATCGTTGGTCGGATTTAATCTACGTTCATCCCCGTTCATCGGCAGCATAGGGGTCGCAATCTCCGCGATCCGTGAGCAAGAAAAGAAGCACCGAGCAGAACGGGCTTTGCTCGCAAGCGTTTCACCGGGATCTCCGCTGCTCCTCTTCTCTAATTGTCGGAGTCATTCGTTCTTTTCAGAGCAGGAACAGATGCAGCGACTTGTATTCGGAAGGCTGTCGGGGAACCAGGGGGGTCTTTCTGGTCTCTTGGGGTTATTTTCAGTCGTTTATCCGACGAGCGTGGGGGTCAACGCTGATAGTTTGCCCAGAGGAGCAACAGAGTAGGACCGGTCTATTAGTGGGTCGGATAAGAGGGATTGGAGGATACACAGAGGGGGTGGACGACTTAATTTTCGTCTTTGGTCGCATTGACGCGCACCGAAGCACCGCGACGAGTATACGTGTTCTACTCGATCCGATTGTTTCGCGTGTGCTTCCTGATCGCGCACGCGTGCACACGCGCCGCCCTTCTGCGAGCGCAAAAGCGCAGCACGTTGCTCCAATCGGGTCCTTTCTTTCGACTCGACGATATAGAAGCAATCAAAACGATGATGTTGGAGATCGAACTGAAAAACATTTCACGTTTTTACCCTCTGACGTGAAGAACCCCCGAAATTTAAATATATTTACTCCAATGTTATTTAATAAACAAGATTTTGTACTCATTCAGAGCTGTTAGAGTTAATAGCTAATAGTTATATTAATATTAGCAGTTTTGTTCAGAAATATATAGATCCTCTTATATGTCAAAATCCACCCCTATCAAAATGAGATTTTTAGAAGATTTAAAATCTGAAAATTTGCCAGTGTAAGACTAATTTATTACCGTGTACAAATGCGATACCAAGTGAACATGTCGAAACACCGGGTTTATTGTCTAACTCACGAGCCAGAAGGGGTAGTGGGCACCACAAAGAAACATTTAACTAACGGTCAGCGCGTGCAGCATTGTTTTGATCCGATTTGAGTGGGTACAATTAGATCACGCTGCGTAGTTCCGTCCCGAACAGGGTCCGATTGGCTTCGTTTTATGCACCGGCTAACGCAGACGCCAATACCGGTTGCAGTTTTAGCGTGCAACGAGAACGACCCTGGCGTGTCGCGAATCTCTTTTCATCGATCTGATGACCACCTCGTCCATTCGTGCGGTAAGTGGATAGGGTGGGTTGCTGCTGCCTTGTCAGAGAGTATACACCGGGGGTTCGTTCATTTAATACCCGAGTGTTTTTTTTCTCTTTACTCTGCTTAACTGCTGCTAAACGTACGTATGCATACCTCGACTCTTGATCGAAACTTTCAATGTTCATCAATGTGGAAAATAAATTTGCAACCTTCAAGCATATTTTTGAAATTTAATTTCGTGCTGGAGATCCGAGTTTACATGCAGGATCGTTAAGGGAGATTAATAATTTCGAATTGTTTGTTCGAATGAAGTTTAAATTTCAGACCCGAGTTTTTAATTTCGATCGGAAGGTTACGAGACAGCACTCTTTGTCTTCCCCGTTCCTAAAGTTGCATCGTTTTTGTTCATCCGTCAGTTTTTCATACACGAATCAGCCCGAATGCGCGTATGTTGAACGCGTACAATGGTCGAGTGATCGTATTACCGTCCACAATACATCAGCAGTGGGGATTAATGCAAAAAGCGGCACTAATCAACCCTTTTGGCGAAATTGCAATCTGCATACTTGCGGCTTCGCTCGATTTCCATACATTTCTCTCTTCTACCAGCTATTTCATTCTACAAGTTCTTCTCCGTTAATAACAGTCAACATTGATCAACTTTCCGAAATACACAGTCACGATAAAAAACGAGCAATTAATTTGTTCGTGACACATCGAACAAAACAGTACGTGTTTTCCTTCGTCTGGCTTCTTTCTTTTTCTATAACTACTATAATTATCTGCTGTGTACTCGTATGTGTGTGTGTGTCGTTGTCTCCCGCGTTCAGGCTGAAACGCGGCGAAAAGAGATCGCACGCAGCAAGTAAATGGATGGATGAACCAGGGCGAAAAAGGGTGCCTTTGAGCCGGCGAGTCCGTTGCTGCCAGATTAATTAACGAAGCACTCGCCCGGGGTCCGGAAAAGGATCAACAACTCCGATACCGGGATACCGGGTGCTAATAGACAGGTGGCCCTATCTGTTTAACCATCGTTCTTCTTCTCGATCGATCGCCGATATTTGACGATTACCAGTCAATCATCCCTGTCGACGTCGCCTGCATTTCCCTTTGGGATTATTCCACGGCGTACAGTCGCACTTGTTTATTTACGGCCATCTTCACATTACCATCTGTCACAAACACCTTTCAAAATTCGACTGATTGACACGTTAGGTTAACTTTTCTAGGAGGTTTCATTCAATATTTATTGCTACAACGTGGAAGGATGTATGAAGGTGCGTCACGGATGCGTCACGATATTGTAGCGCAGAGGGTTAATATTTAAAAGCAACAAGGATTTATTTAACCAGTAAAAGTAATACTATTTGTTACTTGAAAGTCCCATATTTATTACTCCGAGGTAATAAACCGTTTCAAAGGACTTCACCAAGGTTAACCTTTATAATTTTCACGGCCAAAAATCGATGAATTTGAAAGCGTAATTAATTAGGGAGTAGATTAAACCGAGAAATGGCGCGAATTAAAAGATATTTCAATTTGCCCGTGCAGAGAGCAGGTTGTAACGGAAGCTTGGATAACCGTACCGGTACAATATTAATCCGTACGTGTTCCCGTTTCCTATTATTCCCCCTTTTTCGCCGCGTTCCGATGCACCAATCGCTCGACTGATTGCTCGACTCGCGGCAATTGCAATTACCATTCGTTCTCTCTAACCGGATGGCAACTTTCATTTCACATGAAAGTCGTCGTCGCGACGAGATCGATCAACGAAGAATTCATTGAACGGAATAAGTAATCGACCATTATCAGTCGTCCGCTGTAATTTACACGAAATAAAAAGGGGGAGAGAGTTCAAACATCGGATACGATCGTGTACTAATTATTTGGGGAATCTTAAACACGACGATACACGTGGACACGTTTTATTTCCTGAGGGTGCTGGTGTCAAAGGTTCGAACGCAAAGGTCCATCTAAGTAATTACTGAAGCTTAGGAGCGTCACAGTTGGGGTCACCGATGGCGATTAAACGAGAGATAAGATACAACTGTTCTACCTTTGCACGCTGGCTCAGAATTTCTAATACTTTCCACAATTTTCTGGCACTTTCGTCAGCTGTAAATTATCGGAGATTACGAACATTTGGTGAATTAACCCCTTATAGCTAGTTTGAACCTTAGCTAAAGTTGAAATGTTATGTTAACTTGGTATTGTGCAAATAAACATTATTGGACTTGAACTCCAAATGCGTATTAACACTCGTCAAAATGCAAGGTGATACTACCGATGAGAGTTTAGATAAAAAATCCACAAAGAATTTACAAATTCCATAAATTCCTAAATAGATACACATATCATCAGCAATAAATATCGAGGAGTACCGACAATATCGATACCGAGGTCGCCATCAAAGAAACAGGAAGAAGAAACGCTTCGTTCAAACTGAGTAGTAAGGATCGCGTTTAGTCCCGACGGTGAAGGACCAAAAGTTGGTAAGAAGAAGACAGGTCCAAGTTCCTTGGTCACAGAGAGCTCTGACACGACGACAAAGAAGAGAAAGACCAACAAGAGAGAGAGAGAGAGAGAGAGAGAGGGAGTCAATGGGTATAAGCACTAAGCACGTAACTATAAAAGGAGCAGGGGGTTGCGAATCGTCGCTAGATTAAAAAGAGGCTCCCTTTTTCGCTTGCTCTTTTATGCTTGTGCGCCGCGCCCCACACGCATCGTATGCCCTCGAACGTGTTCGTGTACACACCGAGCATGTGAACACAGGAACACACGATGGCATCTTATGTGGACACGGTGTACATACACAGAGAGTACACGTTCGATATCTCGCGACCGTCCGCTGTAAAAAGCAATTCGATCTGGCAGCATAAGCCTCCCTTTTGCTTCTCCTCCCTTTATTTCCAGCCTCGCGTCAATCTTCCTGCGGGATTCGACTTTCGGACCGATCTGTACGCGTATGCAAAACATTTGAACCATTTGGGGCTGCTTTTCGTTTCTCGGTATTTTACTCTCGATCGTTTTTGTGTTATCAGGAAAATGATCTGGGGTTAAATTGTAATTAGATATCTGATATAGTGGATGTCAATTTTAGATGGACGCTTCGAAATTTGTTCAATTCAATATATCTGTAACTCATGTTTATCTATAGTTATAGTTCATTGTAAGTCATAGTCCACAAGCGGCCATATAACGAGACTAATTATTCTTCCATTGTAAAAAAGAGTAGAAATTGCAGGCTTAACGAGAATCTGATCGAGAAAGGCTAGGGTGTGGTCTATCCAACGATAGATTTTCCAAAAAATTATTCCATTAGAGTAATTGTCGGGCTCCTGCGGAGGCACATAATAACGGTCACGGAAGGATCGCGTCCGCGATAATGGCCGCCATAAATTGGCCGTCATCTGCGTAGCCTGGCCTCTTTTTTCCGCGCAGCTGTCGCGAAAAGTCGTTCGCGCTTTATCAGCCTGGTAATTAACTCGATTAGCCGGACGATGAAGCTGAAAACAAATGAAGCAGCTTCTGCGGTCGGGCCAATTAAGCCACGATATCGATTGTGTTCCATCGCGAATCACGTGAATTAGCCGCAACTCGCGTGAACGCGCCATCGTGTTCTTCCATGGACGGTCACGCGATTACCTTTGGATCTTGATGTTTAATTTACTAACAACCTTCTCTCTGTCGAACCATTAGGAATTACTGATTTTTTTACAGTTTGCGGTCTCAACGGGGAACGCTCTGGGGGTACAGACCCCCGTGGATCTGGAAACTATTCTCCGGAGGAATAACTCGGATTCATCGTGCATGGGTTTGCTCTATTCAGATGCTCCCATTGTAATATTAAACTTCGAACAAGATTTAATATAATTAAAATTAATTTTTGTAATGTTGGTTTACAATATTTGAATATTTGTTACAATATTTCTAATGAAATATAATCGTTCCTTAATAATTATTGTAAATATAGTATTATGTAAAAGTTATGTTTATCAACTTCGATAACTATAATGTTAGGAACAAAGTTACAGTGTGTTCTTTCACGATTAACCCCCTATCATAACATTCGGTCATACGAAATTTCTGTTTTAATTTATACAAACATACATTACAGAGTAATGGAACATACTATTTATTTATACGTTGCTTGCGAAAATTAAATTTGCCGTATTGTTTACATGCCGCTTTCAAAATATCGCTTCCATATTCAAAGTTGTTATCGTTCCTCAATAACATATGAAACTCGTTTAAAAAGAAATAAATTCGTAATAATTTGACTGACTTTCCAGAGCAAAATGCCTTTCAAATTACGTGTTTAATAATCGTTCAATATTTAAATTCGAAGAGAACTGAAAGCAGGGCAGGAATAACAAGAGCAATCCTCAGGGTGATCGAAGAATAGATTCTTTGGAAAGATTTCGTGAGTTCACCGGTGTAACACGATCGTCACTTAGGAGAGCACGAAGGACACGGGCTTCGAGACCGTTGTCATCCCCTTACGTGTTAAATTACCTCGGGTACGGGGTGCACACCGACGAGGAGGGACAGACCAGTCGAAGGTGGAGTGCAATTCGACTCTAGATTGCAGCCGACAATGAGCCGGTGAATTTTCGACAAACAGGATCCTAATACGGTTTTTCGAATACGAGAAAGCTCTATTTAGAAGGCGTGGCAGGGGCTAATTGAGGGGCAAGGGACTCAAAGGTGCGAATATTCGTGCAACACGCTTTTTATATGATGGAAAATTTATGTAGGTACCTGGGGATATAGGAACTCGGAGACCTATTTGGGGACTTATGGAGTTGGGGATTTAGAGACTCGAGGGTTGAGAGATTTGGTGATTTAGGGGTTCGGGGATTTAGAGATTCGGTATTTGGAGATGTTTGACATTTGGAGATTTAGGGACGTAGGAATTTGGGGGTCTAGGGATTCGGGGATGTAGGTAATCGACAATCTAGGGATTTGGGGGTGTGGGTTTTCGGGGACATAGAGATTCGAGGACGTAACGCACGATAGCACAGCATTTCCGTTCATGGAGAATAGAGCACGAAATGGAAAGAAGTGGATTTGTTCGGTCTTTCCATAAAAAGCGATATCGACGAACAGCCGAATTTTCCGATCGGCTAGTTAGCGATAGGGAAACGTTGTTCCGCAACGAAGGCAACGACGGAATAAAAAAGGAACGAAATTGAAATCGATCGATCAACGCTCATCGCGGGCAGCAACGTTTCATCGCAATTACCGAGTTAATGAGTCGCTTTAAATATTCAATGCCATCGCTTATTAACGCCAATATAAATCGTGTTTAATCAGTTGAACCGCGTTTAATCCACCCGTGGCGTTCTCGTTCGTGCGTGGCTAATATCTTCGACGTCGTTGAGCATCGATGAAATCCTGCTTCTATCCCGAGACAGACATTTCATCCTTTTTGTTTCAACATTTACGCGGGAGACGAGTTTACGATTGTTCCGGTATCTTCAACGAAATCTCCTTTTTATTTGGAAACGAGTTTCGTATAGATTGCTATCCACTTGTCTCGGAATTGGCCGAACAACCGGCTCACAGGATCCACGCAATTCACGTCGAGTTTAATGGCTCGAGTACTATGGTATGGAACTGAAACTCAAAGGAGACCGCAGACAAACCTGGAGACTGCTCTACATAGATACGGTAGTCTCCATATGATTCTAAGAAATAAACTGTCGTTGAGCTTCAATTAACTATTTATGTAAAAGGTCTAGCATTATTTCGTGACATAAAAGTTTGTGATAAATTAAAGCTTGAGGCTCCTAAGATATAGGATTCATAAGGACACAAAGGATTCATTAATATTTTTAGAGTAAAAGAACTAATTCTCTATTATAGCAAACAGTGATAAAGTTAGTACTTTGCATTAACAAAGTTGACAGATCAGTTATGCAGTTACTTTCACTGAATCTTAAGCTTTAATTTGGTGTGTCATAAGTGCCATTTTGTAACACTTTTATGTCATGAAATTTTGTTAGAAGCTTACAGGTTCTGAAATACGTGACGCTTTGCTATAACTGACAGTCAGCCATTTTGTATTGAGAACATCGACGAACCTTCTATGTAGACATTTTGATAAGACTTCAAGCTTGAGATTCATGTACCATAAGTGTTATTTTGAGACACTTTTATGTCATGACTTTTTAATTTTGTCAGAAGTTTATAGGTTTCAAAATGCATTTGCTACAACAGTCAGTCATTAACAAAGTCTTGACGTAGTGACTCGTACAAAGTGCTTAAAATTGCAACAGCAGTTCGACAATACTTTTATGACGAAATTCAAAGTAAATCCAGTATACCCCGAATAATCAGTCTGCTCCAATCAATTCAGCACGAAAGTTCACGTGAAACGCGGAACGACGGAGGGTAAGAGAAGAAAAGCGCATCGTTGAATAAACGTCGAAGCTCGACAGCTCTAAAGGACACTTGGCAGCAGTGTTATCAAACGAGACCGCAAGGATGCAGATTGAGATACGTAGACAGTAGCCTCGATACGATCGAGTCCCAACGGTCTGCGAAAGGGCACCGAGCGTGTTGCTCGCGAGGGGGTTGGTCGCTAGCGCGCGCGCGCGTATGAAAAAAAGGAAGACAGTAAACGACGCAAAGAGGGCCGGAGAAGAAAGGACAGAGTGCAAGCGGAATACAACTAAAACGAGAAAGGGTGTAGAGAAAAAGAGGGTAGGGTCGAGGAGGAGAAGGAGGATGGAATCGTTCCACGGGTGAAAGGCGCTCGTGGAAAGATCAGAGGCGAAAAAGAGGCGAAGGTGCGATGGCGCGCGACGGGGTGTGAGAACGATGATTGAAGTGCACGTACTTACGTGAGCGTACTTACTCGGATGCGGCGTGTATGCAGATGCAGAAACGTGGCGGTACGGTTGCATTGTCGTCTGTGCTCCCTCGTGGTCGGGCACCGCCAATGGCGCCTCCTCGTTTCTCCGCGGAAACGCGACGATGAATCGCCTCGACCTCACGCGTGACACGCACGCTAAAAACTGTGTCGCGTGTTCCTCCAGCTTTCATCGACTTTGATCGAATACTTTCAAGCTTGATGTCAACTCGGATATTTTTCGGGTTGTTCCAAGTGAATACTATGTCAGAGACAGATTGTTCTATGCAAAACAACGGTAGTGATAGCAAGTTAGTATGCAGCTAGTTAGGTACAGAATTGTCAGCGAACTTAACTGTACTCACAACTGATTCTGTCCTAACAAATGTTTCAAGCAATAAATTATTTCCTAGATCACTCAAGTGTTTCCAATTTTATCGACCCCGATGCCGCATCTGGCAACCCTGGTACTCAAAGTGCCATCCAGGTGACATCAAGTGTGAAAGTCACGGTACACTTGGCGGGAAACAAACGGCCGATTTAAAGGGTAGAGTGACGCTTTCAGACACAGTGGTCGGAAATCGGAATCCTTACATCGATTTTGAACTAGTATAGATTTTAAGACATGAAAATTTGGAAAATTAAAAATTTTTAAATTTGGAAAGACTCGGCTATTTGTTTTCCGATAGAAAGAAATTTGTAACCGGATTTGAAAGGTATTTTCGAATTTTCGCGAGAGGCTTGAACGCGAGAACACGGTGGCGACAATCGATGAGCGTCTATCGAGCACTTTCCACTTCGCGACGACTTAATTACATCGCCGTTCTACCGGGAAATCAGCGATTAACTTTGTCGGGAAACGAGACGATACTCGTAACATCGAGCCTCGTTTGCTGAACCACAGTCATCTTAACCGGAGACCATATAATTTTTCTCCGAAAGTCGAATTTGAGCACTATTTTCATTTAATTCAAATACTCTATTACCAATATTTATGAAATATTATTATTGTTAGAATTCTTCCTAGAGTCCCTAGAAATAGACGTTCAAAGATAGTAATTTGCAGAACGATAATTGTAATAAACTCAATGTTCGTGCAAAACACGAGGCTCGATGTTTTTAATCAACGTGTGATGAGGAGGAGATCCAGAAAAAGAAGAGTGATTCGTAACTATACCGTTCGTTTAATAAAATTAATCGTTTAGATGCTTATCACAACAGGTAGAATTAACGTCGTAGGAACCCTGCCTGTGTCTTACACGATTTCGCCTAACAATTAGTTACAATCTCTTAGTAGATCGCGAATTACAATTACGTTTCCGCGTTGTTTGCAACGTTCCCGATTGGAAAAGAAAATTCAAAGAAACGTAGAATTTCGGTAGCGTTCGAAAACAATGTTCGTGTGCGACTTTTGAACCTGACGACAAATGAAAGAAAAATGGAGAACGAGGGAAAGAGAGAGACGTAGGATAGGGGGACACACGTGTGCTTGTCCCACGGTTTTTCGACAAAATATCTTAATAATCGTTCCACGAGCAGTTTCTTATCGACAACTGACAGACTAGATACATACTTATATTACAGTGTTCGACTTGCCGGAAGTCGCCAGTCGCGTTGAACCGCGGCGCATTCAAACTTCGCCGGTACAACGATCCCCTCGCGATTCTATGATACTGAAAGACTGAAAGTACGGGAATGAATTTGTCCGGTGATGCGGGAAGAAAACGAGCAATGCTTCCGATTTCATCTTATACTGTTTACGAATCGTTACTTTAAGGGATGAAACCACCGTGAAGACTCCGAACAACTTTAACTGTCTTTTCTTTAAAAGAAAGATCTATAGGTATTCATAAGGTAAAGTTTTGTCTACATTTTGAGCCATCGAGACGCGAAATAGAGAACAAAATGGCGGCGCAGGAGCCAAAATGGCGAAACTCTTTCTTTAAAATCTTTTTATAATTGTTTACGAAAATATTACTTTGATACCTTCGTTCCAATTCTTTAGATGGAGATTTTCAAGATCTTCAGAGTGGTTTCAACCCTTATTTTATAAAATGTTATGATCACTAGACTGCAAATACGTTTATAGCAAGTTGAAGTATACATCACGTGTTTTATGTAGAGGTACAGAGTGGTGCTTTTTAACAGTTTAACCCTTTGAGTTAGGGTGTATTTTTTGAGCAGTTTTTTAAACTAATGCTTAAAATGAATAAATTAGAGTAAACTAGGTTTCAATTTTGATTCACTAAAATTGGACCATCAGGTTCAAGTACTGTAAAGCTCAAAGGCTTAAACTTAAGGGATGAAACATCTGCTCTTTATAAATGTACGTACACGTATTTGTATCAAGATTCGCAGTCTAATCATAACGAAGGATGCTAGTGAACTCGTTTCAATTATGAATTAAATACACAATAGTAACAAATTCTTCGTTGCACCGTTAGGTCAAATATTTCGCATTTTGTACATAGCAAATGAGAGACACGACTCAAAGGTACTCGATTGAAAAGTATGAGAAAGTATAAGAAAGTCTGGTGCGCGTGAAGGGTGCAGCAGATCGCAAGGCGTTGAGATCGAGGGCTCAGGAGGTATGTCATCGAGCATCCTTCGTAGGCGTTAAAAAACGAGGGTGTAAAAGGTGGAAGGCATCGTCGTTCATCCGGACAAAGCGATCGAGGCGATTCGCGAGAGGGACATCGCGGCATAGGCGGTGTTTGGTTGCAGCGGACCGACGGTCTCGTGAGCCGGACGGTGTTATTGCGAGGAGGATTGGGGTGGTTGTCCGTTGGGTGGCGGTGGCGGGGGCGGCGGCGGTTGGGGGTGTACCTGGTGGGGCAGGAGTGTGTGCGCCTGCACGTGAGCCGGATGATGATGGTGGTGCTGATGGTGATGGGAGTAGAATATCGGTTGTGCGGTGGTAGGGGGGCAGGAGGTGCCGACGCCGACGCCGACACCGACGCCAACACCGACGCCGACCGAATGCGAGAGCGCCGACGTGGCCACCGACGTTGGCGCAGCGGTCGGCGGCGTCGCCACCGACACCGAGACGCTGCCGGACGTTCCGCTTCCGGCGGACGCCTCGTGGTACAATATCGGCACTCTGACCAGTCTTTGAGCCGCGTGCGCCATGTTTGCCGCCTCCAGTTCGGCGGCCAGCTGCCGCTTCCATTTGTTCCGACGATTTTGGAACCAGATTTTCACTTGGGTCTCGGTGAGTCGCAACGACGCCGCCAGTCCGGCGCGTTCCGACGACGACAGGTAACGTTTCATGTCGAAAGTGCTCTCCAGCTGGAACACTTGCGAACGCGAGAACACCGTCCGCGTCTTCTTCTTGCGTTTCATGCTGCTCGAGTCGCGACCGTCCACGCCGACCTGCACGCTGTTCTGCCCGCCGCCTCCGGAGTTCCCCGTACCGCCGCCGTGCAGACCGGTCGAGTTCGTCGATTCGCCTTCGCCGTCGCCCTCCTGGCAGTCGTCTTGGTCACCGAGATCGTCGTGGCCCTCGTCGCCCGTCGAGGGACTCCGCGTCCGATGCAGTCGGTCCTCCACATTCTCCTCGTCCAACTCGTCTGCGCACAAGTTGCAAATTTCTCGTTATATTGTAGCAAATTTTTGGATTTAACGTTTCATATATGGCGTGGATACACTTGGGTTTATAATAAATAGGTGTGCGAATGGAGCAGGGAACATTGGGGTGTCAAGATTTAGATAGGAATGATCATGTGGAGTTTGGAAATTTGGGACCTTGATCCCAAATTCCAACTGTGTGCGTCACGATATTGTACAAGGGGTTAAAATAAAAGAATTTGATTTACTAATGTGACGATGTAAAAATTTGTCCTACGTCCCACCAGTGTATTTTGATATGGGGTCAGACTGCTCTCTAGTTACATCAATACCAATGACATCTCTACTTCGGCGATTACCGTTGTTATGCGAAGTTTGGAGGCTCGAATTCCACAATAATATGTTGCTTTTTGATAAGGCCGTGCTCATCGATACCGATTAACGCTTCGATTTGCCAATAGGCGGGTACGCGGGTGTGTATGTACGCACGCTAATGGAAACGTACGCCTCGAATCCCAGCGTTGATCGGCAGTTCATTGTCATTGTGGCAAATGCAGGGAGCTAAATGGATACTATCGGGGGCAGACACATTGTAAATCTCAACGCGCTTTAGTAGGGGGTTCTCGTGTTTCAATTCGAAAAAATCGATTTTTTTGTTTCGCGTTATTGAACTATTATTCTTGTAGAATAAATAGCTGCTGTCTTTCTATGGATTCAAAATTCGAAATATCACGGGTTGTCTATCATAGGTAGATGTGCATGCTTGAAAGAGTAATATACTTATTAAATGAAATTTAATTATCGTTGTCGACAAAATCTTCATCTTCAATCCAGATCTTCTAATCAAGTTATATTTAAAGTTCAAATAATGAACAGACGTCCTTTATTTCGTGTCGAACGCGTTAAACGATCGAAAAGCCTTGAACAACAATCCGACACGTGTTCGAAATTGGCAAATTCCGAACAGCAAGTATGTAAAGAGAATTTTCATGAAAACGATGAAAATACATGGAGTACAGGAATGCACAATGGATTAGCAAGATCGCGAGGAACGATGAGAGCCGGTTTTTGCGCGGCAGGTGCGAAGAACCGATGCACGAACGACAAATATTTCACCGGATGATGAAACACGCTTGCACGCTGTACACCCGATATCTGAGGCAATTATGTCAAAATGGATAAATAGAATATTAATTAGCGGACTATAAATCGACTAAATATTAAATGCAACGCTGACCGAGTTGAATAGCCGGGTGATTTATCGAATCCATGCCGGGAGAGAATTTATTCGAACGACAATGCTGGAAAGGGATCTTCTCGATTCTATCGGAGGCTTTAAAGGACCCCACGGTTAATTAACTCGTTTAACGATCGTGCCAACCGTTCTGAAACATTCACGAAACACAAATAAATAGCACGATTTGCGAAATCATCAATTCGTCACTTGCCGTTTATCGTGTGCCATGATCGTTCGATTAAACGGTCTACAAAAATTTAGTTATTGCAAAGGTTTTTCTTTTTTAATTATTGGTTGATACTTTTGTTTAGGTAAACGCAGTGGAAATTTTGTGTGGATTCTTGTCATTTTTATCTGGGTTATTATTTTGGGTTGTAGGTTATGTAAGGTTCTTTTGTAAACACGTATTTATCGTACAGTCAAGATCGACTTCTCAGCGCTGAGGAGTACTTAGGATCGAGCTCTCAACGCTTAATAGTATTCAGGACCGAGTACTCAACGCTAAGTAGCTCCTAACGTGGAATACCACTCAGGATCGAGTTCTCAACACTTGATAATACTTACAATAGTGTTCCACAGCGCATGGTAGCACTTGGAGTCCCTAGCGCTAAGTAGTCATCAGCATCGTCAGTGCTGACTATTACTCAGAGTTGAGTTGTCGATGTTGAGTAGTACTCAGAGAGTTGTCAGTGTTGAGTAGTACTCAGGGTCGAGTTGTCAGTGTTGAGTAGTGGTCACAGTCGAACCGTCAGTAAGAAATACTCAGCGTCAAGTTATCGAGTAGTTCTCAGCGCTGAATAGTCCTCAGTATCGGTGCTGAGTAGTTTTAAGCGTTGAGTACTGTCCTCAACGCAGTCCTCAGCGTTGAGTAGTACTCGATGTTCAGTAGACCTCAGTACTCGACACGAAGCAGTCTAATTCGAGCAAAAAGGGTGTAAGTAAAATAATCGAAACTGTGTGCGTCCCGGTGGTAGGAGAAGTCAGGCAGCAGGCTGTCAAGTATTTTGGCGAAGTGGCAAGAGTAAAACGATCGGCGGGTAAGGCGATCGACGTTGGTTTGTCGTGGTGGAAGCCCTGGAAGCCGTACACTCGTCGTCGGCCGCGCTCGCGTTTATACACTTACGTAGAACGCGTACAAACTCTCGCCTTGCCCTTTTCCCTCCCTCTGTCCGCGAACCGGCTCCATTCGCAACTAATTTATCGACGGAACATCTTTGTCATTCTCTGTCCTTCCCGTTCGATTAAAAAGAACGAATCAATCGCGAGCCTATTGCAATAAACTTTTATCTCGGTAATCGATCGGCGGCTCGTTTCGACGGTACAGAAATGGAACAATCGGAAGAAATTACGGTAAGCGGCCCAATCATGTTAATCCTTTATGGCTCGGAATTGAACATCGGCTCCCATCATCTATCGAATACGGTGTTTACAGATCGCCGAATCAGATGGAGCATTCAAGCGCCCCCAACAATTTTCGATCCATCAGGATGCTCGCAGACCTCTGTTATGCTCGACTAGCCCGGATTTATCATCCAACAACATCATTTTACGCATAATCATACACCCTACAATACGCGAAATGTTTGCGTTCCGGCACAAGCCGAAAGCAATTACCATGGGATTTTCAATGGGAAAACACTACGTGTAGATTTTGAAATTTCTTCTAAATTGAAACTGATTACGCAAATTAGTTTTTGATAGATAGCTTAGATAGGTTCGGGTTTAATCGTTCAAAATCTCTGCAGATCCCACTAAATGCGGACTCTGCACTTTGCTCCTGTTATATTCATCCGAGTTAGGTTTAGCCGGATTACCTGTGCCAACCGTTCATGCATTCATCAGGTACAGTTAACACTTAGGCAACAATTTTGTTCTTACTCCATTCATGGAAATCTTTGGGGTCGTTTAGTGCTGGTCTAACGAAATGTGTACGAATATAATTGGGATAAAAATTGTAAAGATTTTTATGAACGATAGGTGAGCAATAGGGAGCAATGTGACTCACCCCTTTGCGGGAAGGAGGCGGAAGCAGGGCTGACGCGGCTCAGGGTGCCCACAACGTCGCCCGACGACGGATGATCGAGCGTCTGCAAGCTGTGCGTCGGCCTCCATGGAAACGGCCAACCGGCGCCTCCGGGTAGGACGCCTCGGATGCCGTCGGCGTCGACGATGTCCGATTGACCGGTAACCTGAACGGCGTTGCTCAACGCCGACGATGCCGCCGCCAATCGCGAATGATGCTGATGTTGTTGTTGCTGATGGAGATGCTGAAGTGTCGACGGGAAGAATACACCGCCCACGCCGATACCCACGGGGTAACGACCTGCTATCAGCGACGACATTAGACCCAACCTGCAAATTGCGACAGAACCTTTGCACATCGTACATTCGATAACATGTATTAGGTTACGATTCTAAATCCGTTAATTTCGGTCCATTCTATGTATCTAGTAAGGTATTTATTAGAACTGTACGTTTCTTGATAGTGGAACCTCGGTATTTCCCTGCGATGGGGGCTCTAGGGCGGAGCAGGTTACAAAAGCAAGTTATGTAATTAGGAAAAGATTTTATCCATAGTTTTTGTCTTTTAGTAGACGCTATTTAGAAATTTCATAAGTGTGTATATGGACTACATTATTGTACATGTGAATATTGTATTTGAATTACAATGTAAACATTATGCTACAGTTATGATATTGCATACAGAAATTCCATGTTGAGGGAATCCAGCAGAAAAGTATGGAGATATAATTCTAAAATATGGTACATATAAAGATACCTCCTGAATGCGAAAGGGTTACAGAGTGAAAGGATGAGCTGGAAGGCACACGCTTCTTGTTTCAAAGGTGGTTGAAAAAGAGGGTAAAGGAGAGTCGTTTGTGATATCAGGGAAGTGGCCTTGAGCGGGCAATTAGTTTTAGACAGGCAGTAGGAAAGTTGGAAGGGATTGAAGTACAACGTGACAAGTTAGGAGAGATCCCTAGGGGAGTGGTCTAAAGTGTGATGCGTGAAATGGTGGGGAGACAGGTAAGTTTTGAAATGTAATGAAGTGTCTCGCCATGTTGCTATTCGATTCCTTCCGATCGAAGCGAATTGCATAAATTGATATACGGACGAACAGTTCCACGAAACGTATATTCAGTTGATCTACAATTTTTTGTTCGTACAAATTGTAAATGATCTTCCAATTTTGCAAATCTTCTAAATTAAGAGTTAAATTTAAATAAAAAGTTTGTAAATGAGCTGTTAAAATGATAGGATTATTAAGATGTTTCAATGAGGACTATCGCCCGGGGCTCCATAAGCCCCGCCGACGATCCTGGTATAATTAAGAGTACATCCCTTGATTCACAAAGTTTCATAATTCCCGGGTTCACGATCTCTTGTTACTAAATTGTTCAAACCGCGTTTTACCATCCACTAAAGAATCAAGTACAGCATTTTGCCATCAAGAATAGAGGGAACGGATTCGATTAACCGTGAAGTCGAGAAGCAAGTTGAACATTTCGTGCATCCGCCGTAAAAGCGGAACCGTTAGCGAAATGTTTGCCGGGCGAGCCGTTTAAAGCCGCGTTCTAAATAAAACAGCGCTAAAAAAAAAAAGAGGAGAGAAGAGAAAGAAAAAACGGCAGGATTAAAACACAGCGGCGGAGCGTTCTGAATGCGAGCGTTCCGAGTGTTTACAGCTGGAACGTGGCCGTGTCCGAGGCGTCGAGTACGATTCACTACGGGCTCTGTCTTCTCTTCCGAAAACCGTTTTCCAAACCCATTTATCCGCAGAAACTCGTTCTCCCGGACAGACAGATTTTCGTGGATCGTTTCGCGAGAATCACTTTATTCGATCTACCGGAAATCGTTTCGAGGTCCTTCGGCTCAAAAGGAAGTTCGAGTGTTATGCCTATTAAGGGCGACGTCCGTCGCTCGTTTTAGCCTCGTTATTTAACAGAAATCCGCTTACAGCCTCCGGCTACTTTTACCTGCGGTTCTTACGCAGGGACACGTGCTTTCTTAGGTGACAATTGGTTACTTGAGTGTGCGAGAGAATTGATTTTGGATGAATGAGTTTAACGCTCTCGAGGATCCGCAATTTGCACTTCGGGGTTTTAGAGATTTAGATCTTGGAATTTTTGAGAGATTTGGAATTTACGAATTTTTGAACTTTGTGATTCTAGAATTTGAAACTTGAAGATCTTCGAATTTTAGGACCTTGAAAAGGAGACCATCTCGAAACTTTGAAGAGCTTTAGAACTAGAGATCCTAAAATACTTAAAATTAGTCTATCAGATATTTGTAAAGATACAGCAGGTGAAATGTATAAGTGTTTGGTAATGGACGGAAAATGTATTTTCCATTCCAGTAAGCTTCCTTGTAAATAGGATTCTTTACGACGCGTTTCTAGAGGTGGTCTTAATTGTAGATTAAGGTAAATGGAGCTCACGGTGATACCTAAATCTGGGGACCCACGGACAAATCCTTAGATCCGGATATTTGTAAATGGAACCTCTCGACGTTTTGTAAATGGAAACTCTGGCAAAGGATATTCGCTGGTTAGAGTTGTTGTAGATACGGTAACGATTAGAGGTTTTGGTTTTCAATACGAGTGCAACTGGAGATGTTCGACACCCTTCGAACTCTTTAATTTCCAATTTCGTTCATTAAGATAACTAGGTTTTATCAACTACGAATTTTTTGAATTCTTGATACAAAATGGTTCTATGAAAACGTGATGTACAAAACCAAGTTTAAGTTGGTAAATTATCTGACATAACGACGAACCAGCTACGTTGAGAAAATTGATGAAATGTTTATACAGTCGTTTTTATTAAACTTCAAGCTTTAAATTGATGTATCATAAGTGCCATTTGGCAATCATTTTATGTCATGAAATTATGTTAGAATATGAATGTGCTCTCAAATCCATCATTTGCTGTAACAGGTCGTCAGCCATTTTGTGGTAAGAATACTTATCGAACGTTCACATAGTCAATGTTATTAAATTTCAAGATTCAAATTGATATAAGTGCAATGTACCAACACTTTTACGTCATCAAATTAGCCTATCAACGTTTGTACCTGAACATAAATGAAACAATCTAACACAGTATGATACAACTACAATCGTAACCGGAATCACGGATGACACAAATCATCTCAAAGGTGTAATCACCTCGTGCACACTATTAGAGGCCTTAATTACGTGGAGCATTTTACCAGGTCGGTGGCAACAGCCAACAAGCAGAACGATCGTTACTCGTGATCAGGGCGCTAAGTGTAGCCGCGACCGCTTGACGTCGCGACGCGTCGCGACGCGACGGAGCGCAACTTAACGCGCGAGCACCGATTTGCGGCGGCGATTTAGTCAGACAGAAATGTAGGTAGGTAGGTAGCTGGGTTCCGGGCGAGCAATACCTACAGCCAGCAAGCAGAAGCTGAGGCTTCGGAAGCCATACTGCTTCCCCCGTGTTCCTGGATAGGTTCCCTACGGATAGTCCACCTACGACGAACGACCTGATCGTCGCTTTTCTCTGTTATTCATGCTCGCTCACGATCGCCGACGATTCCTCGTCCACATCGCGTCAGAGACTGGCCATATAACGCGAGGTGATAGGATTTTGGGGTTTTAAAGTTCTCAGATCCCCAAATCCCTATATCCCCAAATCTCCATATTTCCAAATCTTTACATCCCTAAATTTCTATATCCCCAAATCCCTATATCCCCAAATCTTTACATCCCCAAATTTCTATATCCTCAATTCCACTATTCCCCAAATTTCTCTCTCCCCAAAATCCTCATATCCCTTCCTACATGACATCCACATCAATCTCAACATATCTCTATAATCAGTGCATCAGTACCTGCACCATCAGTTAGTCGTTGGCAATATAACGAGAGTTTCCCATAAGTCCTCCAGTAACAGAACCTTTGTATAACAGTGAATCTTTACATAAGAGGCTAGTGTAATCAAGGAGTTTCCTCTCGCACTCGATCAAGCCAATAATATCAGCCGGCAAGAGGCAGCGAAGAAAGCAGTCGCGTTGAAGAGGAGGAGCTAAGAGGTGGCAGTGGTAAAGGGAGAAAAAGATGTATCGTTAGGAGATCCTTGGACTCGAGGAAGTCGAGGACCCTCGAGGAATCGATCGAGCGACGAAGAAGCCGGAACGGGAGAGTCGCGCCGTCAGAAAGGAGAGAAGAAAGCCTCTTCCTCAGGGCCATTCATTCCGTTGGCTACCTAAGAAGACGTAAGCCGCGCAAGAATTAGGCAGAAAAAGGTGGAGCACGCTCCTTCGAACGGGCCACCGAGTGTTTGGTGTTTATACCTGGCTCCTTAGAAAGCAGCTCTATACCCCATCCTCCTCGTCCTCCACCTCCTGTGAATGCTTACAAACAGTCGGTTGTCAGATTTCTTTTATCTTTCCCGGGGCATCTGTATGGCCGATGCCTCTTCTGGCCGCCTACTCCTCTTTTGCGTTACTCCTCTTTCTTATACCGCCAGGAATCTTCTCTGTCCGGACACGCTTTGAACATTCCATACTGTCCTCTTTGCTCTCGCTTTAAATTCGTTAACATCGTTTTCTTCAATTATTCTCTCGATTGATGACGCATATTTGGATATTTGTGAATTAGAAATTTTTTCATTTCGAAATTAGGGTATTCTGGTGTTTCTAAAGTTCTCAAGATTCTATGCTCACAAATCCAATTAAGGTCCAAACTCTAAATTTTCTTGAGTTCCCAAGTTCCCAAATTCATAAATTCCCTAAATTTCCAAATCCCGAAATCCTCAAGTTCTGAACCAGCAACCACCCCAATCTCCCTTACCCCAAATTATGAATTTTAATCTGTCCCAACGGTGTCCCTACAACGAAATTGACAACGTTCTGACGACGGTCAAGCAGTGATTGAATTCTTTGAAATGTCGTATCAAGAGTATGGGGATCCCGAAGCAATTTGTCCGTTAAACTTCTCCCTCCCCGTGTATCCCGTTGAATGGCCATATTATCCCTTTTCTCTGTATTGATTATTATTCCACCTTTTCGCATGCTTGGGCCTGGCGGTGAGTAAGTGCCATTCTCGAATATAAACTCTTTATGCGGTGGTTAACGATCGCTCGTAACACGATACGTTTTGTCGTGTACCGTTACACCGGGCAGGGGGTAGTTTCGGCGAGCAGACAAGAAGAAGTCGATTACGCACGATGGCGGCCCGTACCGCGGCCAATCACACGCACTGCTTTCTTCTCTTTTTATTTACTTTCTTTATTTCATTGGGGTTTCACACCTCTAATTACGGGTTCGATTATCAATACGTTCTCTTTGACAGTCAAATTCAACTTCACTCGTGACCTAACTTTTCATACTATTTATTGCGGTTATAGGTTTAAATTGTTTTTACTAATCTTTATTTCCCTGGTTCAAGGATAATATTGTAAACTGACGCAGTATTAATATCTGTGCCCAAAGGGACTTTAATAACAAGTTCACATTTTATTAATATAAAAGATTCGAATGGTTTGAACCGTAAATGCATCGGTAAAATCGGTCCTTTTTCGAGAAGATTGATTTTGAAAGTGCGCCGACATACACGCACTTGACTAAAGCGCGATTTAAACGATTGCTCCACGGTTATTTATCATGTTTACATTCAATGTATAGAAATCACTATTCACTTTCCCATCATGGTAGATAAATCCTCTCCGATCTCGTTAACTTTGCCCCGCCTCTTCCATTCAATTTAAATGCAACCAGAAACAAAAATTTTTTTTCAAAGCGTGTCATCGTTAAAGCTTTTAAAGAAATCTTGACGACGTCTCGACGTAATTAATTCCCGAGGGGGTGGTCGAGAGGGGGTTAATCCGCGAGTGTATCCTGGTCCGGGTTCTAAAGCCTGCAAGCGTCGCGCTAAAGCAATTAAGTTGTTTCCTTGAAATCCAGTGAAATGAAGTTGTCTCCTGTGTAAGCACAAGCATAAATCCTCCACTTGGCCTGTAACAGGCATCGAGCGGAACGAAGCCACGCAGAGGATTTAGCCGAGTACTTTGAAAGCCAATAACTCATTGTTGGGTCATCGTAATGACACTTTATAAGTCAGTACGTAACCGCGAATCGTTGTGTTAGTCGAATCGATAAAAACAGAGGCTGTCCGCGCGTCAATAACGAAACGTGCCGGCTTTTTTAATAATGCTCAAACGTTACTACGCTCCGATCAGTTTGCAAACTGATATGTAAACTAAGGGATAAATTTTATCGAAACGCGATCACTGCGATTTATCGCCGCTCACCGCTCGATTAGAACCATTTAGTCCACTCGATGTTTTACAATTTTATTTCTTTCTGATTTTTGTTTTAAGACTTTTAATATACTCGTCTGTATTGAACATAACTTGTCACGTGATCATTTTATGTGTGGTAATGCAACGTGTAATAATTTAATGTGTAGTGATCGAACGCGCGGTAATTCAATATGCAGTGACTCGACATGTGGAAATTCAATATGTAGTAATTTAACACATAACACAACGTATGATAATTCTACGCGTGGTGAACCAAAGCGTAGTGATTCAACGCGTGCTAATTGAACGTGTGGTAAGTGAACGCTTGGTAAGTAAACGTGTGATAATTTGACGCGGTGATTTGACACGCGGCAACTCAACGCGTAGTAATTCAATACGAGATAATATATCGCGTAATAATTGTACGCGTGGTGATTCAACGCTAATTGAACGTGTGGTAAGTAAACGCTTGGTAACTGATCGCTTGGTAAGTGAATGCGTGATTATTGAATGCAAAGTGATTTGACACGTAGCAACTACAAGATACGTGTGATAATTGTACGCGTGATTATTGAATGTGTAGTAACTGCACGCGCGATAACTGAACGCCTGTTAATTGATCGTGTGGTAATTGACCGGATGATCAAATGAATGAACTCGTGACAATAACATGCGTGGCAATATACAAGATCGATAAATTCTACGAAATACACCGCGATTAATCTATCTCTGAGTTCGTATAATAGCTGAAATAAATCTGGCAATGAAAAGAGAGCTAAACAAATTCACGATAAACATTGGCAAGATTAAAAAGACGCGGCTATCAGCGAAATATGTCGAAGCATTTCAGTTATTTGAAGCAGCGTCGGAGTTCGATTTCGGCGAGAACGGAGGCGTCATCGGCGTCAACGAGGAGAAAGAAGGAGAGCGTAGCTGAAAAAAAACAACGAAGAAGGAAGACACGCAGAGAGACGAACGAATCGAAGAGACACACGAAACGAAGCAAGAGGAAGATGGAAACTGTGTTTCGACGCGATTATTATTCGTGGTCTATTCCCAGCTACCGTTCATTCCACATTTGTTTCCGACGTTGAACATCCATATCGCCCTCGAACGGGCGATCATACACAATGGGCTTTATCGTACCTTCCTTTGAAACTTGGAGCGCGATCCCACGCTAATTAACGAATCATTCATCGACGCTGTAATTAACGAGGCCGACTCTGTCGCGGATTATCCCAGGCCAGATCTTTTTGCCCATAGACGTCATGTGCCTGCGGTTACGTTCACTGATAATTGTTGTTGCCCCGTGTTGCAAAAGGGGCCCGCGCGACTTTTACTCGCCCGCAATACGCCACAGTCAGAAACGACAGAGTAACGTTGAAAACAAGAAAATATATATACACATTCTTACGCTCCATCCTGTATCTCTCGTGTTTCAATGCTGCTCGCGAGATATATACTTCTCTTTTTAATTTTCTACCACCTCTGTCTCTCTCGTCTTTTAACGAAACGTCGTTACATTTGTTGTGTCACGCTTTCCGGGATAATTAGATTGGGACGCGTGGAAAATGTTGAAGATAAACGGGAGACGGGTTTCTCTCTTACCGCGGAGGTTTTCATTAATTTATACGGCTACCTTTGTAGCCGGAAATATTATTAATTTTAATATACTTTCGACAGCACTGCTTTTAATTGCGAGACGAACTGGATGGGTCAGTTATGGCCCCATGACAATGCAAAAGGCTTCGAATAAAATTAGGCACTGGAGGGTGCTGGAGATGCAAGTTTATTTATTGCCATTTTTTATTAATTTACTTCATAGTTAGTTTAGTTTCGAAGATTGCTGTTTTAATTCTGAAAAGACCTGGATAGGCTATGTTTAGTGTTAAATTGTGCAAGTTATGTAAGTTTATTAGGTTAAGACATTCATAAGTAGAAATGGACATATGTAGTCAGACCTAAAATCAATGTCAAGAGATACAAGCATTTGCTGTTAAGCTTCGTAACTTGCATTGTTATAATATAACATTGACTCTCTTTGTTCTTTAACCAATTATACAATTGTATTAAATTGAGCTGACGATCAACGGGAATTAATTATGACAGACGTTGCATATTTGACTGTGGAGATACTGACAATTCGTGATTTCCAATTTTCGCTAAATCCTCAAATGAATTTGTGTTTAAATCATGAGCAGACATTAATGCTCAATTCATATCGTAAATATCGAGGGAAGTATATTGAGGTTAGTAAAGATGGAGGGACTAAAATGGAACCCATTCGAACAGTTCTTATTTGCCTGAAGATTTCTTCGACGCTAAACATAACCCCGAAATTCTATTTCATTCAAGAAGACTTCGTTCGAAAAGTCTCAAAAGTCTCGCATTAAATAATTAGTATAAAAGATATGAAGAATAAGAGGTCGGAAGGTAGTTGTCTCGCAGTAACAATTTAGAGCGAAGGGTATCGCGGTTGAAGCTTAACACGCTTGCGAACACGCGCAAAAGCACGTTGTCCCAGGCGCGTCAAGGAGGCAAGGTAAATTCACGGAGCGTCTAATTCGGATAATATTCTACACGGGAATCCTTTCTGCTGAAATCTCTTCTCGCAGGAAATGCTATTACCGTATCAGTTCAGGAAGAGGGCGGACGTTAAGCGTCGAGACGGGCCGGGAAGATTTCGCGGTGCAAGCTTTTCGTGTACTTTAACCTTGGCGGGGGCGAAGACTCCTCTTGGATGCCGTAGGCAACGATTTTAATAATAAATCAAACCTAGAAGTTGCTTCCTCGCCGTCGAAGACAAGCAAAGGGGGGCTACACCGAAAATGGGCAGGTTAGGTGCCCATTTCTCTCGGGAATCTTAGGCTCCTTAACTTTGACTACGCTTGCTGCCTCATCCGCTGATGTATTATGCACCCGTTGCCTAATTGATTCTTTCCTACTTTCGCCGCCTTGTGACCCGTTATTCGATACCCTCCTTCTACCCCCTTTTGCAAAATCTGATCTGTCAATGAACACAAAAATTTCAAAATTCCTGCGAACGATGGACTTGTTAATCGCTTTCAATGCATAGGCAATTTGTATCTAGGTCAAAGGTTTTACACTGGAACTGTCTGGTTTCGGGTATCATTTTACATTACTAAATTGCTCTTGAAACTTTATTTCGGATAAAAAATTGCTGTATTCAATGCTGACTTTATTTTCAATTTGACAGTATATAATGTGTAGCTAGACATTAAAAGTAATTTTTTATTTTGATGAACATCAATGTAGAGTTCAGGAAAAGCACTTATTCTGTTTATAAGAAGAAGCTTGTGAAACTTATTTGAGTGGTCTGATAGGTAGCAGTAATTGTAGTCAACCATCTTGAAATTTCTGAGATATCTTCGTTTGAAGATTTAGCAAAATTGATCTCTTTAACAATTCAGTTCATTTTGTTCAGATAATAAGATGACGTAATGTTTAAGTGCATCAATCACGTTTCTTTTGGTTTAAACAAGATAGAATGATGTTTTGACGGGGATGAAAAACACAATCACAGGGATCCCATGAAACCCTTGAACTCGAGTGCATCCGACCGGTTCACCATCGAAACTCACCCTCACCCCCGCGGTGACAAGCAAAACCCTGTCGAAATCTCTTTTCCCTGTGCGTCCAAGTTGGAGTGGAACTTAATCAAATGGTAAACGGGTGGAAAACAAGCAATTGGAGGCATCGAACCGGTACGAACGAGCAAGTAAGTAAGACAGCCGGTTTATATAGGTGGGGAGCCGTCAATCGGAAGGGGGTGTAAATCTGATAAAATCATCTCGAACCCTCCTTGCAGCCCCTTTATGCCACTGGCTCCAGTTGCTCGCAGATTTACACCCTCCACAACTACTACTGTTAATCATATAACTTGCATTTATGCAACATTTAGAATTCCTCTTTAATCGCTGTTAATTACGCGAGCATTAACAGCTTATTCGATCAATTCAACAGATTTGATACTGAAATTTTGAAGTAGATTTCGGTCGAAATTTATCGGGAGACTTGATTATAAAATACAACGAAATGATATTATAAAATATGACAAAATGAAATTGTGAAATGCGACGAAATAAAATTGTACGATTCGACAAAACGAAATGAAATACGACACGAAATTGTAAAATAAAATAAAATTGCAAAACAGCGGGGTGAAATTATAAAATACGACAGAGTGAAATTACAAAGTACAAAATAAAATTACAAGGCGCGACGAAATGAAATTGCAACGTGCAGAAATTCTTGAATGTCAAAGGTTAGAGCGAAGGTTACTACGAAAATTTGATGTCTATAATTTTTGGTCAATTTTGAGCGAAGAAACAGTTTGTCCGAATTCATTAGCCGTATATCCGATACAGACGGTGGGCTCTAAGTAAAGTAAGTAATGTAAGAGGGTGGTTGTTGCTACGGTTGTTATTAAATGAGACAGCCTAATAGGCCCATTACGGACCCCTCGGTCCATTCCCACATAATATAATCCTCCTGCCCGTTCCCTGTTACTTTATCATCCCCCAAGCTCCTCTTACTCTCACCCTCTGCTCGTACAACGCGGTGTATCTTGATCCGAGAGCACTCACGCCCACGAAAATTTCATCTGCGGGAAACCTATCATTCGGGTCCTGTGCAGCTTAATTCTAATTTCGGATTGGTCGACACTTGCCCAGATTCTTTCTACATAAAAAATGATCGTCGACAGGATTCGTCTTTGTCTGGGGATTGTTGATGTTGCTGGTGAGAATGTTTTCAAAGGACATCTTGTTCGAAAGGAATTTTTGGTAACCGATACTTTGTCGGAAATGGGGGATGTGCTGATATTTGTAAACGTGAGGTGATGCCGTGACCTTTGGGTCAATTGTGGGTCAGAAATTTGTATATTGTGGAGATGTCTAGGGATAGTCTATAGAGTTTAGATTACACATTTTTCACAGTACTCTTTTGCAAATATTTTTATAACTTAAAATATAATTGCACGAATTAGACTATTTCCTGTAATTTTAACAAAATGCATGTAGAGGTTAAACTGAATTTAATATGTCACATGTTCAATATTCGGTTCATTCGCGACCAATGACGAATGGTTCGTGCAATATTTTTGCTTTCCAGCTAATGAGAAGTGTCATTCGTTACATTTTGTTCTGTTACACACGCAAATATTGCGTATTATTTTTACACGTAACATTTCGCGTATTATACACGAGTTACATTGATTTCTTAATATTGCACGGAGTTTGCATGTGTTTGGTGTGCATTCACACGTCATGAATGTATAAATAACCGGAATTTAGTTATCAGGAATCGCATGTTCGCTCGACATTGCATCACAGATATAAAATTGATGATGCGCGTTAATTCCTTATTAGTAAACATCGATAGCTCGATTTACTAGCGTTGACGCGTTAATACATGTTAGTTGTGGCGAGATAAACTATGTCAAATGAATCATCGCGATGATGAAAGTTATTGTGTTGGCTGGGTTTAAAGCGTTCAGCTATTCATCGGTGTTTAATCTATCACGAAATAGTTTACAATATATAGAAGACAATTTATGTTAATTCGTTGAACACTCGGAGGCTGAGTATTTTAGATTTCAAACAAAAATATTCACCTCAGTGGAAATACATTTAAAATTGTAACTTATTAAGAATTATTAAGGTCTATTATGAACATGAATTAGCAAGATAACCTAAGGATTAATCTGTAAAGGTAACTTAATTCATATTCTTGACATGAACTGATGGTTATCGCTACTGATCGGCAACCGACGGTAAATCACGTACCATGAAATTAAATATCCATATGAAAAGGTTAGAAGCTTTGTTCCTAATGTTAATTCAAGGATATAAACATTGAAAAATTAATCATTAGTCTCTAAGTGTATTGTGTCTTACGTTTCTGGTAATCAACGTACAACGTGTCTGACTACGCGCGTCTACTTTCACTATCACAGTCAGCATCTCAATCTAATTTCGTCAGCAGAAAATCGTGGTATAAAATTTCAAGAAGACCAAAACTTGCAAAATTGTTCAGTTCCACCACTGACTCACTAAATTTTGACTCGTCCAAAATAAAAGTAGCTTAAAAGATCGTAGCAAAGGTAGTTTCACAGGAGTCACGTTCAGAGTGAACATACCTGGACAGCATCGCCAGGTCCGCCGACGCTTGGTGTCCTAGCAAAGGATTCGCAGCGGCGTCGTTGGGCGGCGAAAAAGTGGACGCCGGACTGGTAGCACTGGTAGCACAACCGATACCGATACTGGTCGAATTGTTCCTGGTTTCGACCGCGTGGGCAACGGTCGAGGTGCCCCGTTGGTTACCGGCGTATCTCATGGACGCGGGGGACGACAGTGCCCTGGCGGGGCTATCGCAAGAGGATCCGATCCTCTGCGAGTTTTGCGCGTTGTTGGAGGGCAACGGGGATGCCCTGTCGGCGTCCGACGATTGCCTCTCGGCCGAGACGGTCGAGGTAGAATCGACGGGCGGCGACTCGGGCCTGCCAAGGATGCTGGAGATGCTGAATGACGTGTACTGAGGATTGCAAGCTGGCCTGAGCGGCGGCTTGCCCACGTCGAAGCTGAAGGAATGATGATTGTTCAAACCGCATCCGGACTTGCCGTTCTTCTCCTGCAACAAGAGCTCCGCGGGCGTCGAGCTGCTCCTGGAGCCCTCCAGCTCGAGATCTTCCTCGGACACGACGGACACCTCGATCTCCGTTTCGCCCGACATGGTCGACGCGCGTCCACAGTGTCCCGAACACGTCGCGACGCTCCCGTCGATTTTCGTCCCGAGGATGCACGAGTCCACCGAGTCACCTGTTCCACTCAGCACGATCGTTCCGCTTCGCGTTTCACCGTCCCGTCAGAAACGCACCGGCTGCTCCATCGAAGGCCCGTCGGCGGAGCACGGTCTGTCCGACACACGGATCGGTTCGAGCGGTTCGCGTCGCATATCAGTGGAACGATACCGGTATCGAGTCGTTTTAGGCGAGACGAGTCGATCGCGACGCTTCCGTCGGCAGGACGTCCCTCGTCGTGCTGGATCGGAGACGGATCGCTCGATCGCGCGACATTCGTAAGCGATACCCTGGACGAGAGGATGATAGGAGACAAGACACTTGGAGGGCCCACCCTTTCGAGTGCCACCCTCCTCCACCCTCCCCTCTCGTCCTTCGACCAGCACCCCTTCCGAGCGTGTGCGTGCCACCACCTCCTACCGGCCTGACACGTAGCCTCCTCCTCGTCCCTGGTCGGGCTCCTCCGTCCCCTCTTCGCCGCTCGACTATTCGCGAGACGTTGTCGTGCGTGTAAAACCGCCAAGAGTAACACCGAGTCACTTCCTCGAGTCACTTTCTCTTCCACTGATCGTTAATCACTCGACGACGCGTATTCCCGGGATCCTCTCGCGATCGATCGTCGCGACTCGTCGCGGCGCGTCTCGTTTATCGAGCGGAATCTTGCCGCGTTCCAGGAGAGGGTGTCGTCGTCGATCGCGGGGAAAACGGTTCGCGAAACGGCCTCCGCGTCGAAACGATCGAGGAAAGAATCGCGAACGCGTATCGTGGCGGATGATGGACTGCGGATGGGCACTGTGCTCGCACTAAGGGTAGGAAAACGCCGGAGAAACCACAGGTCACACGAACGAGGGCCTTACTCGAACATTCGCGCACGCAGCGGGAGCGCGCGGAGCGGCGTAGGGTGAGGAGACGACGGAGGAGCGAGAGGGAGAGGAAGCGTAGGTAGGGTGGAGAAAAAGAAGGAGAAAGAGAAGGCCGAGACGAAGGTGGCGAGAGCGAGACGGAGCGTAGAGTCACGCTTCGAGAGTCACGGGGTGGTTAGTTGCGCGTCGGATAGATAGACTACCCGAAGGACAGACGAACGAGCCGAAGGGATGCGTTGGAACGAGAGGGACGAAACGGACGCCGGTAGAAGGGTGGCGAGCCAGCTGGAGGGGCAGACAGGGGACGGCTAAGCCGAAAGTAACCGGACGGGGTTGAGTTGTTGGAGGGGTAGGAGGCGGAGCGGCGCAAATGGCTTTTCGAGGGGGATGGATCCCGCGATTTCTCATAGGGTGGTGGCTCGATCGATGACTCGTGGCGCGGAGTATCAGGCACGGGGGTAGCCGTGGGCGCGGGCCAATCGCGTGAGCCGCATGGTCCTTAACTCGAAAGATACTCGCCCTCGACGATCCTGCGGATCGCGGAATGGGGGTGGTTGCGGTGGTTTCACCGACGGCTACCTACCCCGGCCCGTGTGGTGGGGATAACACACAACTCCGCCGGTGGTGCCTGTGCCTCGCCGTGTTACTTATCCATTATAACACTCCAAGATCTTGATTTAAGCCTGCAGCCAGCGGTGAGCTTTTAACCAATTAGCCTTTATAGCCTACCCCCCTCGATACCTCGTCTCGTTCTACCCTGGTACCCTCTCGCGCGAACCCCTCTTCCCGCCCATTTTAGCTTGCCTCGTTGACTATCACCCTCTCTCTCCCTCTCTATCTCTCTCTTACTCTCTCTCGCTGCCTCTCTCTCTAACTAGCTAACACACCGTGCTAGTTGCCGTACACCTATATCTGTATTCTATACCAATGTCCTCGCCGCAGTCGCGCGATGTACCCACCTAATCTACTGCTTCTCTCCCTTCCACTATGCCTCTAGTTACCTCTATATAGCTCCCTCTCTTTCTTTCTCTACGACCCTCCTTTCCCGCTCTCTATAATCACATGCATTATGCGCGTCGGTGTATCAGAGCCGCGTATTCGCGCGGTGCAAATACTCCGAGCACGTAGCCCGATGGCCGAGGGGATGAGTTTCTCGTTCCCGAGCCAGGAAACCACCGAGTCCCGTCGCCTGTGCCTCCTCCCGCCCCGAGTTTAAATACGCGACGGCCGACGGAAATTAACGATGGACCCGGCGATTCGATCGCGATACCAATCGCACTCTCACCGTTTGTGCCTCTACTGTTCTTCCGTGTTTATAGATGCTCTCACAGATGGAACTCCTCGTAAATTATTATTAGTCTCGGATTTTGAGTTCGATTTCAAAGCTCGAACTCTTTTGTGCTCGATCTCAAAGTAGTTTGCACTCTTTTACAAACATCTCTTTTACATTTCAAACTATTTTCAACTTCAACTGTTTTATGTTCGACGTAAAAATAGTTGGTACTCTTTCACGCTCGATGTCGAAACGGCTTAAATTCTTTTTCACCCGATTTCAAAATAGTTTCGGGCACCTCAAAACGGTTTAAATCCTTTAACACTCGATCTTGTCTACTGCACAGGAATCGCCGAAATATAGTGGCACAGAGTTGACGAGACCGGAGGGCCCCTTTAACGACCCTTTCAGAGTCAAGTTGACAAAACGCGGGAGGTGCGTGGCATAATGGGCCGGTCTTCTCTGAGATCCAGTCGGAAGGCCACAAAAGCGACTCTCGAGCGTCCGCGTGAAAGCGGGATGGATCTCTTAAAAGTAGCGCGAAAGTAGGAAAATGATTACACGGCCAGCGGCATAGGCAAGGGTGGTAAAAGGGTCAAACGCGTATGCACGCGAACTAGGAACAAGTCACTTGGGATGCCATAGGGGTTATATCGTTATGCGTACGTTCACTCTTTCTATTTGGATGCGTTTTGTATGGATGCGCGGAATGTCGACGCGTTGGATGACATGTCGATGGTGTATGATAACCTGTTAAATGCGTTGAATGTCGACGGGTTGAATATCCGCGTGTTATATTTCAACGAATGTTAACACTTTGGGTATCGTTATATTTTGTCGCTGTGGATGTTAACGTGGAGGTCGAAGCTCGTTGTAATTCGTCGAATATTCATCGCGTAGAATTTCAACAGATTGGATATCGATTATATTTTGTTGGATGCTCTGGTTGTCTCGGATTCTTCGTGACGTTATTAAGCAGAAATTTTTGCGTAAAGAATCGGCGATTTGCTGGCGAGATCGCTTAAGAGATTTCGCGGGAGGGTGCTCGAAAGGCTCCTCGTGGCTATACGTAATAGGTGGGTCCAGCACGGCCGAGTGGACAGACCGCCTTGTGTTGTCCGTATTTTACTTTGTGCCCGGTGCGTAAGAGGATTATATCCTGGAGGGGGAAAGTAAGGTAGGAAGAAGGGTGTCGAGGGTGAACGAAGATGAGACGATCTGAGAAATCGAGAGACGGAGATCGAACGAGGGGGCTAAAAGACGTTGGAAGAAGACAGAGGGTTGAACGGTGAGGTAAGTGGCGGGTATGCTTCACTTTTCACGGGGACGCCATTGTTCCCTATTATCCGGCGTGATTAGTCGATGATGCAGGTAAGCTACCGCGGGGGGTCTCCATTATATCGCCGGCACAAGTACCCAGTCATCCGCGAACTGCGTGAATTTTGTCGGAGTATTGCGAGCATCCTGTGTCCTATCTCGATCCTTGTTAGATTTAGTGCGTCCAACCTTGTTGCAACAACGATCGGTATTCTTTCGCGATGACCCGGTTCCTCCTTGCAACGTTCCCCGCTTCGGCGACCTGCTGTGAAATTTATACTCTTAACGGGAGCCGCAACAATGATCGCAACCTCCGCATCGTTTTTGTACGGCCGATTTGTATTATCGTCCTGGGACTATTTACCCGTGGAGCGCGAGTCTTTGTCGAGTAATTAGACCGTGTGCCGACTGCTTATGCACACGGTTAGACACCTGGATATCGATTTTAGTGCTGACTGTTACTGACCGATTGGACTGTGGAAATATATTGTTGGTAACTATGTTGGAGGTACAGTCGTCCAACGCGACGATATTCAACTCGGAGAATTGCAGTGTAAATGTAATGCTTCGATACTCGTCGATATCCAACACGTTGATATGCAATGTGTTGATATTCAACGGATCGAAATATAATCGACATTTAACGCGTTGAATTACAATGAACCATATCCAGCGTGCCGGTACGTAACGTGTTGATATACAGCGTTCCGATATGTAACGCTCCGACAAACCGTCTCCAGAATGTTAATATTATAAAATAATCCTGGTGTCCATTGCGTCGAAACATAACGGGTCAACAAAGATGAACTATTTCCAAACTCTTGGACAAAGCGAAAATCGAACAGTCACACCGCGACACCCCGAACAAAATATCGAAGAAGGGCAAAGCGAGAGATCGATCAGCTCAACAACCGTGACATAATACCTATTTAATGAGGGATACAGCTGATAGGTATGAAAAAAAGGAGAAGTAACAGCAGGAAGAAAACGAGAAAGAGAAAATCGGAGTAGTTAGATAACAAGCGATTAACGACGGTCATACAGCTTAAAAGGTGGAGGAAGGGAAGGATATAATGGCGACGGAGGTAAACGAGGAGCCCGAAGGTCGTGGAACAAGGCAACGGGAAGAAAAGCCTCGGGTGGGGCTGGTTTGCTGGCGGCTTTAATACCTTACATTAAACTCGGCGAGTAAGCGACTAATTACTTGACGCCGTTCACAGTAAACGCGAATTAAAAGAACCCGTGGCTCATTTTCGTCGGGTCTTTGTCTTCGGATCCGGCGAGGTATACCCGTCTCGTTCCTCGACACTTTCGACCGACTAATATCCCTGCGAAGACCGATCGAAACGGACGTGGACTTCCGCCGGAAATGCTTCGATTTTTCTCTGGCGATCGGTACTTGACTCTTCGATTTTTCGTTTCGACAGGTTTGATACGGTTTCAAGTACCACGATTACTTGAAGAGGTGTCACGAATAGTCACTTTGTGTGGACGATTACGTTGATGCTGAAGATTGCTTGACTCGTTTCTGATACTGGACATATTAACTTTCATGATAAACATACGTTCAATATTCACTATCTCATAAACATATGTTCTTCTAATTATTATACACTAATACAAAATAAAATATGTACAATTTGACCAGACCCATAATTATCAATCTTTGATAAAAAGTTAACATCAACCACAATAATTGCAGAGTACCTTTTCACCCCCAATATACAAATCATCTACAGAACAGTTTAATATTTAACTAATAAAATGTGCAATATGTAGATTATGGTTGTACATATTAGTTACGAAGTTTGTAAACGTATATGGGAATCAACCCTTCTAAACATAAACTTCCGAATTCAATAATACCCGTTTAGGTTATGTTTGCCCGTACGTTTATTAAATTGCTCGTAAACATAAACCCGGCGATTACAATCATCGATAAACAAGAGGCTTTCCATGAATTTCACGATACAATTACAATTATTGCAATGTTCACTAATTAACCGGGACTCATCGAAGATTGAATGTTACATACGATTAATCGATGAGGTTGTGTAATAATTATTATCCGTTTGATAAGGAACAAAGGGGTTGATTGATGTACAACTTGAGAAGAAGAGAATGGAGGTTGATTCCGATAATATTTAATTCGGAAGAGTAGCATAACAAGATAATTTCTAACTAAACGAGGGACAAGTTGCGAAGTTGACTAATTTTTAACTCGACAAAGTAGACTACAGAGTAGAACCTCCATGTGGTTCATGACGATTTCGAAGGGGTGATGACCACGATTTTTAATTTCGAGTAAGATGAGATTACGAGATAATTTTTAATTCGAGGAGGGGGTTGAACGAGGAGAATAAATTAACATCAATGACGACGATACAATGCGAGGGGTGACGCGATGTTGCGGTCAATAATGGCGTTTTCACGTTTTGACTGGCGACGCCGGGGATGCGATCTAAATTTCGGGGATGCGCGCCGGGGGTGGTGTTAATGGACGAGGGCGAGTGTATCCCCTAAGGACAATCGTGCCGGTCAAATTAGGTAACTTTCGTAAATAGCCCTGGTATGGTTTTCTGTCGGTGCTTGCGGCTCATCGAGGGGTTAAGGGTTGGTCCGTTTATTTTTTCTCTCTCGAACGCGTCTCCGAGGAGTTCCGATAATCGGAATAATTGCGGTGCTTTGCAGAAATAAAACGTGAAAAAAGAGTTAAATAAGTCCCCATATTAAAATGAATATTTCCGTAAGCGATGATAGGATTTATCAGAGGCAACGATCATAAAAATATAATCGAATAGAAGTACGGAAATACGATTTTCATCCCTGTACCATGAAACGTGTGACGGAAATGATAAAATAAATGAACGATCGTATGGAAAAAAAGGTATCATTATTTTGTCGGCAAACAATGCGAATGAACAGATTCGTTCGTGGTGCATTATGATTATTTTAATAAAGGTTCGGTCGTCGCGTGTTCGATAGAAAAAAAGAGAGGAAAATTTAACGAGAAACGCACAGCGGCACATTTACGTCGGTACAATTAATTAAACAATACCGTGTGTGCGAGATAGGCCGCGGCTCGTTACGATGTGTATATAATATTTAATATAAAAGGAACAAAAGTAACCGGACATTTTATGAACCGGGATATGAAATCGCGAAGAAACGAGTCGATCCATCAAAATGTTCGATATCCGATTCATTTGAAACGTACCAAACACATTCAGCACGATCCTTATCCAAACCCATAAACGGATAGCAATTATTCGCGATCTCGCATCGAATATACATCCTGCCGTTAATTAAAAAAGTTCCTCCGTACGTATAATCCCGTTCATGCGTTCGAGCAGAAAATGAAAAATAGAAGACAACGTACGTTGATTTTTCGAGAAACTCAATCTCCGATATTCGTTTCACGATGAGAAAACGTATCAATAATGAAACTCGATGAAAAAAAATTCTTCGGGATATTTTCAATCGTTTTGCCTTGTGAAAACTGATTCTTCATTTATGGAAATTTCATTGTTATAATTTTGATAGTGCAGTACTTCCAAATTCCACCCTTGCAAATTCTAACCTCTTCAAATTTCAATCTTCCCAAATTCCTATATTTCCAAATTTCAACCCTCTTAAATTTCACCTCTTCCAAATTCTAATACTTCCAAATTTCACCCTCCTAAATTCTAACCTTGAAAAATTCCATCTTGCTCAAATTCTAACCTCCCCTTTCAACCCTCTCAAATTTCAAATTCTAAAAATTCCAAGATTCCAAGGTCCTCAGTATCTACAGTGCAAAATTTAAAATTGCAATAGCCTCAAATTCCAAAAACCCGAAACCATATCGCAATAGGCCCAAAACCGCACGTCGCCAACTTTCCGTACGAACCCCTGATATGAATCCTCGGGAGAAAAATTTCTAAGTCCCTATCTCGGCAGTTTTGGACGCGAAAGCACAAAGGGCCAAATTAGCCCAAAAATCGTCCCCCGACGAATTAACCACGACCACAAGCACGCCGGTGAAGTTGCTGCACACCCTCCAGTCTGTTCGTCGCTATTGTCTTTTTCCGCATACATTTTCCAGGTGCATTTCCGACGGTTCTTGAGCCGGACCCTGAGGAAGCCAGAAAAATTCGTCGGACAGAGCGTTTGGTTAGTAGAACCCACGAAAAGTCGTAGTTTCGACCCCCCGGGACTCCAGGCTTAAGCGTACACCCCTGTATTTCATTTATATTGTTACGTCCAGATTACGCTCTCTTAAAAAGAAAGCATTCGTACGATTCGAGAGTAATTCTCATGTAAGTTATCAATTTGATCTTATCGAAGCAGAGAAATCTTGAGGCTGCTGTTAACATCTTAACGCTGGAGGTTAGGTGGAGTTAGGGTGTTTTAGTAGGTGCTTTTTTAAGAGAAAGTGCTTATATTATTTGCAGATATTTATATAACAACATGTAACTTTATTGTTGATAAATATTGTAAGATGTTGCGAACTAGGGGTGGTTCTGATGGAGTTAGACTTTGAGCTTTGACAAAGTTGATTAAAATTTATGTTAAATTGTTATTATAAATAATTGTATCTGATTGTATTATTAATACGTATAATGACACGATGTCAACATCTTATGATGTTGAAGTCCCAGAAATTTTGAATTGTGTCTGAAATAAAAGTGATCGTATTACACACATGAACATCCACATCCCATCTAATTCTCCCATAAATACACCTGAACCAAAACAGAATTCAAGTTATTCAAAAGCTTTCAATCTCGAAGATTATCATCAGCATCGAGAATAAAAGTCGATTTTCTGTTTCGCAACAATGGCAGATAACATTCGCGCGAATTCAACCGTGGCGCAAATAATGCAACCGTAAACCACCCCTTTTGTAGATACGATCAAGGGGTCCCGAACCCTTCTACGTTTTTATCCACGGGAACACTTTTACAAAGAAAAGGAACTTATTACGTCTACCCTGAAGAAATTTACGCGGATTAATTTATTCTCTAATTAGGTAGAATCATTCGATGGGGTTATTAGAGATACAGATCGACGCTGCGTTCGTAACCCACCCTTTCGAGCGAACAAAACGCTGTTGCGTCGGTGATTGTGGAAATGTTGGTTAATCCTGTCGAACGATCGATAATCGATAATCGGTAGATCTGGAAAGAGCTCGTTTAGGTGGATTTTATAGAACGGAACTTTTATATATTTTTATGAATTCAATTTTCAATTTTTGAAATCTTCACTTTCACCCTTCAAATTGTAATTTTTATGTTGTACCTTCCACAATTCGTATTGGATGCAAATTTTAATCACCCTAGAATTCTACCCTTCTCAAATTTCAACTCTTCGAAATTGAAATGTACCCAAATTCCAACTTTTTTAAATTTCAATCACATCAAATTGCAATCTCCCCAAATTCTATTTTCCTCAAGTTCTAATCTCCCCAAATTCCAATCCCAAAATTTCAACGCTCTCAAATTTCGATCTCCCCAAATTTCAACTTTTCCAAATTCTACTCACTTCAAATTACAACCCCCCGAATTCTACTTTCCTCAATTTCTAATCTCCCCAAATTCTAATCTCCCAAAAGTCTAATGTCCTCAAAATTCCAACCCCCCAAATATCAACCCTCCCCAATCCTAACTTTTCCAAATTCTACTCACTTCAAATTACAACCCCCCAAATTCCAACCTCCCCAAATTCTACCCACCGTAAATTTCCAACCCCCAAATTTGAACCTCCGAAATCCCTCAAAAATTTCCGCCGAACATTTACCGCGTAAGAGCCACCCGTATCGAACAAAACGTCGCGCCACGATCGTGAAGCGCTGGTTAATCTAGTGTAGCGATCGATAATCGATAATCTAGTCGTCGATCTGGGGTTTTGTCGAGTTCGATTTAGCGTCGTCGCGCGTCCCGGCGCGGTTGGAATTTTCCGAATCGAGGGTGGGACGCGTCAGAGGAGGGTGGGAAGCGGGTAGAAAATCGAACGAGTAGGCGTCGGGACGACGATTCGCTGGAGCGTCGACGGAGCGCTCTTGCACCTTTCTCCCGGCGTTTTTTCACGTGCGGTTTCATTTAGCCGGGCGGCAATATCACGGAGACCTGCAGTGCTGTACCACCGAGCACGGACATCTTTCTTTCTCTTCTGTTTCAACGGCTGCTCTCTTCCCCGTCCCGTCTCCTTTCTTTCGTACACCCCTCTTTGTTCCACTCTTTCTTTCTTTCGCGCGCGTAATCATCGCGAGCGCAAGACTCCATTTCAGCCGGCAAAGAAGTCCTCCAACCCCCTCGGTCTCCGCCAACCTTCTGTTCCTGTTTCTTGCTCGCTCGGTTTGCCAGAAACGCTCCGAAATCCACCGAGGACCGCGCTTTTGCCAACACACGTTCCGAAACTTCCTCTCGCGAATTAATGCGAAATGGACGCCATCGCTATCCGATAGTCGGATGCCACGATGGACGCGGGAAACGATATTCGACTGCAAAATACTTTTGTTGACACAATTACTTAATAGCTGTAGTTAATATTCAAGTTAATTTTACCTCCTCCTTCACGTTACGATTAAAAAGTTACAATACAGATTATCGAAATTATAAATTATAAATGGTTTCACGTTGAAAATCAAGATGAAGTTCACGAGGCAATAAATTCAATTTATACATTTTCGTGCAATGTGGATTTTGTTTTTACGACAGGTGACAGTTTGAACGAGAACTTTAGTAAATATGACTAATCGATCAAACTAGAATCCAGTCATGTTTAGTTTCGGAATTTCTATCGTAACTCTGTGACGAAAAATTTGCGGCTGTCACATCGCGTTTCCTTCTCCTTTCTGGAGCTAATGACCACAGTTGACGCCCATAGTTCTGAATCAATCGATCAATCTTCTGATTCTCGAGCACCTACAACTGTTGATATTTCTGGGTTCTTACAATTAATACACATTGGCAAATAAAGTGAGTTCGTGGATAATACAAGGAAACATGTGACGAGTTTATAGAAATATTTGCAAAGTTCTAATCAGTTCAAATTACAATTACAATTACAACCTCCCCAAATTCTATTCTCCCTAAACCAACCCTCCCAAATTTGAACCTCCCCAAAATTCCAACAACATATTCGTCCACTTTAGGTGTAAACACAGAGTCAAAGTTTTCGTAGACCCAGTCATATCAAAATTCAAATAAAAATTCCCCCTTTATAAAGTAAAGAGTTGGTAAATGTGCAAAGGGTTAAAAACACAATGTGTTACAAGCAACGATTTCCAGTTAGCAGGAAGATCTAAAACTGAAAGGACAAAACAAAGAAAGAGTAGAATGAAATTTTCCTTCAGAAGAGAGAAGACCGTGACAGCGGTAGATAAAGACATTGGTGGAAAAGCTTGGCCGGCAAACAGACCGCTCCATTCTCTCTCCGTCCGAGCGCGGTTGACCGTTGCCAAAGGACCGTTTCATTGCGGAAACGAAAACGCGAATCGTTGAACGCGCGCTCGCAAAAACGGCGCGCACACGCGGCGCGCCTGCACACGTCGTGGGCGGAAAGAGAGCGGACGCGAGAGAGAAACGAGTTGGTGAGGGTGGTGTTGGTGCGAGCGAGGAGAGACAGAGTCGGCGGGGGGTGTGTGCGAGGCGCGATCGATCGGGGATGGCTCTGGTTGCCTCCGGTTCAAAGAAAAGCCGGCGCGCGGAATCGGGTGCGGTAGGTAAAGCGTGTATACGCGCGACATCCGGCTAATCAGAAAATGTAGGAGCGCGGGAGACTAATAGAGAGTGAAAAGGCATCGAATAAACAAACAGCGAGCGGCGAGGGATGGTTAGGGGCGGAGAGGGTGGTTCGGTTGAGCGTTGTAAGCGGAAGAAGGAAAGGACGAACCTCCGGCGCGGAAGCGGAACGAGCGAGAAGAATCGCGGGGGTAAGATGAGAGAGGATCGAAACGGGAGAAATGGAGAACGAAGACGAGAAAGGGAAAAAGGAGGAGGAAATTATCGAAGGGAGATAAAGAGGGTAGACGATGGAGGAGGTAGAAACCGAGAGAGAGGGACAGGGGCGAGATAGGGCTATTAGGGTTGGGTATAGGCGCCGCCCCGGCTATTAGAGGGTTGTTTCACCCCTACCACGACGGTGAAACGCCGCGGTACACTTACACGCGTGTCATGTGTGTATCTCCTTGCTCGATCCTTCTCGCTCGTCCCAACTGGTTTCTCGACGCGTGATCACGCGCACCCACACACCCGGTTCTCCACGTGTCTGGGCTCACGGTCGCGTCATAACGCACACGCTCGACGGGGACGTTTGTACACGTACACGCGTGGTCGAGTCAGGTTTCCACGGCAACCAGCCGCTGCTTGCGGGAGAGATGCCTTTAATAAGTATCTTCTGGTGGAGATGGACCAGCCAGCCTCCGCGTATAAGTGTGTCGGTTTCGGGTGGTTTGCGCGCTCGCGTCGACCGTCGCCGACCACCGACGCTATAACGCACCACCTTTCAACGGTGAAGGGTGGTTGGTGCGTTAAACCATCTCTCCCTGACCGGACTGCCTCTGTCCTGATCCTTCCGTTCCCTCTTTTTCTACCATTTACCCGCCACTAATAGAGGGTGGTGGAGTCACTGCCGCGGATCTTCGTGTGTGCGTTCCGCCGGTAACAGCGCTGCAAACGGGCACGAAGGGGTGGGAGGGGATCTCCGTGTTCGTCCCGCGACACGAATGTGTGCGGGCGTGTGTTCGCCAGCGGATTTCGAGGCTGGAGGGTGGAATGCGCGGGGGATGGTGATACATCGGTATGCATTTCAACGGCGGAGCTGGAAAAGAGGGAAAGAGGACGAGGGAAAAAGGGCGGAGAAGCGGCCACGGAGAAAGTAGGGGAACAGGAGGGAAGGAGGGGTACAGGGAACCGAGGGAGAGGAGGGTGAACGACGCCGGCGACAGCTCGTCTAAATGCTAATAGCTTTATCGACTGGATCTCAAAGTCCCGAGTTTCGATTCTTGCTTCACCTTCTCTCGCGTCGCACAATCCGCGTTCCCATCTGCGCCACATTTCCACGCTCTTTACACCACCGACAGGGACAGAGGGAGAGACTCTTTCCATCTACTATCCCTCGCTTTGCTCCTTGCCGTTTCACCCTTTGCTCTTTTCCTTCTTTTGTTCCCGTGGCGTAAACCGGTGATATCCGCGATTTTTTGGATGAACGTGGCCCTTCGCGTTTGTTACCTCCTACCGATAGGCATTACGGGTCACCACCCCATCTCTTTCCCTTTTCCTTAAGAGGGTATTCTCGTTTAACGGTTTCGGTCTCTTTATTCTTCTTGACGTTTATCTAACACAAATTTCAACATCTCCAAAAAATTCAGCCTACATCTAACCAACTTTGTATTGTATTTAATTTAATTTTTACTGCTGTTAAACGTAGACAAGAATCACTTATACGAGCTCATATGATTTTGTGACATGATTAGTGACCGTAGAACTTGTTCACTGTGTTGATTGTGACAATAATTTAGATGTTCAACATTAGTGAAATACCCTGTAAAACTAGACCTAACTTTGATGGTATTGTTGTGAGCTAGCTGTACTTCTGCAAAACATGACCTATACTTGTCCTACAATTATAAAGTCTTTAGACCATCTCCCATGATCGTTAGATGATGAGACAACGTAGGTGAACCGAGGGTGTATTAAAGGTCGGGTAAACTTGACAAACGTTTTCGTTCCGATTCTTTCGTTTGACCGGGTCCGCAGTGATACGTAGCGGAAAATGCAATCGCGATAAGTGCATCCGGTAACCATGGAGTCTATTAACCGGCGCGCTCTGTAAGAGAAGGAACGAAGAGGGAGACACTTTGCAGTTTTCCGCTTTGGTCCGGCAACGACAAGTGAGTATCAGGCAAAAGTCGAGAGTTAAGGGAGAAAAGCCGTGGCTCGATAACTAGTTAGCCTGATATCGGATCGGGGAAGGTTTCTCGTGCTACTATCAGAGAGATTGGCTAGCGCATTGTGCGCGATGGCTGCCGCTGCTGTATCCCGCGGAACGTTAATATTCGTAGGCAGGGAGCAGCGCCGCGTTCTGATCGCAATGGCAAGTAATACCGATGCGGAACGCGGGCCACAATGGCGCAACCAATCCTTTTGATAGATTCTGATCAAAGACTCGCTGCTGCTCAAAGTATCTCTGCCCTTTGCGGCCGCACCCGCTCCGCCTACCGATAACATAACACATCGAGCGTATTCCCGCCGGATGGCACAACGGAACCTCGCTCGCATAATGCGATTCGCGAATCCCTGACCGCATACACGGCCAAACTGTTTTCTCTGCTTAGTGTCCGGTTTGCATCACCAATATTAATCCGCTATTCGCGGAAATAATTCTTCGTTCGGGACTTTAAGGTTTCACCGAGAAAATATTGGGGGAGCTCAACTTGAGATTGGGCAGGTTCGGATTATACTAATTTGAGGAATTAGGCTGGCAAATAGAGTACTTTTCGTGTATTTTGTTTTGAGGTTTTATTGTTTATTAATTTACTAATCTCTTCATCTCTTCATGTTATACATGTACGTATGTATACATATACGTATACACATACAGGTACACACGGGAAACACATGGAAAGAAATAATTGTTTAAATAGAATGATAAAATAATAAGATAGCAACAGTAAAATGATACAGTACTAAAATCGTGTAGTAGTATAGTGAAAAAGAAATTTTTTAAAAGATGTTTGAAAGTAAGTATACATGTGGCTGTTCTAGTGTTAAAAGAATTTCAGACGATTGCTGGTACAATAGATTGAAAGCACCCCTTTTTCAAAGTCACGCAGAGCTTTCATCTCAAATATTAACATCGTACCTTTAGAAACAGAATTTTATGACTGACGTATTGTACTGGGTGGTCAAAATTTACAGAGAACGGATTTCATCTGAGCTGTGAGACCGTAGAAGAATATTTAATGGAATTTCAATTTAGTCTCAAATTTGTATTTTGAAAGAACTTATAGTCAGTGTTGGAAAGATTTAAACATTTAAATATTATTAATATTTAACTGGTGGACTGAGGTACCTGTTAAATTTGCGATCTGATAATTGCGATTTGTCACAATATAAAAAATTTCTTTGAACTTCAAAAGGTCTTCGACTCTAAGTTCTTCAATTTCATGAAATTTGTATAGGAGTGTATAAAAAATTTTGTAAAGAGTTACTTAGCGAGCACCCGGTAGTTCTGAACGTTACCATATGCCACGGCGATTCTATGACCAAGCTTTTTCCAAATCGAAATATTTCACGTTCCAGGGAACAAGCGGCACGCAATCGCAATTTCGCCGGAGCCATCGCAAAGAAAAACATATTCGTGAGTCTCGGGGACGATTGGAAATCACGATCTCCAATTAACGCGACCGCGGCTCCATTCAACCGTTAGATATTTCATCGGAGATTTCCCTTTCCCTCGAATTAGCGAAGTTGTTACCGATCGCGTGTCGGCTCTCTCCGTCTGTTTGGTATGAAATGGTCGCGTGGCCACGAGGGTACTTCTAATTACCGATAATAGCGGTAAAGAGAAACGGGCAAAGTGTGAGGGGGCGAACGGCGAGAGACGAACGCGAGGGAGAGAGAGGAGAGATCGGGGGTGGTTTCGATGGGGCCCATCGAAGAACCCTTCAGTTATTCGAAACAACAAAGACCCGCCGGCACCCTCTCTACCGTATCCGCTTCCCCGGCAATCATTTACTCTTGCTGGAGGCCATCGCTCGTCACAATGGCCAAGTTATCCATCCACTCCGGCTACTTGCCCGGGAAACGACCACCGCCCCCGGGCTGCCACTCGTCTTCTCCATCGCCTCTGCTCGCTTTCCGCACCAACGACACAGAGAAAACAAACACACACCTACAACACACTGTCTACACCTCCGTTACTTGCTCGATGCGACGTGCCTCGGAGTCTTCGAGTTACTTTACGCCGCGAGATTGTTCCGAACCACTCGCTAAACGTCCCCGATCCTGTTCCTCTTCTCCGTAACGATCCTCCGTTCAACGTCCTCCACTGCCGCCATTTACCTTCATCTCTTTTGGGGCTAAAATTCATTTTCTGCTTGTACTTCTTTCTAATCTGAAGCCATAAGTTATGATAGATGCAACGTGTGAAGAAACTGAGGAAGAGTGTGTTTTGGATCAGTCACTTTTAACAAGGGAATTCAGATAATTATGGAAGGCTGAAATTTGATCTTATTCAATAACTCTCAAGTTTTCTACCTCCCTTGGTAAGCGATCGCTTAAGTTTCTGCGCTGTGGATAAGCAGACTTGTCGAAGAGTTGCGTGGATTGAAACGTGAAATTACAAAAGACTACTTTATCTACCAAAAACTATGCAGCTGTGAATACTTCCCAAACGAGTGAAGCGAATTTTCTTTTTTTTTGCGCGAACAATCCAAGGCAGTTCGAGGAACAATGGTCGTCGCGTTGCATGGCGCGGGTGAAATGAAAAATGAAACGTCGCGGCGTCGCAACGCGAACTGATTACCCTCGTCGTCGACCGTTCGCAACATTTTTATGCGCATTTACATGCGGCATTATTTATTCGCGACATGGCCCGACTCGACAAAGTTCGAGCCGTTGGCTCGCGATAACCGTCTGCCGATGTTTACTCGCAACACACGCCGCGTCCCGCGTACACAGCTTTGCCTTCTATACAATATTCCGTGCCGTCTACTCGATGCTAGAAACCTTACACGCTTCCAAAGCTTCTTGAAACTGGCGAGTTACACCTCGCGGAAGTCCTTTGCCGATATGAAACCGAGAGGCGTTTGTATCGCGTATCGATCCTTGGTTCCTCTAACGAATCGCTTCTGGCCACTTTCGAACGACCACGCGATAAATACTGAACGTTGTTCGAAACGAAATTACTGGTTTATTTGTTAATTAGTTTCAAGTTAAAATAGGGGATGTCAGAATTCTTATATGTTTAGGTTAAAAATGTCTGTGTAACAGGTACGAAAGTATATGTAAGAGTATAAAACTATTACAACAATGTAGTAGTTTGTTAAAAATCAGATTGCTAAACTATTGAGAGATTTACTTGAAACATTAACATGTAAACATGTCAGACATGTGAACTGTACTTACGTGCTCACACAACTGCAGCAAAATCAAGCATCTCCATGTTTGACAATTTTTAGTTATGATAAAATTACATTTCATATTAAACATAAATGCTCCACATCTATCTACAAATTCAATAAGAGATTGAACATATTAAAGATGATTTATTATAACTGAAAATTGAAGATGATAGTCTCAAGAATGATGTCTAAAAAAAGTATCAACATACTTGATTAATAAAGCAAAGATAAATCAATGTGAATAGTTTAAGAATGACAGGCGAGTATGAAAGTTAGTTAGCATTAAAGCATAACGTATAAATAAACATTAGAATCATTAGAAAAATGTTGAATTGCAACGAGTACAGCTTCACTTGACCGGTTAAACGGCAGAACTTTGCCCGTCCGTAATATTTTTATTCAAAAATTTGTCGCCGGGAGACGTCAGGACGAACATCGCTGCTACGTACATACATATATCCTGTTTAACATTCCGTGTTATTATCACGAGCTAGCAAAACGTGACGGACGTTAATAACTGAGAGATAAACAAGCAAGAAAACGAATGTTTCAAATATTTTCATGAACGCGATTTTAAGCATGATATTTTTACTTGTGGAGTTCGAAAATCTTTCATATTTCGATGGTTCTGGGGAGTCTAGGGAGAAAGGGGGCTAATGTAGAAATAAATTTGGAGTGTATGTGTACAAATAAATTGCTGAGTAAATGACTATGTAAGTATTTAAGTAACCAACCCATCTAATTACATAAATAACTAACTGACCAAATAACTACCTAAATAACTATCTAAGTAAATCAGTAACAAACTAACTATCAAAATAATTAGCTAAGTAAGAAACGAAAGAAGAAAAATATCCGAGTGGAAGCGTAATTCGAAAACGCGGAATCTCACTCAGCAAATTGTATCCTAACATAGAGAAGAATAAGAAGTAGAAAGAAAAAAAAAAGGGTAAGGGGATGTAGCAGAGAGTAAATGCAGCAAGGTAACGCGATCCGCGGATAAAAACATTTTCCACGTAGCCGTCCGGTGATTCCGCGGAACGTTTTAATCCAAACTATTCGGCGGGTAAGCGAGCTTGGCTGACTCTCTTTTCACTCCTTTACGAGGGATGCACTTATTAGACAGTGGCTGTATAAAGCTGGAACGCAGTTTACGTCGGGGTCTGGCTTAGTTGGCAACAAGAACGGTCGAAACCACACGTACACCAGTTTCGGCGATATAACGGCGCTGAGCAGAGGGAGCGGTTAGCTTCAGCGTGAAACTGACCTCTCTCTATGCACCTAGCCGCCAGACTGCAGCGGTAAACTGCACTTTAGTACTATGGAACGACTTAAGCGATATTGAAGCGAGACCCTTTATACACTTAAAACATTTACCGTCATTACGATCGTTCACGCACGATCGCCGCTCGATACGAATGACTTTATCAGCTTTGAATTTCATCGATCCGAAAGATTCATGTGTAGATCTTTTCTGGGGATTCATAGGATAGGGAGATTTTTAAGGGAGGAATAAGGGAGATGGGTACTTGAGTTGGAAATTTGATAAATTTTGAAAAATTTAAGGGGTGCTGTTGACGCCGGCTGCGACCCCCAATTACTAAGGTTTCAAATTTTATAGTGACCAAACCCTAAATCTCCCAATTCTCTAATCCCCTAATCCAAATTCCCAAATCCCTAGATCCCCAATTTCTAAAATTCCCAATGTCCAAAATACCCAAATCCCTAGAACCCCAAGTCTCTACAACCCCAAATTCCTCAGCTTCCAAATTTCATATTCCCCAAATCCTAAATTTCCCAATTCTCTAATCCCCTAATCCAAACTCCCAAATCTCTAGATCTCCAATTTCTAAAGTACCCAACCTCCAAAATACCCAAATCCCTAGATCCCCAATTTCCAGTTCCCAACCTCCAAAACACCCAAATCTCTAGATCCTCAAATTCTCAATCTTCAATTTATCAAACTCCCCAAAAGATCACTTCTCAAATTACCAACTCCCTCAATTTACGAAATCCCCAAAACTGCAACCTCAAAAATCCTTAATTTCCTCTATCAAACACTCGATTACACCGAAATTCCGTAAACTGTCACCTCCAGCGAAAACATCGTGCGTGTTAATCAAATTTCGATCGCTGTCGATGAACATCATCGATACGATTGTTTGACCGACGATATCGGAAATTTTTATTACTAGTTTGTCGCTAAAGTTGGCGATAAATATCGTGTTACCTGTACATTTGAAAATCATGTAACTACCGCGATACTATTTTTGTTCCCGTCTCTTTTTATTTGTTTTGGCGTTGTTCGATCGCGAAATATTGTAGAGTGATCTTGTTATTGACGATTGGTTACAAACGTTAAACCGGCCACCGCCCCGGCAATTATTGCGCGTTTCTAGCAACGACCGCGAGCACTGCACGGAAATAGCGTTTCGAGTTCTCCTATAGCTGTCTGTCACGCGACAATTACTCGAATTTCGCTGAAAATGCCATTAATGTACTACAGTCCTTAATTGCGTAGTGTCGCATCAACGCTGCTGTTCAACTTTTAATGTACTCGCATGCACACGCTGCTTAATGAGTAGGTCAATACGATAAATATCGTGTCCTCCATTTTCTTTATTAGCGTCGCGAATCGGACGTTCTTTTACTCTATCCGGACACCATTTCTTTAGTTGCTATGTTTACACAATTATATAAGAAAACTTCTTATAAATGTCCTGTTATGAATATCCTTCCGGATAAAATAGAATGATGTTTTTGAACAGTACAATATCCGTGGTGGACACAGTTGGAAAGAGTAAAAGAAATGCAGGGTGCATGTACTATAGTCATCGATTGATCGGCTGTCACGCAGTATGAAAAACTTGATGACCGTTGACGAAGATCGAAAAAAGCTAACGGTCCGCGTGATACGGTAGGTGATATCGAAAGGCTGGGCAGCGATGGAGCCATTAAAAGGACGGAAAGAAGTCCCAGAAGGGATATTGTGGCGGGCTTTACGCGGCGGGTAGATAGATGGATGGATGGTGTCGCACCTACGACACCCGCGGCTCCCGTTGTTGGTTTTGCTTCGGTGAACCCACATGTCGTCGACAACGCCGCCCCGAAAAGAGATGGGAGTCGGTCGCGCCCCAAATGGACCATACTGGAAATGTATAGAGCTGCTCTAATAGGAAGCAACCGAGCGCCAAGTGGTTTCTCGACGGGGGACAACGGGAAGAGCGGGGCCAGCCGACTATCTGTCGGCATTTATCATCGATTAAATTGTAAACGCTGCTATCCGTGTCCATCGGGGCCACTATCCGCTTCCATGGAACGCGTCGATGCTCCCGGAATGCACTTTTGAGCAAATGCGCGCCCACCGCTTGTAAATCGCCCGCGAAATTGCGCACGGGTATCCTGTTGCGACTATCTACGATTTTATACGTTGCGCTGGATTTATGCGAGATCGTGTTTTTTACCAGTACACAAATTTTCGAATTTTGACGATTTCGTCGAATAGTTCCAGATTTTAATGTTACGGGGTCTCACGTTTAAGAGATAAAATATTTTGAATATTTAAATTTGTGAATTTTTTGTGGAATCCTCGAGTCCCGGAATTTTATAATTTCCAAATTTTTAAATCTTCAACCTGTCAAATCACCACCTATTAAAATAAAAAATTGTCCAGTCCCTAGATCCCGAAAATACCATCTGCCCAAAATGATTAAAAACCCCTTCAGTTTGTAAAGATCTTAATCCGTCGAATGTCCGTCACGTGTTAATACAGTCCTAAAAGAATGGGAAATAAAAAAATGTGGAACGGGGAGCAAAAAAATGTGAGTTGAAAGGAGAAAATGAGTAGCGACGAGGGTGCGTACAGAGATGGTTTCCGGTCAAACTCGTCGATCCTTGCGGACTGTAATTTTTATTTAGTGCGAGTTTATTTATGAAACTCGTCGATGTGTACGGTTGAAACAGGTCGCAGAGAACAGTGTGTATATCCATCCATCGATGGGCTGGTGATTTTCAGGGGATCAGCCACGGTGTAAAGCAGAGAAAGATATCGGGGTGACTGGCAAGGCACGCTGGAACGAACGGGAATACGGCGTATCCGTCGTATCGGCTCTATTTATGGCGCTACTTGTCACCGCCGCTGGCTTTTGGTCGCTGAAATTTCCCTGGGAATGTTTCCCGTACAGAATGGAAAGTCGCTGGGATAGAAGTTCGATAGATTGGAGGAACTGCGGCCGGAAACGAGCAGCGAGAGGCTACATTGTACCTGTATCGACATAAACAGCGGCGTACTCTCGTTTCGTGCTACGCTTTTGAGACGTTCCGTCGCCTCTATTCTTGCCGAACGTTTCTCCCACAATCTTTCTTCTCTTTTTTTTTCCCCCCCCGTTCGTTGCTCTCTTTTTTTCCCGGAGAATATTAAGATTTCGACACGGGAAAATGGCAGGGATCCATAAATTTTTTAATACGCCAGCTTCTGTGCGCTGCAACCAGGATTTATTACGTTGCTCGCTGGACAACGAATTGCCTCGCTTTTTTGCTCGGAATTTGGGGAACGATAAATATATTCTTTTTAATTTCGACGAAAATCTGAGTTTGAAAATATTTGGATTGTGTAGCAAATTCATCAGCAAGATTACGTCAAAGAGAAATTAGGTTAGACTAATGTGTGTACTTAGAAAAATTAAATCCATGATGGAGTAAGTTTGCAAACTCACCAAAGTTATGTACATCAAAGACATTAGGTTGTCGTTAGAAAATGGTGGTCTGTAGAGTACATCCACTCTAGTGTATGGTACATAAGTTTTATTTTTCGTAATAATCATGAGATAAGAAAGAGAAAAGTTGGCCAATATTGACAAAAATTCCGAGTAGGGAGTATCCTGTGCGCGTCGACGCGGAAGACCGTCGAAGAGTACGAAATCCGTGGAGAGATGCTGGTTCTCGCTAATAGAAGCGACAACGGCGCAACCAATTTGTCAAGTCGACAAAAAATCCGTGGGTCGTGTCGTCGTGGCCGAGTATCATCGCCGGGCGTATCCATCCGGGCACGGAAATTTCCTGAAAAATATTCCCTCCCCGATGGGCGAGAAGTCAACGGGGACCGGAGACGGATAGAGGAGGGCAGAGCGAGCGGATAGAGGACCAGAGGGAGAGAAAGAGGGGGTGGAACGGGCTGGAACAGTACACCGTCCACATTGGCAGCAACACTGGCAGCCAACAGCCACCCCACAGATACTACAGAGCTGTTGGACAAGCTGTAGCCTTCACAACCGAATTAGAATGAATCGACCCTTGCCTCTTTCTACCTCTCGTCCTCTTACCACGGTTTTATTCTCTTTACGCGTCGCTTTTACCCTCGCTTCCACCCCCTCTCTTTATTTCTCCCTTCTTACTTCGACTCGATAACGCTGTCCCATAAATTGCAACTTTTGTTACGTCTTTTCGTGTCCATTATGCCACTTTTTTACAGATCTAATCGTAAATTTATATGGTCCTTTTTTATATTGGTCGAGGGGTTTTTATTCACTCTTGCAGGGTCACTCGTTCGGTTTACTGTTTCAAATATTTTTCAATTCTGATGGGCTGATGGTGCGGAAGCGTCACTTTAATTGTTTAAACATATTCAAGTATTCATATAAAAACTGATGGTGCATTCAGGAAAGATCAGATATTGACACACGTACATTTAAGAACGTCCTTATCAGAAGTGACTTCAAGTACCGGATGAAATGACACTAAATATCGAATATTGAAAGAAAATGATAAGAAAATTTATCGGAAGATTACTTCAAATTCTGCGTCACTTAGTCTGACGACAAAGTGCAAGTGTTCACAAAGAACCAGTGTCTCATTACCGTGCTTAAAAGAGCAAAGTATAAATAATTCAGAGACGAAAGAGGCAACGGAGATAAAACAGTTTGCAGATTTCGAAGGAATGCACAGTGGATATCGAAACACAAATTGGCTGTTGGACATCGTAATCCTCGTTCCCGCAGAAAATCAACTTTTGCCTTCTCCTTCCTTCCCGTTCTTTCTGAAACGTTTCACGGTACCACCCCCGAGTTACAAACTCCGGTGGCTGGCTTCTGGTAACTGTCTTTCCTTCCTTCTTCGCCACCCCTCCGGAGAATCCGACGTCGGTAAAGCCCCCCCGGACCGCGAGGGAGGGGGTGAGCCTCCTCCTGCCTGCTCTCGTCCCCGGTCCGTTGAATATCTTGCTTCTTCAGCCGAGTTATATAAAGTTTTTACGATTTTTCGAGCTCTGCCTCGAGAGTCGACCTCCCTACCGAACCACCCCCTTCAACGACGTCTCCTCGGCGAACCGCAGTGCCGCGCGACCCGGGGGATAATCCCGTGTATCTTTCGGATAAGAGACCTATAAATTTGTTTGGCCTGTCACCCGTTTCCCCCACGCCACGAGCATTAAGGCGGCAAGCTCCAATCTGTTGGTTTACCGGCGATATGGCTCACAAGGATTCAGCCGACTTCTATTTCCTCCGAACGGCTGATGCGATCGTGGAACAAGGGGAAATCGCGATGAACTACGTCCGCTGTACCGACTTACTTCCAATTCCGCCATTTTGTACCGGTACCAACTTTAGGTTCGAAGATGGTACTGTTTTGATAATGTGCTACAACTCTGTATTTTGTCATTTAACCCTGTTGTTACGACAATAAGTGAACATTCTTCTGGTGCAAGATGTGGCGATACAACTCGTGAGGATATGATACGTGGTTACACAATGCGTAGTGACACTGAGTTTTCGACGTCCTTCATTAAAGACATTGCGATACAACTCGTAATACGTGAACACGATACAGTCCTCCATTTCGAACCCCCTTGACAGTGAGTGAACATTGCGACGATTGCGATAGAACTGTTGGCGATGTAACGGTTAGGTCATCGAGAAGAAAACGCGTTAAGTTTAATTTTCCGCTTTACTCTAATGTTTGTAATTGTTGTTTCCTGCATTCCCAGCGTCGCGTCGCGCCTTGGTCGCAAATTGGCTGGCGCATTCTGTTCCCTTTTTCCTCTTTATCATTGAAAAAGTTTCTATTATACGAGAATTTTCCCGTTCCGCACGATACCACGGTGAATAGACGATGTCTCCGATAATAAAAGAATGAAGCGGGGACAACGGGAAACCGTATAGAGTTGCATAACAAGAGACCAGTATCACGGAAAATCACGAATGCCAGCAACAAATGCGTTTGGCGTGCCTCCTAATGAGGTCGTTTAGCACACGGCTCTCCTCTTCGGGGTCCCCGGAGGACCGTATTAATGAATCGGCCGTTGGAATTGGTGCAGTGCGTCGCTAGAATCGTACACACAAAGTGAACGTGTTAAAGGCGCATCGTTTTCACGTGCAATTAGCCTTCTCATCGGCGATACCACGCGGATCGATGCGTATCGCGCGACGAAAGTAAAACGCGAACTCTTTTTCGGCCGACTCCCGTTTCTCTTCCATGATTAAAGAGCGCCTCCCTCGTTCTCACAATGGACAAATAATTCACGCGAAAGAACGTTTTCACGTGACCGAGCCACGATTGACGCTCGATAAACAACTGTTTCTTCCTTCTTTGCTTCGACTTGTGCTCGTTGAATACGCCTTCATTTTTATAGCTTGTACAGTTATGTTAGATCAGTTATTTCAGCACATGTGTTGGATTACCATGCGTTGTATCGCTGTATGTTGGATGATGTGTTATAATGTGAATTATCATATATTGTCATATGTTGTATTACCACGCTGTATGTTGGATCATCACATTGTATCGACATATGTTGAATTACCATATGTTATATTGTCGTATGTTGAATTACGATGCGTTGTATCGCTGTATGCTGGATCATGTGTTATGATGTGAATTATCATATATTATCATATGTTGTATTACCACGCTGTGTCGCTGTATGTTGGGTCATCACATTGTATCGACATATGTTGCATTACCACGCGTTGTGACGCTATATGTTGTATCACCACGCGTTATATAGCCATATATTGAATTACCACGCGTTATATCGCTATATATTAAATTACCAAGCGTTGTATCGCCATATGTTGGATCACCTGCACCCAGAATTTCAAGTTTAGAATTTCTGCGCTTCCCTGTACACCCGATAGGGTGAAAGAGGGTGTGAAAGATTATCACCTAACGCCACATCATAGCAGAATTGTGTACGGTTTAATTAACGCGGTCGAAATTCTTGAAAGCTGCGCTAACGCAGTTACCTTCCCTCGATAGACTACTCACCGAGGGTAAACTACCCCTGGCAACGATGGCAGCACCGGAAAGATACGTGAAATCGCAAATCCAGTCAAATGCGCCCTTATCAATGAAGGTATTACAAATCTCTGATTAAACAATTGATGGTAATCATACAGAAAAAAATACAATTTCAGTGACTTTAAAATGTTCTTTATAAAACAATTAAATTGACCATGATCAAGATCAGTCTACCTTATGATTAAAACTTGAAACAGCCTTCATAATCCTAGAATGGGCGTATAAATCCATAAACTCGAGATTTGCCAGATTATTCAAAAAGAATAAAAGAAAAAAAAATCGGCGTTTCGTCCAGGATCTTGCTCTGGGACACACTTGAAATTTAAATATCATTCTTTATAAGCACAGATCCTTGTCTTAGACGCGGGTAAGGCTTGAAGTGGAACGTCCACCCGTCTTCCAAAACAAATTCGGGGACCGATAGTTCCACACCCTCATAAGTAGTAGAGAAGGTTTGTTTCGGTTCAACACTTCAAAACCCAACACAAAGTTTCCATCCCGGGGCGAGAGAGGGGCGGGGGACTCTCTCTGTTTAAAGTTTTACTTTTTGTGTCCCACAGCACTGCTAGCGTGGACTCCTCAGTAAGACAAACTAGCAGCAGTGCCTTAGACGCCTTGAAGTTAGGTGTTATTAGAGGCCGTATATAAAGATACTTGTAGGGTCACGAGGACTAACGGGAAAGATATTTTTAATAGCCATCTAGTGGCGAGAAAGTCTCTCACGATGTAATAAGTTAATAAATAGAGAATGTAAAGTTATGAGTGAAACTAATTTTATGCTCAGTAAATGCAGATGTTATTACAAGCCGAATAGTGCTTTGTAATTAAATGTTAAATATAGGATTGTGAAGTAGTACTGTTAGCGCCACCCAACGGTGGGTCCTTGGTGTCTGCTCACTATGGAAATTACTATGCGATCAGCAACAGGATAAATTGGTTTATCATCCTACAATTCTGCTTTATCACATTTATTGCTAGATTTTCAGGACTTAGTCTCTTCCGCAGATTCACATTTCTTGAATATTTTTATTTGTTTCCAAGAATGATTTCTTCTAGTAGAAGGGGGAACTAAAGGAGCTAATTTCAAAACGTCATACCATTAGTAATAATAACTGTATGGGCTTTTTATCACTTCTGAAACAGTCTGAAATTAATTAGCGATGATTCTTGAAGAAAATTGACTCGTATTATTGTCTAATAAGCCGAAAAATCGATATTTAATATAATTTATTTTTTTAAAATACTGGTGGCGCCATCTCTCCGACGAACAGGGTGAACTACACACTTTGGAAACACTCCTTTGTTTAGTTCCGGTGTTCTGCCGCTAGATGGCGCCACGTGTACCGACCCAAAAATATTACTAATGAGCAATATTAAAATCATGGACTTTTTATCACTTTTGGAGCATTCTACAATTAACTAAAGTTGATTCTGGAAGATATTTGAATCATATTTTCGTGTAATAAGCCACAAAATCATTGTTTTTTGAGTTTTTTCAAAAAACTACTGGTGGCGCCATCTCTCCGGCGAACGGGGTGAACTACACACTTTAGAAACACTACTTTGTTTAGTTCCGGTATTCCGCCGCTAGATGGCGCCACGTGTACCGACCCAGAAATATTACTAACGAGCAATATTAAAATCATGGACTTTTTATCACTTTTGGAGCACTCTACAATTAACTAAAGTTGATTCTTTAAGATATTTGACTCATATTTTCGTGTAATAAGCCACAAAATCATTGTTTTTTGAGTTTTTTCAAAAAAGTACTAGTGGCGCCATCTCTCCGGCGAACGGGGTGAACTACACGTTCTGGAAACACTACTTAGATTAGTACCTATATTCTGCCGCTAGATGGCGCCATGTGTATCAACCCATGAATACTATTAACGGATAAAATAATATCACGGACTTTCTATCGCTTCTAAAACATTCAACAATTATTTAATGCTACTTCTTCAACATATCTAACTCGTGTTATCGTCTGATAAGCTGGAAAATCACTATTTATCGCATTTTTCGGAAAAGTACAGTTGGCGCCATCTCTCCGGCGAACATGGTGAACTACACGTCTTGGAAACACTGCTTTAGTTAGTTCCTGCATTCTGCCACTAGATGGCTACAATAAAACGTTCCACCAATAAAATGGAATATAAGTCGAATTTGACTAGTTAATTATCAGAAATGTTTGTCGTTCTAATTGAATATTGAGGGTCCATCGAATTTGCGGTCTTTTCTAATAATTTAAAATAAGTTCAGGTAGCATATGTGCGGAACTGCTGACGTGGCGCCATCTAGCGGCGAAAATTAGGAACTAATCAAAGACGTGTTCCCAGGGAGTGTAGTTCACCCCGTTCGCCGGAGAGATGGCGCCACCAGTACTTTTTTGAAAAAACTCAAGAAATAATGATTTTCTAGCTTATTACACGAAAATATGATTCAAATATCTTCCAGAATCAACTTTAGTTAATTGTAGAATGCTCCAAAAGTGATAAAAAGTCCATAATTTTAATATTACTCGTTAGTAATATTTTTGGGTTGGTACATGTGGCGCCATCTAGCGGTAGAACACCGGAACTAAACAAAGTAGTGTTTCCAAAGTGTGTAGTTCACCCCGTTCGCCGGAGAGATGGCGCCACTAGTACTAAAAAAAAATAAATTGTAATAAATATCGATTTTTCGGCTTATTAGACGATAATTAACTTAAAATTGTAACACCTAATGACAATACAATGTCCCATAAGTGGTTGCGAATTAAGAAAACCAGTAAATATGTAGAATTTATTCCTCAAATTCATTTTCTTAGTTCCCACCTTCTACCGCTTGATGGTTAGTCTTATCATCTATCGGCGACGGTATCTTTGATTTTCGATTTTAAGACTTCTGATTAACTATAATATATTATTTAGGTTGCAATATGATTCTAGAACACTGTGGATGTATTTATCAAGTGCATTTGCTTATTCAGCTGTAAAACTAGTTTTTATTTAGTTAGTTACAGTAGGCATCGCCAAATGGCGCTGGCCTTACCATTTCGAAATCGCACAAGTGTATAAAATTAATGAAACTACACGATATTTCCGCCTATATCAAGTTTATAATAATATCGTACTTCCTTCGAATACCATTCATTTTTCCTACTACATTACCTCACATAATTTTCACAAATCAAAGTGAAGGGATGAAAGTTTGAAGAATAGATCTCCATCATTAAAGCGAATGATTGATTACTCGCAAACAATTATGAAAGCAATTAGTAGGTAGTAGAATTAAAGGGAGGAGCAATTAGCTCCAATCATGGCGGTCTGAAAATTGCCATCGATACGCAAACTTTCCGTGCCACGGTCGATTGAAGCTTCCTCGACTGCGAACAGATGGACATAATTTGGCCCGGTAGAGACAGTAAGAAACTAGAAGAGAGGCTATAGATCCTCGGGTTCCCTTCCGGAACTTGCCGGTATCCTCGAAAGGGTTCCCGGTGTAAAGCCGAGAATCCCCGATATAAATGTCAAGTTCGCCTTTCGGCTTTCCACTCGAACCTCTCCCTCTTGACGTCCCTCTCTTTCGTCACCGAGGGTGGTTCCCGAGTTGCCCTTCACGGGCTTGTATCTCTTCCCTCACCCCCTGTCGTTACCTTCGCCCCCTTGCCGAATTTTCCTGCCAGTCCCCGGTTTCCTCGAGCACGCTTACCCTCTAAAGTCCAACCCCCGTGATCTTTCTCTCTGCCTTCCACCCTTCATCTTCTTCTTTCGCCCCGAAACAACAAACAAGAGAGCAAGAAACAACGGCTGGTCCAAACGTAATCGCGGCGATCTTCGCCCGGCAAGTGAGAAGGCAATTTAGGCGAACCGCACACCGCCGGCTCGGGGAAGGACCAACGGATAACGAACGGCCCACCGGGAGGTAATTAACGGTGTTTTCCAACCTCTGGAGTAATGCTGCTCGTTACGATGGTTTCTACTCGGGGCTGGGACCCACGAACAAGGGTGAGCTTTCTTCGACCACACTTCCAACGGTATTCAACTATTCTCGACGTGGGCGAAATCAAAGGGGATGAAAGAGAATTTTTATGGAATTAAACAGGTAATATCCCTGGAATTATTCTTTGCTTTGGTAATTGAGAAAGGGAAGCTTGGAAATGGTTAAGAGATATAGCTTAACTTCTCGAGTTTGACTCAAATGTGACAAATCTTCGAAATTTTATACTCAGCAGCTGAGGGGTGAGGTGGATAGTCTAGTATTATAGCTACGAGTTCTGATCGACGCAACCGACAAATAAATTATAGGGCAAGGGGTCAAAGTTCTAAACTTGAGAAACTGCAAGATCACAAATCTGCAGTTGGTCAAAACTAATCCTAGTCCACACAAGAACCTAATTAGTCCCTGACTCTATACCCTTACTCTTCAATCTACCCTATCTCACCCCAATCTCGCAGATTCCCATTTCCCTCGCACCTGCATTCTGCGGAATCAGAACGAATCTGAAAGCAGCGTACAGCGGGTCACGTTGTCGGGAAATCAGCGATCGTGACCCGTCGATCTTACATCCGATCGAGCTGATCCATCCCCAGGTCCGTTCTTGGTGTAACCAAGACGACGCCGGGGTGTAGATGAAGCAGCAGGTACACTCCTACGCCACAGGGTGGTCGTGACGTCCACACAGACACTGGTACACGGTGTGCACACACTTGGACACGACACGCCTACCTAACGCCGCGACTGCGGCGGAACGCGGCCAGAGAGTTGCCTCGCGCCGGTAAATAATGCAAGCCGGGGTAATGGCGCTATCTCTGCGCATCTTTTATTAAACGTTCGCTTCGCCGCCCTTCCCTCCCTGCCGACCCCTCGTCATTCCGCTGCTCGACTATCCGAGCTCGAACCCTCCACCCCCTTTGCAGCCGGGTTATTGCCACCCTGACTGCTCTCTTCTTCGCGGAAGGTGCGCGCAGGAGGGTGGCTCGCGATGCCTGCCCATGGCTCATTGTTCCTGCCGCGTCGACATGCCCGCTTTTTAACCACCATTTTTTCCTATAAACGAGATACTCCCCGCTTAATAATTCAACGTGCTTTTGGTTTATCCCACTGCTCTTTTCGACAGATTCTCAGCTTATTTGGGTTCAGATTTTGAATCTTCATTGATAAGAAAAGGGGAGGGTATTCATTTTGGTTTATGTCGTTCTGATAAGCTCAGTTTTTCTTGCATGTCCAATTCAGTTCAGTCCTTGTTTTTTTGTATATGGTGTGTTGTATCACTGTGGTATCGCGTGGGTTGCTACACGTATTGCCATGAGTTGTCCCACGCGTTATATTGTCTCGTGCTGCGTCACGTGTTGTGTCAGCACGCCTTATACTGCTATACGTTGTATTGACACGCATTGTATAGTCACATGTTATTACGGGGGATTGTATTACCACGCGTTGTATTGCCACGTGTTACAGTATCAACATCACCATGTCCTCTTATCATAAGTTATCGCTACTTTATAGTGTAATTCATTGAATTGCCTCGCAACACATATTACAATCTAGGTGTGTATTACTCTGCCTTATATCCTGACATCGCTACGAATACTCCTTGTATCGCTACGGATTCTACTGCTTAAAAGATAGTCACAGTACAAACCCATTTGTGGCCATATAACGAGAGTCCATATTGTATCACAGCAAAAAAAATTATAGAATAATCCTCATGAACCTCACTGACGAATAACGAACTAAAGTAACGAAGAATAATTAAATAACCAAAATAAGAATGGTCAAATAACCAGAATAAGAATGGTTAAATAACCTAAACGTTTGATGCAAAGTCAATGTAGCCACGGAAACAAGGCGGTTAATAGTTGAACAAAGAAGGTCCAGGGAGAGGGCGTAACGGGGGATCAATCTTGTCGCGTTAATTCGTATCCGACGCATCCTCTCAAGTATGCTCGGGTCTCCTCGGATGAAGTTGGACCGGATTCGATCGAGCCTGGAATCGGTAACGGAATCGCGATCGGAAAGACGGCTGGAGGGTGTAACTGTTCGAGCGTGGAAACGTGAAGGGCTGCGCCGTCGATTTTCGCGAGCGTGCTGATTTCAATTAGCATTATTATTAGAACCGCATCGGCGACAAGGAGCGATGTGCTCGCTTGGTGTGGTGGTGCTCGTCGACGTGCACACAGGAGACCGTGGGCCACGTCTAAACGCGCAGGTCCCTCTCACGCACACACGGGGCGGACGGGGACCACCCCGAGCGACTGACGCTTTGCTAGGGGGTGTTTGAAAGCGGTGAAATCAATGCTTCTGTTTGCACTGTTGAGGTCGAACCGAATTCCGTTCCTGGCTCTGCCGGATACGCGGCTGTGTGGGTGCAGCCAGATACGCCGCACGTTTCACCGATGACTAAGGTGAAAGTGCATGTGTAGACGGCTCCCGGTGCACGGCCATCGTTTTTACCAATTTTACTCGCAGTTTCTGTTGAAATTTCGAACACCCACGGCTACCTTTGCTACGATTTACCAATCACCGTGTCTTGCATCCTGTTTGCCTCAAAGTCACTCGCTTTTTATTTGCACGAGTGCTATACGATTACGTGCAATTGTCATTTTTATAGATTTTTTACTACACTTGTTTGAATGATCAAATGATATTTATTTGTACTGTATGCCCATTAGCTGGAAAGAATACGTACGAGTTCCAATCAGACTGCAATCGATCAATTACATTTACATGTATGGTACACTGTAAGTTGACACTCAGAAAGGAAGTCTTATTGGAACAAGCTCTAACTTTCCAGACACGTGTACACATGTCCATATGAACACCCCTTGCAAGATCGGTCGAATTACAAAACTTACCACCTTCACATGTCTTTGATTAATAAGTTCACACGTCTTTATCTAATAAGTTAACATAAATAAAATCGTATTGGTTCACAACTGTCTAGACATGTACACATGTGCAAATCACACCGCCTTCAAAAAACTCTTCTTCTCTACACATTTTTAAACAAATTATCAATATGTCCATATCATTGATACAAGAACTAAATTACTATTTCAGGGTAATAAAGTTGCCCAAACAGCGTTCAACACGATTGCGCCGGAATTATCGGTTTTAGCGAAGGTTCAGTTAACCCATTAGATTGTGTAACAATTAAACAGCTAATTAGTACCGATTCCTGAAGAATCGAACCATCGAAGGAGGGAATGCCTCATAATCGCAATACGGTGACAAGAGACAACGAGATCGCGTCGCGGCGGGAAACAGCGAAATAGGATGAACAAGGAAAGAGAGAAGCGCGGACGCGAAAGATAACGGCTCGCACCCAATCGATCGATTCGCGGAGGCTTTTGTTCCTCTACGGTTCTGCTATCCGATTTAACTACGAGCTCTGTCACGCTGAAAGTGGTCGCAATCGAGACTTGAAGAACCGCCTTTATCTCTTAGAACTTAGAAATACACTGCAACCATATCGATGCATTAAGAGTTAGAATTGTCAAGAGGTTTCACATTTCGTATCACAAAATTTTGAGGCGAAGGGTTGTATATGTTGCTGTATCATTGACTCATTTATTATTCTATTTCATTCTCGAAAATTGAGGGTATTGATAAATTGTAATGAAGTACATCTGGAAGAAACCTGAAAATTAAGAAACTAGAATATAATCCAGAAATTCGAAAATCCAAAAAGTTCAGAGCCTCGTCGCACCTGCAACAGCCAAGAACATCTCGCAATCGTTAATTGGCGACCAATTAGATCGAGTCCGAACGTCGAAGAAGCAACGAAGAACATCTTTTTCGAGTATTCCTGTCGGGTCTATAAATACGGTTAACGTGTTCGTTCGCGCGAAACGCAGTGATGACCCTCGACGTATTCGCAGACACGGCTAGGACCGACATCTATTGAGCTATTACACGCTTAAGTGGGAACAGGCTGACTGCAGTGGCGTGCCTTGCTGCTTTCGATGCGTGCGACGCCACGACCTCAAACTGGTAATCCGTACACGAATCCCCGGAGAGGACTACTCGCTCGACTATTCGAGCGGCGACGGGGAGCTTGTTGCACCGGAAACAGGAAGGCGGAGCGAGCAGGGATAAAGGGAATAGCTGGTTGACTGTGGATAATTGGTAACTCGATCGCCCCGGTCTCGCGGAATCTTTTCACTATTTCTTCTAACTAAGTTTGAGACTTTTCTGATGTAATCCGTATTACATGTTGACATGGTTGGTACATGTCGTTAGCTCATATGTGAATGTACTTTATCAGAAATCCGAAGTGTAGGACTTGATATTCTTTGAAACTACCCTTAAATGTATAACATTACATTTTGCTTATCATATGTGATACGAAGGAATCCGGAGATTTAATGTGGATCTCACGTATGACTACTCCAGGCAAACTACCCTGGAATGTACAATACGGTGGTGACGTTTTGGTTGAGTACTTACATTCTGTTCATATGTGACGATGGAACTATGTGAATCTATGAGTGTCACATATGGCTCCTCTAGACAAACCACCCTAGAATGTAAGGTGATGTTTGGACTAAATTACATCTTGCTTATCGTATGTGATAAGAGACTATACGATGATGAAGGATTTAACAAAAGTGTCCCACTCTAAACTACCCTTAACAGTCTATGAACTGATTCGAAATCTATCACAAGTGTTCGCAGGTAATTAGAACATGCCTTTAACGATGATATACCTAACGACAAAAGAACGTAACATCGAAGAGCGATGTTACTTCTTTAGTATCGATCAATCGTTGATTCCGGACGTTAATGAGCCACGGAGACAAGAAATACAGGTCTCGAGGTGAGTTGCAAGACAGATCGTTAATTAGCGCCCCCGGTCTCCTAGCGATGTATCTCGTGGAAAGTTAAGCGTCCTCGAAAAGAATCTTACGGTGCACACACATAGGAGGATGTTACGCCACTGTCGGCCCTTCTGAACGTGGGGTGCGCGAGTGTCGCGCGGGGGTTGGTTATTTCACGGTCCACTCGTTCCACTCACACCCCTAACAGGCGGTGGTGGCGGCCCCTTCCCAAATCCACCCCTAAGAATTAATTCGAGAGAATCGTCCGGCGGCCGAGCGACAGCCACCTCTTCTGCTTCCATCGTCCTCCCCGGATCATCTTCTCCACCCTCTTCAGCCTCGACAATCTCTTTCTTTTCGTCTCTCCTTTCGTATTACCGTTCGCGTCGATCTAACTTCCCGGTCCTCTTGATAACGCTGTCGTTTCGAAGGGTCGAGATAAAGGTACAGGAGCCTCCTTAAAACCGGGGAACACGTTTTTCATTGTCTACGGACCAACGGACGATGGGGCTGATATGGCTAATTTTTTGCGACCCTTGATTTTTCGGAGCGTCACAACTTTTCTTCTTCTACGATTTACTTTCTACTCTTTGCGGGTTGTGTCGGGGACTTTGGGGACAGTTGGAATTAGCAATTTGCTTGGGTGGTTGGTATTTGAGAATTTTTATGCTGGCAAATTTGGAAATTTGTGGAACTTGAAATAACCTGGGAAACTTGAAAAAAATAATTTTTAAATGAACAACTAACTATAACCTTGTCGCTCAATCCTATATCCTCAAAATAAACGTACTACATTCCTGACCACTTAAATTTGAAACGTAATTCTTTAACGTCAATGTGGAAATTGGTTATTAACAGGGGTAAAATATTCCGCTCATTAACGTCGATGTCGGAACGAACAGCCCAATATCCCTAACAAAACGCACCGACACCATATTTCAGCTGGTCAGCGTCGAAAAGTCATCCATCAACGACCTGACATAATGCGAGTCGATCTTCCAACATTGCGGCAAATCTGGCGTCGTTTCAATAAAACTTTTCGTCGCCACTTAGGAAGATCCCTTATTTTTCTTCGACTTTCGTCGACCTCCGTCTCACAAATTCAATCACGACAAAAATTTCATTTTAATCTCTTATGCTCTACGTGGCAATGTTTCTGTAATCGTATTATTATGGACAGAAGAATGGTTGTGTAATTTTTCAGATATACAAAAAGTAAATTTTCTTAAATAACATAATGTTTCAAAATTGGTCTTAATGCACCATGTACAAAAAATAAAATTAAGCAACTGATATGCATACGAAAGCATGAGTGATGCACATATCACACATGTATGTTAATTATTTACCAAATCAACAACAAATAATTTCAACAATTTTCCTAAAGCCTCCTACTTCGATCTTTCGATAAAAAGGTAGCCATCAAATAATTTGCTAAGGTTTTTTTTCAAGGTCCCAGAGGTGCACCCCATAGTCCCATTGTTCCCACAAAACTTCTCTTGTTCCCTGCACCGATTCGTGGGAACGCGAGTTGTATCGAGCGGTAGTCTCGCAAGTGGATTCTAATTTTATCATCAAAGCAAGGCGCGAGCAATTTTCCGTCGATTGAACGTGACTGGCTTTAAGGACGGCCGACAACAAGCCACCGCTGTGTATCGCGAACCGTGCGTAGAAAGCTGGATGAGAGCGGTTCAAAGCGAGGAATATTCGTTCGCCATCCGGCGGATCTAATGGTTCGGCTCGTTTAGTGGTCTCCCTGCTTCGTTTCCACGAAACTGTCGGCTACTTTCCCCGAGACGGACACACGCCTCGAGAGAGAGAAGCACGGGAAACCGATTGTCCGGGTCACGAGGGTTGATAAAGAAAAAGCGGACGAAACAGGACAGAGCTGGAAGACAATTAGCCTTCTAATCCCGCGAATCCCATCCTTGGACCCGAGGGTGCTGCTTGACCGATGCATTGTCCGACACTCCACATTTGTTTTGGACAAATTTTTTTTCTTCGCACTGAATGCTGGAAAATTGTACTTTTCTTCGGTCCAACTTTATTGATAGACTTTTGAAGCGATTTGAAATGATTCGAAATGATTCAAAATGAATCTGATCTGCACTGTTTTGAGTTAACCCGAATCAATCCGAGCTGTCCCGAAACGTTCCGAATCAACTTTTAATAGACTCACAATGGTCTAAGTCAACTAGTAACCTATCCGAACCGTTCCGAATCAACACGTATCCACCCGAATTTACCCGAATCGGTCCGAATCGACTTACAACTGATTCTAATGTACTCGAACGAAGCAAAATCGCTCCAGATCGACTCAAATTATCTCGAATTGATTATTATTGACTCGAATCATTTCATATCGATCCAACAACAATTCTAGATTAACTCCAGCACATTTCCTAACCATTAGAACTTAGTATTCTAACCATCTTACATTTTCGATTATACCATCGTTGATATCCACTTCAGTGATGTCCACACGGTATTCAACGAGTGTCTCCAGATACTCAAATAAAATTCTGCGAGACACGGTAAAGGTGGTAATTAATGAGATCGGAAATGCAATTAGGTTCGACAAGGATTAAAGAGGGGTAATGCATAAAATCTCTGCTCAATTTGAGCTGCGTCAGGATCGAGCAGACTAGATCGATCTTTCGTCTGGTCGGGCGTATGCTACGGGATAATCTGCGTGTATTTACTGGCAAAGGCTTACGAGTGTAACGTACGGTATTTATTTTACACAGGAACGTTGAACTGCGTTCCGAACGTGGTTCAGTTTTTGCGTTTCAGCACAAAAAATTGCTCACTAAATCTTTTTGTATCTCGCTCACGCACACCGGCGACGCGCGCAGCGTCGTTTATCACCTTATCATTTTGATTCTCACGCACACCTTACAGCTACGAGCGTTTTCCCGATAAAATCTACTTCGTTTCCGAAACGACACATTTCGTGGCGACCAACGGAATATGTTACAATGGCGGCGAAAAACTGCGGCTATTCGACGAGAAGGTGTTTTGCAGTTTTCTCGCCGTCCGTCGCGGAACGGGTTTCGTTTAAATTCTTTTTTTTTTAATCATATCCGAGGGAGGTTTACGCGCGAGGCTGCGATCGAGCCGCTGTTATTCTTCGCTTTAGTATCACCGGGTATTTATCTTTCCGCTTGGACGACGGATCGTCCAAATCCCCCTGCCCGCTCGGTCGGGAACGAAATTTAAATGCCTCGACAATATCCTCGAAGAGATACGCTCGTTTTCTGCGCGTCACCCCGCGTAAACCGATTACCCTATCGGGAGCGCCCCACGTGCGGCGACGAGCTGACATCGAGCAGAAACAACCGACGAATCGAGCGCCTTCGACAATCGACCATTATCGTTCTACATAATATAACATTCATTGATTTGCAGCAACCTAATACTTTCGCATCGGGCAATTTTTTTGCGTCGCTATAATCTTCTACCTATAACAAATCTTTCCAAAGCAAGTTTACAACAAACTTATGTCACAGTTCAGAATATCAATGAAACGATAAACTCGGATAATTTCAAATCACGTCGCCCAATGTAAACGTCCGTTAATGTTTCTACCTAAACCCAAACTCCATAAACCATACAATATACAACGTCCAGTACAGAACAAGTAACAAATATAAAATCGTTCCCGACGGATCGCTCGATCTTGAGTAAGCGATGGGCAACCCGGCGAAGAGTCCGCATCCAGATCTTACTTTTGCCCATCGCTGTCAAACATCTCTCCCGAGTCCACATTCCCAATATCCCTTCGCAAGCGCAGTTGCCGCTGTAAAGTAACAGCTCATCGAATCTGCCGAGTCCACATTCCCTATGTCCCCTCCTCGTCGAGTCAGCCAGCTCTCCGACGATTACGAAGACGAACGTCGAGTTCGCTACGCGTGCGGGTGCGTGTGCGGATGTGGATGCGAGGAGAGTGCCAGGCCCGTGGAGGATGGCGTGGAGGTAGGCGGTGGACCGGAAGTGGCCGGGGTGGCTGTTAGGTGATGACCGAAGAACGTCGCTCCTGCGGGAGGATAAGGTGGCGCGGCCGGGTGATAATAGCCAGGTGGTGGCGGCGGCACGGGTGGCGGATGATGGACGTGGGCGTGTGGATGTGGATGGGTATGAGAGTGCGGCAACGCATGTTGATGAGGATGCGTGGCGAAAAGGAAGGCCGGAGCGTAAGGCGGGGGATGCGGCGGCGTGGTGGGCACCGTTGGGCTGTTCACGTCCAGTCCGGGGTTCTGCTTCTTCCACTTGGTTCGCCGGTTCTGGAACCAGATCTTCACCTGGGTCTCCGTCAGCGAGAGGGACAGGGCCAGGTTCAGGCGTTCGCAGACGGACAGGTATCTGGTGGTTTTGAATTTGTTCTCCAGAGCTACCAGTTGCTCGTAGGTGAACGCTGTTCTGGCCCTCCTAGGTTTGCCCCCGGTGCTCCCGCTGCCGCTGGTGCCGTTCTGACCGCCCTGGTTCTGACCCTGGCAGCCCTGCGCCTGCACGCTGCTCGACGAAGACGAGGACGACGAGGACTGCCTCTTCTTGCAGTTCGACGAGCCCACGTTGCTGGAGGCCGCGGTGCTCCCGTCTCGGACCGCGTTCGAGGAGTCCTGATCGGTCACCCTCATCTCCACGTCCTCGTCCTCTTCGTCCTCCTCCGGCTCCTCGTCCATGTCCTCCATCCCCGTGTCCGCTGTGCCCTCCTCGTCCTCCTGGCCGCTGCCGCAGGCGAACTCGCCCCGCGAGTCCCCGTCTGCGAAATAATAAACGAAGGATGAGTGGGAATGTCTCGACGGAAGATTATCGGGCAGGAAAGCGATACGGTGTTGCGTGACGAAAATTGATTATACGGGGGATGAAATTGCGACGCGGGTGTCGTTTTACCTATGACGGAGCGGTAACGCGAGACCCGACACTCTTTCACGCCCTGTCTAGCCCTGGGACGCGGAGGACGCGTTAACGGGCAGATTCGATAACGCGGATTTGCGCTGGATCTGTTTCGTAATTGCATTAGGTTTGCTGGGATGTCCTGAAACGTTCTGTACCTGTTTTTTGCTTTGAAACGTGGTGCGAGTAGATTATGACTACTGTTAGATGGAATAGTTTTGGGGGAAACATTGCACTTTAGGCACTATTAAATGCAGCAAACAAAGCTGTCGGTTAATCCAATCGAGCTAATATGTCCGTCATTTACAAAGCAAAATTTCTGTTCGAAATGAAATGGGTGTAGACCGTAATCAGTGTAATTCCCGGTGGATTCCCTGGAACCGTAGCTGGAGGAATAAAAGCAGTTTCACGGCTGGTTCTCGAGCCTCCGCGAGGACAGTACGAGAATAGAGTTCCCTTTAGCGGGGGAACCCTTTTCACGAGTCCGCCGCGGGAATAGGCTCGCGGCCAGGAACGCTCGCGTTTGTTCGGGGCAATCAGTTTAACGAGCGTGTCGGCAGTCCGACCGCAAAAGCTGGTCCCGCGCCGCGTATCGGCGCGCGTTTAATTTAATTTTTGTTTGCTCGAGACGGCGCTTAATCGCGAAAAGGTACTCCCGTGAAGATATCGGCTGACGAGCTGACCGACCGAAACGACACCGATCCCGAGCCGACAAACGATCGAAAACGGCGTCGGAGAGAGGAACGGCCGCTCGAAACCCGGGGGTGAAAGAGAAAGAGAACGGCCAATCGTTCGCTCAATGAGAGAGGAGATTGGAGATTCAATCAGCACGCAGATGTCCCGGGGACAGATATTCCCTGGCTCTGGTCCGTGGAGGTTGGGGATAGGTTGCCGGATAAAACCGGAGAGGGAGAGAGACAGGTTACGGGGGTGAGATTGAAAGAGACGGACACGGCGAAGATACGAGAGCAAAGGAAAAAAGAGATGTTCCAGAGAGAGAGAGAGACTTTATCCGAATTGGCGTGGCTCGTGGCCCATAGCCTAGCACCGTGGCTGGGGGTTGGAAGTCCGTAGGGGGCGACGGATCGAGAAGGTTTACGTCGTAATGGGATTTGTATCTCGTTAACGCGCGATCGTTCTTGCCCCGTCGTACAGGCCGCCGCGACGACCGCCTACGCCTTCTCTCCTCTTCCTTCCCTCCTCTTTCCTCTTTCTTTGCCTATTTTCCATCAGTGGCCTCGTATCTTTTTCAGCTGCTCGTGCAGAGGACACGCCTCCTTCTCACTGCCGATTGATTGCGTCTAATTGAATTGCGTAATTTATATTGTTCCCGGGTACTCTCCAACGATCGGACCGACTTTCGGCCATTTCCGATGGACTTCGTTTACGGCCTCTCTCGGTTAACCCTTAATTATCAGCACTTTTTATCCTACATTACTTTTTTATTATTGTCTTTTACATCGTTAGTTTTATACTCATCCTATATCACATGTGTAATGTACGTTTCATTTTTACCCCATGTGTAATACATGTGTGGTGTATGTTACAAGGTGTACGTTGTATTTTATGGATCAGTTTCATACTATGTAACGTTAACAATTTCATGAACAAAATATCTGCTATCTTTTATTTTATTTTGGATGTATAAGTTCTATCCACTCACACGTATTGATCACATATACACATGTGCTACTCTATCTTCTAACACGTCATATCGACCCATATTATATCGTCACATCGTTCTTGTTTAATACACGGTTCCTAGAATTTAAAGTAACGAAATTGTTCATTAAAAATTGTACATTAAGTGTGACATTCTACAGCGAATAAAACGTAGGTGTCTATTGACTCATCCAACAAGAGTTCCCGAAATAACCAGTAGCCAGTTATGGCGTTTATCGAGATTTTATTGCGTTAGGAATCGGTGGAAACCATTTATCTCGTTTAGATCTTCTTCATTAAGCAGGATCGGGCTTCTGTGCGAGAGAAACGATCGGGGTGTTCACCGTGGGTCCCCAGGGGCCGCGGTAAGGGTGCACAGGGGACGGTCGCTCGTAAGGACCGAACAGTCAGGAATACTTATTTCGGTTTTCCTCATTAAACACAATGACAGCGTTTGACATCGAGTGGCGCGATTTGGGAATAGACTAGGGGGAGGCTCCCCTCGGCAGACGTTGATACGTGTCTCTTGGATCGAAGCCTAGAAACGAGAATCGAAGCCAGTGACATAACGCGAGAGAACGATGACAAGTTCGATCGTAAGTGACCCAATTGGTCCGTTTGACAAACGTTAGTTAATTATATACGATCAAATTTGAACGCGCTGCGTGTATGAATCTGTGGAGATAAATTTGGAACGGTCACGTGTCTGGAGTCTGCGGAGAGAAAATATTGTTACGATGATGATGGATCCAATGGAGGGCTGAAATTGCTTCTATTAACGGTGATTTACGAGTCGAGCGTGAATTAAATACCATGGATATATCTGAAAACACGGTGACTTCGTAATTCTGGCATTTTGCAATTTAGGAAACCGGTAGTTAACATTAAAATTAATTATATAGAAAGTCTCTTCTTGACAATTCACGAATGCACAAACACTCCGTAGCCTTTTGCAGCGCCCCGAGTGTTTTACAACCCCCTTATCGAGTCGCGGTGCACGAACAATTATCATATTATTTCCAGAAGCGGAAACAATGCAGACCAGGGTAGAACAATACATTGTTGTAACCGCGGTAGAGATCGTTCCCTTAACGATCCAGCGTGATACAATCTCCCGTTTCGATAAGGAATCCTCAGGAGGTGGCGGGCGTTTAACGGTACCCGGCGACCGGTAATTACAATTTTTCCAGAAATCTAGCGGAAAATCCGGGAGATTTGAAATCACGGGGCAATCGCAGGGGTGTGAGAGTTCCTTCGACGGTGTGCGTGTAGAAAGGGGGTTGCGGGTAACAGAGAAGAATGGCGAGGGGGTTTCGCGGGAAGAGGAAGAGAGAGAAGTCATTATGATGCAGAAGAGCCAATTTTCTGGGCGGCTTGGCGCGATGCGACGCGATACGGCGCGATGCTGCGCGATTATCATAACAACCGACGATATTATTCCGTCGCCGGATTTGCCACGGGGGCGGAAGGAGGGGCGGATCGTCGAGAGGACTCGTCGCTAGCAGCAGTCGAAACGGATTTCGACGATCGGTCTGGCTCTGATGCACTTTTAATGGGAAAACCCTGACCACCCTGGAAGATGGATGACCCGAGAATCGTGTAATCCCGATTTCATCGCCACCGATCGATCCACATTCTACCCTCGTTTCCACTTTATCCTACGTTTCTTCCTACTTTTTTTTCTTTTAATTACCACCTACGTGTTACGCTCATTGCATCGTCATTGATGAACCCTGTTTCATTTTTATTCTACTCCGCTGATTTTCAACTTGTCTTAGGTACTTTTTTAACTCCTCTGACAATTCATCTGAACAATTTATTAATAATTTATTATTAATTTTTGCACGTCCTACAAGAAACTATCTACTGTTACCACAATTGAAGATTCAAATGCACTGCTAAAAATAATAAAATTTAAAAAATAATTCTAGTTTGTACATATGTAATAGATGTCAATTCCTCTCCTTAATTGTCCCCTGCTTATTTCTGTCGAAATAGGACACCGTCGGAGTAGATCCTTGTTCTATCCGATGTCCTTCAGATTCAGCGAACGATACTCACGTCTAGGGACAATTCGGGGATACAAGAGTAGACATATTCATCAGTCGGGGATCGAAGACGCACAGTCGACTTAGTTGGTCGATTTCGTTTGCAGCCAGTGTCCCGTACCGGGATAAAGGGACGATAATGATGGGGTTCAAGGACTGGTTAACGCAGATTAGCGGAGCAATTTGTCACGCTCCGACAGGCCACCCTCGCGAACCTCCCCTCCCCTTTGGCCCTCTCTTCTGTTTCTCGTCCAACCCTGTACCCCCTGATACTCTCTCTCTCTCTTCCTATACTTCCTTCGCTACGTTTCTACGTCGTTTCACCCCCTTCGTTGGATGCTTCTTCCTTCGAGCTTATCGGCACCAGGGATTCTTCCTCTTATCTGTCCGCCAGACTCCATTAAATTCGAAAGTCAACTGTGAAATTGGGATCGGGCTCGCGGACCGACTACTGAATTCGATCATCGGACACAGATAAGCTTCCCGTGGCAGATGACGGTACTGTTCGTTTCGATTGTAATGAAATTAATTGGCGCCATGGTGACGAGCGTTCGTGTGACAATTAAAAATTGCATACCTTTGAACTTTTAAAAATATTGAAATGTAGGGACAGATATGACCTATGGGATATAGGAATTTGAGGAAATATCGATATCTAGGAGTTGAGAAATTTTGGGGATATAAGGATCTACATGTAGAGTTATAATCTGGGGGTGTAGGAATTTAGATGTGTAGAGACTTCAGGGATATCGAGACCTGGGGATTCAGAAACCAGGGGGTGTAGAAATCTACGGATGTAGGGAAGTAGAAATGTAGAGATATGGGAGATATAGAAATCTACGTGTGTAGAGAGTTGGGGGTGTAGGGATCTAAGAGTGTAGAGATCTAGGGATGTAGGGATCTATGGGTGTAGGTGTCTAGGGGTATAGGAATCTCGGTGTATAGAGAACTACTAGTATAGAAAATATAAATAATTAGAAATTAGTAATATAACTTGAATAACTACACATAATATTAATATTGCTCTTAATATTAATCCACAATAAACGTGTCAAACATGTATCATAATGGTCCAAATAACGAAATAATCATCCCCTAACGAGCGAGTACAGTTACCCTCAGTCGCGGAAGGATTAAGCGGATTAGTAGCGAAACGAATCGCCTAATGGAGCGTTTACACTAGGCAAGTAAGAGCCGGGCAAGTAGGTAGTCGAATTCTTGGGTTTCTTTCTTTGCCTGTACCAGGCCTGTCGTTGGAAAATGAAAATGGTTTCTTTCCTTTCTTGCCGTCCTTCCATCGGACCCTGCGATAGGTCAGGTACAGGCAAAGAGAGAAACCCAAGAATTCGACTACCTACTTGCCCGGCTCTTACTTGCCTAGTGTAAACGCTCCATAAGAAGAGCGTTATAGGCGACATTCGTAGGCCGTGTTTCGAGTAACGCGTCCACATCATCACTTTTGTCGGAATATACGCAAATAACTCTGAAACGAACGATACTGCACGGCGCACGGAGAACAAGCCATCTTTCTAGAGGCTAAAGTTAGAACGAGGAAGAAGCGAGAGAGAGAGAGTGTTAGAACGGAGAGAACCGAGCGGAGGATGAAAAAAAATCTCGTTCAAGATCATGGGATCTCGACGAAGACGAGGCCCATATGTTCGACCGAGAAAAAGACGAGATGGGCCGTGTTTTGGCGAACGGTTACGACGTCGGAAGACGCGCGACCAAGGAGGAAGCAATAAAGTTTCGGGGATGCAGTTTTGCGATAGAAAAAGCCCCTCGGGATTACGGGTCTTTTGCAAGGAACCTCGAGCCAAGGAGACACGGCTTTGAAAGCGACAAATTCTTCGACATTAATCGACCGATTAGAATGACTGCTCTGACGCGGTGTTATGGTCGGATTGATGCAACGAAATTTGTATACGTTGGTAATTTTATGGGTCTTCTTTAATGAACAAGCTTTAAGAATCTATTCAGAGGTCTTTAGTTGAAGATTAGGTGCATTTAATTAATTTGAGATTTGTATAATTGGACGCGAAGTTTTTGCAATTTAATGTGGGAGACTGATCAACTCGGATCAAACGTTTAATTTTAGCAAATCATTTTGTAATTATGACAAGGTAATGACATCTACTAACAACTTTGTTCTTATCGCTCTCTTATCTTTTGCCTACTTTTATCTACTGTATCAGTCAATGAAAAATCTTTAAAACATACAGGTCATAGATTTCATGAAATATGCAGCTTGTAAGTGGCTTCAATGGTAAAGGGTTAGAATATATAATTTTGTCAGTGACATGTTCATCATTGATTTAATCGGACATTTCTAATGAAATAAGACTTGAAACAGCTGGAGTTGTGTTGTGACATCAACATGATCATAATGGTTCATGATCATTTATGTTTTGGAAAGCAAACTTTAATGAATTGCGTTGCATAAGTGTGAAAATCAGACTGAATTATTGTATGAGGATTTATTTGAAGAGGACTCTGTGTAGAAAAGAATCTTTACTAACAATTGAATCAATTTGTTGTTTGATACGAAGGAGGAACTTTTTAATCTGAACTTGCTAGAGGATTAATTATCGTTTTGCCGACGTCAGGTCACTTTTGATCTTATGTCAAAGTGATCTGATATCGTCCTATGTCACTTCAATCATTGTCAGATTAATGAAAATATGGAAAGTACACAAATATTTTGACAATCTTGAAGTCCATCCCTTTCATATTAACCCAATATACAGTAAATGATGATCAATATTTGATCACCACTGATAAGTAGGAATGATTTAGAGACTCTCAGCTTGATACTCTGTTTACCCTGAAGAGTACAACCCTATCGCAGCAGCCTTCACAATATCTACATCAAATTAACAAATCCGGCGAGAACTATCACCAGATAATCCTATCCTGTCTCATTCTCCCGAAGTGACATCTGCCAAATGGATGTGAAACTCGTTCTTAAGTCATGAAAATCACCTTCGTGCACGCTGTCGTTCCTCCGATGACGTCGATGTTGAACCCGACTGTGTATGACACGTCCGCCGGTGAACTTGTTAGGGTCGAGTATGTTCTCGACGGAGAACGCCAGACACCGTTTGTTCGCCTGCACGGTGCTGGCGGTCGTGGTGATGCTACCGGTCGAGGTAGCGGTCGTTCGTGCCGCGTTCCCGGAAGTGCAGACGGTCATCCCGGTGGAAGCAGCGGCGGCATGCGCGGATATGTACACAGGAGTCCCGTGGCCAGTCGTTTGGCCACCGCTCTGAACACAGGAGAAAGGATGCACGCCGCGATTCGCGAAGGGGTTAAGGAACTGATCAGACCCGCTACCCCTGGACGAGGGGGCGGTCAAGTCCACGGGGCTACTGGGGTTGCTTTCGTCGACCTCGTCGCGGCACACGTCCACCTCGACGTCCTCGTCCTCCTGATAATTCCCGTTCCGACTTCCGGGGTGTAGTTCCTCCTCGTCGTCCTCCTGTTCGTCGTCGTCCTCTTCGTCCTCGACGATGTTCCTTCTAGACACCGGGTTTCTTTCGGGATCCTCGTCCTCCTCCTCGTCCTGCTCCTCCTCCTCCTCGACCTCCGTGTCCATCCTCTTCTCCCTGTTGACGTCCATCTCGTGGAACGCGGGCTCCTTGTCGATCGGCCGCAAGATCGGCGACGTCGACGGTGAATGTTGTCGCACGTTCTCGTAGCGTACGAAGGGCTCGCTGGCGCGTACGTGGAGCAACACGTGCCTCCTTTCTTGAGGCGGTAGCGACAGGCCGGCACGCATATCGGCTTCCTCTCGCGGTAGGACGACCGGTCCTAAAGGTGACACGGTCCTGCCCTCCTGCATCCTCCACATAACCCAGCGCTCTCTCTTTACCTGACCTCTCGACCCTTCATCTCGTTGTCCAGCTACACTGTCGAAGCTCGTCGAACACCCGTATCACCCGGGACACCACTGACACCGTCGGCATCACATTCTACTCGTGCGGATTCGTATCACTAATCCATTGAACTTGATCACTCCGTTTCCAGCTGGTCAGGGTAATACACAGACGAGCCTACGGTCCTGTGTCAATCTCGCGGCACCGTTTCACCGAACTGAAACACCGTAACGGGGAGGGGGGTTGAACGAACGTCGAATCGAACCGGGTTAAGACGGATCCTACGCGTCGGTTGATCCTGGCGATCAGCGTGGTCGCGCGATTAGCAGTGTCTTTGGTAGGCAGAAGCCGCGCGCGTTCCGTAAAATCTGCTCTCGGGACTTCCACGTAGAGCCATGGTGGCTGAATAGGTGGTATATCGGCGTATTATTAGTAGCGAGGAGCCGTCGTAGGAACGTAGTCTGATCGTCGGCCGAGACACTGTCGGGGGTGGGGGGTAGTTCCGCCCCGAATGGGCGTGTCCAACCCCTGGCCGGCTTACCAGCGAGCCCCGGCATCGTCCCGGAGGGCGTGTACCGGTTCGGGCACCACGGGGGTTGCGCACACACGTGCTACCCCCGTTGTTCGTGGTGGGTGTCCGAGCCGATTCTCCTCGCGGGCGTGTGTGCGGGCTCGTGGTACGCTCGCGAGCGTGCACACGATCACGAAGACGCACCCAGACAACGTCGAACGACTGAATGGACGGGCACGAACACGAAACGGAGCCCGCGTGCAGACGTTTCGCGGCCCCACGAGCGAGCTTTCGCCAGATACTCGGGTATGTACACACAGAGTCTACCTTTTCCTCCCTCCGTTGCTCCAACCAGCCCACTCCCACCCGCGATCCGACCGGCTAAAGTGGTTTGTCTTTGATTTAACCACCACCGCCACTGCCGTACCCGTTGCCGATGGAGGAACGCTTTTCCCTCCGCGTTTGCCATCGTTTCCCGAGGAGACGTGTGTGTGCGAAGGAGCCGCACGCTTACCTCGTTCTCGGTATTCGTGATCGCGAAACGCCGCTGCCGTCGGGTTTGCCGATCATCTTGGTGTGTTCGCGGCCGGAGGCGGAGCGCTCCTCACCTAGGAATCGTTGTGTACAGTTATCGTGCCGGGAGTATAATCGTGGCTACGTCGGGTATACTCTGTCTCGTTCGCAGTTAGCCTCCTTCTCGCACGTAATTTCGCTCCTTGTCCTTCTCCACGGTGTCTTTAACTCGGAACGAGCCGGGACCAATACCGTGTATGGCTGGCTAGTCGACCGACCGACGGGTAGAGCCGCTATCGCTAGCAACGCTAGTGTTGCCGTCGGTGGTGTTGGTAGTGATGGTGCTGTTGCTGCTACCACCGCCGCCGCCGCTCTTAACTCGGCGCACGGATATTGTTTACCCGACCATTTAGGTAATTGCTGGCCTACCGCCCTGCCAGCCAATCGAACGTAACCGGCGGATGAGCCTGCAATACCGAACCCACCCTCTACCCCTCGTCTCTCCTCCTCCCTCTAACCCTTCTCTCTTCCCCCCGCGATTTTTCCCCTTTTTCCCTCTCTCTCTCTCTCTCTCTCTCTTTATATATACGCTGTCCCTTTTGTTTGCCGTTCGATTCGCGTTCATGTCGAAGCTATCCTCGAATCGTCATCGAATTAGCTCGGGCCCAATCGTTCGGCGAGATTGACGCCACTACTCTGCCGGCCGATCATCGATTCTTTCCACGAAATTGGATAGCTGCCTACGATTTTCATTGCCTACGATGACCGCTCGAGCATTAAGAGGACGAAAGGTTACGGAAACGTAGGCGAGAGCCAATTAGACGATGAAAGGGGATGATAAGGGTCTTAGCCGTTTGTCTTTAAATTGCGTAAGGTAGGGTAGACTGTTATCGATCCTCGAGACACGGGTGAACGTTAGGTACCGTTTACGGTCTCGATGCCGTTTAATCTGGAGAAGATAATGACGATGATTAATAATTGTGTTGTGCTTCAAGTTGAGACTTCCGACTTAAAGACACTTTCAGGGAGGTTCAGGGGAATATTTTCCTACTTGAATATAATCTGGGTGGAACTGTTCTGAATATATCGAAGGGAGATTTTATTCTGGGAAATATGGACAAAATTTTTGGGAACGTCTTATTTTGACTATTTCTAACACTGTATCTTTGCGGTTCCTTAAATTACTTTTAGTATTTTCGCAATAGGCAAATATTTCTTTAGTGCGGAAGTAAATTTCTTAACGAAAAAGACAACATTTGGAATTACATGGTTTTTTTGTTCGTGGCTGGGTTAACGTACTCGAGAGTACATTCTCTTTTATTCTCTCGCCTTTGTCGATCGTTAATTTAACCCGTTGAAAAGCCGGCGGTCAAGCACCTTCGTTGATCCCCGTTAATAAGCTGTAATAATAGGTAGCGCGCGTGAGAGTCGGTTCTCTCGTCGCGAATCGATAGCATAATGAAGCAGATCAAATATTTATAATCCGACGGTCGCTTTATCGGCCGCGTTTTACTTCGAACGTACAGATGTTCGCGGTCGGCGAGAACGGTAGGTAATATATAAACGTAATCGTATCTCGTTTCGCCGTGGATCGGCCACGGGAATGATTTTCAGCCCGCGCAAATAGCCGGGACCGCCGACTAATTTTCGCGTACGAGCCCGTCCCCGGCTAATGAGCATTATCGTAAATTTATTTCAGGCCGGCTCTCCGGCCACCGCATAAGAACTAACAAATTAATTTAATTCGTAAATGACACGTACGCCGCCGCACGGTGAATTTACTGCATTGAATGCCACGCCGGAGCCGTGCCAGCCTGGTAGCTCAATTTGCAGCCGGCCAACGGAGCTTAATTAAAAATTTACACCGACAATGTAACCGCGTGTGAGCTGCGCTTTCGCGCGTGCCGTCACTCCACGCTTTTACACCGTCTATCACAAAACACTCCTTACAAATTGGAATAAAGACCAAGATTTGCTGCAAAATTATAAACGCTCTGCTGCTGACACTTTCAGAGTAGATTAGAAACAACGAATTTTAAGTTATATATGAAAGATGAAAATCACATCAAAATACTCTGTACGAGTATTTTGAAAAATGGCAGAAATTCTTTGAAGACCTGGTAAGTATAATGCAGATTAGCTATGCCAACTTCACTGGACTACGTCGATTTTCCTGTCATTTGTTTTGGTTAATTTGGATCAATTATTGAGGTAATCAACGTCACTGATCACATCCACCTCGATTATTTTAGTTAATAAACATGATTACTACTCATCGTATCATGATTGCTAATTGTACTCGTTAATCACGATTGCTAAATTACTTAATGTACTCATTACGTATGATTGTGTATACGCTCAGCCCTCTACATTTGTAGTTTGCATTACATATCAATGCTAAACTATTTGTCAATTTTGATAAACCTTGTACCAGTAGATTAATGTCCACATACTACTAAACCTTGTATCAATATATTACTTTCTAAACCTTGTATCTGTACACTACTTTTTAAACCTTGTATCAATACACTACTTCCTGCTAAACCATCCACAAATTATGTTTCCCTAAACTATCAAACCGAACCCCAATTCGTCGTCACCATCAAACGACTAACAAGGCTATTAAATGTAAATAAGTATGAGAAGTGGTCAAGTGAAAAAAGTGGCTGTTAATCGTCGAACAACCGTGATGTAGGGGTTGCGAGGTCGCAGGTGAGCTACCGGATTACCCTACCTGCCAAAGTGATGTGGGTTTAGGCGAGCGTTCCTAATAGTTCTGAAACGGTACACGAGTCGAGGAGTAAAGTTAGGCGGATAGATGGATGGCTAGACCGGCGAAAGGAGGTAGAAACTGAGGGAGATAGTCGTATTAAACGGAGAACCAGATAGAGATAGACAGATAGGTAGAGCTAAAGCTAGAATAGAGAGGGGCAAGGGTAGACTACAGAGCTGAGAAGGACGTAAACATACAGGCTGCGTCACAACATGTGGATACGTACATGAATACGTTCTTCAACAGTTGTATTAACAAATTGAAGTTTTAATGCTTCCAACTATTATATTCATTTGGAAGCGTCTAGTTTAATTTCCATGTCCAACCACTTCATTTAACTTTCATTTGTATCGTATCCAAAGAGCAGATGGGATTTTAACACAGTAGCAAGATTAAATAGAAGAGACGTAGATGAAGCGAATAAACTGATGAAGTGTAGAGTGACTTAGTTGACCATATGAGTATGACGAGTATGATCAGAAGTTATGAGAGAGGCTGTACGGAATAAGAGATGATAGGCGAAACAGAGAGGTATAGAAGGTGGGTGGGGTAGTTTGGAACGGAGATCGAACAGACCATCCGTGACCAATTTGCGCCCGTTGGTGCTCCCGATTCTGATCCCGATCCCGTTCAGCGTCACGCACACTATCCCCGTGCACGTGTACGTACACAAAGGGAAGGGTAGGAGTCGCAACCTGGATCTTGCTGTCGCTGGAGCCCTTGTTGGACAGGGTCAACGATGCCAAAAGATAACCGTCAGAGAGAAAAGTCGGCGACGCGTTGCGTCGCTCGTTGTACACCGGCCACCCCAAAAGGTTCATGCCTATCTGGAGCGACGACACCGGCCTGGCACCGCCACCTCTATTCGCGCCACGATAATTGGCCAATTAAAAGCGGCCGAGAGCGTTCGAGTTACCTGGCATCCGATAATTATACGGTATCCTCGTGGCGGTTCAACCACGTATCCACGCGACCAACCCGAGGGGGATGTTCAGGAAAGGGAGATGATCCGGGGAGGAGGGATCAGACGGAGGGGGGAGTCAGGAGGCTGCCTACGGAGCAAACGGGCTTGTCGGAATCGACTATTCCGATTACGTGGTTTCGGATTCTACGAGTCCCTTTCTCTCCACCTGCTTCTCTCTTTCGCTCGTATCCTTGTTGCCCTCCCTCGCCCGAGTCCTTCCCCCTTCGACGTCCTGTCCTCTTCTACGTAAATCAATGCGGCTAGCACGCCCTCTCCTTAACCTCGTGACGCATGACTGGAATATTCCTCGGATCTCTGCGTTCATCCGTGCTCCGTGTTTACCTGGACTTCGTTTCCCGATACCGTGTAACCGGTACGCTCCTGGTACCGTCGATAAGGGACGATCCAGGAACGGATGACCAGTGATCGACAGCTCGTTAGCCGAGATGTTAATTGATTCGATTTGTCGGGAACTGCGAATTTTCTCACCGCCCCCTCGGAACTTACTGCCTTCGTGGGTCGATAACCCTCTTCGGATTATGACGGCTACCAGCCGAATTTCGATGTTTAACTTGTATAATTATTGCATTGTTATGTGGTTAGATAGGGTTTATATAAGGCTATAACCATATGTGTTTGCTGCATGTGCTATATCACCGATATAACCTGCATAATACATCGGCAAATTTTGAAATATAAATCAGATTTTCGATACGAATTTAATAAACGACCCTCCACAAAAGAACACATCATATTTCAATACTGATTAACGTGATCCATGACATCTCGTTAAAAACGATCCAGTTTGATTCATTCCAGGAGCGAGTGATTGATCGTTTATCCCTAATTAGAGATCAGGCAAGTCTTGAAAAAGTAGATGAAATTACGCGTGACACGAGCGGAAATTAGGTTGGCGGAGAACAGAATGATGTATGATCGTTATACTTCAGTAACCTTAGCGACAACCGCGTTAAGATACCCGCTAGCGGCGGCTCTATTTCCGATGAAGTTATTTCTTCTACGAGCTAATTATCCTCTTAATTAAACGCGTGATGTCCGTTGACGTTTCATTTGTTTTCTCGTAGATGCTCGCCAGGCAATAAGAACAGATTTAAACGCGGACGTGTACAAGTTATTTAGCTCCGTCACGCTTATCTATCCGGGCAACATAATACGATATGACTTTTAACGCGTAATCGGGTAAACGATAATTGTTGGCAATTACCGTTTCGCAATTAACATTTTCTATAGACTATTGAGCATCGATTGACGTTAATTACTAAGCCACCCTTTGTTTAATAAAGCTCGTTTTCAAACGATTATTGCGCCGCCGCGGATCGAACCGTTATTAGGGAACACAACGGGAAACTTTGACAAGGTGAACTGCGATTCGAATTGTTCTTTCGAGATCTCGATTAATGAACAGTACCAACGCTGTATATACAATGCTTCACTATATTAAATTATTTTCGATTATACAAAATCTTTGCAAGTACTGCTTCATATTGCATATGTTTCAATTTCCAAACCTGAATTTGTCAACGCTTCTTGCTGGTCACTCGAATGTTTCGAATTTCAAAGCACAAAAGCGTGGTTAACGCTATGGACCTTCATATCAACCTTCGTTATATCGCTCTGTATTATATTTGAGTTCTACACATTTGATGATTAGAGTGGAAAAATGATTAATTCATCCTTTAAATTCCAACACGACGGATTACTAGGGGTGGACAATTTACGCGTCCCCGCAGAGTTCCGGGTTCAAAGATGTGCCACATGTTCGGCAGATCGGGAACAATGCCCGTAACGGGTATCATAATGGATCTAATGACGACACAGCTTTCCGGATAATTCGATGTCAAGGAGGTGGACGATTTCCAAAGGACGCGTGCGAACTAGCGAATAGGGCCCAGAGGAGGTGATTACGCGCGCGACGGGGATGTCACCCACGTGCTGGAATACGTCGGTGTACGACGTCGAAACCGAGGCAAAAGGGTCGTCGTCGTACACACGTAATACCATATATAATATATCGTATTAGACGCGGAGAGGGATGCGAAACGGGTATCGCTTACGCGTTATTATTGCAGCGATACGACACGCTACGGTGTCACCCGTGACCTCCCATGGGGGCTACGACACCATATCATATACAATGTAGGTACCAACTGTCACACCATCGCCCAGAGCCAGGGATCCCATGGAAACCGGCTAGGCGTGCTTTATGGTGCGTCAAATTAAAAGATTCCCTTCCTTTGCGTTCCCTAACTGCGATCTGATCCACTTGCCGGGCCTCTATGACCCGACTAAACGGGACGTACTGTGTCTTACGGCTGCGGATTTCATGCTGTTCGACCATGAAAATCGCGTCTTAATTCGGCACTTTGAATATCTCAATCGAACGACAGAAATTTTCACCCCCTGGCAATGTTTCAGTCAGTCTTGATGACTGTTCAGTCGTGTATGATAAACTTATGATCCACTATAATAAAGTTGTGATCCACGGTTGTATCGAAGGTTGAAAAAGCGTAGTGCATAAATATCCCGTCGCGTGGCTCGATAACACAACCGATTAGCCACGAATCGTCGCCAAAATTCGAACGGCGCTCAATCAGCCGACCACTTTGCGTCTCCTCTCGCGACGCTGCCAAAAGCTCGGCAAGCATGTAGAGACGTCTTGGAGCTCGCGATTTCCGCGGCAGCCCGCGTCGTTAAACAGCTCGACGACTATGAATTCCGGGCGATGTGCCATTTAGCCACGAATTACACCTCGATCTAGCTACAGCTGGCTTTGGTAAGATCGTACGGCGAGAATTATGCGCGCGAAGACGTCAAGCGGACGCGCTCGTTTGTTTGGTTCGCTACGAGATATACGGGGGAAGCCATTTGATTAAAGACAACGGGAACAATATGGTGGAACGGTGTCGGACGGAGATACGGTTTGTTAAACTACGGGCTACAGTTTGCTCGAGCTCGCACCAAATGACGGATATATCACAGGTGACGTTACTTGGAAATTATTAGAAAACGATGCATTGACCTGATGTAATGCATCTTCTGTGAATTATGAGTTCTTTAGGATTTAGGGTCTTCTAGGTTGCCTTTGGACTTCTTTCTAGACTCTGCACTTTTTTCTAGGCTATCTCTAGACTGTATTGAGACTCTCTAGATTCATGCTAAGACTCTTTAATAGACACTTGATACACTATTCCAGAATCTGAAGAATGTTGTTTAAATAAAACTTTGACAAGAAAGAATTGTCTCGATGACTATTAGATGAAAGAAGCGCTTAAACAGTTGATTTTAATTCGTCGGGGAAAGAAGCACGGTCCAAAGAAGCGGAGAGCGACAGCGTCATTCAGATGAGGGAAAAAGAAGCGTAGGGATGGAAGCCGCTTACAAAGGCTGCGTGGAATCGCGCCTCGTAACTTTCAATTCGTCCTCGAGTCTCTGAGACGCCGCGCGAAAACGCAACGTTTCGGGTCGTCTGAATTCTTAACGACTGTACGCGTATTAACGATGCGGTCGGTGGCAATTTCGTGCGAAACTTACGGCCCGGGGCTCGTTAGTAAAAATAATTCCAGGAGGGCAGACGAAATCACGTTGCGGTTTAGGCATCTGATTGCGACTTTTATATTTTAGCAAAAGGGCGTACGAATTTGTACTTATGAGTGATGGGTCTATTTATGACCACGAGTTACAGTAGCTACAATTTTTCAAATTTAAGGTAATAAAGGAAAAGTCCTTGTGTTCAATGTTTTCACCTAACAATTTGGTTGTTCAATGCTTTATCTGAGTACTATACAAAAATGATGTGTACAACGTTTAACTTCAATTCGTTGTTAAAATTGTCACTTTCGTATACATTTACAAGATAATGACAATGATACATTGATACTGACAATGTGTTAAGAAACGATAGAATATGAAGAAGGTATTGAAAAGTCTGGTAATAATAGTTGGTAGAGAAAAATGTGAGTGCAATGACGAAGCTGCGAATAAATTCTTCGATACGGTCCAGTGAGGAAGGTTAAAAAAACGCGAATAAGCGTGCAATGTAAACGAACGAGTCTATAAGTCCGCGTCAAGGGAGTCCGCGTCGCGAATAAACCCGGACAGTTCTGTCTTAACGCGTGCACCCTCTTCTCCCCTTGGCGTTCGTGTTCCGATCCTCCTGGCCCCGGGTTGGACGTTCGCCTCTTCAAAGTGTCAAGTGACAAACGATCCCGCTACCGAGTAGGCGTAGTCGTCGGGGTGGATATAATTTGTCAGGAAATCACCCAATTAGCCTCCCAGTTATGCGGCCCAACAGATTTAACCAATTAGTTTAGCTATGCGAGCCCTAATACATTTCCACGCCGCCGCCGGCTACCAGCCGCAGCCGTTTCTCCCGCTCGCACCCTCTTCGATCCTCTTCCTTCGTTCCTTTGCTCTTCGTTCGTCGTTCAACCGAATATATCGCACCGTTCCCGAGCACCGGTGCAAACGTCTTCGCCGTTGTTGCAACAACGATCATCACGATCGGCTTCATCGAATTGTCCCGCTGCGTTCTGCGCATTCTCGCGGCGTAGGGGAAAGTGGTTAGTATTCTATTTATAGGGTTGGTCTTCTGTAACAGGGAGACTCGGTTATACAGAGTCGAGAGGTGAAGCAATTTGTCTCCCTAATGAGATGTCACCCCATTCGTACGCGCGGAACCGCGACAACTAAGAACGGACCGATCAACCTGAAATTTCTACCCTACCTTCCGCTTTTTTTACACTCACGACACTTTTTTCAACATTTCACGCTTCCTGATATTGACTAGTTTTTCCTCTTCCTTAATTATGTTCTACAAACCTTCTTTCACTCTTCTTGCATTTTTACCTTTGGATACATGAATTATATGGAATTATGTACACAAAGTGTTACGTTAAAAATAAAAGTTTCATTTTCCCTGCCAACCTATGTCATTAACCTCTTGTATTTGCTAAGAGCTAAAATAGTTTGAATATTATGTGAATTTCATATTCGGTGATTCTTCATTACAATTGAACATAAACCTCAAATTACGAGTGAAAGCTGAGGGGTTAATTTTAATTTTTCAATATACGTGTAGACAAATAGTAATGAGAAAATTGAGCTAAGTTAATGTGGAAAGAACGATCTCGACAGAGATTTGATAATAAGGAGGATCAGATATTTACAGGGTCTAAAATATCCGTCGCGACAGCGAGGCTGTTGACGAAACAAAAATATGCTCTTCAAGTAATAATAAGAAGATCGTAAGTTTGTCAGCGTGCCGTTTGACCCGAGACGTTCCGGAAATAAGCGTTTCAATCGCGGATAGAAAAACGAGGGCTGTTAGGCCCCGGCGGTTGGAAAGTTTTACGTCGTCTCGTTTTTATTCACGAGCTCACCGACGGGGGCCGTTTTCGTTAAACACCCGGGTCGACGAAGATTTTTACTGCCGTTGCGTCGGGGATCGTCGAATTTTACGCGTTTTCACGCGGTAATCGCCGCTACCAAACGTTTAAGGCCATGAAATCGCAAAATAGTTGTGAAACATTCACGGAACCGTGCACGAACAAATTGTGACGGGATCCAGTTATGAAAATACGATTAACACGCGTGAGATATTCACCCCCGGCGCATTATCGAGCCGAATGCTCGATTGTTGATTACAGTACGGCTTTTGTTACACAAAAAAGAACATATATTTTTTACACGAACGTTACTGTATGAACTGTATTTAGTAATTCCATTATTATCCATATTTGAGGTAAAACGTTCGGCTAGGGCGATGCAAAAATCATTGCGCTTTTCAATTCGGTCTTTTGTGTTCGTTATAGGATGCTGTGCAATTTATGATAATTATTTTTTTCATTGTTACTATTTTTACTCACCGATGTAAAGACGCAACTAATAAAATTTCGAAAAGAAGAAATGAATTTTCCAGCAATTATCGCAACGAGTTTAGAACATGAAAAAGGAAGTGAAGTACTAAAATAAGAATGATCTGCTGTGGAATCTCTGGTCCGAAACGCGTAATAGAAACCGAGAGAGCAGGGTAGGGTCGGACGTATCACTCGTCAGCAACAGTGGGCGGAACTGCGATCGCTTAGAGGCCAAAGGACGATTCAATTAGAATCGACCAGAGCAATCCTGCACTCCAACTGCTCCCATTGACCGGACTCTCTCTTTTGCCCGTACCATGTTACTCTATTCGATCGACCTCTCGAACTCTCTTTGCCGCGATTAAAACCTTGCCAGAGATCCTTTCCCTTTTAACGAAATAAAGGAAGTCTTCGTGCTATTCTTCTTACGTGACATCATTTTTAACTGGCATGACACCTTTGGACAGGATTGTTGGTATTTTTCATGGGGGTGTGTTTAGGAGAACTTTCAAAGTTCACTTTCAGGTTTTGGGGAATTTTGGGGATATGACAATTTTTAGGTTAGGTTATGAAAGCAGGTCTCTAAATGTCTAAATTCTCAAATCCCCAAATTCCTAAATCTCCAACTTCCTAAATCCCAACCGTGTAGCTCCCCATCTTCCAAATTCCCAACTAGCTATTTACCCGTCCCAAAATCTTCTCCTAATTTCTCCCCACATCTCTCATTCAATTTTCCACAAATATCAAATACCATTTTGAACACCTGCAAGTATCAAGAACCCAATTAAATCTCACTATTTCCAATATCCTCCCACAAATTCCGCAGGAACAAAGATTCCCACGTCTTCCGCCCACGTCGTTCACAATTACTCGTCGTGTCCACGCTCTGCTTCTTGCGTTATTTTTAAAAAGCATCCAAGAACCACTTTCTCTCTCTATTTCGCCGAAGCTTAATTCCGTCCGTGAGTCGATAAAAGCGTACTTCCTCTTAAGCGAAGTTTCCAGCGAATCATCGAAGGGTATGCGAAAACAGGTGCCCGTTGGTGCAAAAAACGCTGCGGGCACATCCTGCCCTAGCCCGGTCACCCTTCACGAGCCGTAAGACGGTGTTCCCCTTCGAACGTGGCGCGCACGCGTCGGTATTAAATTAATGTAGTCGACTCTGTGTAGTCGGCGATTAAACAAAGGGTGAAAATTGAGCACCGTCCAGCCCGCGGCAGCGAACATGCAACCCGACTCGAACAGCGCATCGGCTACACCTCCGCCATTTTGGGTCTTGATCGTTTTGTACTCGGTTTCTGTTATTCCCTTTCGAACTTGTCAATTGAATCAATTGAATATATGTATTAAAATATAAGAGAATATATGTATTTAAAGTACAAGTTTGAATACACTTCAACGTTCTTAACAGTGACCTCTGAAAAAATTGTAAAGGGTCAAGACGTAAAACATTCGCGTTACAAATTATATTACTAAAAATTTTCAATATCATCTTAGTTTGAAACTAAGCTATAAACTTTAAAATATGAAAGTCCGGGAATAAAAAATGAAAGTTTATGAAAAATGACTTATAGAGTAATTCGAAAAATAAACAATAGAGTACGATGGTGTAGTTATGCGCCATTGGGATAACCATGGTGCCCGTACCATCACGGACGAGCGATCGTTTCTCTGTTCGTAGTTTGACGCGAAGGTGGTCGTATATATTCGCGACGAATCGTTCTCGTGTGTTGACTGGGCGAGAAACGGGCGGTTTTGCGAGTGTACGCGCACGCGTTTAATATATGTAAACGCAGTCGTGTATGTACGCGCCGGTTATACCTATGTACACATCGACCAACCGCCGTGGGGCGGGCTTCGTTCGTTGAATGCGGTTTAATATTAATGGGAACTGATGATAAGCAGCGCAAACAAGCGTCGAGTCTCCCGGGAGAGATCTGCCTTCTGTTACCCCGGGTGCAGTGGGGCCTATACACAACCGTATACACACCAACGCTGCAGCTCCGACTGGGACCGAACGAAATTATGCTTCTCAAAAACCTAACCATTTTTTGGTCCTTTGAAAATTGTCTGATTTTGGGATTTTGGAAATTCGGGGTTTAAGAATTGGGGGAATTAGGAATATGGGGTGTAGGCATTTGGGGGTGTAGGAATTTGACTATTTGGAAATTTGGGAATGTAGGGATTTGGGGTGTAGGAATTTGGGGATATAGAAATTTGGGGGTGTAGGAAATTGGGGTATAGGGACTTGAACATTTGGAAATTTGGGATGTAGGAATTGGGGGTGTAGGAAATTGGGGAATAGGAATTCGGGATTTTGGAATTTGGGGATGTAGAAATTTGGGGGTGTAGGAAGTTGGGGTATAGGGACTTGAACATTTGGAAATTTGGGATGTAGGAATTGGGGGTGTAGGAAATTGGGGAATAGGAATTCGGGATTTTGGAATTTGGGGATGTAGAAATTTGGGATATAGGAATTTGGGGGTGTAGGAAATCGGGGTATAGGAATTTGACCATTTGGAAATTTGGGATGTAGGAATTTAGGGGTGTAAGAATTTGGGGTATAGGAATGTGGAGATGTAGAAATTTTGGACTTAGAAATTTGGAAATTTAGAAATTTGGGATGTAGTACTTTGGGGTGTAGAAATTTGGGATTGAGGAAACCTATAACTTTGATTCGTAACTCTCAAGTTTTAAAATAAGAAAAATGACAAAACCTGAAACACATGAAAATCAGTGTTTCTGAAAATTTCAGTTCCCTCAGCAAAGGGTTAAAATTTTCCTACTACAACCAACATAACAAATTTTGCACGTTTGATCCGGTGGAACAGTAAAAGGAGAACACAGTTTCGAACGGGACGAAAGGCATGAACAGAGAAGCACGGCAGCGTAGGGCACACAAGACGGTCTTCCCGTTGAGGGGCACCATGATCGTTTACTCGTTACACGCGACTACACACGGATACACCAGACGACTGTTACTCGCACAGATGCGTGCAAATGAGGGAGAACAAGGGGGGTGGCTCGTTTGCCGGTACTTACTTTGGACGCTTCCTGTCCCTTTTCAACCCTCTATCGGCTCCAACCCCGTTTGTCCTCTCGCAACCCCCTTTCTGCGGAAGCTGGCCTCTCTATCGTGGCTCCTGCGATTGTGCCGGCTAACCTATTCGGTTTCGGCGCGAGTGTTTGCTCGGCAAATTAGAAAACGATCGACGATCGACCACGCCGAAGGGTGCCGACCAACCTATGGGGATGTCGAAAGTGGGACCGCTCGCTCGAAATTGCTCGCTAATGCGTTGTAAACTCATGGGGCATTTGTTAATACCCTGGTACATGGACTTGTTTATACGGTGGATTTTGATTCGGGAGATACGTGATGGGCACTTCGCGGTAATTATAATCTCTAATTAATTGGACTATGTTGATGCTGACGGATCTTCAAACTTTGCAGTATATGTATGTTTCTATATTCGTTTCACATGTTCGCCATATTCGCATGTTCATCATATTCGTTTCACATGTTCATCGCATTCGATATATTCGCCCGTTCATTTTCGATATTCCTATGTTTCATGCAATTTCATTTCCTGCGGTTGCAAGAAGATCTTTGGGTGAAGTGTACAATTGGCACTTCTTCAGATTCGTACTATATGATGGAGGGTTTATACGAATTATTTTAGTTCTTTAAATGGAAAATAATGAAACAGCAGAATAGTGGTGTAGTAAAATAGGACATGTGAAATAGTGAAAGAGTGAAGTAGTTGAGTAAAATCTGAAATAGTGAACCAGTGGTTTAAGTAGCAAAATAATCAGATAGTAAACTAGTAAAACAATTAAATAGTAAAAATGATGAAATAGAACAGTGATATACAGCAATTGTGAAGTAGTGAAGTATTGAAACAGTGGTTGAATAAAATAGTGAAACAGTGATTCAAGTAACAAAATAGTAAAATAATCATATAGCAAACTAGTGGACTAGCAAAGTACTAAAATAGTAGCCCACCAAAATAATAAAACAGTAAAAAACTAGTCTGCCCAAGAAAAAATAACAAGAAGTAAATGCTTGATCTGGCAAATTGCAATAATGAACAGAAGACGTTGAACTAAGTAAATCGATCGAAGTAGCTCGATCGAGCAATCTAATTAGCACGGCGATTATTGTCCGGGTTCGGAGATATTCTCTCCGGCGTGACGCGGAAGCCGCAACGAGGAATACAAAGCCCCCGTTTCCGGTTAGTAGGCGAGGAACGAGGGAACAACGAGAAGAGAAACGCGGAGGAGGCAGTGGCGAGCGGGTGGAAATAGGGATTCCATTATTTAACCGAGGTAGTTTAGGCGAGTATTAGGGGTTTGAGTTTATGACACCCCTCGGCTGTCCGGATTGCCTATTAATACGATATGAGGCTCGCCGTACGGGCGCTGGCTCTATTCGCATCATCGCGCCATGCGAACCTGCCCAGAGCACGAATTTTTTTATCGCAACGACGTTTCGTATGAATGCGAAAGTTTCTTCCTCCCCGCGCGCCTCGATTCACCCTCAGAACGTTTCATCCCCCTCTGCGCGTCCCTCTTTTCACCGGGGCGATATCTTTATTGCCTGTTTTCATTCCAGACAATCTCGTCCTGGTAATTTATCCGTTCGCTTCTCGCGATCTTAATCTTCCTTCGAGAGTTTTATTTCGTTCTTGAATTCTTCCCTCGGTGAACTTTACGCTCCTTTTCATGCTACAGTCGTATAAGACGAATGAACGGGTTTATTTCGGTAATCACCTCTTGAGGTAATTACTGTACAAAGGAACACAAGGAGTGTCTCCAAAAGTACAAAAATAAAATAAAGTGTAGAATGTTAACGATTATAATTGCTTTGACGAGCATGTACCACGAAATCCGTAAGCGTCGCTAACTTTCTGAGCGATTCGGCAGTAATCGAAGGGGTTGGTAAATGGAATTAGAATCGAAGGGGACGATCCTGTAAACGTAGGGTCGGTCGTAACTCTTAAATCGAACGTAACACGCATTCAATGAGTCCTGTCTATTCGGGTCCCGAATCCTTAGAATCCTGACCGGTCACGGTTCATCGAGGATCACCCGCCACTTTAGGAATATACGCGGATAAGTCGACTCCGGGGAATCCTCTCGGATTGTACGCTTTCTGGAACACGACAGAACGTGGAGAGATAGAGGAAGAGGAAAATCGAGACGGAAGTCGATGCTCTTATCTGTCTAGCGGTGTTACGTCGTAACGATTACTCGGTCTTCTGTGTATGGGTACACGAAAGTCTCCTTCTGCTCGAGTTCCCGGGGTCCACGGGTCACGATACTTACGTTCTCCGTCGGTTTCGAGATATTTTGCACTGCAGAACCACGGAGACGAGACCCGTCTCTTAATTAGCTCTTAAGCGAAAGGCAATTTGCACTGTGAGATATAAGCCCAAGTACAAACTTCTCGTGCCGGTGTTTTAAGCGTTTACGCAAACTTTGAATCGCGGAGATCGTTGCCGCGAATCTGCAACCTTTCAATCCGTTACCCGCTGAGATTTACTGCAGGTAAAAAAGAAATTGCAGAACATCGAACAGAGATAGACTGATTTAATTTACAAATTATATTTCTACTGTGAGAGACAAGGCTTGTTTAGGTTTGATTCTAAAATGAATCATAAGAGGGGTGTTTAAAACTAAATAGCATAGTTGACTGGTTAGAAGCTATCAATAGTTCCGATAGTCAACTGTGTCAACTATGAAAATCAATTTTAGCCTATTCGTGGAGTAGGAGACATTGAAGTAACGAAAGAAACGCATGGAAAAGTAGTCGGAAACCGTAAAGTGCTCGACACCTCGGTCCTCCTGGACAAATAAGACGGCGAGTGTAGAAGACGAAGCGTCGACGACAAGCTCGAGGAGCGGTACGTTGTCCGCGACATTCACCGTGGAAGCGGGACGAGTTTTGCCTCCATTCAGGCCGGTCGACGTGCCATGGGGAGAGCTCGGGGGCCGAGAAACGGGACGGGACAGCTAAATAATAATTCTCACTTAACTAACTCGGTTAACTAGCTTCGCCGTGGCTAATAATAAAAGCGTCGTCGTGTGCGCGGAGCCTGGATCGGGTGTACGGGGTCGAGGGAGGATCGTTTTCAGAGGGTTTACCCACAAAGAGCGACTGTGACCGCGAGATGACGGGCTCGCAGGGAGAGGGACGAAAACGGCCGCGAAGCGCGTCGAGGTCTGAAGTCAATTTGTCGGAGAATGCGTTGCCAACACGTGCGTCCTGACGTCCCTCTTTTCGCTCGTACCACAGAATCACCGAAAAACTTCGAATACCACGAAAAAGACAGACAATTAGCTCGACCTAGACCAGCAGTCTGCTACGTCTGGGATTTCCGACATGTGTTGCAAATGATTCAGAAAAATTGCTTGTTTCTCTACCGTTTCTCTAACGTTTAAATTAGTGACATAGTAGGGATATGGAGTTTTCGAGAATGAAGAAAATGCTAATCAATGCTTGGAGTCGGGGACTCGGATTTAATTTGCATACTTCTTTAACCTTTCTCTTCAGCTCGTTTCATTCTATTCGAATTATGTAGAATACAATCGGCAAGTACGTTCATGCTTCTTCATCTATTTGTAGGTGACATATACATGATCATGTATGTAGACTTCTTGTGGAGTTTATAGACACATAAACATCTATAGGTTGGTGCTAATATATGTACATGCAAAGTGAGCTCACATGTGCACTAGCTTATACCAATGACGAATAAAAGAATATGAGTGTTCCTCTCTGCCTCTTCACATTCTTGAAAACCGAAGTTGAAGATGTGAAGAATTAAACGCAACAGAGTTTCGTCAACGTATGAAGAGTAGTATACTACATGAGTCCTAATACCGAAAGGTGTAACTATCAGTTAATACTGTAAACTTGCGTTGCATGTATTCAGGGGTAATCAGCAATCAGAAGAGCAAGAAGCTTCTTCAAGTTGTAGAGTTCTTGTGGCGGTTCCAAGTGAACGAGTGTAAAGTGGATGGTCATACCACGAAAAGCCAAAGACATCGGAAAGTATTTTTGATCGGTCAGCAGCGTATGCTCCCACGTAAAAAGGTGTATCTCAGGATGGTCCCAGGATTCGGGTCGACCTTTCGGTCGTCGGGGGTGCTCCACAGGCCGCCGCTACGAAGGTATCCACTTATAAACACGACCCTACTTACTCTTTCCGTAGTCCTGGCCTCGTAGGACTCGCGTCAGAGCGGTAAAAGGGTAGATAGATACACGGCACGGTATTAGTAGGTATTAGGTGTTGGCCTGGGAAAGGCTGCACGTGCTTGCGAGGAATCCCATCCCTTCTGCGAGTTCGGATAATTCTTTAAGTGCTTCCTTTCCCCCTTCGCACTTCCTCCGATCTCGCCACTCTTACCCGGGGGCCGATCCTCGGTCGAGACCTAACCCCGCCACCCCCTACTCGCCCATTCCCTTTTTATCAACCGGGGACCGAGAACTACTATCGTTTCAGACACTGTTTATACACAATGTACGTCTTAATTCGAGTTACACTTGGGGATGTTCGAATTTCTTATATTAAGCTTAGCAGTTTCAAATTTCTCAAGTACTCGATTATAATTATATACATTGATTTGCAAGCTGGAGATGAGTTAAGACATTCTTAGACTGACAAGTTACTGATGTGAAAAATTTCCAAATTCCCGACCCTCTGAATTTCCACATCTCGAAATTTTCTTGCAACACAGTGATCAAGTTTTTCCTTTTCCGTCGTTTGTCGCGTTTGGTACCTCGACGATCCTCCGCCAGCCAGACGGCTTTTAGCAATTTTACGTGTGTACGATTCCGTTTCGACGTCCCGTTTGAGCACCACCCGAGGAATCGCCCTCAGACAGCCCCTTAATCTTCTTAACGCGAAGTTAAGCGTCGACAGAGCTCTGGATGCGTCGACTTTAATGCATTCGATAATCGGATAGGCTCGAATGGATGTCTAACGTGCGCCGTCCTTCGTAGATTAATTATCTATATTCAAGTAGAATACTTCACCAACATAGCCATACAACGAAACAACGTGGTATTAGTTTCCGAAAATAAGGGTTGACAAAAGGAGACTCGATACAAAGAATTTAAAATCAATGAGATGAGTCAATTCAGTACCAATTTTTATCTGCAAGGATCAGGTCAAACTGTTATAAAGAACACATCAAACTGTACAATACTAAATTTGGGCTGAGGCTATTGCAGCACATTGTCATCTCCTGATTCTACAGTTGTACTGACATTTTTACAAGAGTGTTTTAAACTAAACTAATCATATGAATTATAAAGTGCCTAAAGTTTGAAGAGATAAAAGAATAGATGTTGCAAATGGAGTCCGATTTCAAGGGAATTTCGGTGAATCGCAAAAGCTCGGCGTATCGCCGGCGTCCGTAATCGAGCGACAGTCGATTTCCAGATTTAATGGGTCGCTTAATCCCCGATGCGTCGGTTTGTCAGTGAGCCGAAGGATTCTTCGGAAAACATCTTTCAGGAGGCGAGAAGCTGCGGCAGACAGTTTGTCTGTCGACTTAATTTCATCCAGATGTTTTAACCTCTCGAACGGTTCGTTGACTTTTCCGCGCGTGAAACACCGTCCCCTTTTTCGTTATTTTTTTTTCTATAACAGCTTCGTACTATCAGAAGATGTCGAGAGTCCGTGAACGGGGAACAAAACGCATGGTGCTCGGGTACAACGGGATTATTTTGTTCGTCGACGGTACGGCCGCGAAAACCAAATTGCAAACACTTCCGAGCGGAAAACTAGGTGTTGCGAAGTAATTCTGCTAGGCGGTACGAGGCCGTGCGATACGCGAGCTCATTCAGCGATAATTATGTCGTTTACCGACTACGCCGACGCTCGAGTGAGCCGCGTTACGGAAATTACGAGTCTCGCGTGTGCGGCGATATTATTCTAATTACGAAGCGTGCCGTTTCAAATTGCGAAAGTAACGCTCTATTTATGCTGCTATCACGCGTATCACGGCCCGCCACGAGAACAAGCAAATCGCTCGAACACGCAATTATTTCCGCAGGAGATCCATCATCAAATTTCAATATCCTGCGGTCTACAATTTTCATTATATGTAATTATTATTTTAGATACATTTTTTGGTACATTGGTAGTGGACAAGAGTCTAGACATATAGAAATTTGAAGATATAAAGACATAGGAATACAGAAAATTAGAGAATGTAGAAAATGATGAAACATTTCGATAGAGATAAACTGTTGTACAGACTATATAAAATTTGTATCGACTTCCTAAAAATACGTTATTTAAATAATTATCGCCGATTCGCGAAAATATTAACGCGAACGATGAAACGTAGTAAGCGCGAGAATACATCGAAATCAGCCCCGGCGAGAGTAGCAAAAATATTGGTAATTCGGTTCTCTGATCAAAGACAAACGCGGCTGAAAGACAATTACGGTCGATGGCGGACAATGGCTTGCGGCGTCGTATAAAAAAAAATATGGAATCCCTGAGTGACGAGACAAACGGCGGAAAAGCATTGAATTCCGTCGCGTTGGATTTATAGGTAATTATTTTTCTCGAACGTATTCGAGGTTCGCCAGAGGGTGGCGGAGGTGTTTCGTCGAGCGAATATCTCTCCGTCGAAACGAGAGCCGGCATTGGGCGTGGAAACTAAAGGCTGATCATGTCTCGCGGATGTAGATTTTCTACGGGATCGTATTCAGGGAACGAGGCAGGCGGAGAACGAGCTGATGCAGTCAAGGGGGTGTGAGGGTGTATAACGCGACAATTGTCGGATCCGACGATTCGCGCGAATCGTGCACAAGGACTCGGCTATCCCGTGTAGGTGAATCTCCGTGTGAGGCCGAGTGGAACACGCCAGCAGATCCTGGAGGATGAGGATCGGCAAGATACGTCGTTCGAGAAGAACAGACGCGTAGAGGAACGGAAAGAAGGAGAGAGACGGCCGGAGAGGGTTGGCGAACGACGGCGAGGGCGAGGGGTTGTATAGATACATCCCTGCGGCGGTGGTTTGTAATATTATGATAACCCTCCCTGGCTGGCTGGCTGCCTCACCCCTACCTCGTTTTCCCTCCTACGCGTCCCAGGCTGCGCGGCCACCCTCTTTCAGCGGCCATGTTGCCGGGAAATATGATTATTGTTATTATTTGCACCCTCCTTCGACCGCATCCTCCTGACTCCTCACCTCCTCCTGGCAATCCTCTCATCCTACCGTTCTCTTCTCTCCCTGTTCCCGTCTTTCTTTCGCCAATTCGCGTTTCCATCGCGAACCTATGATGCCTGCGCTCCCTTCCCGCCTTTATCTCCGTCCCTCTTTGTCTCCCGGTGTTTCTCTCCTCGCACCCTCTTCACTCATCCTCCCCGATCAAACTCGATTCTCTCCTCCTGCTCGTCGCCGGCTCCTCCACGAACCGGATAGCTCTTCTCCGCTCGACGAATTGAGAGGAAACGAACGAGAACAGGTCCGAAGCAACCACTCGTCAACGGTGGTTGGTTCTCTCTTTATCGCTTTGCTTCTCTATATCGGGTCCTTTTGGTCCTCCTCTGTCTGTCTGTCTGTCTGTTTTATTCGCTCGCGTCTTTCCCTCTCTGTTCCGCGGTCGCTCGCAAAACTTTACGATGCGAAATGCCATCTCCGCGCCTCGCACTTTTCAACCCCTCACCGGTTCGTTCGGCTTTCTTTTTTTCCTCCGACCGTTTTACTTTTTATTTTGCCAACCGTCTCTGTCCTACCCTCGGCCACCGACCGCTATTTTCTTCGTTCTTTTTCAACGCGCTCAGTTCATCCGCAACTCGTCCCTACGGAAACGTTTCATCGACCGAGACCATCGTTCCTTTTTTTTTTTCCGGTAACTCTCCTCAGGGCTTTTTTTCACCACCCCCTCGAAACTTTCCTCGCGTGACTAATATTGAGAAGTGTCTCTGACGGTAGGTATCTCGCGTCAAGCCGATAAACGGAAACTTTCCTCTTCGTCCTCGAACGGAAAAGGATCATCCCTTAACGATCTGTTCGAAACTACGTGTTTATAACATAACTGGAACATTCCTGCAGTATCAGCATTCGCGAAACATTTTTATACTTCTATCTGTATCAAAATTTTATTTGCTCTCGTAATAACAAAACCACCCTTGCTCGAGAAAGACTTCCTTATTTTTTTTATGTAGAATATACTTGGATGCTCTTAATTTTAAGAGCAAGATTAATTAATTTTAAGATTAATGCATAAACGATTGTAGAAGAGGGAAGAAAAGGTATTTCGTAGGAAAGTTGAACGTGCAATTTAAACGCGTTCGAATCGTCGACGCGCGAAGATATTCCGGCAAATTCGACTAATCGTGTTAGCCGACTTCCTGGCCGCGGCAGCACGCGTATATAACGCGGAAAGCGTTAAGTGTAACGAGAACCGCGGCTTGACGTAAGAAAGGTGGAAATAAACGAACAACGCGGTGGATGGGGGTAGGGTGCGAACGACGAAGGAACGAACCAGCTAGCCAGAGGGTAAAGAAAGGAAAAAGAAGGGTAGGTAGGTGGTGGTGGTGGTCTCGTAGTAGTCGCGAGAGTCGTGGTAATAAATGGGCAACACGAGCGCTTATAAGGGGTAGGTAATCTAAAGCTTTCGAGGCGGCAGGAGAGGGTGGAACGTCAGAGAAAGCGAGGAAGATGGAGGATACGGGGTGGAAGAGGGGGTGGGAGAGTGGGTGGCGAGGGAGAAAACGGTGCGTAGGATGAGAAGAACCGGCTGGAGGAGGAGACCACGAAAGAAGGAGGATAAGGGTGGTTACGGTAAGGGTGTGAGATAAGGTATAAGGTGGGTAAGATGGCGGACAATTTGCCGCTCGACTACTCTTGCCCGTACCCCCTCCCTCCGCGATTCCAACCCCTCTACGTTCCGTGTACCGACTAATACACTGTGTCCCTGCAATTCGGACACCATGTATTTTTACAACAAAAATAAATATGGACAAAATTAAACAGCTTAAGAGATGTATTAGAACTGGTACGTTGAAAGAGTGCGATTGCATTTTCTCTTCTTAATGGATAAGTTATATGTCCAATAGAAATGCAATACATCAGAAAAATGTAACATCTTTTTCTTTTCTGTGGAAACCAGCAGGTACTATTGAGTTCTTTATTCTCTACACAAGATTTTTAAGATACTTGTGCAGTTTTAACTTTCATTAATCCCGTTTCTGCTTATATTCGCATATGTTTGTTCATGCATTATTGTGTATAATGTTCGTGAACATGAATGAATCAGTCGTTCATGAATCAATGAACTGTTAATATCAGATGTAAGATATCCTTCTGACGTATGAAATCATGGAGAGCATGTGCCTAATGAAGATGGTATCTTTACTAGATCAAAATGTTTCCTGATCTTCGACTTTGCAAGGCAAAGCAGATATTTGATAATGAAATATTCTTCCAGCAAGTAATGTACTGGTTGAAAGTTTATAAAAGAAAGTGAGGATGGATGAATTGGCGGAACGTGTTAATGATAGAACTTGTCCTAGAAGAGCGTGACACCCTGTAGACGTTCCTCCTTGGTGGGCAGCAGAGAATCGGTGAACGCGCGCGCAAGCAGCGACACCACCTCCCTCTTCGACTCGTTCTCACCCCCTCGATGATTCCCTCTTTCTCTTTCCCTCGGTTTCCCGCGGAAACCTTTCTCGCGGCTTTTCCGTCGCCGGCAACGCGCATGAACGTACGCGACGATGAGAGAATCACGCGAGAGCCACGGCTACACACACGCTGGAAAGTTGCGGCCGTCGCTGCTCGTATACACGGAAAACTGCCTCCGTGGTATTCCCGTTCGCGGTACGTAGGTATTTTAAACGCTCTCCGCACCGTCACCTGCCGCCGCCACTGCTCGACTCCTCCCTTCGCACCCTCCTCCGCCATCTACCTCTAACCCCATCCCCGGCCATCGTCGTCGGCCTACCCGCCAGACCGCACCAGCATGCTCTCTCTTAGCATTCCATCCGCCATCTTCTCACTTAATAAAATAATTACCCCAGGCCAATTAAGCGTTTTCCCGCCGCGTCCCGCCCCTCGGAACTGTCCTCCCGCTTCCTCGGCGCCGTTTCAACCCTCGTCACGAAGAAGGATCGCGTAACCCGCGCACGTTCTTACTCCGGACGAGTAGAACGCGACCTTCTTTGAGCCGACAACTTACACGACCGTTTACTCGCTATTATTATTTCAAAAAGCCTACTGTCGGGGATACGATTAACAGCACGAGAATTATTCAAGCGCGATTAAGCGTGCAGCCGCTTAAAAGGATCGCTTTTTTGAACGGCGACCACGTTCCTTTGATAAGAATGTGAGAATGGGATTCCCGGTAGTACACTTTTCGTTATTCGCCATCGAATATTCCGATTCGACGGAGGAGAAATATGGTGGGAATAAAACTTTAAGGCGAAACTGACGGTATAGGCGATATACTTGATATCTTCATTCCGAATTACAATGGAGTTGCACTACGCGAAACTATGCAGTGCGAGGCTGCACAATGCAGGCGTATACAATTGGCCGCTATGTAATTCAAGGTTGTACAATGCGTGGAGTTAATTTGTGGATTATACGACACGCGGTGATATAACATAAAACAATAAAACATAAACGCGTGATATAACGCGAGACATATGATAATATAGCTTATTTCATCAAACGAATTTCGTCATCAAATATACGTTAACACTATAACATCTATATTGTACTTGACTATAATCTAAACAATATTGAATATTTGATGAAATTAAGAACAGAGCAAGAGCAAATTATATTGGTAATATGTCTCACTTCATTGTTCCAAGTACATGGGGCATTAAAATTCAATACTTTAATTAATTAACAATTACATCCGTACGTTTCTATTCGTATATTTTTTGGTAATATGCTTTTGTTTGTATGGAATAAGTCTGAGAGAATATGAGGGCGCTCGTGCGTTTGTATTTCCCGCCATTTTACCTTGTATACGCGCGAATCGTTATTTAACGGCTGGCTACACGCATTTTTCGCGGGCACGAGGGAGATTTAACGCGATTGTCCGCGATAATGCATTTTATATTTATGCGCCGACGAAAATTTAGCATGAAACGACGGTGTATTGCTCGTCAGCACGGAAAATAATTTATTGATTTCCGATAACGGTGTTTTATCTTTCGTATAAATATAATGGATTCGCTAACGTATCTGGTGAAACACAACCAGCTGCCGTTTTCTTGTTTCGTATCACTGTCTTGTGAACTTTGTTAACTTTTCGATTCAAAAAGATATCTAAACTTTATACAAAGTCGTCCTTTGAAACTAATTTACAAAACATATGTACAGTCTATGGCTATACTATTATAGAGAAAAAAGTGGTCTAATTTCTAAGTGATAATAGCGAACAGTGAAATTAATGTACAAAAAGAAATCTAGAATTCAGTAATGAATTTTCGAACTATTAAAATTATTGGACTCAAAAATCCTAGTTATATACAGTAAATGAATTTACAATGCAAGTACTAAAGGGGTTTTATTTTAATTGTCGAATATAAATAATTACTTACGTGCAGGTAGCTATGATGAAAATCGATAATCGATCGTGTCGTGATTGACAGAACCATTTGCAGGTTGTTTTATCAGCTGCAATGATAGTTGACTCGAAGAGTTGAATCAAAAGTTCCAGTAGCACTAGTATTACGTTAAATACCGATTCACTGACTTCAAAGAACTCCAAAATCAAATTTGAAGATTAATTACTATCCACACGAATTATCGTTTCAAAACTGAAACTACTATGCCACTGAAAACATTCGTAGCGACATCTGACGATTCCTGTAAGATTCAAAAGGGTTAATCAGATGGCAGCATTGTTAGCTCTGTGACAAGATGTCTGCTATTTCGTTGATAGGTCGTGTTTTTGCGAAAGAAATTACAGAAATTTGTAGCAAAACAAAAGTATTGTGTCAAGTACAGCCGAAGAGATCTCGATGGAATCTCGTGAAACTTCCTGAACCCGGCAAAGATGGCAAATCTTTCCGGAGAATAGTTCATTTCAAAGATGAATACACCGTTGAACCTTTAAAAGTTACGAATTTAGCTGGCAGAGATCCTGTTTCAGGTACGTATTTACTCGGTCAACGTGTTAACACATTGTAACCCTTAAAAATTTCGTTGAATAGCAGTTTTACTAAATCTTATATATTGTTTTCACAATGCTCCATTGTTGTTATTACTCATAACCTCAAATGCCGAGTGTCACTACTTCTAATTAGTTATCTAAAAGAATTTCTAATTAATCATGTAAAGATTGAAAACTAGTATTATGAAATTATTATCTGCAGTTGACAGAATGGTCAATGTTATTAATTAACTAGTAATAGATAATCACTTCATATGCTGCAAACTCATCCAAACTTATGTTCGTAATACAGTTTATTATTTAAACAGGAAGAATAGTAGTGAAAGGTATTGGAGGAGGGATCAAGCACAAGTACCATTGGATCAAATGGGCCAGAGATGGACCAACTGATTTGAAGGAACCACCACGTGAAGATAAGGTTCTGGAAATATTCAAAGATGGATGCAGGACATCGTTTGTTGCTTTGATCGGAAGTGGAAAGGAACTGTGCTATATCCTTGCCACTATGGACATGAAAGTTGGCGACATAATTCGTACCCATCGTGGAATACCTGAAAATCCTCTCAGACCTAAGGAAGGAGATTGTTATCCACTGAAAGCATTGCCTCTCGGTACTCAGGTTAATTGCGTAGAAAAATATCCAGGCTTAGGTGGCTTTCTTATCCACTCTGCTGGAACTTCTGGTACTCTACTGAGATATGACGGACACGATCGTGTGGTCGTGAAAATGCCAAGTAAGAGGGAATTCAGTTTACACGAGTCGTGTATGGCGACGGTCGGTAGGTTATCGAACATAGAACACGGATCGACACCAATAGGCAGCGCACAAAGGAACAGGGAACTTGGTAATAGACCTAGAAGCGGCCTCTGGCATAGGAAAGGTGGTCAGCTCGGTCGTAAAATTAAACCTCCAAAACCAGTTCGAAAGCTTAACTTCCTTAGGGATAAGGGTATGGTAAAACTTGATTTAAACCTAGGAGCATTGAATGAGTAAGAACTAAATGTATAAATTTGTACTCAATAAATGTTCATTTATTGTACTGTTTTTATTGTCTTTGTTATTGATCCTTGGATGGTTTTGCAAATGAGAACATATGGGGATATGGTACAGTTACGTGCAACTTAGGTTTTCTTTTGTTACAGGAAGTGTGGACGAAAAGATCCTTGGTTCTGCAGTTTTGTCTAGCTCCTCAGATTCCTAGATCCCAGATCCCTCCCTAGGATTCTCTTTAGGCTCTTTCAGAGTTCTACTTATACTAAGATTATACATAGGTCTCCTAGATTCTTGCACAGCTCTCCTAGGGTCCTCTCAGAATTATCCCTGAGTTCTCCACTTAGTACTTCATCTATCTTGGGTTATTTACAGATTCTTAGGCTTTCTCCAGGTTCTCCCAATTCCAGTCACCCAAACCAAGAACAGCCTAAATTGCACCTGAGTGTACATTTCGTCATTTCTCTCGCATCGAGAAATAATATTTACTAATAACTTCATCTGTATCGCGACTTGCAATACGTTTTCTTAATTTTACATTTATCATTTTCCTAATACAGTCTTGCGCGTTAAAGACCTTTGTTATAGTACACTGTTTTTAAACTTCTATCGTGCGAGAGCACTTCTTTCTGTACTTCTGGTTCCAGTTCTTCTACAGAAATGGGTACTCGTTGATGAAACAGAGCGCAGCAGAGAGGGGTTGCGAATGTTAGACAAACACCACAAATCAGTACTTGTATGGGTGTCACTGCCCATTTCGCGTGTCGTAGCAGTTGCCGTCGGTCCACGAAGTTCATTATTATTGGTGCTAGCACTGCAACACACATGGAAAATACTTTAGATTTTCTTATATGTAATAGAAATACTTGATTTTAAGTCAGGGTCATTATGACACTTCTCATTTTTGTAATCGGCACAAACGATCACAAAAACAAATACTCACACATGCTCGGAGAAGCCATAAGTATACGTGACAAGGTCACAGCGATGATGGCTTTCTTAGCAGCACGTTTACTGTGACCAACCCTCTTCCCACCCTCCGTCTGCAACTCAATACCATTTTGCAGTTCGGATATCCTCATGAAGGGAATGTTTACGCAGTTGGCGGATGCCACAGCAGCGAGTGGCACTAAACGACCCACCAACGGTGGCGCGTTTTTGAAAACTCGATTCAATGTTAGGGCTGTTGCCACAGCCCCTCCAGATGCCATCACGTAGCTCTGCAAGAGCGTGCTCATCGGCACTGGATGCGACCCACTGCGATTCGTGTAATTGACGATGGCGTTGAACGATTGATTAATCCATTGCCAGGTTATCACGTGCGCCGTTGTTCTGTACAGTAATAAAACGATGCATTGTTTTGGTTTAATTTTAAATGTCCCTCAATGACATTGATGGAGTGCGGATTCTGCATTGGCGTAACTCGGCGGAAATATAAATGGGATTGGGATAAGTAGGACATTTATTTGGTAGGGTGTAAGGTATATTGCATAGAAAGTAGTGGCAAGTTTTGGAATTTTTTGAGCTACCAATTTTTGGGAGTACAAGTTCTCAAATTTCTAAATTCCCAAATTACTAAATCTTCGAATTCCAAAGTCCAAGTATCTAATCCCCTAAAATACGAAATTTGCAGAATATCCTTATCAGGAAATGCGTTCAATCAAATATTAGAATAAACGTTCTTGAGACTTTCTATTATCTAATCATCACAAAACGTGACTGCTACGAATCGCGCGTGGATTTTGAAACCAAACAACGAGGTGAAAGGTCTGAATTATGTTTATCTGTAACAGTTATTCGGCATATTCCGTCCAAGGTCGACGAACGATAAACCGTTCCAGTTTCCTCGGTCCAATTAATTATATTATTAAAGTTTTTGATTACTGTTTATACATACTTGTAGAACGTTAACATACAGCCGGTTATCATCATGTTCATTGGAACTTGGGCACTCATGCGTCCGATCAGCAACATCTTCTCGCCGGTATCAGGATGAAACGCGCTGTCGTACAAGTATTTGTATTTCCATAATTGTTCTTCCGTGATACCCAGTTGCTGCAGGCTGTCTCCTTTCCTACATCATCGTTGCGATTAAAATTCATGTTTCTAATCACGTATTATCGATGACGTACGGTCGTTTGAAAAACTTATCGTACGGACACGTGTTACTCGTATATTTCTTTTCAGCGTTGGACTGCTTTTCGGAATTGGTACAAAATTCATAATAAATTTAACGTTTCAACGACTTCAAATGAACAGGTGTTGCAATTTTAAACTTATTTTGTTCAATTTTCAAATTGCTAATGTATGATGAAATTTTCAACTATGCAGATAACTTTGAAGCACAAGTTATGACATCTTCATTCACGTAAAAATTGCTAAACAGAACTTTTCCGGATGATACAAGTTCACATAGATGAGACTCAAATATAATTTATATGTAGTACTTTAAATTAAAAAAAAAGACGATCACATGAATGACCACAGTTGAATGTCATGCAAGAAATTATAACAGCTATCGATACAAGAAACGTCAGAGTACAAGTTTGCGTGCAATTACCTGTATTTGGTAACGATGTCTCGAGCATGTTCGAGCTGTTTGCTCCCAACGAACAGGTTCAAAGGGTTAGTGACGGTGAGAAAGTGCAACGCCCTTCCACGATAGGTGCTCTGATCCCAGTAAGGTTTCTCGATGTCGATTCTTCGACCTGTCGGCTGTCCGACATCCTTGCTCCCCGACATCTTGCAGATCCTTTCTATTCTACTAACCCGTTCTTCCTACCGGCAAAACCCGTCTCACCTGCTCTCCCACCCGGACCCCGAACCCCACCACAACCTTAAAGAGTTACACGGAAAGGCAACCTCGACAGGCGTTGTCCTTTCGCTCCTCGAGGATTTCTACCGGCGTGGTCCTCAGAAGAGGACGCTCAGGCGCTGCGTTTGTCACCACTGAACGGTTTCAACGCTATTATTCTATCACTTCTCTTTTGATCGTTTCCTCCTCTCTCTCAGCGGTTACCCTGGAGTCTTATCGATAAAGTACACGCGTGCGCAACTATCGTCTACGTTTGCTTGTCACGACCGCCGAGAGATGGTGGGATTGCGTATCAACCCTGGGGGTTGCTGCTACCCTCCGTGAGATGGCACCGTGTTACAGGAATGGTTTTGGGATTTATTTTTATGGACGTTGTTTTTATATAAATGGACTAAGTCTTTATATGCTCCAATACACTGAGTACCTAGCTCTTCAGTTTATAACACATCCTAAGTCCCCATCTCGCTAGTTTTGATGTTGGAATAATAAACCGTAAGTCCCCATCTCCTCAGAATATCCCTCCTCTATGCCCACCTTAAGTCCCCTCAAGTGTCATTTTAAAATAAGCTCCACACCTCTCATTAAAATAAGCAGACCGTGTTCCTGTTTCCGGTTCTATTTGTTAACAAAACACTCGTTCACCGTATTAATATTAATGTCACGTAAGATTATGCTGGTCATCGAAGCCGATCCTCGAACATCGACCATACTGCCTCGTATTAACCTTCGAGTTGATTCTAATGAGAAGAGAAACGTCGTTCGAGTGCAACACAGTTGAAAGGTAGTCGACTCGAGCGTGTTTATTTAGAAACTTTATCAATATGCTAATTGTTTGCCTTTTGTGTAACTGATTGACAACGCCAAATCACACTTGCAAATACTGTGTACACGGAAACGCGGATTTGACCTTGTTACCGGTTGAACACCATCTTCCACGAAAGTTTTAGCATCTGAATTATTGAACTTTCTAAATTTTTGCCGGTTGATCCAGTTCGATTTGTAACAACCTGCACGTGTTGTCTAATAGATAGTTGCTGTAATTATGAATTTTATATCTCGAGTTACGATTTCAAGCTTTCTAATCACCGGTGTTATAGCTTTACCTTACGACTTTTTGGTATCATTTTCTGTAATTATGCGACAAGTTCATTCCGGCACCATTTGACTATCTACTCGTGTGAATTATTCATTGATTATTACAGCATTTCCGGAAGATACGGGACTTTTTCGGTGTACTCTGATTAATCGTTGTTGTGATTACGATCCATAAAACGAATTGATCTTGATAGAATTTAATATTGAGAACTTAACGAGATCTTTAATTATAGATAACTTGGATTGATTTTAACACTGTATCAGTGGTTGCGAATCTTCTTGAGTCTCAGTTTTTCCTACAATTTTTATTTGAATTCTTCATAAAATCTGAGGATTAGGTTCTCTCAGAGTTCACCTTCGGTTCTTCGCACTTTATAAATTCTCTCCCTCTAAATTTTTACACGTTCATTTTTTAAGGGTTCTTAAGATCTACAGTTTGTTCCAAGTTCTAACTTTCTCTAGAATCTAAAACTCTAACAATAGTTGTAAGTGACAATAATTTTTAACCCCCCTGTATTCAGATTAAACTTTTACAAATGAACTAAATTACAGATAAATATAAATGATACATGAGTAATAAATATGGATAACATCATTCTTCATCAAAGGAGAGTTCCTCCATTTGCATTTCTTTTTTAGAGCTGTCATTTTTCTCCGACCGTAACAAGGTTATTAATCACACAGCATTACAAAAAATGTACCGGATAAGTTCAAGTGTCGACCGACATTATAGGCACAGTCGAATCCGAAAACGAAAGCTACGAAGCTTTGGAGAGAGCATCTGTGTTCTGTATACACACGGATATGATTATTTCGCGCCATTTTATTAATGGCGGATCATTCGCGTGAACATGCTAATGGGTAACGACGATACAAAATACTCGTTTTCACAACTTTTATGTTCAAGTAGGTTTAATAAATTATGATATGTTTAGCAAATTAAATTAAGTTCAATGTTAAATATTTTGTTAAATAGTTTTAACAAATTGGATGTTAAGTTCAATGTTAAATATCTTGAAAGAAATTAAAAAAAAATCTCTTCATAAAATTGTAATACATAAAACAGTTATTTTATACATAATTTATTTTATGTATAAATTGAGCTGTGATATGGCGCAATTTCACCTCATTCTAGTGGCATAATTTCAAACTTGAAGTCTTCCATCGCGGAGCAAACAAAATCGAACCGGTCACATTCTCCTCCATTGATTGATCGACGCAGCGGATAGACACACTGCATTTTTACGAATTTGATACTTTCACCGGAATCAATGTTCCTCCGTGATTTTTATTTCGTTTTTGATTGAATCACGGCGGGTAATTATATGTCGTTCCATATAAAAGATACTTTGACACAGTGCGAAATAGAGGCCACTGACCATAAACAAGAGAAACGTGATTTGACAGGACGAACCTTGTCTTTGATTTGTGTTTTCTCCAAATTACTTCTCTTGAAACAATAAAATTATTGTGCAGAGCAGTTTCGAAAATTATGCTAATTCTGGAATAGAAATTTTATTGTTCTACGAATCTTGTAGAGGAGTCGTTTGCTATTTGTTTGATGTTTAAAGTAGTTCTTTTGTAGTTTAAATGTATGTCTGTACATTGTGTGTAAATCTTCGCAAAATAGTTTTTAAGTTATTTGAGATTAAAACTGGTTTACCTTGAAGAGATCATGGTATAATAGTTGCAACATTGAATAAAATAAACAGGAGAAATTATTGGATCAAGATTATGTTGCAAGTAGTAAAAGTACGCTTTCATTTTCGATTCTGTAATTTGTGTATATTATCGTTTGATGCTTTCTCGTAAAACTCAACATGTTATATCCCAGTAAATTGTACTTGTTTTCTGATTCTTGTCTGGAGAAATGCATAATAAGTAGATACTGGAAATATCGATTAAATGTGGGTGCATGCTCAGTTGCGACTTTTTTGTACAAAAGAAGTGTGGAGAGAAAGTGCTGTTCATGTTGGGAGAAGAACGTGTGAATTTGAAAATTAGATTGTATTTACAATCATTTTACAATCTGAGATCTTTACATTACTTTCGAATTCTTAGATTTTTAAATTTATTCTGAGATGTACAAATTCTCGAAGCTTAAATTCTCGTCTTCAAATTTTTGAACCCCTATTTCTCAAATCCCCAAATTCTCAAACCGTAAATTTACAAAACTTCAAATTCTCAAAATCCCAAATTCCCAGAATCCCACATTCTCAAACATCCAAATTCCTAAAATCTTAACCGTGACGCAACAGAACAACCATACCGTAACGATTCGCATAAAAACATCGGCATTTCCGTTCTGTTAGTTGCACATCTCATAATAACACTTCAAGATTACTCTCTACGATGTTGATATTGGTTCAAAGATGTAGTTTACTCTTGTTACTTTCTCGATTCATTGATCGGTTTCTTCTGCAGCCTCACGATCCATGAATTATGTAACTAATTTTCCTCACCCACATGTCTATCTCTTATTGCAAGAAACGTAACTACTCCACACTTTAAGGTTAGGTTCTAAATCATTCCACTTAGCTTTTCATGCATGATACATATTTCAACCCATCAATTAAGGTTACTTCTAGTATTACAATTGAATAAAACTTAGTTCAGTTTATTTATAATTTAATTTTGTACAATTTGTCCAAACTTTCAAACTCTAGCCACACGTCACCATTCACTTAATATAAAATATTATACTATTCATAATTTAATAATGTAAAGTACATGTATAATAGTATGAAGTATACGTATAAATATACTTCGGAATTGTCCAAAGCATTTGATAAACGCCTTTATATACAAAATGTCACAATATCTGATCTCTTCGATAACGCAACGAATGTGGATCGCGGAATTGGGGTAGTTTACAAGAAAATAACATTCATATCCTGTCGATGACGCCAGAACTGGGTCAACGAATGATCAGGTCTGTGTTACGAGGATTTCAGCTTCGAGGCAAGCAGCAACTACTAATCTCCTTGTCATCGACGACGAACGCTTTTCTGCGTCTACTTTTTGGATGCGACTCGCAGCCACGAGTGAAAGGCGCCACAGTTTATTATCGCCTTTGAAGTTGTTCATCTTTTATTTAGCGTCACTTAGCTCGCTCTTTTCCCTTTTGCACAGAGAATCCGTGTAATTATGACGACGCAAAGAAGTCTTGCTACCTTTTTCAAATGATTTCACGGGTTGCAAATGTTCTTTCTGGGAAGCTCAACCGTGATACTTTGTTATGCAAAGTCAAGTTGACGCGTTTTCCTTGAATGGATATCTGTTGTGAAAATTGTTTCTTCTCAGGCGCAGCTTTTTCTGGGTCTACCTTTCACTTAGGTCCGGGATTTTTGTAGATCTAGTTCTTCTATTTTTGCATCTAGTGCAAGCTTAGGTTTATGTTTTTTATCAGTTCACTTCTACGTGTGTATGTTTGCTATATGTGTCATTTTTCTAGGCCCACCTTTCTTCTACATCCACCTTGTCCCTAGAACCATCTGTCCCACAAATTTTACCAAAACGAAAAAAAATGAAAGTCTTCATGACATCTGCTCCAATCTTCACCTCTTCATTACACTCAAGTGCACTTAAAATTACTATTTCTCACCAAACATACATTTATTATCCTTAAAACTAAATTTATTAGAAAGAGTAAAGTGTTTACGACACGAGATATTGTTTCAGATAAGATAATTTGTCTCGTTCGAAACTATGTAATAAAAGTTGTATCACATATGTTTGATCTCAGATCTTGACATAACATGAAGGTCGTAAATTGTCCATTTACGAGCAGTTAGGATTTCACAGCTGTCTCCAAAGTTTAACAAAAATATGAGAAATAAGTCGGTAATAGATCTGTCTAGAAACGATACGTGCTTTAAAGTAGAAAATAGGATACGGGATTGATGTTTTCTCTGATCATAATCTGTGCGCACCTTACCTGTGCTGGAATTTTCTATTTTTTCGAAATGCTTGCCTTTTCTTTTAGATTGTTCGATTTCTAGATAAACTAGACTTTGCTCGAGGGTTTTGATCACATAATTAGGTGTCTATTCAATTGGGAAGTAATTTCTCTTCTGTAATTGAAAAATTATTATCGCAACCGGTTTTTGTTTGCAAAAAATATGAATGTGTCACAGTTACTGTTTAAGAAAATTATGTAAATTCATTTAAACATTCATTTTTCAGTGAATATGTACAAGAATGTTGATTACGAGGTTAATTTGTGGTTGACTTTTGCAATAAAAGTGCAGATAAGATATATTTGTTATCGGACTAAAATATATAAATTTACATATACAATATGTAAGTTGCAAAGATATGTAGATTTCAAGGTAAATATTGATAAATGTATTATCTGAAAATTGATCGGTGTTGAAGAGGTTAAATTGCCATCGACCTCAGCAAATTCCGAATCTTTTACCGTAGCAAATTTTCTGCGACACACATTCGTCGAAAAATAATAAAATTCGACGTTACGAGGCTAGGCGAAGAGCTCGAAAGCGATGCAACAAAATCGAAATGCTCCGCTTCGAGGATCAGGTTATTCGATAGCTGATAAATCAAACGACCACCGCGTGTTTATCAAGATTATGCACGATAGAACATGCAAGCTGCATACCAGAGATTGTAGTTGTTACAACGAAGTAAAACAACAATGATGAAAAATGTTAATTTCATACTTCTTCTTTTCGACTTCAGATTGCGTATTCCCGCGAAGCTGCAATAAAACTTGGTTTATGAAACTCGTGTTCAGAGGACGATCTTAGTCCAGAAAACTGTGTCATTAATTAGGTACAGCTAATGAAAAAATAAAGATGCAGGAATATCGAGAAAGCAGATCCCGAACAAGTTTTTGCTCGACACCTTATCAGTTCAACATCCTCTTTTCCTGCTTCTGCGAACAATCGCTTACGAATATTTCGAGTGATCCAGTTATTTGCATCTTTGTCTCGTTTCACTGTTTCCTCGAGCAAGAAGGCGGTGCTCGAGTTGCAATTCGAGCATAAAACAGAGCACCGCTTCTTCGACGACGAAGGGTACAAACCGGTCCCAGAAGGAGGTTGAACGACGTGTCACGTGGTTAAGTGGAAAACTAACCGCCTAGTTAGGAATTTCAGATCATTATACCCATTTTGACTGTTCAACTACATCATTCGTGTCATTTTTTCACGGTGACGTCTTCCGCCATTTTTGGCTTATGGTTACACTCCGTCACATGTTACATTATTTTTCTGTAATCTTACCACCGTACCACTTTGTGGTGTTTTTCGGTGACATCTGCTGTCTTATTTTTCCGCCATTTTACATTCGCACTATGCCATTTTCTCGTAGAATTTTTCTACTGTCACACGTTTTATTATATCCTTCTGCCATATACTGTACTATATCTTCGTAGTATTTCTTCGAGGACATTTTCTTATCCTGATATTTTATACCGTGCGTTTAAGTAATCGTCATATGTGAACATATGTGAAGAATATAAGTGGCAGCATACAGTAAAATTATTCAGAATGTTATCCCTGACAAAATATCCTTGACAGAATGTCATCCTTGATTTCAAGGTCTTCCATCTTTAATTACGCCCATCTCCATTGTTCAAACAGTTCTACATTTCAACAATGGGCAAAGTTTTCGTCAAGGTACGATTATTCGTAGACCAAGTGCATTCATTGCGTTCGGACGCAACACGCGGAATCAAGCTGCAGTCTCTGTGTGCAGTATTATCTAAGCCATGGACCGGTACCCCCACCGACCTAAATACACGCCGTATAAATGGTCAAGACCAGCATCTAACCACTGTCAGTGAGATTGTGGACCTAAGCTCGTGTTTACTATCGAACGTGTTCATTCACGGTGCATTGACGCTCTGAGACAGCATGAGACTACATCGACCTTGCAGCGAATAAGCGGCGATCTGTGCATTTAATCGCGACGAATCATGAAGTGTGCCACGCGTGCTTCCGCGTTTCGATCGGTGCTAATCGGTTACATTATTTTAGTGATTTGTTTGACGCGACAGACGTTCGCGTTTGGTAATTCGACGACCGCGTTCATTGAGAGGTGCCGGGCGGATTGTAGTTTGGATAACAGCCTGATCAGCTGCGGGAAATATAGGGTTGTCAAGTGGGTGCATGATACTGTCAGAAATAAGGTACATGTTCTTAATTTTACTCTACTTTGACTCGTGACTCGTGATCAATTTTACTGAAATTTTTGATACACCCCAATTTGGAGTTCACGTCTAATTGTTGGTCAATGATTGCATAATACTGAACGTAACATTTTTTTGTCTGTTTTAATATCGTGAGCAGTGTAAATTATAGTAATGTCCCATATAAGTAGTACATTTTTAATGTCACTCTTTTATCAATTTCTTCAACCACAACAAGTTACCATTTTTGGCGGGAATGTCAGAAAAGTTTGAACCTGGAAGATGCACGACAAAATTACGTGTCTTGCTTCAGAAGATGTTAATCATCCGATAGATTAGTGAAACGAGCGTGTACTTGTCTGAAATATGGCGTAACGGATTCCGCTATAGACCATTATTATCCATCACGTGCAACAGCGAGAGTGTCGACACACAAAATAAACCACTTTCCTCAACTTTTACTTTTTAATTAACATGGTTGACGGATCAACTTTTTCGTCCTGCTCTATATACTGTCTATCGTGCACGCTACGAATTATGGATTCGAAATTTCAACTCTTATGAATTGATTCGTTGTTTAGGAATTCGCTTATGGGCCCGTTCGCGTAATACGAATACCAAGCATAACACAGCAATCGATTCTGCCGAAGTTACCTCAGTCTCGAGTGTTCAAGAGCGACGCGATCGAGGCCTTGAACTTCGTCAGGGACGTTCTCGAGGACCTGCTGACGAAACGTGCTTTGGTTTACACCATCGATAATTCGGTGGCGGGCAGGAATTTTGGGACCATGCCCATGGTCATGGACGAGGACGAACTGAATCAAATACAGAGCAGGAAAGAATCCGATGGTACTTCTATGTTCTCTTTATTGCATTTTTTAATACACTGATACACCGATACAATGAATACGTTCCTTAATAAGACACGAAGAAACATAACCTCAAAATTAAGACAACATAATAATTGACTTTTAAACTTGTTCCCAGGTGAATGGAGGATCTTCAAGAAGAAGAAGTCCCTGATCCTCCCAATTCTGATTTTACTAAACCTCCTCAAGCTAAAGTTGTTACTTCTGCCAATATTCCTAGGAGTGCACTTTATCAAGAAATTACTGGTGCTCGCATCACTGATAGCACCATCTGTTCTATCGCATCTGAAGATCTGCAAGGTTGCTCCACATCCGCAACCCTATCAAATGTGGGCCACCGCCGCAGAGGCTCCCGTTGATTATCCAACAGGTAACTAGGGCAAGTTTACGTTGCCCTCGTCATGCTTCGCTATTTCGGGACGTGGTAAATTACAATCGATTACGACACGATTACAGAGATACAGAAGCAGCCATCGAAAACGTTGAATCAAGTGGCATTTCTTTCTTTCGTTGTTGAAATACAGTTACGTAACATTTAACTCCTTCGGCAATTGTTGGTTAGCCTTATTTTATGTTCCATCGTTGATTTCTGTTATTTTGGGTTGGTGGACTGTGACGGTCATTTGTGTATTGCAGTTGCAATGTTTAGATTTATTTTTCCAACTCTTTAATTTTTAAATTTATATCTCGTTATATTCTTAGATTTTTGGGTATTCTATGTTAACAAATTTCTAAGCATTCAGATTACTTACGTGGGGAAATATATGTTCACGAATTTTCTACGATCCCAAATTTCTAAGCGTCAAAATTTCCTACGTTCATAAATTTTCTGCACTCCCAAATTTCCTAAGTCCCAAAATCTTCAACCATCCAAGTCCCCTTCCCCAACTCCAAATTTCCCCAATTCTCAAACCTCCATAATTCCACCATTTCAACACTAATTAAGTACATACAAATAAATCATAATTACCAAAAAAAGTAATTGAGTACCATTGCCCACAGGATACGGTCAAGAGGAGCCAGCTTGGCTGCACAGGAACGATCTCGCCTACGGCACTTACGTGCGCAATCCCTACGGATGAAGTCTAGTGAAGTCTAATCGACTCGTCGAGCAAGCTTGTCGTTCGTCAGAACATCAGAGTCCTGACAACTCTCCAAACGGACAAACGGCGACCCTGCTCCGTGTCTAGCAATTTTGTGTTCACGTGTCAATATTCCTCGACTATCAGACGAGTGACACTGATTTAGCTAAGTGATTAAGGCGAGTTTACGAAAAATTCGTGAAACTTTCACGGTGTCCCGTTAGCGATTTAAGAGTCACGAACACGCCTTTTATAGAAAAAGTGCCACGGAGCGATAGTCGCACGTGAACTCGATCATCGAAATGCACGTTAGGTACCGTAAATCTGATTATGAGAACGTATTTTCTCGTGGCAGCTCGCGTGATGTCAACGCGACTTCCTGCAACGGATATGCATGTTGGAGTATGTGGTTTCGCGAATGTAGTTTGCAGTGAATGATCGGTGATTGGTTGCTTGTCTTAGGATGAACTTTCGATACGGTAGCACTGCGGTCGTGATCCTGTTCCACGGGATGATCCTTTATTTAGGTAATACTTTTGTACTGTAATAGTTAATATATGTTTTTAAAAAATTTTATTGTCATTATTTGAATTACCTTGTAAATCACTTCTTTCGAAATCCTCGAGGATGTCATCTTCAAAGTAGCGTTAGACTCTGACCTGCAGACAAGGAAGCTTGAAGCAGACCTTGAACTATCTTCAAAATAACGCAGTCACAAGAACCTCGAAGGTGTCGTCAAACATAGGAAGAACCTTGAGGATGTCATCAATTGTAAAATTTGTAGTAACAACCCTGATCTCTAGCAAGCAGATGAATCCATCAATAAAATTAGCCTATATCAATAAAAGAAGTCTACCTAAACTACTGTATCTTCTCGTTTCAGCAGGTGGTTCAAACGTATCCGCCCGGTTATATACATAATTCCAAGGTCAGTTGATTGGAAACTCGAAAGAACTTGGTCAGACCCAGGCACGAGTGACCTACTGACAGATTTGGACGCTTGCCGGGCCGCACGCGTGTCCCACGCACGATCGACACGTTGACCGTTATGGGACCCCAGACCACAGGCGGATATGGTGCACTTGTGCCCGCCGTGATGCTCGCGCAGGCATCGCGCCCGGCCGTTCCACGCCATATCGGCTAACCATCCATCACGCTAATAACAATGATCCAGATGATCGGTCGAAACGGTCGTAGCCGTCTGGGATTCAGGGAGCGCGAAACCGACTCGCTGTTACTCGACCGTTACGTTAGAACCGAGAAGCGAGTATTAACATAACGGCACGCCATGATGCGTACTCCCCGTGCTCGATATATCACTGTACGATCGATACGTATCGTGAACGAAGGACTTGACATTTTTTTTTATAAGTGGGTAACATGAAATTTTGATAGAATTTTGGGGAATAGATGAGGATTTTTAGGGAGATAGTTTTTGGTATATATTTTGGGGATATGTATTCGGGAATTTGAGATGTGATCATGTTTGCAAATTGAGCGAATCTCTAGTTACGATTGAACTGTGAAGCACTTTCTAAAACCGGTCGACTTTTGATACTATTTTTAGCATTCTTTTGAGAACACGTTTACTTCGTAGTGATTTTGAAGGTATCTTGTTCTTTGGTTGACTGTAATAAGTTCATGAGCGGGTTCATGTGGACATGTTCACCTAGTAGTCCTTGTGGTCAAGTTCATATGGATAAGATCATTCGGATAGGTTCACATCATCTAACCAAGATTTGCATCATGATCTAGTTAAAACTCAACTCAATCAAAATTTAATCATTAAAGTCCAATTAAGATCAGCTAGCGAAAAAACAAGGTGAACGGTACGGCCTTGTTTTTCAATGAAATAAATTTTTATATTCGAGATGTAACCATGTACCTCGCAGAAGGCAACGATAACAATCAGCGAGCTATAAATCAGAAATGCCTCGAATACTAGTGAAACATAGTAACGTCATCAACTTGTCACCGATATCCCGTTCGTTCTTCGAATATGTTATTAAACAGGAGTTCGAATAACTGCGACGGGAATACAATATATCATACTCACCGTGCATGACATGCTTCACTAGTGAAAAATGTGGTAACATTATGGTAGATTAGAAGCTAACCCTGACAATGCTAGTAATTTTAGAGGTCCGTACACATGTCTCCTAATAGTGGAGGTTTTAGTGACTCTATACAACCTTAAGAGTCTTGTGTGACCTAAGTGCCCTTATTGATCTAAGTGACCTTAGTCTTCTCATGGAACCTAGTAACTAGAGTTCCAGTGACCTTCAAGAACCCTAGTAACCCTACTAGTGACCCAAATGATACCTTTGACCCTAGTATTAAAAGTTGAAGTGATTTCAGTGACCCCAGTGTCCAAAGTGACCCTACGATCAATTTAAGACCTCCAAATTAATAATCAGGAAACGTTCCATTTTCCTCAGGTGATCAAAGAAAACGATCGACGATTTCGAGGAATCGAACCGTTTCTGAATTCGGGACACGGTCACAGTGAAATCGCTCGTAAAAAGCATACCTGACCAATTTGTTCGGACAGGGTATTTCCATGGAGGACGTATACATGGAAATCGATGCTCGATAAGATGGCACGTTCGCGGGGCAACAATGTCGATCTTTTATCGGATCGCGATCTTTTCGACAGGAATCAAAATAAAGTCGAAACCGGAGTAGCGGCCTACTTGGACGATCGTTAAAAAAGCGATATCCATGTCGACGGTGCAACGACATCGTGGATGCACGCGTTGAATACGTGCGATTTTCCGCGTCGAACTTTCCGCGCGCGCATCTGCCTTGAGACACACGTGCTTAGAAATTTCATGCTAATTCGTTTAGGGTTAACGTGCCACTGAGAAAGCGGGTCTAAAAATTCTTGTTGACTGACTGGTTCTGATACTATTCACTCCTGGTGTGGCTATATTTTAATTATGGTTAGGTATTTGGGAAGAACTGCTGAAAATGTGTCACGTCTTTGGAAATTTATTTGTACGTGAGGAAGATTGTTTTTAATCATTTCTAAAATAATTTGTGGATACATTAAGGGATAAATAATTTGTGGACACATACAACGAACAACGTACCAAATGTTAACTGTTGATCGATAAAAATCTATAAACAGCATCTGAATTAAAAATGTACAAGATACGAGGACATTGAATAAAACGAGGAAGTACAAAATCCACCAAACGTCCACGGTAAAAAAACTATACAAGGCACTTCATCAGCATTATTTCACGAGGAAATATTGAAGGCAAATTTGCATAAACGTTCGCAGTCAATAACCTTAAATCTCCAAGAAAAAAATGGCGACACGAATTATATTTTTTTCGTCGCCACAATTTACAGTGACCCGATAATTAAAACTGTGTCATCTATAAATTACAATCAGCCGTACATAAAAGTACTATTACTTTTCATAAGAAAGGCTCGGAAAAAGAGGGAGAGGAGAAAAATCAGGAAAGGAGCGATCCTCGAGCGTCATCAGCCGAAATTCCAGCCGGTGAAATCGGACCGGTCATTCTTCGGACCCGCCTCGAATTCGATCGGATTTGAATGGAAGAGGACGACGACCGTCCACGCGGTACAACGAGAGAAGGACACTCGTAGTTAGCAGTCAGTGGGAGCGGAATCGACGAATGAACGAACGTGGAAGGTGGAAAGGAACGGACAGAGGGACGAACAGACGGATGGCCGGGTAACCCAGATCGGATCAGTCCAGTCGATCCTCCGGAGACTCGCCAGTATCGAGTCGGCCGTCGTCTCGAACTTTCCTTTCACACGGTGTTGTCACTTACATCTTCACATTCGATCCCCGAACGATTCTCCTTCAACATGGATGATTGACAGTTTCGTATACCCGAAATACGTGTGACGAAGCTAACGTTATTATATTGGTCGATTTTCAAAGACAACCTCGGTAAGTACCGTTCGAGCCTTCCTGCTTCTCCCTCTTACTATAGGGAAACGTTCAAGTGATGGCAAGGAATGTGATGGGATCTTTTCACGTGTTGGGCAAATTGTAGTAATGGAAGTTGGGATCAAGCGGCTAAGAGTAAGAATGTTCAATTTTATGGGTATTTCAAAATGTTCTGTCGATCACTTATGGATTGCACTATGAGTTCACAGTATTCTGGAGTAGATGGAGAGTTTAATTGAGTAATGGGTGGGGAGCAACCATCAGTAATTTAATATATTAGTTGAATGTATGGAATAATATAGAAGGTGCAAGTGTGAGATTTGATTTGGGAAAGAATTTAATTTTGGGTCTAATCGCAATAGTACCACGTTTCTTACATATTCTTATTGATATAATTATATGAGGACTAGGGTGAGTGCATCAGGATGCGTCATGGTGCGTCTAAGTTGCATCGGAGGTATGTCTAGGTTGCATATAGAGTCGCCTATGGATCACGTATCTAGGGGGTGTAGCATATTTCATATTAGTGCAGGAGTTCCCTAACTTCCACATATCCAACCCTAACTCCAAAATCTTCAACTTCTCAAATTCTCAAGTCCTCACATCTCCAGATTCCTAAATTCTAAAATCATTTTCTCAATCTTACATACCACTAACACAATTATCCACAGAATCGCAACCCACCCCAAATCCTCACAATATACACCTCCCCAGTAGATCCAGCAACCTACCCACGTTATCTTCCGCGATCTCTCACAATTTCCTACCAATTCACCCAAGTTCAGCCCGTTAGCCATTAGCACAAGTCGCACGCACGTTCGCGTGATACCACCGCTGATCAAATTGCTCTTATTATATCGCAGAGGCCACCGAACGACCGCGGATCGAGATGCAGTTATCGTTCGTCGCTGAAAGTAGCTAGCCGAGAGAGAGAGTCTTCAGTGACTGAAACGTAAGGAGGATGATGTTACCGAGAGGAGTGTTGGCTCTGATGGCGATCGCGTGGCTGCAGCCATCGTTCGGGGACGATCACGTGTTGACCTTGAACGACACCGGCCACGAGCAGGAGAACGAGGTGTTCAACTACGACCTGGAGCCCCATCCTCACGAATCACCTGACAAACCCTCGAAACTCGACATGAACTTCAACCAGATGATCCAAACGGACGACAAGCTGCAGTATCAGATCGAGGCGTCGCAATTGGAGAACGCTACGTCGTCTCCTGAAGAATCGTGCCGGTCGTGCGTCCAACAGGAGTTATCCGACCTGTTGGACAGGTTGTCAGGGATCGAGGATTACAACGTGACCGACAGCGTGCAGATCGTTCGAAACCGGGACGTCGCCAGGACGGACGAAAAAGGTAACGTCCATCCGGACGCGGGCCTAATCGATAAGGTTCACCGGTACGCCAGAGAGCACGTAATAAAGATACGTCTGAGCCAGGACTTAGTTTCCGGTAGAAAAGCTAGAACCTTCTTCAACGGTGAGTCCACGGAGTCACGCTTTCGTTAACTCGCCGTACCAGCGTCTCGAGAGAGAGATTCGCCTGTTTGCGTTGTTGCTATGTACTTACTCGACGTGTGTGTACCATGTACTTTGCTTGTTGCTGCAATTGTGTGTGCTGCGGAAGATGGTTCCTGGACGTTCGGGGACACTTTGCTAACTTCGCTGGCTTTGGCGTTTTACTGAGAGTAGAAAGTGTTATGGGCTGAGTCAATTGGGACCTGGACGTCTTAGAAACTGTCGATTACTGCTGATCCTAGTAACTGTAGAGGTCTAGGTAGGGTCTCTACTTAGTATTCTTAGATTCTGAGGACACTAAAAGTCCTAGGACTCTACAGATCCTACTATAAAATTTTTTGAGAAGAATGGATCTATGGAATGGATCTCCTATGAAATTAAATAACGATGTACTCAAGTATCTTGTTACTTCAGTCCACCCTTGCTTTACAATATTTTGTCCACATGTGAAAGGTGCTGAATTGACCCATCCTCTCAACACTTTCTACAGTGAATAATGCTCCAAACATGCCAGTGAAGTGGGCGCAATTGGATCTTGATCGTAGTCGATGAAAGGCAGGCAAAAACTGGGACTTTCAACTCGGGGAAAAATGTCTAGTTAGAATTCGTCCATTACCGAGAAAGTAGGTATATTTACTATGTACACACATTTTCAACTTTGCGGGAACAGGTAATACAGGAGTCAAAGTAATTAGAAACCTGCTTCGTTCACTTGTGTCTCTAAGTTCTCCGAGGTCATCGAGTTTCAAAATCGCTACGATCACGACTCAAAGCTTTCGTTCCGATCGAAAAGAGGACACGAAGGTCAAAGAAATGTGTTAACATTTAAGAATGCAATATAAGAGGACGCTTTACACGTACACTGATTGGCTTTTTGCGCTCTAAAAATTAACTTAGGCTTCATTGGCACGGAATTAAAAAAAATCTGTTACTCGGCTTTGTCTCGTGAATCACGGAATTTTCGTTGATCGATGCTAAAAACTTCACGAGTGTGATTTTACAGCGAATTACGTGTTCCGGAACAGATATGGAGATACAAAGATGGCGGGAGATTGAGACAATATGCTGGCTGCAGCATGGCTTTCAGGACTAACCGCAGGGCTTTAATGTGCTGGTACTTTTGCTTTCAGCCATCTTTCAGGGAAAGAGTACCTTTTTAACAGGATTCGGACTTGGTTTTCTAGCGTTTGGCCTGAAGAAGCTGCTGTTACCTCTCATTTTTGGTGTACAGATCATTAAGAGCGTTCTCATTGCGCTTTTCCTGCCGAGCATCATTGGCAGTATCGGTAATATCGTTGGTAAAGGTACGTATTTTAAACAAATTAAATCTTAAACAATTAAATTACTTGTCAACTATATTAAATAAGTTTAGATACAAATATGTAGAAATTAGATAGACAGTTAAAAGTGTACCATGTTCGTTAGGTGTATCATCATTCGCCCAGTCAGGGCATACAACAGCACAACCAGAAGAGAACTTCGAGTTCAAGGACAATTCTGATCTGTACAACGATGATTATCTCACACGACAACCAGTAGGAACGCTTCCGGCTTCGGCTATGTACGACGAGAGTATGATGCAGCCGCAGAAGAGCCCGGAAATAGTGTCACGATATTCCTTCGTTGATCCTAGGATCACTCACGCGAATGCCATTTCAGATCGATATTACACCAGACATGTTGCTGCACATGGACTCTCTAAGAAGCAAGACTTCAAGGTAATATTGTTATTCTGTATATATGAAATCTAAGTATATTGCTAGTATTTGGAATTTGAAGTACAAGAGCGGGGTAATGTGTCATGTGGCAATTTGAAGGGTGGTAATTCGACGTGTAGGAATTTGGGGCTTGTGGCAGCGCGTGGTAACTCGACGCGTGGTAATTCGACTCGTGGTAATACGACGCGTGGTAACTCGACGCATGGTAATTCGGCGCGTGGTATTTCGACGCGTGGTAATTCGGCGCGTAGGAAGTCGACGCGTGGTTACTCGACGCGTGGTAATTCGACATGTGCAAAATTTGACGCGTGGTAACTTAACTCGTGGTAATTCGACGCGTGGTAACTCAACTCGTGGTAATTTGGCGCGTAGGAAATTCTACACGTAATAATTTAACGCACGATGATTCGACGCGTGGTAATTCAACGCTTAGTAATTCAATCCGTACGTAATTGGACACAAGTACCATAACGCGTAATAATTCACCTTCTAACTATACAACACACTTCCTAATAATAATTTCCCACAATACTTTCTCCTCCCTAATTTAGAGGTTCCCACAAAAGTGGCCATATAACAAACCGTTAACCGTATCTTAAATTAATTTCTATGAACTCCCACAAGCTCCACAATAATCAACACATCATAAATCTGATCTCATACTCATTTATAAATTTTCTTAGGTCTTTCACGAGATTCCAACGAGTTCCCTGTTGCTGACGAACTACGACCCCTTCTATTCTCCGCTGTTGTCCCGTCTGGACGCCGTGTTCTCCCGTCTGGGTCACACGACAGAGGGTTGCAGAGAGTACGCGGTGTGCGCGATGTATCGAAGTCCCGCCAGATTCGCGCCATACTCGAACCTGGTCTCGGCGCAATTATCGAGAGAGTTGAACGAACTGAGAAGACCCAGCAGTGACAACCCCGACGTCCTCAGGTTCTTCCGTTACATGAAGGCCGCCAAAGATGGCCAGGATGGAGTGAAGTGCGAGGATGCGTACTCGAAGTGTGCGATCGCGCATGAGGATCAGACTCTCAGACAAAACCAGGCGATGTTGGCCACGTACCAGGATATTGATAAACTGGTACACGCGAGAAAGTTGTAGAGTATTGGAACTTTCGACTGAAAGTCTGAAAATTGAGGAATCATTGTGTCCTATCGAGTGCAACGGTGAAAAGACAGTTTCTTTTGATGCGTACGAGGACTTTGAGCTGGTTTTCCTCTTTACTTTAAATGTTTTGAGCAATGGGGTATTTGGGAAATTTAGGAGGGTATTGACCAGGCATTGAAGTCTCCAGCTGGCTGGTTGGAATTCTCTAGTTGGTTTATTTTAACACTTTGATGGCTCTCGCAATTTGTATATCTTTTATTGTGAGATTGTTTAATTTACTGTTTTTCAGTATATCATTTTACATTTGTCTTCGATTTTGGGGAAATTCAGGGAAACAACCTATACTTGGTAAAAAGGGTCAGTAAGGTTAGGTCTTTCACATTGTCTATTAATTCAGAGAAGCTTATTTTATAATTTGTACTATACAATACACTTCCATTGTATAATATCACCCAAATACAATTCTTTTAAACTTATTTTTACTATAAAAGTTATAGGAATAATTTTATGAGATACTGAAAATGGCTGTCAAAGTGTTAAAAGATGCAATGTTTAAAATACCTGACTTAAAATGTTGTAACATTTCAAACGTGACATGTCAATATTAAAAATCTTTCACTTATTATAAGAACATGAATGTCACCTTGAATGTCACTATTCCTTACATACGTGTTCATAATAATATGTGAAACATATTAATAACACAAGCTCAAAGTCCTCGACAAAATTCGCATATCCGCATATCTGTGTGTATGAACCCCTACACATCCCTGTTTATAAACTACCCTAAAAAACAGCAGGGTCATCGTTTCCAAAGCAACTTCATAGAACCCTAAGGTGCATCAGGTGACATTTTCACGCATCGAATGTTAAACCTAACATCAAGTACACGTCCTCCGAATCTCAAGTTCGAGTTCCTTTCGACATGCTCGAACAAATATGACGTCGACGACGCTTCGATGTTCAACAGATCATGCAGTGATTAGCGATTTAGCGTACTATTGTAATAACGTAGCGAATTATCCTGCGTCGAGGAGCTCGAGGCCATTTTGATGCCACCTCGAGGTCCACTTAGCTATTTATTTATTATATTTATTTATTTGATGGGATTCTGAACGAGTCTCGTCAAAGCATTTCTTGTACAGTGCGTAAATAAAACGCTGCGCGAACATTATTTTATTTTTCTTGAAGATGAAATCGTTGCGTAAACACGCCTTGACCATAAAACGAGATATCCCGGTTTCGACAGAGATTGTGAAGTATGTGGAAAGGGTCGGTCATTGGCGTAAGTGTGAAGGGATTTGAGGATTTTGGGGTTTGAGGATTTAGACGGTTGTGGATTTTGGGCAGTTTTGGGGACTTGAGAATTTGGGGGTGTAGTTGGGAAATTTGGGAATTTGGGGGTTGAAGATTGGGGATTTGAGAATTTGGGGATGTGGAAGTTGGGAAATTTGGAAATTTAGGGATGTGGAAATTGGGGTGTGAGAAGTTGGGGATGTATAAGTTGGGAAATTTGAGAATTTGGGGATGTGGAAATTGGGGTTTGAGAAGTTGGGGACGTAGAAGTTGAGAAATTTGGCAATTTGGGGATTTGAGAAGTTGGGAAGTTTGAGAATTTGGGGATGTAGAAATTGGGGTTTGAGGAGTTGGGGACGTAGGAGTTGGGAAATTTGACAATTTGGGGATGTGGAAATTGGGGAAGTTGGAAATTTGGAGACTTGACAATTTGGGGATGTAGAAATTGGTGGAGTTAGAAATTGAACGTTTGAGAATTTGGGGCTTTGAAAATTTGTAAACTCAAAAATTTAAGGATTTGGAAATTTTTAAACTTGTACCCCTTCTAATATTTCGAAACTTAAATCTACGACCCCTCCTCCATCTCAGCCTCCACGTGTCTCTCAAACTTACTCTCATTCCTCAGTTACGCCAATGTACCAATCCGGAAGAGTAGTACACAACCACAGATGTGTCAATATATCCACATACTTGCGCACGTGTAGGTGTGTGGGTCACGAGAGAAAACGAAAGGAGCAAGGCTATGACGCACGTTCGATCGTAGAATTACGAAGGAAAGTCCAATGACTTTGTCGGATTCATTGCTCCTGCTCGTCTCTCTTTGTTCAAAACTGCCCGATTCCGGTCCTACATCCGGTCAGACTGCTTTCACTTTCGATTTTTTTGAACGTCTCTTTTTTCTCCTCCCGCAACAACCCACGGATTGTACCCTCTCTCTGTTTCCTTCTGAGCAACGATGCTTGCTCGTATAAATGAAGTCAAACTCGAGCAGATGCGTCGCACTGCTTCAAGTTCATTCATCGGTTATTCAAGTTATTCAATCGGGACAGGACTGACTCATTTTTCAATTAAGGTGAATATTTGTTATATTTTGTTGAGATAAAGAATTGATACTTCGGTATTTTTCTATTTTTTAAATTTATTTTTTATTTAAGCGTATATTTAATATAGGTAGTTCTAGTGTTAATGATGTGACAGTACTGATTTAGTGATGTTATGGTAAATGCTGCAGTTTTTGAATTCAGGTAGGGAACAGATTTTTTAATTTCAAGTGGTTATTAAAATACTTGGCAAGTTTCAATCTCCCCATATTTCAAAACTTCCCAACTTTCAAATCTCCCTTTGAAGGCTTCTAGAATTCAAAACTCATCAAGTTTCAATCTCCCAAAATTTCATATCCCTCAAAATATAAAATCTCTCAAAATTTCAACTCCTCTAAAATTTGTACCAAATTCAATTCCCCCAAAATTTCACGACTCCCAAAAATTCCAATCTACCAAACATTAGATCTCACCAGTAGACCCCCACCTTCATAAATAAAATCCATTAGCTCCAAAACTTCAATAGGGGTCAACCATGACTCGTACCATGAGGTATGCAACGTTTCAAAATCGAACACGTTAAAAAGTAAAAGAAAGATTTCCTGTTCAGTGAAAAAATAAAAAAACTAACGGTACCAAAAACCATGGAAATTGAACTATCGTTCATTAAGAGCGTACGTGATGATCGTAACGAATACCGTGGAGGCGCGACCGGAATACAAGGTTACGGACCCGGTTCCTTTGAATCACGCCACGCGATTGGTCCGTCGAGGTAACGGCACTTCGGAATCCACAGCGCGGTTACGATCGAAGTTGCTTTCCAGCAGACACTCGAGCGTGGTTCGTGAATCGCGATCAACGTGACTTTTTTTCTCTTCCCGAAATCATGTCGTTCCGGAAACCGGTCACTTGACGATTTGGTAAGATTTCAATACATCTTTTCCGGAAATTTTTTGTATAAAAACTCGAGGTTTCAATGGGAGAACTCTTTCGAAAGTGACATGGTCTCGATCCTTCGATATGTTTTCATTTTCTTATTTTATGATGGTATTTCACGATGGTATTTTATAAGAGAGTTTGTAAAATGGGTGTTGAACGTGTAGGTGCAACGTTCGGGTGAGCAGCATGAAACTGGCGCAGACGTTGGTAAACCATGGACTGTGGTTCTGGATACTGTTGGTACCCTGTTTGTCCGTCACCTTCGAGGACGGGACTTCCGGTGACGCTGCTGAAGGACGCGGTACGTTTTTGAAATTTTAAATGGTTTTAAGCTTAAAGACACTTTTGAAGATATAATTCGTACTTAATAACTTAACAGTAGACTTAACAGTAAATCTACTTGATCTTTGATCAAAGTCACGTGATCTTCAAGTCTCATATTTCAACTTGAATTAATGTCAAATTTTACATTTGGTATTTTTGAAATCTCTGTCAATTTTCATCAAGTTTAAGAATTAATGTGTGTATCAGTTCATGTTTTATAATTTATTTATTTTACAACTTCATTCTTAATTTCAAAATAAGTGTGCTTAAGACATGTGTACGTTTACTGTTAAGTCTTAGATAATTGTTATAATAAATACTTTATAATAGGAGTTAGGTATATTTGGATGTATTTGTACGGATATTGTTCGTTTTAGAGAACCATGCGCCGAGGGTGCAGGAACAAATACAAGAGCAGATCCCTTTCAACAAGACGCGGCAAGGAAAGGGTCTTTTTGACTGGATTGGTTTAGGGACAGGTCGAAACGTGGATCCCTATGTGGCGAAAACGAATAAGGGTTGTTTAAATGGAGATTTGGCGGAGTGTTTCAAATCTCAGGCTCTTGATTATTTCTCGGACTTCTTTGATCAACCGCAGTATAACCTGAATGAATATGTGAAGGTTGTGAGGATGTCGAGGGACGTGGTGAACGAAGTTAGTCGCGAGCCGTATCAATATTCTGGTGAACCGAGGTAATGAAGTGGAAATTTGAGGAATTTGGGAATTTGGGAATTTGGGAATTTTAGGATTTAGGAGTTGGGGGATTTGGGGATTTAGGGATTTGAGAATTTGGGGATTTGACAATTTGGGGTTTGAAAATTTGGGGTTTGAAAAATCGGGGATTTGAGAAACTGAGATCTGAGAAATTGGGGTTTGAGAAAGTGGAGATTTGACAATTTTGGTGTCGAGTATTTTGGGATTTGATAATTTGGGGTTTGAGAATTAAGGGTTTGACAAGTTGGGATTTTGAAACTTAAGGGTTTGAGAAATTCGGGATTTTAGAATTTAGGGGTTTGAGAACTTGGAGTTTTAAGAATTTAAAGACTTGGGAATTCGAATATTTGACAACTCTAATATTTGAGAATTTGAGGAGTCGCAAATTTCTACATCGTAAGATATTTGATCCTAAAAATTCAGAAGTTTGAATATTATAAAATTTATGAAATCCCAATTCTAAGAAATTTCCTCATAGTCCAAGCCTCTTTTACTAGTATTATTGATATTCTCTTTTTTACAAGTTTCTAATTCAATTGTCCACATTTCAGGTCCAGCGACTCCGAGTGGGACCAACTAATGAAATTCGCTTTGCGAAAGCTAGAAAAATTCGTGAAAACCGTCGCCATTGAATTGCACGTCCCTTCAGAAGAAACCGGATCAAACGAAGTGTACGCTCCTCGATTTTTAGATGAAATCGCAGACGAAATCGATACGATCGAAGACAAAAAGGACTCCCTCTTCTGTAAGCTCTCTTTATCTCCATATACACATACCACAAATAAATAACAAATAACGAATTTATTTAAATACCAAATAACAAATTTGTTCCAATAACAAATAAATAACAAATTTGTTTAAATAACAATTTGAATTTGATCGTAGCTCGAAATCAGCTGAGGAAGCTCCTCATTCCGATGCTCATCGTATTGAAGCTGTTCAAATTGAAGCTGCTATTGTTCCTGCCTTTGATCCTGGGTCTCGCGTCCTTCAAGAAGTTCCTCGGCTTCCTGGCGATCGTTATACCCGGTGTGATCGCCTTCTTGAAATTGTACAAACCACTCTCGCAGAATTACCATCCTCCGGTTTACAGCCAGAGCGGAATAGGTTACCCTTATTACAAGGATAACTCGAACAATTACGCTTATGAGCAGGATGCTCATCATGGACCCGAGTATCAAGGGTACCAGGGGGATACAGTGTCCTTTGGACAGGACCTTGCTTATCGAGGCTATCGAGAGTATCAGTCATAATGTTAGAATTGATAATTTATTGGTTTAGTTTTAAGTTGTTTTTGTTATTGGCTCTCTTTTTGACCTCATAGGGTTAGATTTTCTTTTCTTTGTTTGTTTTGTTTTCTTTTTTTTTTTTTCTTCTTTCTTTTGTTTATTTTCTTTCTTTTCTTATTTTTCTTTCATTTCTTCTTTTTTTTCTTTCCATTTATACCGAACCTTCAGAACGAGGATTGCTTTTTCGTTTCAAGTTTGAGTCACTCTCGTTTCAGAAGCAAAGTGTAAATTTCATAATACTTGATTCTGTTACGACATCATTTAACTGTCATGATATCAGCTCTCTTCAACGAATGTCTTCTCGATTTTTGTGTGCGTGTTTGACCGAGGAGGCTGCCATTTTGAATAGTCGTATAACACTAGCGAAAGTAATGAAGATACAGTCTTATATTTCTATTAGCTATGTATATATAAGTAGATATATTTTTGTATTGTACGTCCTGAATTATTTATTGCGACAATGTTCAATGTACATCGTCAATGTAGTTTTAAGTTAGCAAATATAATAGTGTTCCTACGAAACACATGAATTATTTTGACAACCGTTGTCGATTTAAAAGTTGAACACATTTTCAAATGCAAATAACTGCATTCCTGCAGTGCATCGTAATGTTAATTTTTCGAACCGGAAGTTGCGGTAAATGAGGACGTCGACCGCAACCCGCTTAAACGGATTACCGCTACTTCGATTGTTGTACATTAATGTAAATTACTTTGTCCCACGATTTCATTGTCGATAACAAGTTCTCACTGCTTATCTGGGAAGCAGTGTTCCTAGTATTAAGTTGAATGATAATTAAATATAGACAGAACAATATGTAACCGTTTTATTTTAGTATAAGTAGTCATTTTTTATGTTGATAAAGGAACATTCATAATTTGTATAATTTTAGAGATCTTTTAAATTCATTACTTTAATTTGATTATTACAGTCAGTTTATAAATTTAAGAATTTGATAATTGAAAGATTTGAAAGATTGATATTTTCAATCTCTATTTTGAAATCTATAAGTTTCCAAATTTCTATATTTTAGAATTTTCAAATTCTTAAATCCTCAAACTTTCAAATCCTTACAGTCTCCAATCCCCAAATGTTCAAATCCCTAAATTCCCCAATTCTGAAACTTAAAAATCCCTAAATTCTCCACTGCTCAAACTTTAAAATCCCTAAATTGTCCAACCCTCAATCTTCCAAATCTCTAAATTCCCCAACTCTCTAACTTTCAAGTCCCTAATTTTTCCACTTCTTAAATCTTGAAATCCCTAAAATCCCCAACCCTCAAACTTCCAAATCCCTAAACTCCCCAACCTCCAAATTTCCAATTCCCAAATCCCCAAATCTCTAAAATTCCAACACCCCCAAATTTCCATCCCCTCCACCACATTTCAATATATCGCATGGTTCTCTGCCACCTCACCAATTGGAAAGCTAATTACCATCGAATAATTAATGCAATAAAAGTTGCGATATGTCGAAACGATCCGTGCGGGAACGTCATGCACGCATTCCAGTATGCGTTTCACCGCGTGACAAGCCGGCTAAGTTCAAAGCGTGAAAATCTCGTGTCGCGAGGATATCACGCATTCTCTCTATTGAGAGAGAGAGAGAGAAACGTGCACGGGACAACCGGTTGAACGCGATTCTCACTGGCGATCCAGAGAATCGGATGGAACGGACCTGTTGACCAAGTGGCCTCATTCGATCAGAAGACCGGAAGCGGTCTGCCGTCTCGAGGCGACGCACGGAAAACACGGAAAGCCGCGGCTAAGCAAAAACACTCGATTTTGCGAACCAGTTTACCGATCCACTGGGAAATCGTCCACTTCCTTTGCCTTCGCATTCCTTTGGGATACCAGGAATCGTCTGTGCAAAAAATATAGTACTGCAAATACATCTGAGGAAAGATATTATAATCCTTGCATCGAGATAATTGTATCTCGTTCTTTAGAAAATTTTTTCTTTATTTTGGTTTTGATTTATTTCGAACTTGTTTTATGAATGCACTGTAATGTTTTGTTTATTGGATGTTTTTTATTGGACAGCATGTGGACATCTTGCATTAGCAATACTGTGACTATGTTCATGTTAACCTCACAATTTTATTCATATTTGGTGGCCATATTTTCTATGTCCATTATTGCACGTTTCTATGTTGTCATATTTTATGATTATTCAATTGGTGATTATCATTATGTATGTACATAGGTATGAACTTTTATGTATTAATTGTTTGTTGAACTCGCATATTATGAACTTTTAAGTATTAACTTTTTAATGTGTACTCTACATAAACAGTCTGCGATTCCACTTAAAGAATTTCTGAAACTCACAATCAAGATTTCTCTCGGTTTCCATAATATTTCATCCTCACGAACGAAAAACACCGACGATTTTACGGAGGCCCACAAACGGGACAAACCAGTTTCACGGTAATCATCAGTGAAAATTTTTATCGATCTTCCGATCTTCTGATGAACCGTAACCGCGCTATTCTATACGCGTTTCCTTCTCGCGATAGTTTCACTTTTAAGTGGTCGATCTATTCCGTAAATTGATATTAACTATCGCTGTCTTAATGACTGTGCACAAAGTGGCACGTCTCAGTAAGAATTATGCGTGTGTCGTAAAATCATGTTTTCTACTTGAGCTGATATATTGCACTTCGTATGTTGCACTTGAGACGTTGTAGTAAAAATCGATGACGTCCGTATTCCAATTTCCAAAATTTGCCATGTTTGCAGTTCCCAAATTGCAATATGTTAATTTCCATAATAAACTATTTTATTTCTATTAATATGTGTAACTCTGTCAGTATCTGATATCAATACTTTCGAGTGCTAAGGGATGTTCGATAGAAACCGTTCGAGCAAATGGTGAAAATGAAATGATCAAACAGCAGAAAAAAAGAGGAAATGCAACATAAAAGGTCACGTGCGAATCTCGCCGATTTGCATCGCCCAAGCGCCGTTGATATCTACCTGTTTCGTTAACTTTCTCCAGGTAACCTTGTTCCCTCATTTTTTCCCTTGCACACGTTACCGGTCGCATCGGCGATTTAACGCGATCGAGCATGCATGCAACGAACGTTCTACCCTCTATGTGACGTAAAGGACCCGCCGTTATCAAGGTCATCGATGGACGTTAAACCGAACGCCGACGTGGGAGGTCCATTCATCGCCCTGGTTCGCGGTTCATTTCGGAGTAAGCACATTTTGGGAGTTTGTGTGTGTGGATAATTTAGAGAATTGGGGTATTGGAATTTGGGCAATGGAGATTTGGGAAATTCTGAAAATTGGAATATTGCAATTTGGGGGTTAAAGATTTGGGAAATTTAGGAAATTGGAATATTGCAATTTAAGAGTTGGAGATTTGGGAAATTTAGGAAATTGGAGTGAGCAGCATCGCTCGATATTTATGAATAATATGGATATTTATGGATACAGACAATCGTCTAAATTTCTCCGGAAACCAGTCACCCACGCCGTCTGGCGACTCTGACGAATCGTTCAACTGGAATTCAATGTAACGGTTCGTGGACTACCAAAACACTTCTCTGTCATACACCGTGAGATCCAAACACGCCCGTAACGAATAATCGGTCAACATTCCACGAGGCACACTTTTTCCATGTTTTTTTTAGCAACATTAAAGTTTAGATTCCATGTTTCCGAATGGCGGCAAGAAGGCGTCTTTGGCGGTGACACGATCTTAGGAATTGAAACGAGCTATTTGAATTGCTAAGTGGATAATCAATTTCTAAATTTGAAAATTTGGTAAATCTGGGACTTTCATATTTATGGACCTTTAAATTAAGTTCTTAAAAATTTGAAATTTTTAAGACTATAAATTTGTAAAAATAGTGAAGATCACTTGTTCGCGAAAGCCTGCATAAGAAAACAGGTTCGATTCAAGAATGAAAAGCGGATATGGTTGTTTTTCTGCGAGCTCTGTCCGGCTCTCCCGATCTCGAAGTCGCTAAACCTGAACAGTGCTCTGACATCGTTCACAAGTCATTTTATACTGTCATCGTAACTCTGAAAATCATTAACTATCCTTGTTAAATACTATTTATCTGACAGAACATATTTTATAGGTAACTCATTGGTTTTGAAAATGTAGATTTTGTGGAACGAAATTTCAAATTGTCAACCCCCACGTTTCTAAGTTTCCACATCTCTAACCTATCGAATTCTGAAACTTCCAAATATCTGATCTCTCAAATACCCATATTTCCAAATCTGTAATTCATCAAAGGTTCCAAATCTTCAACCCCCAAGTTTCTAAACTTTCTACTCTTCAACCCCCCGAAGTACTAAACTTTTAAGTCTTCAACTCCCCCATTTCTAAACTTGAAAATTTCCAACCCCCCAAATTTTCAACCTTCCCAAATCTTGAACCCCCAAATTTCCAAACCTTCCAAAATCTACAACCCCCAAATTTCCAAACGTTCCAAAATCTACAACCCCCAAATTTCCAAATGTTCCAAAACATTCAACCCCCAAATTTCCAAATATTCCAAAATCTACAACCCCCAAATTTCCAAACGTCCCAAAACCTTGAACCCCCAAATTTCCAAACGTTCCTAAATCTCCAACCCCTACTCCTCCCACTAACCTCCCAAACTTCTAATTTCCCCAAATTCCAAAATTCCACACCGCATAATTTTTCATCCACGCCAGAAAAGTTGGCACGGTATCCGAACTGTTAAGTCTCGCGAACACGAGCCACGAACTTGGCACACTTCGTCACACACGCCTTCTTCCTGGCGTAATTGTTCCTTGTTACGGCACGCGGTGCCGCGATATTTACTTTCTTTACGAGCGTAATATAACGCTGACCCGTTGCTTTCTACAATGTTTTTCACCTCGATTTGAATCCGTATCGTGTGCCGACATGGGAACCGTTCTCACACACGTGTCGCGAATCTTCCATTTTCTTTTCTTCTACGAATCGAACAGTATACCGTGGAATCAAGAAAAAATTCTCTCCTGAAATTAGACGAGTAAGGAGTCCGTGAAATCGCGTCGATGGATGTTTTTTACCTAAAACGGGCGTTGCCGATCTACGTTAATAGTTCTGTGGTATAATCTACATTAATAATTGTACATTATAATCTATGTTAATAATTCTACGTTATTTATGGGAAAAGTCGGTGAGAGAGATTCGATGATTTTTTAATTTTATTATACAGTTGTTGTGCGAATTTGTTTATACATTATTATTGGTTTTTGATACTGTACGATATGGAAGAAACTCAAGAGACTCTATCCACATAGGTCTGTTCTATGTATTCACAAAGTGACTATGTAGACTTCAAACCCTAGAATACCTGTACATGAATATTTCTCTGTACATTCCTACGTACACCTTACATCTACATGTCTACATGAGAATCATAAGTCACACTGTCGAAATTTCGAGTATCTTCAAGGTTTCTGAGAACCTCGAGGTCCTTGCATTTCTTGAGCTTCCGATTCTTCAAGAGTCGATATCTCAATCATCTTGTCATGTAGTCTACACGATCTGAAACTATCAGATCTCCGATGTCCCGAAGAATGAATCGTATCGAAGTTCCATTGAACGTCTGTACCGAAATGGCTACGCATGTCGTGCGTGCTCCACATCCGTGACACGGTTCTCGTGGTGGGTCGTGGTCCCCGTGTCCAGGAATCTCTGTGGAAGTCTGTAGTGTGCTGGTAAGTCGAGTAACAACAGCAACAACGGCCGTACACGGTCGAACCGATGTCCGCCGATGGAGACCCTCGGTGTCCCGCGGAACCAGTTTCGCGCGGTTGCACGACGAGGAGAGCCTTCACCTTGGCAATATCGGTTCGGTTCTCTTTTCAGCGACAGAGAGGCGAACAGAAGTCCCACCACCAGGATGCCGACCAGTCAGCCAGCCAGCTCGTATCAAAGGCAAAAGTGGGCACCACCCGCCCTCGTGTTGCCCGCTCCCTCCCTCGGGATACTTGCGTGTTGCACGTTTTCGCGTACGCGTGGTCGTCGTCCGTATATGCCGTGTAGATCTACGTATATAAACTGGCCAGGGCGAGACGACGGGTTCAGAACACTCGCTACACGCATCGGGTCACACACGCGCTTAAGGGACGCCTGCGTAGTGCCTTAGTTTCACACAGATAGAAGAGAAGAGGCGCCGTCCCTGAAGCCGTTGACCCACCCTCAGCATCACAATTCAGGTGGGTCCGTTTACTTCATTTTTACCCTTTTGGACAATTTTCCATGGTTTTTCGAATCATGATCTTTACCGAGTATCACAGGATTGTCACCCCCGGATATTTAACCTACCCTCTTTGCAAAGTAACATTTCACCCGTTCATCCCTTCAGTTGGGAAAACTTGTGGGTCATTTAGTTTGAATAGAGTGCAACGAAGGGTTAACAGTACACCAAGTTCTAATTAACCAAAGTATTTTACAGAGTGAACGGATACCAAGATGAAGATCGTAGTATTCCTGTTGATCTGCTTGTCCGCGTGTCTGGCGAACCCGTTGGAGAAGCTGGAGAAGATGAGCGTCCTCGAGCAGCAGTCCGTGACGCTAACAGATCGAGCGAAGTACGAAGAGGAGCTGCTTCGTAAATTGAACTCGAAGTGCTCCCAGAACGACGTCAGCAGCTGCGTGATGCTGAAGCTGGTGACGTACATGAACAAGCTTCTGAAGAAGGCGTCGATCGAGTTGACCGACGACATCGAGATCAGAAAAACCAGCCAAGCGTCCGAGGAGGTGATCACGTTCGAGGCTGGCAGAAGCAAAGACGACGAGTCCGAGGTCCTCGACCTTGTCGCGAACAAGGTGTACGCGTTCATCAAGTCTAGGAGCATCAAGTGGAGGATTCTTCCGGAGGACGATGTCGTTGTTTCCGCCTCCGAGGATGAGAATGGATCGTTGAACCTTGGCCTGTCTATTGAACGCGCGGACAACGTTCCTGTGCAGGATGGTAATTATGGATATATGGTTAGGTGTAATGAGGGATGTTATCAATGATCCAAAATCACTTGGACAGAACCACTTAATTACCTATTTGGAGACATTGATTGATCGACTCTCCACATAGGTGTTACTCATCTGCATAGAGACCTAACTACCTAATTACCTAATTAGATATATCAACCCTTCCTCCACTTGTGTAACATGGTTCACATCTGCAAGCTCCAGACCTAACCTACTACCTATCAAAACCCAGATCTATATCTCCCAATTATGCAAAACTACGAAATGATCTAATGTCCCTTACCCGGAATCCCTCTACGTCTACCCATGACCACTGCAGACTTAACCTTGAGACAATGAAACAATTTTAATTTGGTCACGTTTGAGTAACCTTTACAACGATAGAAAGTGCACGTTAACGAAAGCAACAGCAGTGATCGTCATCTCGTTCCAGGTCGTGGGAAGAAGAACAACAACATGGGTCCCCTGATCGCGGCAGCGGTGTTGAAGATCGGTCTGATCGGAGGTTTAGCGTTCAAGGCACTCGCACTGTTAGTCGGCAAAGCGCTTCTTCTCTCGAAGATCGCACTCCTTCTGGCTGGTATAATCGGCCTGAAGAAGCTGTTCTCGCAACAGAAGCACGTCACGTACGAGGTGGTAGCCCATCCACATCACAGCTCCAGCCATACCTTCAGCTCGGACCACGGTCACGGTGACAGTTACTCGAGCGGATGGGCCAGAAGTTTCCACGGTCAAGGTCCCATTTCCGGTCAGACCGACGCTCATGATTTGGCCTACTCGGCCCATGCCAAGTGATTCGAGATTCACTCGATGATACGAATTCGTGGTACCTGATTCGATTCGAACCTAACTGGGGTTCCGAGTCGGGTTCTTGGGGTTCTTGCCAACACGTTCTTGCCGTTAGGTTTAATATTTAATTCCCTTTCCGACTGTTTCCATTTCTCATTCACTGTTCTCGTTTCTTGAACGACTGACTGACTGACGGACGGGACTTTTTGACGGGGACGATTTTGGACTGATTTGGGATTATTTAGGGCACTGCATGGAAAGTTTTAAGTGGTTTTGCATGGTTTATATGGTACATGGTGCCATATGGGGGTATAAATTTGTCTGTGCTTTGGAGTATAGTAGTCTTGTTATATTGTCATTGATGCTGATCGCTGGGTGATTGAATGCCTGGTGGATTTAAGGCATGGTAATACCACGCGTGGTAATTCGGCACAAGGTAAATTTAACGCGTGGTAATTCGGCGCGTGGTAATTCGATACGTGGTAGTTCGACGCGTGGTAGTTCGACGCGTGGTAATTCGATACGTGGTAGTTCGACGCGTGGTAGTTCGACGCGTGGTAATTCGATACGTGGTAATTCGATACGTGGTAGTTCGGCGCGTGGTAATTCAACGCGTGGTAATTCAATAAGGATCGAATCTATCGCGTGGTAGTTCAACGCGTAAAGTATCTAATGCGTGATAACTCTACACATGGCAACTCTAACGCGTGGTAATTCAACGTATGTCAAATCTAACGCGTGGTAGTTCACCACATGGCGAATCTAACGCGTGGTAGTTCTCCACGTGGTGAATCCAACACGTCGTAATTATAATAAATAATGTGGTAATCTAACGAACAGCAAAACCACATGCACCCATATAATAATCACAATAATCCAACATCAAACATTCAATCAATGACTTCCGACAACGTTCGGTAATCTCCGTGAATCTTCGTGCATAGAATTGATATGCAGCGCCACAAGCGAGAGAGGTGCCAATATAACAAGAGTGTACTGTACACATCTCTTATTCATTTCTGTTTAGGATTATTGTTCTGCTGGTTATTTTTGCACCAGTTGTTTCTCTTTCCATATTGTTATAATTGAAATGACTGACGGACGAACGAGACATTCCCATCGACGCGACAGACGGACGTACATATACGTCATAACGGACGACATGTTTCTGTGTAACGACATACCATTTATCGACTAATTTATAATTAACTTATTTGCTCGACCCTGCGATGGGGGTTGGATTGTACAATAATGTTGTTTTTATGTTATTTTTGTACTTGTATAAATAAATATTTATTTCTTTTTTTGTAATGTGGATATTTCATTATGTGTGACCTGACCTTCTCATAATTTTTAGGATTAAATTATTTTTGTTACATTAGTTTATTCAATTTATTTTTAGTTAAACAAATTTTTCGCATAGTCTGCATTAGTAACTCAGATTGCAAATGATCAGATACGTACTTTTATGCAATATTTTCTCTTTTGAGGTAATCAAAGTTATTTTAACTTTCATATCTTTGTGTTGTATTAATTTGTTCATAGATCTTGCGTGTCTTATTTATACTTTCATACATCATAAAGGCATAAACATCCGCAGTCTAATAATAGAAATATGTAAATGAGACAACTGAAAGCAATTTGCAAGCTAGTATTTCAAATGATCACAACAACAGAAAGTCTCTCGCAATTCATCACAATTATCCTGTCCGAATCGGCAACGAAAGTGTCTCGTTTATGATATTCAAATACTATGCAAACACCCGTAACATTTGTGAAGCATGAAACGAATACGAAAAGACATCTAAGTAGATTCCTGGATTTGGTCTGTTTGCGATCTAGAAATAGTCGACTTTCTATTAAGAATCGTTTACGTTTCCAACGATTTATTAATCGATCAAATATTCTTATCGGATTCATCAAATTAACTCGGGGTAATTAAACCACATCTTCACGGATGAACATTAACATCCTCTTTTCATTATTTTATTTTCCCAGTATCATTTTATTTTCCCAATTTAAGTTTACGAGAAAAATTTGAACCGGTGAAATTATCACGGTCGATGGAGCACTCGAAATTTCTCTGTACGAAAAATATGCCGTGTTCGTTGCTCCGCATTGCGGAACTTAGCGGGACTTTAACGACAGGTGTGACGATAGCATCGAGTTACTCTAGGAATGTAATTCCACTCTCAGGAATTCTGCTTCGTTCTGCGAATCTTCCAAATTTATCGACACTTATGATACTTATGATAGAAAATCTCTTATAACACATGTATCTCTTAGAACACGCGTATTTTATTATTTTCAAAGATGTAGTGCAATTTAATATGGGGTAAAGTTACAAGTTCATGTCCATTGCAAGGATCAATGTTGTTCTAAGGATCCTTAAAAAACTTATGCTAGTTACACATAGTGTAACCTTGAACCCTGAACCTTGTTACACTGAGTAATTGTCCCCATTATTAAATTTCACTACACAGCAACCCTTCCACACTAAAGCTGCCATAACCCATAATTTTTCATTGTTAATTAAATAAAGTATGTCAACATTTTCTTTGTGATCTAAATCATACGATATGCTCGATGAGAAATAATTGATGAAAGCGTCCTCGCAGCACAGATGTCGCCCCATGTTTCTAATGATGGCGGAGCCAAAGATCGGACCGAAGGGAAAACAAGTTAGCCACATCCTTCATTCAAATAAGTTGTCCCCATTTCCCAGTCGCTTTCTCCGCCTCGAAGGATCAGAAAGGAGATGACGTTTCGATAAGGGACACCCAGGAGAAAGAAGGTGTCTCGTCGGAAGATCAACTTTCGGTTTCGGGTACAACCGGGAGAAAGAGGTGGCTGTCATCGTTGACCCCGTTTTCGATTCTCGTAAATTGGACAAAAATCGACACGTGAATCCACGTGTCCTGTACGAAAAAAAAAAGAAAGGAAGTCGACTAATCGAGAACAGTTTGGAAAATTCGTCGAACGAGGAATTTCACGATCGGATGGCCTGGTTTCGTTTCCGTAGGACGTTTTCAAACGTATTCGGAGAAATTGGTCGCGAGAGGAGAAAGTATCGGATATTGATCGAATCCTCTTATTATTAAGACGAGGATGTACATCTACCGTTAACGGTGTCGACGAGTCTGTGAATGATCGAACGTTTCGGGGTCGACACACATTCGAGAGGAGAAAACCTCTCTCCGTACGATGGATTCTAACGTTCTCCTTGCGGTTACGGAAGTGTTTAGAGAAACCTCGGATCAATTAGAGATCTAGGTTCTGCGATTGCCAACTTTTTTGCTAACTGGATTCAGGTATTAAACCGGTATACACCTGCTATCTTAATTTATGGAATTAATATACAATTTTCTGAGATGTGGGTGTAATAAAAAAAAATGATGTGGATTCAGGAGTGTAGTTACAGAGGGTTACAACTAGGTTAGGCTAGATTAAGTTAGACACTATTTAGTCTAGATTTTCCTCAGATTTTATATAGGTTTTCCTTAGGCTTCATACGCTCTATTTAGGTCCCCTAAGTCTTTTAGGTCTCATAGGTTCTATGTTCTAGGTCCATGAGTTCTCACAGATCTAGACTCTAGCTAGACCTTAAATCTCCTCGTTTCTGAACGCTCTCCTAAGTTTTCATCGAGTTTCCATTATATTCTGGTTCCCCTCTGCTCCCTTTTTCTAGTCCAAAACTCTCCCTAAACTCTTCGTATTCATGTAAATATTCGAGTACTAAATATGTGTAAACTTGTAACAAACATAACCTACCACTGACGAATACGTGAAAAGTTTCCGAAAATCTAAGGCGATAAAAGGAGGGTGTTTTTGAGGGATCGAGGAGGGTTCGACACACGATCGTCCGTGTGGCGTGGTGTCGTGGCGAGGAACGAGCGTACAGTTTCGAGCCGGGCCTAGTTATACCTACCAGCCAATGTTACGTATATACGTGCATCGTGTATCGGCGAGTACACGAAGGGAAGTGGAACAGAAGAGAAAGGTATGCGGCGAGATGAACTAGTTTCGGTGAGCGATGTTGTCGATCGGGCCAGACCGATCAACCTTCCTCCCACTGTTATGCAGGAACAGAAACGGATCCGAAGGGTTCCAGTTCGATTATCTTTCCAGACAGCAATCGTATAGGACGCAGGAAAAGAGACTTCATGGTGGCTAATATGTGGCGCGCCGCTCTCGCGTGGCTCCTCGGCTCACGAGGATCCGTTAATTGCGATATCGGAAGATGAGTTGGCCGGGCAGCAGCGCGGCGTATCGGCCGATTCGAAATCGGCCACCTTCTCTTCTGCTCCACTAAAGTGACGGAAAGAGAGAAAGGAAGCGAGACGGGACGGAATTGTATCAGGTGGCTCGCGTGCACTGATATCCAGTGATCTAGAACAAAGAGACTCCGGGAATACATGAGATGAAGGGAGACAGGCGTTGGCTGATACTGCTCGTTCGCGGCCGCTCGCTTCGACCTCGCAGCCAACCGCGGCGTAACGCTCTGAAACACCTCGGAAACAAGAATTAAAAGAATCCACGAGAGGATCGCCCGACCGGACGAAAAATTGCCGGCTAATGCACACGCGAAGAACGGAGAACGGTCCGGCCGGTCTGACGTCGATGCTCTCGTTGCTTTTTTCGTAGTACAATCGCCGACCAGCTCGTACAACTATATAAACGTGATTTGAAGCCTGCTTAGATGCACCACTCGGACCTCCACCGTAGGTTCCGCAGGATCTATCTCTTCCTTCGGCGTATAACGATTCTCGCGTCGCGTCGCGTCTAGAATTCGGTGACGAAGCTTCGAAGGCTACGACACCATGGATTGGTTCGAGAACGCCATAGGGCACGGGGAACGGGGACGTATGCTGCTGTGTCTGCTGGTCGTCTGCGCGTTGTCGACCACGCGGGTCTCCTCCGTCGATACCAACGATACCAAGGATATTTGGAGCGGATTCTCCTCGGGGTGCACCAGCGCGGACGCGAAGAACCTGTCCGTGTCCTGTTACGGTGTGAGGATCGTCAGGAAGATCGTGCATCAGCTGCTCGAGAAGTCCAGCAAGGAACCCAATATCGAGATCTTTGATGGAGTCAATCTGGTTGAAGTACCCGATTCGGGACCCACCAGGAAGGGAAGGCTGATGAAGGGATTCGGAAACATGGGCTCGTTGGTGCAGTTCCTGGAGGGAAGGGAGCTCAGAATAAAACTGCCCAACTTCTTACCGCAGAACATCGAGTCTGCTCTGCAGGAGAGCCTACCGGCTGAACAAGGTTGATAGAGTTCGCGTGATAGAGGGATGAAGTGGGGTTGACGCTGATCAGGGACCTTCTGTTTTTCAGGTAGACGTGGCGGCGGAGGAGGATTCGGGGGTGGTGGTGGTGGTGGTGGAGGAGGAAAGAAGGGCGGTGGAAATGGGATCATGATTTTGGCGCTGATGATGGGTAAGATACTTCAGATATTTTTTAATTCTAGAATTCCTTTAAAATTAGGGATGATTCGATATTCTTTGATGAAAGTCTTTTGGAAATTTGATTTCTAAGCTTATTTCTACTCTTTGTGTCGCTCCACGAAGTTTTCGTTAAATACCTAAAATTTAAGGTAGTATGTTAGCATCAAAGTTTGATAAAATTTCAAAATTGGTCACTGTTTACTATAACTGACTATCAGCTGTTTTTTACTAAGAATAATGAACCGTGCACACAGTAATTTTCTTCAAGTTCTAATATCTACATGTACCTTTTGTCAAACTTTAAGCTTTAAATCGATAGTACAATTTTGCCGATTTGAAGTTTTCTGTCATAAAATCCTGATAACCTATCAGTGTAACTCATTTGATACTGAAAGAGGACACAAATCATTGATGACATGATACAGAATTTTCGTAAGTTTGATCTTCTGATCTAGATTAACGTTCGTTGTTCTTTCAGGAAAAATGATGGCAGCATTGGGTTTCGGTGCACTCGGTCTGCTGGCCATGAAGGCGTTGATGGTATCCGCGTTGGCGTTGATGCTGTCGTTGATCGTGGCCGTGAAGAAGCTGGCCAGCGGCCATGACAGCGGCGGTGGCCATCACGTGGTGTACGCGCAGGACGTGGGTCATCACCACTACCGCAAGAAGCGATCTCCCGGGGAGGAGGATCACGATCTCCCGTACAGAGGATACGCGCACCTGTTCGGCGATTCACGAGTGTTCTGATGCGATCGATCCTCATCGACGATCATCCGACGAGGATGCTCGCCCGCGCGGGCATCGACGACAGTGACGACATTGACGCACAAGTGACGACGTGACGAAAGTGACGGAAAAATTATTGTTACTCGCGCGCGAGAACGACGGGACAGACGGTGGACGGGACTGACGCTGAGGAAACCAAAGTACACGTACAACCATGTTATTTATTACACCATCTACCATACTCACCTCTCTTTTGTACCATTTATTTATTGTTGCGCAATCAAATAAAAGCATACGTATCAGCGAAAGACTCGAACTCATTTGTCGGATGGACCCGGATGGTAGGAAAACTCGAAGGATCGAAGTGTGTCGCAGCGTGCGTTGCATATTTCTTAGGTGTTCGCGATTTCAAACTCTCCCCGTATCTTTTCCTAATCGAACGGATTAACAAGCATAAAGCCTGACGAGAAACCGCGGCTCTTTCTTGCCTCGGTGATCCGGATGTCGGCGATGGTGGGACGGTTGTGGGTAAGCGTGTCTCGCAAGTAGCACGATGCCACGAATTGTGTAACAAATCGTGCTAAGTGAAACGTCGTTCAGGGAACCGTGCATCCAGGAACAGTGGACGAGTGATATTCACGATTCTGTATCGTGCAATATTAAGAACAATTAGCACATTGAGATTATCTCGGATATTCGAGAAAAAATGGTAATTGAATTAACGACCCGTGCATTTTGCGTTTCGAGTTATTTTTTTCAATGGGAAGTTCGAGAGGATGTTCCAGAAGGGTCTATGCACCTTTTCCCCACCTGTCGGGCCCCTTTTTCTCCCACCCGATTTTGCCTCGAACTAGGCCCGTTCTCCGCGGTTCTTCTCGTCATCGATCTGGAGGGAGGAAAATCGACGGGGGCCGAGACCCACTGGCACACATTCCGGACGCTTCCTTTTTTGCCTTTGAAATATCATAAAACGGGGAGAGGCAGCTTGAAATCGGCTCAGAGCGCGCCGCGACTTCTGCGCACGCGCATCGAACGGACGATGAACTTCCGAATCGACAAGTGCAGCATGATTCTTTACAGCTTTTTTACTTCACCGAATATATTGAACGATTTACTGAATTGATAGCAGATCTATCAAGAAATTGTGCTCAAATTTTCCTTGTACGATTGAACGATTTTTGGTGCCAATTTCAAATGATTTCTAAATTGACTTCGAGCAAAAAATTGAATGAAATGAAAACTTGAAAGTTTTTACACTTGAAAAATGACATTTCTCACAATTCATGATTCTTAAGAATTTTTTTTATGGAAGAATTTTAACTTCTCGAAGCTGAAAGCTTTCTGGTTCAGTTCATCGATATAATCGATACAATGACACTTTCACTTTCTCTGTAACAGAGACCGATTAAATTTGCGAGCTCACTTTACATCCTCTTGTGGCTCATAACAATAAATTGCACTGAAACGGATATCCTTTAAATAGAGTTCTCTGACCCAGTTTTCTCGTATCCTCTTTAACTTGTTAATCAGGTAATTCTCTGATCAGGAGAAAGTCATTCTGTACATGTGTAACAAATAAACAAATTCTTACACTCACGTGTATTCTTGAAGAAGTATAATTATATTACATTCTATAAACTTATATGTATGTTATTTATTATGTACATTAAATGACTCACAGTAAGATGATTATTTTTGAAAAAACAAAATGTGCATATATATGTCAGTACCCCTGAAAAAAGTTAATAGATTCGTTAATAAATCCGATAAAACTGAACGGCAGAAAATCATAGTAATTTATCTCTTCCACGAAATGACTCACTAACAGGATGAAACACGAAGAAAGCAGTCCAACAAGATCATTAGCACGAAATTCACTCGGTCGATTCAAAATGTTCGACCTACTTAAAAGAAAGTAACTCAAAAGCAAAACCACTTTGTATAGACACCTACGTTCGTCAGCTTTCGTTTTCTTTTCTTAACACTTGACAGTACCTGTCATCGATTACTTGGGTTTATCAAAACCGATTGCTGCTCTGCTTTCGTTTTCTTCCGTTTCGGAGACAACGAGCAACCGGCACGATTAAACTTTTATAGCGCCGTAAAGTCGACCGCGACTCGACTCTGACGTCACCTGCAAGGAAAAACGAAAGTTAGAACGATTTCGTGAATGGACCGGCGATATCTGCACGAATCGAGACGCTTCCGGTTTCATTCAGAAAGCTTTCGGTTCAATTTCTTCCTTTTCACGGAAACGATTTGTGGCTGTTGCAGAAGAGGTCAATTAGACTTGATTCGATCAGTCATTAATATCGAGATGAATTTGGCTATTTTTATTTGCTTAAAATGTAATAGGAAGGCTACTTGTGCATTTGTGCGCGATGGAGATTCAAAATTCCCGCGCAAAAGATTTGATAGGTTAGGTCATCAGGTACAGCCATTTTCAATTACACCAATTTCTTCCTTGCGTTTTGTTAAATTCAATAATGTTCAATGTTAACAATGTTAACTGTTAAAGTAATGTTAATTTCTATATAAATTGAGAAGTAGCAAAAGGATTTGCAAGGATTTTCAGAGTTAGAAATGGAGTACAAAAGGATGTTAGTAGAGCAAGTATATCGAGTGTCAGGGTGTAGCCACTTTCAGTTTTACCGGTAATTCTGGGTTGTGGAGGCTGCACGCGATAGATCGCCTCTATTTAACATGCAACCGCGGATGAAGCATGCGGTTCGTGCGTGGAAGAACGGTGTCAACGCGAAATGTATTGCAGAGCGTTTCATGAATGACTGATGTGACCCAAAAACTTTTTTCTTCCTCGAACTTCGAGCTATCGAGATGAGTTGTACGAATCTAACGCTCTGGGTACCAAAATGGCGGCCCATAAAATGATACAAAACTATACAATTCTTTATAAGATACTCTACCATTATAAATTGTTATGTACTATTTTATGAAATTACTAATGACTACTAATTTTGTCATTAATTTATAAAATATGAATTTCAAAATGTATGACAATCTTACTATGAAAGTGCTACAAAATGCAGTCAACAGCCCTATCTGAGTGGATTGAACGTTTTTATTTTTGAACGTTTGACCTCTAAATCCAACTTTCAGACAGCATTTTAGTAAGGCAACTTTCAGACAATTTTTGCGAATTCCTTTCACGAAATGCACGATGTTTCGCGAAACGAAATCCCGAAAAACGAGGCCCAGGTGTCGGCGAAGAACGCCGCTACAGGGGACATTAACATTTTTCTTTTTCTCTTTACGCTTAGCATACGACCGGTTGAGTTTCACTTAGGACGGAGAAACGTCCGATGACACTGGTCCGCTAATAGCGGACTATCTTAACCCAGAATAGGCTGACACGCGTACACGCAAGATTTCATGCGAAATCCCTGTGATTTGCTCGCGGGTCTAACGATCGCTGAGAAATCGTCAAGTTAGTATACCGTAAGTCGGTCAATCCTCGCTGTATTTGCGTTTACAAACGTCGGGGTACAGATTTTGTGAGATCGTTGACGATTTTATTTATCTTTATTCATAGCTCGATACAAATTTTATTGATTATGTTCATTTTTCATTCTGTTTATGGCAGTCAATTTTATATTACCCATCTGTCATCGAATCGGGTCGAAGCAGTAAAAGAGACTTGTTGCTTGAAACATGGAAGAAATATACCTTGATCACGAAAATCGTCAATTTGTCTCGGGAATCTCAAACATTTCCATTTCGCTCGTAAATCATTGCTCGAGTCACGGATTCCGATATCTTCGACATAGAAAGCTTCAGTTCAACGTTTTGATCATCTAACGTCAGTCAACAACCCGCTGCGCCTGGAATTTCTTACAGAAAAGACGGCTTCCGCTTGACCCGAAAAATCGGATTTGAAATTTAAATTTCCGTTGGTAATGACCGTGGAATGTAACGGGCTCTCTTATGATCATAATCGTTACTGTGCCAAAAACTTTATATTAATGGACCAACGGGTCAAATTCGTTCTTCAGATCTATCGTTCAAGATTACTGCAAAAAGTTTGATGGAGAATCGTTATAAATCAAAGTTGTACTTTGATACTCGATAAACTAACCTGACTTTACAGAGTCACTTTTTGCGCGGGATTTTTGAATTTTAAAATCGTGTATATATTCTTGAACCAGCACATAAACATACATAAAGAAGAATCTTTAGAATCGGTTAAATTAGCCAAAGATCTCGAAAGCAATAAGATAAGCGTTGAAGCAGAAAGAGAAGAAAAATGGACGTAGAGGAGTGAGCTCACGGTGAAAGTTTACATAATATATTTAACGATCGATATCTCCCACAGTTTCGCGATTCTCTAACGGGCAGCAGCCTCGTTTTATCTGGGTTTCGATGGTTGTTTCTAAGCATCGGTGATTTTACCGTGTCTGGGGCGTGTCCGTGGCTTCTGCCGTTCCTTTCTGTTGCACGCGGCGAAGGAGAAACCGTGGTTTTACTTTTTAACGGCTTCTCCACGAGAACGAAGGATCGAAAGGATCCCGGAGACGGCGGTCGGTAGATGACCGAGAAAGGATGAATGAACAGTGACGTAAGATCGCGCGAATTTCCTTTTCATCCGGTCCCTTCAAGCGCGGCGAAAGCTTGATTAGCACGATTGCCGCCGGTTCTCACGAACTTTTCCCCGACCAGACGATTATGTCAACTCGGTTAACCGAGTTATGTCTTGACTCTCATCCCTATCTCCTTTCCACTCGTTCGAATATTACTGATACTCAAGAGAAGACTCATGATAGCTACAACCCCTTTCATGGACACTAGTTGTGAGACACCCTGTATTGTCATGATCAGTAGTGTAGTACCACTTGTAGATCTCTATGCATATAAATTTCCAAGATAGCATAATTCAACGCGAAACTCATTCGTAGCGTAACCCAGCGTATGTGGACCACCCATGTTAACACATGGTAACTACAATGGCTCGTAACACAAGAAGTGGTATTTGAACGCCTGACATAGCAGCTTAACGTCCAAATAAGTAAATCGATCTAGTTCAAAGAAACTAGAAACGTCCAAAGGCAACGAAATCGCTCGATTTCCTAGATTCGTAGCGGAAGAGTCGAACGAACCCGGAATTTCGATGCCGAACGAAACTCGAGTGGCACCTACGTCAAGTATTTCGCAACTCGAAATTCCACGGACGCTTTGTAATCGCTTCAGGTCGGAAGTAACGAAACGAAAACGACAAGAGGCGTGTGCGTTATCGTGCCGGCCGTGAGAGTCGCGCTGGGGTCAAAGTAGAAAGTGCTGTCCGCGTGTTCGCCTCGATGAAGGTCGGATCCGGGATGTTTGAACCTGATCTATACCAGTTTTCTTTCATTCATGACGTTTTCGAGAGAGTCTTCCTAAAAATTACGAACCTCGAGAATCCTAAAAATCATCATCCTTCATTTCGCGTGCACTACGCTCGAACGAACTCGCAACTCTACCGTTGTTTCCTACTTTACTCGGCTCTTATCTCCACCGTTTAGTGCTGTTAACCGCTACATGATTTACCGCTCAACGCTTCAGCGATCGTTAATTGGAGTTCTTTAATTACCTGACTTCATAAACTTTCTTAGAGAAAGAGCCGCTTTTCAAATTATGCTTACACCTAGATTCAGGTGTTTACAAAACAAACTTATGCAGGAGGAAAGTTACTTGATTTGTAGCACATGTGTTGGAATAAGTCATCCATGAATTAGGTTAGGTCAGAAGTGTCACTTGTCTTATCTAAGCTACTGGATGTTGTTTGTATATGGAAATCTCTGTTGTTACATCTTGAAGTTTGATGTCATTGAAGTTCAATGTGGATTGACCACATTTATATCTTGTGATCTGCCACATGTGTAGCAAACATGTGACACTTGTACACCAAGGATCACGTTCAGTGTTAGTTTATTTTTTCCTGCATCTACTAATAGAAAACATTAAATTAAGGGTTAATAAGAACATTAATTACTTTGACTTATAATAACGTGACGCACCCATGACGCACATTGCAGTTCAGACAGAACAAGTCAAACTCATATTCACAGCACTGTGTTTGACGTTGTAACAATTATACTTAACATTTCAACTTTCCTCGTTAGTCTTAACATTCATCATTTTCATCGTTAATTCATCATTTTAATTTGAAGGAGTGATCAGAGTGAATATTCAAACAGTTCATTTTCTCGTTGACATTCTATCGAGTTCAACACCTGTTTCTCTAATTCAGGTCATCCTCCAACGAGGTCCCTAAATCCGATTGCTGTTTAGATCTGAGGTTCGTGTTACCAGTTTACAAACGAGAAATAGAAAGATAAAAGGGTATGTCGGCCAGCCCACCGTGTACGAGCGTCGTGGGTCGCAGGTCGAGGGGCCCGATGGGCGTCGATGAGCACCTGAGAGAACCACCTATCCGCATCCGTCGCTTTCGTCAACGACGGCGACGAGCACGTCGTGACGACACACACGCTCGTGCACGGTAAATAGAAAGAAAAAAAATCAAAAGGCGGCAAGAGGTGGGGCAGTGACGCGGGCCGGCGTAGAGGAGGGGCCCGCCAAATATAAGCTTAAGAGATCGTACGATGGACCACACGAAATTTCACTACGGACGGGACTGGTTTCGGAAAACGCCGGTCATCCACTATCTCTACCATCGTTCGAACGTCTTTTTTTTCACACCGGTTCACACGGTATCATGAAGTTGCTCGCGGTCGTGTTTCTGGCGGCGGTCGTCGCCTCGTCGACGGGTCAAACGCTCGAGGATTGTCTGAAGAGCGACAGCATATCCTGCGTGCAGAAGAGCCTCTACAGGAAGGCGAAGGAGTTCTTCGACAAGGACAACCTGGAACTGTTCAGTGGTGTTAGTCTGGTGAAGAACGAGGACGGTCAGGGAAGAAGCTCCAGAACTGGCAAGGAATTGATTTACGATCAGGAGATCGATGCTGCGAATAACGTTGCCGATAGACAGAGCGCTCTGGAGAATTTCGTGAGCGACGAAGCTGGTGAATTCCTTAGTGGACGTAGTCTCAGGGTAATTGAACTTTTTGAAGATCGAGTAGGTTCGTTTGAAATTGTTTGATTAATTATTTGTGTACGATAGATCAATCTGGCACCCACTTTCGAGAGGATCGGACAGTCGGCGAGAGCCATCAGCGATTCTGCACCGGAAGAGGTGCGCCAGGCTGTCAATGAAGTCGTTGAAGGTAAAGTTCGTTTGTTTGCTAATTAACTTGTTAGTCGGGTCAGTCGAAACAGCGGTATCTATACACATATGAACCAAACGCTCAAAACATACTTTAATTGACATTAAATGTTAACTTAAAAATAACCAACCGGTATAAATATCGTTCTAATAAGAGAAACGCTTTATAATATATATTAATTTGAAATTAATTCTGAAAACGCGATTACTTTAGAAATTTCGTCCACACAAGCGTAACGCACCTTGTTAAATTCTGCAGTGAAAACAGACGTATGTAGTACGGCACGCTGTAATTGCAATTATCGAAAATATTTTCTTGTACATTTTCCAGTTTATTTCGTGTCGGAGAAAATTGTTTGGACATTTGAAGCAAATGTCGCATTTGTGCAGTTACTGTCATAATGTCTATCATTATTTAAAGATGTTATTGTGAGGATTTCAATTTTAATGGGTCAATTTTATACTTTTAGCTATTGCAATAGAGTGTATTTATTCTTTTTGAATGAGACCATTCTACTTGCCCTTGTACGAGGCATATTTCTGTTAAATCTATAAATTCATAAGTGGAGCAGTAGTTAAACATTCAGGATACGTACATTTCGAGGCTGTTTTAATTTCAAAATCACATGAGGAAAAGAACGTGCATGAACACATTTAAAATTGGAAACGATATTTTAGGTTAGCAAGAGTGGTGCCCTCTGTTTCGCCGCTCTACTCAATTAAATTAAATCACACAATATTCAACACATTAATTTCTATCAAATCACACTAAACATTCATGTTTGGAGTCACCTATGTTTCCAGCAAACCATTGACCTGTATTCCAAATCATATCCCCGAATGATATGATCCTGATAAATAAATTATATGATCATAAGATTCTTCCATGTTTAATTGCAGGTCGAGGAAAGAAAAAGATCCTAAAATCGATCCTGCCTCTGTTAATCGCCGCTAAAGTGAAGATCGGAGCCCTGGCAACCCTCGCCTACTTCGCAATCGGACTCCTAGCGAAGAAAGCCATCATCGCATCCCTGATTTCGCTGGCGATTTCCGCTTTCATCGGTCTGAAGGCGTTGTGGGCGAAACACAATTACCACGAGGTGACTCCATACAACGGAGGATGGAACGGTGCCCCAGCTAGCGGGGGTTGGTCCGGCCCTGTCGGGGGCGGTGGCTGGTCTTCGGGCTCCTCGTGGGACGACGGGCACGGCTACGCGCAGAGTCAAGCGTACTCCGGCTACCATCATTAACCTTCCCCTTAGTTATTCTTCATCTTCATTCTCTCGCGTCTTCCTCTCTTCTCATCGATCCCCGATCGACACGACTGTATTTATTGTTTATTTATCCTCTGTTTAATAGTAAGCGGACCGACCGGTCCCCGTGTAAATACGTATATCATAATTAATCGTTACGCGTGTGGAAACATGTAGAGGCTAGTCGCGTGTCCGCTCGAGCTGCACGCGGCTACAAAGCGCAATTACACCCGCAGTTAATTATTTACGAAGCTGAACACCATCTAGTCCAGTACGATTTAGATGAACTCTGTTCCGAAGTGCTCTTACCTGAATCTTCATCATTTTTATATTGTAACAACGAAATACAATTTTTAGAAAAATAATAAAATCGTTTTCTTGCCCGAAATCCTGCGGCGAAAAGAGAAATCACGCCGACTTTCGAACCTTCCGAGAACCACCGAAACGGCCGCTTTTTTTTTTCTCTCTTCTCCGGCGAAATTTCAACGGCCTCGAAAGCCCGGCTCTCTCGATCTCCGCGAAATCGAGCCGACCAGGACGAGATGGAAATGCCAGATGGCTGCACTACTCGAGGGGAAAGTGCACCGACAAGGTGCACATCCGGTCGTGCGAGACGCTCTTCCTGAAGACGGAGGTCGAGACACGGCTCGCGTTCGTTATTCTTAATCGGGTCGAGGGGACGGACATTCTAGTAAATCTTTCGACCGGTGTCCTTAAGTCCCAGATTGCGGGAAAATGAGCGACGCGAAAGGAGGTTGACACGGAATTGCAGTTTCTTCCGGAGCGATTTGCTTCGGGGCCGATAGTAAAAATTCTTTTTGTGAGGATAATAGTTCGTTTCTGGGACGTTCGTTCGAGGTGTGAATGCGAAATAGGTGCTTTACTGGGGATTTCTGGGTAATTTGGGAATTTGAGTGTGGATGATTTGGGGATTTGGAGAATTAGGGACTGTGGGTTTAGGGATGTGAAACGTTATAGAAGATCTTTGGGAATTTTATTTGGGCATTTGGACATATGTGATTTACGGAATTTTGGGGTTTAGGGATTCAAGGATTCAAGGATTTAAGAAATTACGGTTTTGGGGATTTGGGGATTTAGGGATTTAGGAATTTTGGGAATGTGAGGGTTGGGAATTTAGAGTTTTGGAGATTCGAGTACTAGGAGGTTGATAATCTCGTTATTTTTATTATTTCATTATTCTTTTTATTTTACTTTTGCTTCGGGGTTAAGAATTTAGGGATCTAGAATTGACCTAGTAATTAGACAAGTTAGTGAACAGTCAGACATAAAAAGCTTGACCAGTTAAAGGCATGAAAATAAAAAGAAAGATATGAAAATAATTTCTGCCACTTTGAAAATATTGAAATTTGCCCACGTGGCACGTGATAATTACAAAAACCATCGAGGAATGTACTGATTGGTACACCTGAAAATGTTATGTTATAGAACGAAGGTGAAACGAATCAGTACAGCAAGAACGTCGGTGTCACGGCTCGTTAGGTTTGTCGGTACCGCGACAGGATCGCGATGGCGTCCAAGTAAAAAAAAGATGCGGTATTATTTTGAAAGGAAGAGGAGACTTTCGTTAGTGGCGAAGTAACGCGCGGAGGGACGCGGTACATTAATCGTGACTGGATATTCAGACTTGTCCTCTACTCTTTTATTTCACTCGATCTTTTTTGTACGTGTATACAATCAGACACGTGGTCCATGAAACATTGAAACCGAAATATTTCTATTCACAAATAAGAACATAGGTAAGAGAAAGTTTAATCCCTTTGTTCTGGTACTTTCATAGAGATTTTTAATCGGGGATATAAGACAAAATTTCCTTTTGAGTGGTTGTTAATGTATAGATTAATGTGGCTGTAGAGGTTTGCGAAAGTAAGTAATATTACTTTGCGATGATTGATTAATGTATTGATATTCAGACCAACAAATATCAGATCTAAAAGTCCAAGTACTTCCAATTGAACCTAACCTTCCTGAATCGTAACCGAACCAAAATCGCAATAAATATTAAAGTAACGCAACCGCGTTCGCCGGATCCATTTCAACGAAGTATCCCGAAGAGTTCGAAACCAAACATTTTCGTGCGTTGACATTTACACGGGCCGTCGACCTCGTAAATCGTGCGATCCCGTGGAACGTCTACGGGAACTCGGACAGAAAAATCGGAACGCATCGGTCCGTTAAACGTGCAACGTAAAACCGAGGCAAACATCTAGCAAAAGAATATAACCGAGAAAGAAAATGTCATGAAAATTGGCGCTGCGCCCCGCATCGCGAGTCCGATGAATAGAGACTTTCTTTCGGTATTCACAAAAGCGGAATTTCACCATGGCCGAGTGCTCCTATCTCATTATTAGAGAGTCGTAAAAGCACCACGAGTCGCCTCGTATCTGAATCTCGGTACGGTTCTCACGTCACGATTAGTAGCCGGCAGTTTCTCATGCGTCGCTGGGTTACTAGATTCCCCTGCGTCTCCTAGTGCCTTACTATCGATACATCGTTACCATGAGCAAACCCTTACCAGGGTCGCGTGATTCCAATCACGTGGACCTGGTCAAATCTGGTAAAAGCGACACGGATTCTTTCGTTCTGTTCCCGAACGAGTCTGGAAATTGGAAAGTTTTGCGAAACGACGCTCGATTTTCTGTCCGTCGAAACGGGGTTAACCGCGTTACCTGGGACGCGTGTTTCGGTCTATTGCGTTCGGTACAGGGGAGAATCGATATTACTCGTTATGCATTGTATACATAAATTTCCGGATTCACCACTTTATGGGACTATTTACATTTCAAGAAACTACTACTTTACTATTGGTTTTCTCAAACATTAGCATTCTTTTTGTGATACCTGAATTTCTGGTTTTTCGAAGATTTATAGTGCACATCTCAATGTGTAAATCTTTGCAACCTTCTACATTATTTATACAGAAAGTTCCTAACCTAACTGCAGCGCAATTGTCAGAAAATTGACGGGAAAACGACTATAACTAGAAACATTTGTCATAAACTGAACAGGAATTCATTTGTACTCCTGACAACTTCACGGGTGCATCCATCAGCAACTTCATTTTGTGTATGAGCACCTGACAGCTCTATTTGAATGTCTGATGCTTTACTTGCACACCTAACTCACTTGTATACCTACCAGCTGTGATTATGCACCTAACAGGATTGATAGCACTATTTGAATATACACCTAACAGCTTCATGTACCTACTAATGATTATGTACCTAACAGAATTACACCGAATAGAATTAATTTTATTCACCTACAACTCTATAAGCTACATGTCCGTGCAACAGTGTCATAGAGACAAGTATCAATCAATATCCTGAAAAGAAAATCAGAACGAAATCCGGAAGTTAAGGATCGCGTGCTTCGGTGTAATTTCGTGACACGCAATGCGTACGCCATGGTTTCGAAACAATGGCGAACCGACCGTTACTCTTTCCCGCGGTTTCGTTCGCGTTAGTGTCTCAGATTCGTCTGCTTCTATCCGATTTGGCCTCTGTGAACCTCTTCCTTGTGCACGTGTACTTTCGATGACCGAGCATCTCGACTTTCAGCGACTTTCTTGATCGACCCGAAAGTGTGCTGCTACCTCGGCAATATTCCCCTCGCGTCACCTCTTAACCTTTGATTCCACTCTTCTCTATCTTACTCGATAGTGCACGATGTCTTCTTCTTGTACTCTATTCTGACTAGAGTATTTTTTAATATCTTGAAATTTGAGACACGTGATTATTGTGATATGAAGCAGTCTGGTATAATCTATTTGAGCAGTATGAGCTGTTTGAAATAAATGTGGCATGATGGGGTTCATTGTCAAATGTGGTCCATTTTGAGGAATTAAACATTACTGTTTATAGTGTGTAATTCCTCGATCCCTACATCTTCAAGTCCACAAGTAGAAAAGCAACCTTCACAAGTTTATCACCGTCAATCTCATACTCCACTCTTATATTTTCACTTTGAAAAAAATAAAAACTTGCATCTATCAGAAGATATAAAAAAAATTGTTAATAAAAGCGATTATGTCGAGGTACTAATGGTGGTGGTATACGTTCGCTTTTGTTCACGCGCACGCGTGTGTCGGCACGTAAACGCTGTTCGAATCTTCGAGCAGCGTCAGGTGGATGATTTAGCCCGGGGCGACGTTCGCTCTCGAGGACCGGGCCCGATCTTGATCCCCGAAACCGGCCCCGGAGAACGTCTCGTCAGAAGTTCGAGAGGTGCAAGAAAGACCGAATCGAGAAAGAAGGGAACCGATCGAGATGAGGACAGGTGGAGGTGCGAGGTGAGACGAAACAGCCGAAATGAACGCCCGGCACTCGACCCAGTTGTAAATGGGTGAGCGACCCCGTTCCCCTGATAATATCTCGCGTCCATCATCTGCCGATGAAGGTTTCCGATGTTGCTTGCGCACAATCGTGCGATCTATGATCGTACGCAAAACGATTCGCGCTTCTGAACCGACTGGAAAGTCCTAACATTCGATTCGTTTGGACGATTAGTAGGCTGCAGATGGTTGCCAGATGGTTCTAATTGAGTTATTTTTTAATGTTCGATAAATTATCTGAGGAGATATGGTATCCCTGAACAGAATATTCAATTTGTCCTCTTTTTGGTTCTAAAGAATTTCATGTTGGCTTGACACGTTCATCGAACGATTAACAATAACCTTATTTTCCGATTTGATCCTCCTCAATTTCATGTTATTTGGTGAAAGTGCAGTTTCAAATTTGTCATCTCTGAACTATGCGCGAAGAACCGACAAGAGGCTAACTGTTCTTCAGCACCGAAATTATACTCCCTTGGAATTTGACGAAACGTTTACACCGATTTAAAGGATTTTGAGTATAAGAAGATTAGTGCACATATACCACTTGCTCAATAATTTTATTTCCAAGTTAAGTACCTAATCCCAATTCAGTTTGTTAGTTCTGTCAAGTATACTAGATAGCTATTTGAAATCGTAAATAAAGCGCCTAGAGTTCCAAGTGTGTCGTAAGGAATTCCATGGCATTAAAGTCAGATAACTGTAAGCAGCGGACGAAGATGGGCAGCAATAAACAGTTGCGCGACTTTAGATATCGCCTCTAGAACTTGACTGCAATACGAATCTAACATTGAAGTATTTCCGATTATGTTAATCCGAACGATACCTGTAAACAGACGATCATAAATAAATTCGGTTCTAAATATCATCCTCAAAGAATTTAACGACATTAAATCCGTGGATAACTGTAAGCCTCGGACCGGTCTGGGTGGCAGATTTTGAACAGCGACACCTCCAGAGAATCCTACGATTTCAACGCAGGTTTCTAATTGGGTTACATCCCTCTGACCGTGACATTGTAACGCTGTCGACCGCGAAGACCTGTCAGAATCGCGAAAGGGATCCATTCGAAACACTTTCATGGTAATAATAGACGAATCGCCGAGTGACACGTGAAGTCATGCGAGAAATCACAAGGGAGTACACTTCCCCACGACCTCCGAGTAGATTTCCCTCGATCGATGTGATTCGAAGAGGGGTCTACCTCTACCATCGAACCTTAACGGAGACCGAAGTAGGTCTGCTGCACGAGGAAACGAGGACCAGGTGAACGCGATGGGCACCAGAAAGAAAATGCAAGTGCGTTTTCTAGCCTTACCTTCAAATTTGTCTTCTGAGACAGCAAGTTTATGCTTAGATACAGACATTCATAGGTATCAGAGGATTTCGACACATTTGGACTCAGTCGGTTTCAAGATTAGTAGGTCTGAATATCAGCTGTGTGTTTGAAGATTGGATGTAGGTCTAAAGATGTAGGATGAAGATTGTAGGCAGCAGATTAATATTAGCTTCAATATCAACTTTGGGCTTCAAGGTCAAGTTCTAGGTAGCAACTTGAAGTTACGATGCTCTGTTAGTTCAAATTTTGACACTTCATATTTATGAAGATTCACATATTGTCCATATGTGGATAGCAAACCTGTTAAGCGATTTATTGTCAAAAATCCGAGATAATTTATAGGCTATAACATAGAGTACCAAGTACCCATGTCTAAGCATGAGTAATACCAAATTTTCTAATGTATGGTGACTTTAAGTGTCACTCGCACTTATGACTAGCGAGATTGTACGCCTGGAGGCAGAGTTGACAGCAAACAAATTTCTCCAGTGTCTATAGACAAAAACAACGAGGGTTAACTCAAACGAACAAGCTACGTAAGAAAACGTATTGAAAGGCATAACAAAGTTAAGATTAGCCAACCCCTTTTGGTATCAAACGCACATTTTTTGTTTGCTGAAAGATTCGAGAAAGGAGAGGGATGACAAGGAAGGAGTAAGGCCCGTATCGTAGAGAGGGCCCGGAGGATTCGATCGAAGAGAGGGGTGGAGAGAGAGGAAGTGGAGGAGATAGAGGGGATGAGAGCTCGAGCGAACTCTCGGTGGCCCGTGCCCACGAGGTCTCCCCTCGTGCGATACTTCGGTATAAAAGCAAAGCAACCTCTTTTGGATGTAACACACGAGGCTCGATCGACGCTCATCCTGGCGTCCACGTTCACCGGCTGACAGCTACGAGTGCGCACAGGATATACAGCTTCTTACAACGGCCAATAAACACCGGTTCCTGTTTGACATACGAATCGGTGATACATTCGGAACCATGAACAAGTACTTTGTGAACGTTCTGTGGCTACTTCCGGTGCTGGTCGTGGCGCTGCCGGCCAACGACAAGCCCGGGAACGAGAACGACCTGATGGCGACCATCTACAGCGACTGTCTGAAGAAGGAGTCCATCAATTGCATCAAGTACAAAGTATTTTCCTACGTGGACAAAATGTTGGCCGATAAAGAGGATATCACGTTGACCGACGGCATCACCGTGGTGAAGACATCGAACACCGAGGAAGGAGCACCTAGGTCGGTTTCTTTTTGCGAGAGAAATGTTTGCTACGATATTGTGCTCCGGGGGATTCGCTCGTGCATTTGTCATTAATTTCTACGTGATTTTGCAGATCCATCGAGTCCAGCGACTTGGATACACTGTTGTTCGATAGACTGGGACGGTTCCTGAGGACCCACACGGTCAAGGTTGACCTGAAGGGTACCGATATACTCGGCGCCATTGAATCAGCTGGACGCAGCTTCGAGGACTTCACTGACAATGCTGTCGAGAGTCGTGGCAAGAAGAGTGAGTATTCATTATTACAAGTTTATTGGACATAAGGTTATCGAGATCAGTCTAAATTATTTTTACATCGAGAGTTATATTATTGTCGCAGTACAAGTTGCATGTAAGATGTCATTTAATTTGTCTTTCAAATTCAACTTGATTCGATACTTTGCATAGGAAGATATTTATTTATTGTTCATGGGAAAATTAGAGCAAGTTTAAATGATAGTATGTTCATATTGGTAGAAATGAGGAGAATATTTTTAAAAAATTATTTTATTATATTGAATTTATGGTAATTGTCACACAAAGTCATCATGTACAATTATAAAATTTAATCATCATACAAACTGATTGAGATATGACATATCTGTCTTCTCATTGGAATTTTCTAACATTAAGTTCATAATGATAATAAGTGATCATGAAGGGTGTCACGAACAAGGATATCAACAACAGTTGAACAGTATATGTAGTACATCAGCAGATAACATCATCAAATTTCCCCGTTGACCCCCATGGCAGTGAACGCGTTAAAGCGTCACACGATAGCGACCTAATCTCTCATCTTTCCACCTCAGATTTAAAAATTATTCCTCCGCTTAATTACCCATACAGTTCTCGGCCAACTGTCTCTGTTAATTATGGAGAACAAAGTGCCATTGAGTAGTTCGATGGATCACGTGAGCAAGCAATTGCTCGTTGATAATTAACGCGAGGAACGGGTTAACCGGGATTCGCTTTGTCGGAGTTGCATGCGAGTTCCCCGGGTCCCGTGATCGTTCTATTCAACGACAACGATGACGACAACGCCGGGGAAGCTGGTCTCGAGACGTTGACCCACTCAGGAACTGGTTCCGCTTCCCCTTGAAACTCCTCGAGCGAGGAGAGGGTTACACGCGAGGTGAAAGAGAGACGAACCTACGGAGATCTCTCGCCGCGCGAGATTTTTGACATACTTTCCTTCGTGCACGGGGTACTTCGCCTTGACCTTCGCCTATTCCACTTCGAGATCCTACGGCATCCTGAGAAAGGTCGGGTCGCTTCCCAGTCGTGGGAATTCTTCCGTTACTCGCATTGTTTATTTCTGTACCCTGAGAGATTTTATACATACTCAATTACCGAAAAGTTAGTAAAGTTAATTCAAGGGAACGGTACCTGAGATCTTTGCGACCTGATGTTTTCATATTTCTTTTGGAAATGTTGCAACATATCTTTTCTGGGTCTCCTCTGGAACTATTGCTACATTCTTTTTGAGATTTCTGAGGTTTATTAACCTCTTCGACTCATGTCCTGTAGCAGACATGTAGCATGTCGAGCAGACATAATCCTGAAGACATTTGCGATACTGCTGTTCTTTAGTTGTAGTCAGAATTATATCTCAATATTTGTGGTTCGTAAGATAAACTTTGAGAGGTTATGTCTCAACATGTTCAATAAGTATTCTAAGAAATTATCCACGTAGCTTTTCATTTGCATGATTTTTCAATTTTGAAAAGTTCACAATGTACATTCGACAAAATACAAAACTTGCATATGCTATTTCAAACAGCATTTAAGTACCACATTATAGCACAATTTCGCAAACTAACAGAATATAATAGTATGATGCAGCGAGGAAGTGGAACAGCGAAATTGTAGATTAGTGAAATAATAGAGTGGAGAAGTACAGTAGCAACGTAAACTTGCAAAATAAAATGGAACAACGGTAAATGAACGATGGTAGAATAGTAAAATATAAAAATAGCAGAGCAAGAAAAGAAATAATAAGGCACTAAAATACTCTGACCACGAATAACCTTGTCCCACAAAATGCAAGTTCCAACTATTACAAGAATGTTCCATTACCATATAATTTACATTTGTCGATCACAAATGATGCCTAAAGAATTACAATAAAATTAGAATGAAAGTATTTATCAATTATCTTGTACAATTACAGAGAAGGCGCAGAAGATACTGGGTCCCTTGATAATGGCCCTAGCCCTGAAGGCGGCAGCCCTTCTGCCCTTGGCGTTGGGAGCCATCGCAGCCATTGCAGGCAAGGCTCTTCTCGTCGGTAAAATCGCGTTGGTGATCTCAGCCATCATCGGACTGAAGAAGTTGCTCAGTTCAAGCGGAAAGCACGTGACATACGAGGTGGTGTCGCATCCTCATCACAGCAGCAGCCACATCGTGAGCCACGACGAAGGTCACGGTGGTGGCGGTTATGGTGGCGGTGGCGCCGACTACGGTGGCGGCGGCTACTCCGGCAGCAGTGGCCACGGCTGGGCAAGAAGTTTGCCTCAGGATGCCCACGAAATGGCCTACCGTGCTCATCAACCTCAACCACAAGCATGAAGAATCTCCTAGAGAGAGTTCCGATGTCCAGCGTCTCACTTTCCTCTTATTCTCTTCTTCTCTTGACCACTTTTCATCTCGTTTCTTTCACTCTTCCACTTCCTTTCTTGCTCTCTATTTTATACGTATTTATTGTTCCTATCCTCTTCGACTCTCTATCGCTCCCTCTCGATCAACGACGAACCAGTACCTCCACGAGATACTCGTTCCACATGTATAGCGTAAATTGTTATTTATTCATTGCGCCTAACGCCTGTTCTAGTATTTATTTAATTTTATCCGTTCGTGTGCTATTGTTATTGCCTCACATTGTTCTTTGTAATAAAGAGATGACGAATGGCGCGTTGCGTCTTGTCCCAAAGAAAAATACATCATTCACATGCGTCAGACATACTACGCCCATAGGAACACGTAAGCAAGTTTCCCATAGGAAGTGGAGGAGGTGGTTAGGCTCTCCATGGTCCTTCCTAACTTTGGTCCATAGGCTCTCCTCGAGGTCTTTCAAGGTTCTTCCTGCATCCACTGCCCTTCCCTCTTGCATTCCTTTAGGTCTCCTTCCCCTTGGATTCTCTTAGAGACCCTTTGAGGATCTCCTTGATTTTTTCAAGGTCTCCTTAGATTCATTCAAGGCCTCCTAGGTTCTTGAATTTTCTTAAGGTCTCCTATCCTTTGGATTTCCTCATGGTTCCATAAGTCCTTAGATGCCTTCCTACATTGTCCTTAGGTATTCTCAGAATTGTCCCCACCTTAAGGATCCCTTAGATTCTCCTCAGATACCTCTCAGCTCTGAGCCCTTAACATATCAAGAAGTCTAGTACACCTTCCACCAATTACCTCCTCCCAAATGTCCCCTCGTCTAAAAAACGCCACCAATCGATTCGACGGCTCCAATTACCCGCAACAGTACTTTCCTGCGATATCTATGAAAACGAGTGAAAGTAGTATACGTCGGTGCATCCGATAGCCGAGCAAGATAACGTGGGCAGGTAAAAACAACCACGAAGGTGCATTTCGCTGGTTACAAGTAGAAAGTACATATCAACGGTAGCTCGAGTTAATTATAACGTGCCGAGAAACAAGTCGTGAAACTTGAATATCCTACGGGAAACGTTTCGATTATGACGTTCCTGAATGGTTAATGCCCCGGCAAATTGATGACTCCGCGTCCGACATTGCCACTACTGACCTAGCTACGTCGATCGGTCATTTAATGGCTCGTAAAAGCCGGCGTCTCTTTTTCGCGAAGCACCTTCATTAGTCGCATAGATTGCAGAGAAACCGGATACCGTGAACTTCAAACCGGTAACCTGCATACCGTGAATAATAATGCTCGTCGAACAATAACGACGGCGAACGAGTGACTCGTGACGGGGGCTCATCAACCGGAATCGCGATGCAGAAAATGACCATCGAGATCGTTGAACCGGAAATCAGAGTTCCGTAACCCCGGTGGCGCTTTCGCTAAAAGGATCATTTTCACGGCACGTACGCGATTTCTCGGACGTCGCGAGTTTTGGGTGATCCGAGTGTCCTCGATCCCGTCAGAATTTGTCGAATCATCGACGGTGGGACAGAAGATGGCTGAGAAAGAAAAGAAATCGAAGCGTAACAGGGCCAATTCCCCACCGAAATTTTTGTCTTGCCTCGGTGCCTTCCGACGCTTCACTGCGCTCCTGAACCTGAACATTAAGAGAACCGTATCTCCCCTGACCCCCATACCTACGCGGAGGCCTACGTATCTACGTGTAACGTGTTTTCACTTGGTGTGACCCAGTTACACTGGCGCGCCGCTATCGGCCAGGACGAAAATGGCAAGGATGCGGAGGTGCCGCAGGATAAGAGGGAAACGCTCGGAACCGGTCGATAGATCGGCTAACGGTACACGATTCGATCAGCGACGTTTCTATTTTTATTCTCCTCGCATTCGAACCTCGTTTCGCCCAATTCTCAACGCCAAATTGCGGTACCCAGGATTCAGGATCCTTTCGATTTCACTGTTATCGATAAAATGGCGAACAAAAGGACTCGGCACGTGGGCGAGTACGGCAGCTTCGGCCAGCTCGATGTGGTCAGACCGGTCGCATCGAACGAGTCGAGCAAGGGCGAGGACGTCGCGGCTCGAGTAGCGAAACGATTCGTCGGAATCGCCGGTTTGATCGTCGAGGACTGGTGGGGTCCTGCCAGCCGAAGGGGGGAACGAATTCCAGGGCCTGGTTCATAGGAATTCTGCTCTCTACTCTTCCGTTCCCAGGTGGTTAACCAGATCCTCTCTAAAGTGATCCTTGGCAATGAAAATGCTCCCACAATGGTGGTGTTCGTAATGGCGGCGACGGTGGGGAGAATATCGCCAGCCACGCACACCTGACCAGATATATAGAGCTAGGGCAGGGCTTCCGTTACGGACAGTCCAGTTTCAGTGCTCTCTTGTACGCACGCATCTCGCGGCGTTGAATCGTGGTGGTCATTTGTCCATTAATCCCATTGAAGGGCCGGAAGAAGATTCCCATCGAATCGCGCGATCCATTCTGGTAGGTAGAAAGTGCCTTCGGGGATTTAACGACACTATGATATAATAAATTCGTACGATTCTAGGTTGCCAAAAGATGAAACGCATCACCCGCTGTTACGCGTTTCTGGCTCTGGTGGCAATGGCCTCGGCAAGGTCGGCCGAGACCAACCCGACGAGCAACTCCATTAACGAGGAGGCCAGGTCCGCCGTCAACGGCAACGTGTTCGGGGACCTGCGGCAGATGTACCAGATCTACAAGGAGTGCGCGGACGAGGACCTTAGTCCCTGTCTGAAAGTGAGACTGCTATCGGCCATCGACAGGGTGTCCCGAAGTTCCCAGTTGAACGTGGCCGACGGGGTCACGTTCGTCCAGGACGATCCCATTTCCGAGGTGGAAGCCCCCAAGTCGTTCCAGGAGATCGAAGCTAACCTCCCGCGAGCGTTGGACGACAAGGAGGACGCGTTGAACACCATGATCTACGACAAGATCGTGAAGTTCTTGCAGAGTCACACGCTGAAGCTGAAACTGCCGAACGTCGAAGAGCTGCAACGCAGTCTGGTGGAGGAAGGTGAGGTTTAATTGCCCGTAATCTGTGTCGATGTTCTCGGTTGAGCCCAATCGGCGCAGTCATCCGAAATAATGATCCCGTTTTCCTAGTCCAGTAGACCGAGTGGCCCACTCTTTAAGATTATTCATCTAAGACGTACTCTGTTTAGGTCGCAAAAAGAAGAAGAACATGAGCGGCCTGCTCGCCATCCCTCTGCTGATCGGAGGTACCCTGGTACCCTTGGCTTTAGGCGCATTGGCCCTTTTAGCTGGCAAAGCGTTGATCGTCAGCAAACTGGCGCTGGTGTTGGCTTCCATCATCGGTCTGAAGAAGTTAGTGTCCGGCGGCGGCGACCACGGAGGACACGAGGTCGTCCAGGTCGCCGGCGGGCACGGATCGAGCGGGTGGGCGAGATCGAGTCACGACCTCGCCTATTCAGCTTACAAGCCGGCGTCTACCTAGGGAAACAATGGCACGGAAGCACGTTTCAATCTCATTAGACTTCGCTTTCACGAAGCGTGATCCTCGGGCGTCGCTTTCCTCCTCGATCGTCTTCATCCTCGCGACCACTCCGTCCCTTTCGACGCCCGGCTTCTCTCGCGAGCGTAGCTCGATATCATCCTCAGTATTTATTGTTCAGCGCCCAGCTGCGAGCCAGCTTATGTATATTTATAGATACGAAAATATATTAAGATTAACACGTTTGTATCGGCGTGATGCCTGCGCGTTTTTGTACCCTTCCAAATTACAGCTCCATCGAAAGTAACGGAGAGAAATTAGAAAATGATTTCCTCGCGAGGCGGAGTGATTATCGGTCGATGCAGGCCAGGAGAGCACGCGTACTTCCGCCTTCTTCCGAGCTGAGTCGCGTTACCTACATACTGGAAACGCACGAACACCTTACGCACTTGCCGGGGACCTGGAAGCTTAACCGCGTGTGCGACGCACACACACGGATCAGACACATCAGGAAGTAAACCAGGCCGAGCTGGCCGGCCAGGCCAGTCAGCATCCGCGCTCAGCCTTTTCAAGCTGCGCCTAACACTCTCTACCGTTCCGGAGAAAAAGCTGTGTCTCTTTCTTCGTCGTCTTTCCCCACCTCCTCGATCGGTCTCCCTTCCACCTGGAGGTTCATCGATCCTCGACAACATCTTGGGTCAGGTGGTCCCGTTCCGAACGATTCTCCGCCCTTCTAGAGACTTCCGAAAGTCTTCACCTCCTTTTTTCTATCGACTTCCAGCCGCAAACGCGCCGAGGACGTCGAACTATCGTTTGATTTTCTCGGGTTAGAGTTTGGAAGCTGTGGTTCGGAAGTGGGTCGAAGCGACTTCAAGTGGAACGCCGAATCGGGACTCCGTGGTAATTAATGGTAATCGGCTCCGAACTACGGGTTTTCAGCGGGTGTTCCCGATTTCTTTTAACTCGTGGAAGGAGTTTGACACGTGGATGTGTTAGATCTCGAGTCTGGCAGATTTTTTGTCTTTTGTGGAACGACTTGCCGCGAAAGCGTTATGGTTTGTAGATCTGAAAGCCGTGAAAAGTGCAAGCAGATTCTTCGAATTTTCGAATTTCTAAACTTTCAGATTTCCACATCTTCATGTTCTTAAATTCCATAATTTACAAGTCCCTGTCCTTAAATTCATCTCATAAAACAAGGAATGGTCCATTCATGAAATCATTAACGCAGTCTATTAATGAACTTTTCTATACGATTGACTGTGGAGTATGAATAATGAAAGTTGTGCCATAATTAAGAGAAAACAGATAGCACTTTTTCCAATTTCCAGTTGCTGTTAACCTGTTGAACGTGTTCAAGAAAGATGACTAACAGAGAGGACTTCAACTGATATTTATTTCTCAATTGAACTATAAAGTAATAAAAGAAGAGAGTACAAATCCCTCGAGTCATAAAACCACCATTTAATTTTCCCAGCTTCTGAAATTTTAACCAATTCTAAGTCTAGCAAATTACCGATATTAACGAGGGACTGGTAATTTTAATCTCTATACAAGGGTGTATAGAAGACGAGGAAGGAATCTTGAAGCTTTGCTCCATGGGGGCCTTGACCTGACCTCGATCTTCGTTCGAGTTCACTCTCGCCGGCGTCGTCGAGAGGAAAGTGTTCCATTACCGCGTACAAACTCGAACGCGCTTCATTGTACAACCACAATTAGTATTTTGGTCCAATAGTTCAACAAGAACGTCTATAAAACTTGAACGCAACTCTGACATTTATTTCTCATTCGGTGCCATCTTCCTTAGGTTAGCTTGCATCTTATGAAATTCAGTTCTCTTTGCAATAGTTATCTATCATTAAAAATTATTTTGATTCCAGTCACTTTTAGTGTCTGAATAATATGAGACTATAATCTTATTGTATCTTGCATCTTAGGTTTGTATATCTTTGGTCTGCTATTCTAAAGTTTCAAAAGTGACCTAGTACATTCCAGCTCTGTCCACATATGAATCCACATATGCAATCGTGTCGAATTATGTCAAAGTAACAGTTGTACAAAACCTCTACCATATTGATCAGATCATCAAATTCTACGAACAGAAATATTTTTTCAAAGAGATGAAATGACTTTATCCCCGTTTCGTGTTTGATCGAATACGTATTCCAGCGATGATTCCGTCTAGTCGTCACGTGTTGCACGCGCGTTCGTGACACGAATGTCCGATTATTCGATGGAGCTCTCTGTCACGGGTCTCGCCAAAAAGAAGGATCAAAATCGATGTTCGTTAGTCGGTCGGATCAAGATCGAGTGAAAGTCCTCCGCGTGTAACGTCGGCGATTCTGCGTTCGTCTTCCTTTTATTTCGTGTTCTTTTTCATTGATACTCGAGAGCAGACACTTTCGATTTACGCGGTAGACGCACGTAGCTTGTGACAACGATTTTCTTCGGTCAATTGCCGTATTAGAATTTCAATCGATTCTCCAGACGTTCTTGCGGTAGAAACGAGTCGATGCGGTACGACACACTTTGTGGCGAATTATTAACTCGATTGACACTGTAGAAATTATCAATATGGCAATATGGTAATTGCGTATTAGCTTGAATACGTTCGTATGGACATGTGCCAGACACGTTGCAATTGCGATCGTACCATTCATAGGTAAAATGGCTTTCTACTCATTCATTCCTCAAGATAGGATTCGAGACTGCAAATAAGAAGTTCATTGCATCTTATGTTCTAAATATTTAGTACTTTAAAAGCAGTATACTTCAAAATTTCTGAAAGGTTTTCTTTTACCATGAAATGTGGATGAGTTAGACACATACGAATAAGTTCGAACTACAAATCAATTTGTACTGAATCGACAAATCTAGAGAAAGTCGCACGGTATCCAGTTGACGGGAAATAACTCTATCATCTTTTTCCTGCATATACATTTTTCTAGGCGAGACGTCTTCGGGGTCACATCGAGGCGCGGCCGCCTGTTCTCCTTGAGGAGGTCTGGCGCGAACCCAACTCGTCCACGCAGCACCACGGACATTCCATGAAAAACCGTTAAACGTTCCTCGCGACTGTCGTACGAATACATTAATTTCGAAGGAAGAGAAGATACGACGGTTTTACTGTTTGTCTACGCCCCGATGCTGATCAATGGGAGGCTGCGAAGAGAATCCTGGAATGTGGCTTCCGAAGGGTCTTGCCTCGAGCGGCCATTTATCGATCATGAAACGTTTGAAATTTTGACACTTATTGAAATATGCAGTTATGTTCCATATTGTTGAAGGCTGATAATACTTTTGTTTTGAAGTCAAAGTTTCTTGATCAACTGAGTACTCTCATATTGGTCAAATAATGAAATAACAGAATCGTCTCATTCATCAAATAATTTAATAAGTGTCCCTGCATATCGGTCCAATACTTCAATAACTATACTTACGATCACATAATCTAACTAAATAAAATTCCGAATAAAACTTTTTATGGAACACAATTTGAATACCAAAGTGATCACTTACGACCGACCTCACAAAACGAAAATGCTCCTCCCGAAAGTATCTCCTTGACCATGAATTACAGTTATCGAAACAAATCGTAGAGTATCGCAGTTCGGATTACGAACGACTGGTAAGTATGACGTGCCCCGAATGAAATTCAAACGACAGGAATTTCGATGGTATGCGAGTTTTACGAATAGCTATCGTTCTCCTGTGGATAGGAGGTCGCGATCCGCCGCGACGAAGAAAGTTGCGGAGGCGTCGATCGAAGCATCTTCCACATAATACGAGGCCTTATTCGCTTGTCGAAAGGGAAATCGCGACACGGTTATCGTCCTTCGTCCTCCCGGAGGACGAAAACAATTTTCGACAAAAGCAATCGCGAAACTATTATACTTGCCGACAAAATTAGGCTCTTTGGGAATGTAATTAACGTCTCACCTTTCGAAAACCATGGACACGTTTACTTTTGAGTTTCGGTGTTAATTTCGGGAGAAAGGATTGTAAACGCAAGAGAGCAACTCGAACCCACGGGATATTTATAGAACGATTTTGCGACAACGCCGCGAGAATCCATTACGATCGAGTTCTTGGCAATGTGAATATCATTGACCCTGAATATTCGATTTCTAAATACACCTTGCGAGTCTCTCTTCGGGAACAAATATGGTACCAGAACGAGAAAGTAACCGAACTCTATGGAAATTTTTTACTCTCCGTGTCTATCAATCTATCGCTGTATTCCTCAAAATTACTGCAGAAATATCAAATCTTTGAACACTCCGTATTTTCTAAGTTTATATTACACAATTATCCTAAAAAGATAAATATCATTCATGTACGAGTTAGTCATACAATAAATATGCTTTTACCAGAAGTACCTGAAGCTGTAATCCACATGTCATACACCTAATCTAACTAATGGAAAAAGTATTGAAAGATTTTAGATATAGTCTCATTTCTGTGAATAGTTAGATGACCACTTCTAAAAGTCGGGATTCAAAAAATTACCTATTACTTTTAACAACGTTAAAGAGGTACCTAGTTACAATTTTATATGCTGGTCCATCTATTCATTGTGCAGGTTAAATAATAAATTAAGTTAAAGAACGAATTAAAATAAGTTAAAAAATCTTTTACCGGAAATACTTGAAGCATCCTCCCTAATATACCCTTAATATCGAGGCAGAGTCGGAAAAGGGTAATCTTCGGTTTTCCTCTCTCCGCAGGTGATCGGAGCGATCGGTGCGCGCGAGCGCACACGGGGCAGGTTGGAGCACCGATGTCCAGTGAGTCGCTCTCTCCTCTCCTCTCGTCGAGGACCGCGGTCGCGAGCGTGTGGAGGCGCGTCAACGGGAGACGACAGAGAAACACGGGACGCACCGTCTGGAGGAGAACCAATAGCTCGTATGGGTTGTAACCCAGCGGCAGGCGGTGGCCAACCGGTGGGGGCCATCAAAATTTCAAAAACGTACGCGGGCCCCTTTCGCGACGAGGATAAAAGGCAGCAATCGTGATTCTTTCGGCCAGTGTCGATACGATCGTCGCAGAGTAGTTAGCAAGGGAGGATCGATCAAAGTTCCGGTCGCACATTCTGTTCATTTCGGTTGAAAACATGTTCAAGTACGTGATAATCGCAGCGATCGTCGCTGCCGTCTCGGCCGCGCCCGCGACCCAGGACGCCGCTCGTCAGCCCTCGATCCTCGAGGATGCCCTGGACATTTACTCCTCCTGTTCCGGGGAAGAGGATATCACGGTGTGTCTGAAGCTGAAGGCGCTGAGTTTCGTCGATAGAGCCGCTCGGTCGGCGGATATCGAGGTCGTCGACGGGTTCAAGATCGTGCAGACCGAGGAAGCTAAAAACAGGTAAGCATCGAGGTGAAAGTGATAGACTTCGGGCATCACGCGGATTTTCTTTGCAGTCGCGCTGATAACGCGAGGTCTTTGAACGACATCGAGAGCAGCTTACCCACCGAAGTCGAAGCCAAGGAGGCTGCGATCGATAACGCTATTTTGGACAGAGCCGGCAAATTCTTGTCCACCCACACCGTCGAGCTGAGCCTCCCCGAAGAAGTGTCACGCTCTTTCGATGAAGGTAAATTTTAACTCAAAGATCAAACTTGTATCAAGGCCGTTTAACTTATGCGGATAAATCTCACAGCACGAGGAAAGAAGAAGAAGATCGTCAAATCCCTGTTGCCGATCCTGCTGCTCTTGAAGCTGAAGGCTGCAGCCCTCATCCCCATCGCTCTCGGTGCTTTGGCTCTTCTTGCTCTGAAGGCTCTCGTGATCGGCAAGATCGCCCTCGTTATCAGCGCCATCATCGGTCTTCAGAAGCTCCTGGCCAACAAGCACCAGAGTTACGAAGTGGTAGCTCATCCCGTTCACTCGTACGGCCACGAGGAGCACCATGACCACCATGGCTGGGCGAGATCGGCCTCCGATTTGGCGTACAACGCGTACAAACCATCCGAGTAGATCTCGGCAGTGTCACCTCTTCAACATTCTACCTTCGTTCGCCAAAGTGATCGTTCAGCCGGTGGCGATCACCGAGGGCTGCGCGACTCGACCCTGAAGACTTCACCACCTGGACCGGCGTTTCGAAACGCGAACTTTACGTGACTAGTGACCCAACGTGACGAACCGTGACGATAGACTCTGTTTAACAGTGAGGCTGTTCGATTTGACGATTTAGGGACCATTTATACTCGACCATTTTTATGTAAGACAACGGTGTTATAAACTCAGGGAAGTCTGGGTATCTGGACATCTTTCATTTGTGGATGTGTTCGCCATATGCAAATATCCATATGATCGGGTATAAATGGACCCTAATACGGTGACCACAGGACAGATACAGAATGGACTATAGGACTGTGAATGGTGGTAGTCGCGCAACCTTGAGCAACCGGTGCGGTAACCGTTCGATAGAACGATCTCCACAAGATCCCGGCCATAGACCTACAAATATAGACCTCTAAAAAGAGTCCCAAAGGAGAGCAAGTCCTAAAGGTTCCTGGGACCCAAGTCTATATTTTCTACGTCTATGGGTCAAACGCGGCCGGACTCGTAGTCAGTACCTGCACAGGGCCACCAGATTTCATCCAATGATTATTTATACTCTGCCCCGAAGGGGTTGCCATGTAACTTATCAAATTATTTATAAATAAATCTTAATTTTATACAAGCCTGCGTTATCCTCCATCTCCTAGAGCCAATTAACACCATCGGTATTTGTCTGTTCAATTTGTACTTTCTTCGAGTTTCTCCTCGCTTCTCGATGTTTTGACAGCTTAACGAGATTCACCGGAGGGATCTATGGATAATGAAGATGACCGGGTGCATCCGGTGTATCGGGCATACGAAATACGACAGAGGAAGTGTACTTTCGCTGCTGGCTGAGATCCTATTGTTTCGTCGCGTGTGAACGCCCCACGACGCGTATATAGTCGGCTGATCGCGGTTGGTAGATCAACAGTATTGTTTCGGGACTCGTTCAGCATCGTTTTATGGGGTCTCGTTGAAAATGAGTTTGCTGTGGGGTGACAGGGATGAGGAGTACCCTCGTTAGGTGAGGGTTCAGAATTTCGGGTCAAATTGGGAAGTTTACTGTACGTGAAATCTGAAAAGTGGAACAAAAGTGGGAGATGCTGCAGGACAAATTAAATATTTTTTAATTCAATAACATTTTAAAAATTCCGTCTTTTCAAAGTTCCAAGTTTGCAGATTATTATGTCGACTAGATATTTAAAAATTTCAAGTTCCAAATTTCTTCACTCTTAAATTTCCATACGGCTTAATTTTCGAATTACCATACTTCCAAAATTTATTTAATATTCAACCTATTAATATTCATATTTAGATTCCCGTTAATATCGATATTTATGTGAATACTCATAAATTAGGACCACGAATCTCACATGGTACACGCGTGTGCCATAAACTCTTGCCCCACAAATCCAAAGTATTTCCCACGCCGAATCAATGAGTTTAATTGATTCCTCTTTCCCGCAGCGGAACTTTCATCGGTTCACACGAAAACCTTATCAACTTTCACCGGCCATCTTCCCAACTTTATTTTCATCCGCTTTAAACCGCCGGAGGCTGGTGCGTCATGGCGATGAAACGCGAGTTGCGCAGCTTCTTCCTTCTAGTTTTCGTGTCCACGGGTATCACGGTGATCATGGAGCCCACAGAGGTGCCCATTTTGAACAACGATGACCCAGGAACGTTCAACGAAGCGTTCGGTTCGTGTTTGGCACGAAAAGAGTTCGGCACGTTGGAATGCGTAAATCGTGGCACTCTGAGTGCCCTTCAGTTATTAAACCAGGAAGATGATCTTGATTTTGGTGAGGTGCATTTGGAGAGGGCCGATGGGTATGGCAGAGAGCTTCTGGACTGGGATTATGACCCGAAGGACTTTGGGAATATCGTGAAAGCTGCTACCAGGTTGATGGAACGCAGGAGTTTGAAATGGAGTCTGGATAACGTGTATCCTGGGCTGCAGTTGCGTGCGGGACCCATGCTGAACGGAAATGGGATGCTGGAGTTTGTGATTGATGAGAGATCGGCTGGTTTTGCTGACAGACACGCTGGTCCAGGTGAGTTTGAGGATAAGTAGTTCAAGGATTTGGGTTAAATGTGATCCGTTCATAACTTCATTTGATTCTGATTCTTCAATTTTAAGTTTTTCTTTTGGATATTCTTCTTCGATATGTGGCAGTCTTTTGTTTGGGTATCTAATTTGAGTCGGAACATCGTTAAGTCTTAAATTTGGGTCATATTTCTCGGTGTATGATAATTAAGATACGTGGACATCTAATTTGAGTCAAAGTACCGTTGTTATTCCATAAATTTCGGTAATGTCGTATGATAGTCTTTAAGAAACGTGAGACTAATTTGAGCCAAAGTACCGTTGTTATTCCTCAGATTTGGGTTATGATATTTCTCAATATATAATACTTCGCTAGAAAGTTTGGTCACCTAATTTGAGTCAGACCATTACTGCACCATTATTACTGCACAGATATTTGTAGTTCTCAATATCCTGTATTAGAAAGTTTGGATAATTTAAGGTACCATACAAGTTTGGAAAGTCGAATATCTAACACTTAAAAATTCGAATGATTGACACCAATAGAATTTGTTTGAAGATGAAACGGTATTACCATGAAGGCCATAGTATGTTACCACTATGAAGAAAGTATCAGCATAGAAACGAACCCATCGTTTTCCAAGGTTCGTATCCTTGCTGAGTTACGAGTTGCTTTCAGCAACCACCTCCAGCAGGCAGCACAGTCAAGGCCACTCATGCTGAAGAATCATGGCGTCGTTTAACGCTTAGAACCAAGATTATTATTTAACAACCTAATTTATCTAAACTTCTACAATTCTTTACTTATCTACATCTTCAAACTTTTTAATTTTAAGTTATCCAAATTATCACTTTAGATGAAATTTAAGCTGTTTGAATTATATTTGAATTAAAATTAAATTGTCATATTGCTAATATCACAGTCAATAAAATTATGTATGTATCACATATATCACATATGATGTATCACAGTTAACAATATTATCACCTGACATCCACAGAGATTTTTAACTCCCTCTGCATAAATAACAAGAAAACTGAACCACATTTTTTCAGGAAGACAGCTGATGAGGCAGCTACTGATCCCCTTCCTCTTAGGACTCAAATTCAACCTGGCTGCATTAATTCCCCTGCTCTTCGGCTTCTTAGTGTTGCTCACAAAGAAAGCACTATTGCTAACCAAGATAGCACTCTTCATCAGTGGTCTTCTGGGTTGGAATTCGTTATTCTCCTCAGCCACTGCATCCCATCCTGGAACAGGGTTCTACACGTACAATCAAGAGCAGCCCGTTCCAGCTTTCCCTCATTTCGAGCAACAAAATTTTCATCATAGACCCTACAGAGGTTTTTACAACGACGAATATGAGCCGTATAGTCAGCACGTGATTAGGGAGGTTGTTGACGTTTATGAGAACTCGGAAGACAGGAAGAATAAACGGAGTGGGAAGAATTTTGCTTGGGTGAAAAATAGATGATTTGGAACTGATGAAGGATCATTTTGACCCAGAATTAAAATCTGGATGTATTTGAAGACTGAGTTAAAGATTGAGTTCTATTAAGATCTGCTTAATAATAGCTCTTCACTGTCAAAAGAGTCATACATGTTATGTTTAATCATAATTATCTTGTAGTAGCATATGTACTTGAAACGATATGCTTTATGCTTTTGAATAAAATTAGAAGAATTATTCAGTGCGCAACCACTTTTTCCTTCCCTTGAACCTCATCACACGTTCCATTTCCATTACTCGGAATATTTCTTCCCTCTTCTTGCGATGGAACCAGGATATCGTTAATAACAGCAAGGTTACGTGTGTGGTAGGTAAGTTTGAGGTTGAGTCAATGAGCTGCGACATTCGCGATTTTAGTGGGTGAGCAAAAATGAATGAGGTGTGAACCGGTAGCCTCGATCGCAAGAAAGCGAGCTATTCTAGAAATTATGGGGCTGGAATGAGAATAATTTCAGGCGAATTTTTGTAATTTTTAGCCGTTAATCTCAAATTATTGTGGCAATCATGAAATCGTTTATCACTCAATATTTTAGAATCTAGAAATATTGAAATTTTGGATCTTTGTGATTTTTCTCACCGCAAGTATCACGACGCACCGGGTGCGTCACTGTCAATTTCCACAACCGAAGAAATTTGACAATATCTTAATATTAAATAATGTGACATATCGGCAATAATTGTGACAATATAATTAATCCGACAAACGCGTGATCCTCTCGGTCGCGTAACTGTACTCGTTCCTCGGAAGAAGGAACGATGGCGACGCGTCCAGGAAATGCGTTTGCTCGTAAAAGCATTAGCGTTCATGGTCCCCTGATCGTTCGTGCCTCCACGTGCTCGCAACTGCTTATGTCAAGTGTAACGAGCAAGGTGAGCATACATTACCTTCGTGGGGACAGTCGACCGTAAAAGTTTGCTGTTTTCACGGCCCGTGGATTCCCATAGATCCAGTTCGTCTTCCGATTCGAGCTCTCTACACTCCGCTGATCTCGTCGAACATGCGTGACGGATGCTCTGCGTCATAACGGTCCGCCACTCTTTTGCAACTAATTCAATTTTATTCCCTTTACGATCGAATTGTCTTTCGCACGATCAATTTCACAGTAGTTAATCTTTAATTCGATGCAATTCGGTCATTCGATTTTATTTTAATATTGGTCAAGTCTTAGAGATTGAGTACTTCAAGGATGTTAATTTTTGTATGTACATTGTACAGTCATTGTATGAGCACAAAGTTGAGACACATTCAAATTTATTAAATAAGGGCTAACATTGTTACTCCTCTGATACACTATTTTCATAAATTTAATTCGTGTAACAGCTCCGTTCACCACAATTTGTTATAGTTACAAGCAAAATGTTAAAAAGCAAAATGATCTGCCACACGTTTCCAGTTACCTTTAAAGAGACTGCTGATGGTCCCCATCTAGACGCAAGGTTACAACCGAAAAGCTTCATAAAAGTGAACATAACGAAACGCTGGAATGCTGTTTTTCAGTGTCGTTGAAGTTTCTTCTTCCCCTTTGTCGGAAGTAGGGTAATTGCAATTGCTGGCCGGTCAGAGAGCCGATGGAGTCGAGGGGAAACGATAAACGCGGAGAAGAGTGTCCTGGATTTTCAGCCGGCCCTCGAATATCCCCGTGAACGTTGGACGTTTTTAATAAAATTCGTGTGAGTAGTAATTGCTCCAGTCATTTGTCGGATGTGGCCCGTCACGGTTCGTAATCTGTGTCGGATTAACAGTATCTCCGAGATGCGACCGAGGTTCGCACCGACGACGATTTTCCGCCATTATTCTGCGCGATTTTATGCTCACGCGTGCACCTATTGTTACGCTCATTGACTTTCGCTTGTTCAATGTATTCAAATTTTTGCAATTTTTTGTGTTTCAGATTTCAGGATTGACTGCAATTTGGGGTCTTGGAATTTTGGAGGTTAGGAAATTACATTGTGGACTTTAGGATTTTGGGGGGTTGGGAATATAGGATATTGTACTTTGGGTCTTTGAGACTGGGGTTTTGAACTTGGGATCTTAGGATTTAAGTTTCTGGATCTTGGGTTATTGGCACATTGGGATATTTGGGTTTTGATACATGGAACTTTGGAATATTTGGATTTTGAGGATTTGGAACAGATCTAGATTGTGGACTTCAGAACTTAACATTTGGAGTTTGGGTCTTTCGAACCTACATTCTGGAATTTGATATTATTTCATGAATTGCATTTGGACCGAAATTCTCATTTCACCAGAAATTATTCTAATTTTACCACAAATGAAAATTCAATATCTCCCTACATCAAGGTTCTAAACAGTTAACCTTCAAGTGCTTAACCTCTAAAACTGTCTTGATTTCTTCGCACACCTTCCACCCCGAGTTCGAAATAAATAAGTACTAGAAGACTAGTGCACCTCCCCAAAGTCCCTCATTTGAAATGATCGTGGAAAAAGAATGAAACTTTCCCGCGATTGTCGTTCGAAGCCTTTAATTCCCATTTGTGGGTTATTCGAGGGTTTCGGCATGGCTAGGCAAGCAGGTCAGAGGGATACTTACTTACGGGGCTGTACGACATTGTTTTGGTTCCGGAGTCCCTCCTCCCAGAGGAGGAGGCGTTAAACAGCGCGTGGATCAGGTGTTAGCCGACCTGTTATAAGGACGAACTGACCGATGGTAGGAGAACGCGAAATACTCTTATAAAAGAGCCGCGGCCGAACGATTCCTATTAGTCTGTGGAATTTTTTGAGCGGCTACCTCGCTGCAAAATTGGATCACCGTTAGATTTGCCGGCTAACAGTATCGTGCACATTCCATAATGAAAAGGATAATCTGCGTGATCCTTCATCTGACGTTCTTCGATTTGGCACTCGGCAGAAACGAGTACACGAAGCTGTTCGACAAATGCGCCGCCGAGAAGAACGCGTTCGATTGTTTGAAGAAGAAGGCTTTGAACATTTTGGACTCCGCCATTAAGGACGATTCGGTGTACGTGTTGAACGATTATGTGTCCATCGAGAGAGATCCTGAGGTGCTCGCAAGGGGCACGGATCGATCCTTCAAGGACGAGAACGGAACGGAGCTTAGTCTCGATCAGAAACTCGATAACAAGTTTCACGAGTACCTGGCCTCCAGAAGTGTCAAGCTGACTATACCGGGCGATGTCTTTGAAGGTATTTGCTTGGAGGTGGATTTGTATGTTTTTTGAGGGTTTACTCTGTTCTTTTTTAGGGAGGAGGAAGAAGGGGAAGGGATATGGGGCAATCATGATGGGAGCCATGGCTGTTGCAGGTAGGTAGATTGGTGCAAAATTATCGAAATGGTATAATCTTGTACTATTTTACAATGATTAACCTTGTTTTTGATAGAAAATTCATTAATGTACAATTTTTATGCCCATTGCAAATTCATCCCTTTAATAAACTAGCAAGAATATAAGATAAAAGTGTATATTATTGTAAAATTGCACAAGCCCTCCATCTTCGAAGTAGTGATGGCAACATTTTTTCAGCGATGATGGCGCAGTTGGCGTACGGGAAAATAGCATTCATCGCCGGAACAGCGCTTTTGACGGCAAAAATAGCGCTAGTTTTGAGCGCGATTATTGGATTAAAGAAACTAGTGTCGCATCAAGGCGGTGGTGGGCACGAAGTGATCTACGCAACCGGAAGCGACCACCATGGAAGCTATAGCAGCGGCGGTGGTTACGGTGGTGGCTGGCAAAGAACCATCGACGGTGTTCCTCCCACTTGAATAAAACGATACTTAATTTTAACTCGAGATCGAGTAAGATGTACATTATAATTTATCCTTTTTTATTCGAGCGAGAGAGGAACTTTAATAAAATTGATGGACTGGCAAAACGCGATGTATTGTAAATTTACAAAGACTAAATTTAAAATGCTAAGAAATTTATAGATAGTTTGAACAATCATTTATCAGCTGTACCAAAAATTTTTGTATTTATTTTATGTTCATACGGAGTTTGCATAGCATAGTGATTTGTATATTGTTGTAAAAAGGGCGGTAATAAAGGTTATTATATTAATATTTTAATTTTTTACAAACTACTGACACAATTACTGATTTAAAAATGACTACCATAGCAGTACATTTTAAATTAAAATTGACTATGATAAAAAATTAGACTTGTTATCCAGAAATGATCAGAAGTGTTAAAAAAATAGTCTTCATATAAATATTGCAGTCAAATTTTCTTTATTTATACAAAATTTGATTTGGTGACTGCACTTCATTATTGATAGGTTCTTCTTCGTTTTCGGTGGCTGAATTCATTTTCACCGAAACCGTGATGATCGTAATCGACACTCGAACTATGACTGTGTTCAACAGTGTGATAGGGGTGCTTAATTACCTCGTACGTCACCTTCTCCTTGTGTTCTGCAAGAAATAATTTCAATTTAGCATTCTTTTTAATAGATAAACAAATGTTAAATTTATATGTTACCTACTTTAAAAATGCAAATATTAAAAATAATCAACGTTAACATCTAACATTTTTGCTCTCATATGTTTGGCATAAATATTCATATATGTATTTTATCAACATCCTCTATTCTTCATTCGAAAGAATTCGTTAAAAATTTCTTTTAAATAAATTATTTACCAAAAGCTTTCTTCAACGCAAGAGCAGTAGCAATGGCCAGAGCAGCTTTCCCAACGACCAGAGCTTTTCCAGCGATGGCAGTAACGATATTGATCAACACATAAAGCATAGTCAACTTGGAAGCACCCAGAAAGTACATCAGCAGCTGTCCATATCCTTTGTTCTTCTTCCTGCGACCCCTGGCTGCATAAAAAGAAGGTAATGCTCGCTAATAAAATTATGCTAACGTTTAATTTGCGAGAGTGTCCGTTTGCCGCAAAGAATTATGAAAAAGAGGATCTTGTCACGCGACGTGTGAGATCTCTGCGGAGATTACTTCGAAACATACAATGTTTCGTTTGTTCGCGCTGTAATTAGATAATTAAGTGTGAATTGATCCCATGAAACGGTATTTCTTGCTGAAGGTTTTCTTGAGAAAGTATAATTTCAAAATATTTTTTGAGGTGCAGTGAAAATAGACGTATGTGGTCAGACACGTGTCATTAAAAATATACATACTACTCAATTGAAAATTTGAGATGTCAATATACAATAAGAGCACTAAAATATTTTCTGTTTCAATATCTAATTTTAGTGCCATTATGAGAGTAAATTTTGTGCTGTCTGATTAACATCTACTTATTCTACTTAAAAGAAAAATTGTCAAGTATGTAGCAAAGTATATTCAACAAATTATAATTTAAATAAAGTCTTATAAAAATAAATTACAAACTGAACATAACAACTGGTTTACATATCACAATTTTCCACTTACCCTCTTCGCTCCCCTCATCCCCAAAATTTTCTTGCACATTCCTAGCCACTCTCTCCCCAGCCTGATCACCGCTAGTCCCAACCTCCTGCGTCCTCGTCGCACAATCAGTAGAATTCTGTCGTTGATTACAGTCCGTTGCTGTCGATACACTAATATAATCATTACGGGGAACAATAGTGCAACCGCAAGCGATCAGGAAGCTGCAGAACTGCAGCACCACGAACGTACGTCGAAGCATGTTCGACCGAAACTGGCCGACCAAAGTGGTGGTCATTTTTATAAAGGCGAATGTAATTAACGGTTACGACATACAGAGCGTGAATGCAACCGCGTATCGTTATCGTTGCAGGTGTTTTGCTCGATTCGTGCGGATCAGCATCGGAAAATGCAGCTGGGTTACGCTTAGATCACGCTTCGCGATCGCTGTTAATTGCAACGTGCTCGTCCAGTGTGAAACGATGCCACACGCGCGATAACCGATGCATCGAAAACAAAAGGAATTGGGCTAATTGCAGGGCTGAATATGCTAATTGGAGTTTTGATTTAGGTATTGGGGATGCCAGATTATAGACATTATATCGATGAATGCTGGTAATTTTAGCATTCGGGTTGTTGTGCACAGTTAATTTCGTAATTTCATTACCTGTTGTCTTCGTTATAGACTAGATTTACTAGTTGTTCGATTTTTTTAATCACTTGGTACATTGGCATATTTATCCATTATATAGTAATGTATAATGGTGTATAGATCAAGATCCTGTTCTAAATTAAAGAATAAAAATAAATTTGACAGCGTGTCAAATTTGAATTATGCATGTAAATGAAAAGTACCGGATATTGCCGAGAACCAGACTGATGAAAAACTGAATAACATTCCTAAGATCAATTATGCCTCATGAATTCATCCTAAGATTTCATACAAATTCTTTGAATCTAAAAACATTCATTAAGAGAATTTCTATGTAGAAATATTCATCAGTAAAATTTCGTGCAGCTCTTCGAATCTTGATCTGAAGATAATGAAAAACAGCGTAACACTTATTTAACGAACGTAAATTATTCGAATCGATGAAGCATTGGAAAGTCATCCGTTGTTAGATACAATGAGACACTGTCACCGAACCGAGGATGCATTCTTGGTTCCGTTTCCTCGCCGAGAAGTAGAAAATAAGGTCTTAAAAGGCTGAGTGTTTTTCATCGCAACAACTTTGTGTGCCACTGGGCCGATCGAGCATCCTCGATTCGCTGCTTGGATGTGTGCAGGACTATATATTTTCCGAAGGTCACGGGTTGCACGCGATTTGAAATGGTAAAACTGAGGATGAGTGTTATATATTCATATAACATCTTCAGCTTCTATGGTAATCCATCGTATCGTTGATTAAATGTAACTAGTAAAATATAATTAAATTTTATGTACGTGCATTGGTCCATAAATGCACAGTACAAAAATATTATTATAATACTTTGCAAGTACAAAATTATTATTATAGTTTGTAACTGCAAAATATTATTATATAGAGGTTTTTCTCCCCTTTCTCTTCTACAATGGTCGGTTAATCCTTCCCATTGCCTCGTGTCAGTCTCTTATTTCCCCATCTCCCAAGGGACTTTTGTAGTTCCTTACCCCCCCCCCCCCCCCCCTCCTCTTCTCCTCTCTCTCTCCCTCCTCTTCCCCTTCTCCCCCCCTTCTTCCTCTTTCCTCCTTGTTCGGCTCCTCTTTTCCCCCACTCCTCCTCTGTTTCCAACTACCCCGTACCGTGATCCGAAAGTCATAACAACAATTCGATACGGAAAGGAATATTTTTTTTTTTTTCGTCCCTCGGCGGGATTCGATCGCGGGACCGCCGGATCGTCGGTCCGAGCCCCGAGCCACTGAGCCACGGACGCCCCAGTCTTGGTACTTCATTATAAGGGTATCGTTCGTACACTGCTCATCGGTACTCTGTATACATATGTACACCCTCGCTCTAAAGTATGTGTACACTTATATTTGCTTGAAATTAGTATTACATATTGTATATTTTTATTGTTAAACAATATTTGTTGGTAAATTCTATTACGAATATGAATGTAATGTATTATAATAGTACTAAATTAACAATTTAGTTATTCAATTTTCTTAAATAAATAAATGTCGATGGGACCACCTTAATGGACAATTTCTTATTCATCTTTTTTTATTTTTTATTACAAAAATTGTTAAGTAGCTTTGAAAGGTTATTTCACCGAAGTCCTCAAAAGTTACCAATAAGGTACTCTATAGAACTAGTTGTCTTCTCTGTTCACTTGTTAATTAAGATATCCTTTTTTTGTCCAAGTGACAGTATTACTATCGGTCTAAAATCGTGTTAAAAATTATCCAATAGCGAAACCGCTATAGTAATAGCACCGTACGCTCACTGATTCGTGGCTTTCGAGCGGTGCTAATGAGCCAGGTCAGGACAACAGCCACCTGTTGCGAATCGTCGACCTGAATCTAAACATGCCAGAAAGAAGTCGACCTCTTACCAAAAACCCCTTTCGTTGCTACAGTTCCCTCGCTCCCGTTTTCTCGGAAAATCTTACTTCCGCCGATTATTGCGGACGAAAACACTTTTCCACAAACGGGCATTCAATTTTACGCTATTGTAAATTTCGTGGGAGTTTTAAGTAATAAAATAGTAGATACGCACTCTGATATGGTTGTAAAATTGTAAATGTTATTCCACACAAATGACTCCATGAGGGTAATTTTATAGGTTACGAATGGGTTACAGAGAATTGTGAATTTAAGGATCTTACAAAACTTGTTCATCAATATTTCTATACTTCACAGGACTTTTGGAGTTATTTATGTGAATCCTTTTGTACCCAGTGAACGTAAACGTAATTTAGTGGCAATGAAAGAATGGCGACGACTAGCGTCCCAACAGCGATATTCGTCGATTAAACCTTGCTGTCCCCGTTCGCGAACAAATCAAGAACTTTCTTTTGTAACAATGGCGAACGTGCCGCGTCCTCAAATGCTACTACCCAATTTTAATAAGATGACGTATGCTTTTGACTCACAAGCGTCTACATACCGGTGCCAATTACAATACAATGGTATCTGATCTCTTCTATTGTTATGGTTATTGTACTACACTAAGACGATGTCCTCAAAAAAGTCTAACTAGATGATGTTCTGATGTCCTGAAAAAATCAAACAAGATGTCCCTAAAAAAATCAAATATGATGTCTCCAATAAAATTGAACAAGCTGATGTTCCCAACAAAATCAAAGAAGATAATATCCCCACAAAAATGAAATAATATGATGTCTCCAAAAAGGTCAAATATTCATTTTCTCTGTTATTCCCGATTTTTGGAGACCCCTGTCGAGGGTATCGTACAGAAAGATGAAGTTTGTCAGCTGGTTGATATTCCTCGTATTCGTATGTCCATTTTGACCATTTATTTTCCACGAACGCGAGTCATCATTGTTAAACATGGAATCCGTTCCTCGCGCCTGTGTGAATTCCGCAGCGTGCCGCGAATGTGGCACGCGCGTTAACGCCGTACAACCATGGGGCCCTCGCTATGGGATAATCGCCATAAGTAGGTAAACCAGCATCGAGGATGCGTCGTAGTTGCATTAGAGATGCGTTTAACCTCGATCGGGTGCCAGACTCGCGGTGAGAGATCGGCATAGTGACACATTCCGTTTTGCTCGATTTTTGACCACTGAACGAATTGATCTGGTTCAATCTGTCACTGGCTCCTTTATTATGATAATGACATTCACATAATTCAAACGAGAATAGTTCAACTCTTTCAGAATCTTTTACATTTCTAATATGCTAATGATGAGTAAATAAAAATATAGCTAAAAATACTGTACACCAAAATACATATGAGCTTTCGTTAACACCTCATGAAAGATCCATCAAAATCGTATACCATGAATGAAAGAGTAAAATGAAATGCAAAACAATACAAAGTTTATGACTAAAAACGCGAGGAATCTCGGGTTTCATCGTGCTGTAACAATGTAACACGCAACAATTTATCGCTACCAGAACTAAAGACGAAAAGAATATAATTAAAGGAACTAACGCGAAACCGCGTTATTACGATCCGACGTATCATGGTACCGGAGACTTGTTTTCCTCGACGCGCACACGGCCGGTTAACTTCGAAAAAAGAAGAAGACCACGAGTGAAGGTGAATGTAATCCAGTGCAATGGACGAAAAAGGTGCAACCGAAAGGATTCTTTATAGTGCATCGAAAGAGAAAGGAATGCAGATAAAACAAATTACGACAGGAGCGCAAATAAAATGTACATAAGATGAGTCATATTTACGTCACTGGGTATACCTTGATTATTAACACTCCATTCTTTTACCTGTCAATTTTGTCAACTTGAAATTGAATTGCACTGAATTGAAACATATTGAAATCCTTTGAAATTCAACCGTGTTAACTTGCATCACATTGAACTCAGTAACTTCATCGACTTGAATCTTGCTAGAAATTGAATTGCACTGAATCAGAATGTCCTGAATTTCAAATTGAATCTCTCTAAGTCGCACCGAAGATCCGATCGCGTATCAAACGCTCGTCCAATTAAACCTCGAGTAATCGTATCGAAATAGATCAGGCCCTGTTCGAAAGGAAGAAGAAAACGAAGGAGTCGAAAGACACCCGCGAGAGTAAGGCCGCGCTCCGTCCGCGACCTAAAACTACTTTCAAGCGTCACGAGGATAATCGTAAAGGTCTTGAGGGTCACGGTGTCAGCTGCTCCAATAGGATACTTCCTTTATGCATCTTCCCCCTTCCATCCGAGCGAATCCCGTCTAAACATCAGCGAAACTCAGCCGGCGAACTGCACAGGCCAACCGTGGCTCGATCTCGATGCTTGAGTGGGTCTGTGTGTCAAGATGGGTCGCCTCGTGAAGGATCGAGCTATGGTTTCCCACGAGAGAGACAAAGAACGAGCCCACGGACTTGTTTAGAACGTTGATGTTGTTGCGAGCAGATCCGTACAGGTTCCTTACGTGGGAGACTCACTCTGGTTTGCGAAGGATGGAGGATAGCTCGATGGTATATATCGGTCCGTACACCTGGTCCTGACGCCAGTTCTCACTAGTCGAGGACCCTGAAGACCGCGGAAGTGCCTCCGGTGTTACTCAATTTCCGGTCATTAACGGATTAACGTGCTCGAGAATGGAGCTGTCCAAGTGTGTGATGCTGTTGTTAGCGTGCGGTGCGGTCTGCGCGTCCTCGACGACGAAGGACGAGGACACCTTCGTGGACAAGGGCGTCAGGGCGATGTACAGGGTCTACGAGGACTGCCAACATCGCAACATAGCTATATCGCCGTGTCTCAAGAAGAAGGCGATCGCGTTCTTCGAGAGACTAGGCAGAATGCAGATACTACCCTTGTCCGAGAACTTCGAGCTGGTCAGAACGGCGGACATCAGCCCGAAGAGTTCGGTGAACGATCTGGAGGCGAGTCTAGCGAGGACCTCCAGTGGCAAGGACGAGATTCTGAACGAGATCCTGTTCGATAGAGTAGCCTCGTTGCTGAACAGTTTTAATGTTCAGATTCGTCTGCCGAAGACCACCCCTGGGGAGCTGAAGAGAGGCATGGAGGAGGGCCGAGGCAAGATGAAGAAGATGATGGGCACGATGATGATGGGAATAGCCATGAAAATGATGCTGTTGATCCCGTTAGCGCTCGGCGTGCTATTCTTGCTGGCTGGCAAGGCATTGATCGTCAGCAAGATCGCTCTAGTTCTCTCTTTGATCATTGGACTGAAGAAGCTTCTCAGCCAAAAGCAGAGCCACGATCATGGCGGCTGGCAGCAGGGAGGCGGAGGATGGGACAGGAGTCTGAAGATCGTTTCCGCCTCCTCGACGACGCAGGCTACGCGGGATTACGCGCACAACTTGGCCTACTCGGCGCGACATCAACGCTGATCGAGAATACGGATGGGGAGCTCTTCCGGTTCCGAACCCGCGTGTTCACTCTTTACATAGTGACCAGCTTTGCGACATGTGGAAAATTTACTCTTGAGATTCTAGAAATTTTGGTTCATTTTTCTTCGTTTTGTAAATCTGGTAAACTTGGGGATGTTGGAAAAATTTTCTTCTTAACCCTTCGTTGCGTTTTTCAATTTTGTAAAAAGATGTACAGCTACTGTTGGTAAACTTTTATTGAAAAATTGACTTGAGGTATGCTGTGAGTGAAGGTACAACGAAAAATTGCGATTGACAAGAAATTTACTTGTGTGAACAAGTATTGCATTGCTTGTGAATATTCGGGTAGGCTTGAATATATGAATGTAAATACGTGTTCATGCAGAATGCAACAAAGGGTTAATGAGTCTTTGTAAAAGTGATTAATCAAAATGGCCGAAACTTGTGGAGCGTTGTAGATATACAGGTAGTAGGTTAGTGTATGTGAAATGTTTAGTTTTCTTTTTTGATGAACTGCTGACATTTTAATTTTGTGAACGTTTAATTCTTGCATCACATTTTGACAAAATTATAAATTAAATTCTGTAGTAGTTACTGTATCATTGTCTTTAAATATTAATAATTATGTAAAATAGTTTTAAATAATTTATTAAACACCGCAAGAAACTTTTTCAATCAATCGAAAACTAAATTTCATATGCACCAACGTAACACCTAGAATCGATTAGTGTTCACTATATGGCCTTCGAAGAAATGTACAATCGTGCATGAAAATAGAAACTAATTTATTGTTCGGATTCTTGTCTTTCGAAATGACCTCTTCCCGCGTTTATAGAAAGTGGAGAGGATACTGAAACTTGTAGATGTCAAGAATGCACGTCAGCGTGTAATAATTACGAGCTAAACGAACGGCGACAACGTCACGCGATCATCGGTACACATAGTAACACATAGCTGTCACTTATTTTCATTTCACCTCAACCGGGAAACGATCTGACACGATAATATCGTCAATCGTTTTCGAACACGCGAGTTTCTAGCGGAACCGAGTCGAAGCTTTTGCCACTGAAATGACTGAAACTCGCAGCCGTTTCGTAGCATTCGGCTTCTCTCCTCATCGCTCAAGATATTTAGTTCAGTAAGACACAAGTATTTATCGTTGAACGCCATGGTATTTATTGTCACTTACTGTTAATTACTCCACGAATAACGCGTTAACTGCCGATGCGAAAATGGCGGTAAAGCGTTAACACGTTGAGCGCCAGTTAATGACCGCGGTGTTTAAGAGGCAGGAGTGTTTCGTTTTGAGATCATGCGATCAACGAAAGGGTAATGAATATAGTACAATTATAATTTCACCTGATGGGTTACAATTTTATTTATTAACGCTCAACGGGTTAATTATTAAAACATGTATTGTTAGTATTAATTTTATTCACGGTTTGTTTCTTTTACCTTTTTAAGTTCTAGTAGATTCTCGTTATATTGCCATGAGCAACGGTGACTGTACAACGCATAGCAAGTACAATGCATAATAATTACAATGCGTAATAAATACAACGCATAGAAAGTACAATGCATAGTAAATGCAACGTGTATCTCGACCTAGGATATATGATCGTATTCTACGAAGAGTCTATTATCACACGAAATTGGCAATATAACAAGAGTCTACATCGGACAAAACACGACATGGCAGTTAACGCGTTAAACAACGTGATAAACGATCGTCGTGAATCAACTGTTACGAGAAATAAAGCTGTCTTATCAATCTCACGATGCGTACGATGCGTTCCCTTGCGAATTGAACGTCGCAACGCTTCGATGGAAACGTTCAGTGTGTTTTCAGTCCTAGAACGGCGGCGAATAACGCGAAGAAAAATCCTGCTAACAACGCGGTAGCCTTCAACAGGATCAAACCTCCGACCAACGTTGGGATCAATGCGACGAACTTCATTTTGTAGGCCATCAACAACGCCATCATCGTACGCTCCATTTTTCGTTTCTTTCGTCGAGGACGACCTGGAACCAATCGTTCATTTTGTTCGCATTATTTTACATCGATATTCTTTCTCTATCAATCAATTTGTTCGGATGGTTGTAGCGATTGCGTCGAACAGTTTTGTGTATGTCACAAGGATTCAATAAATGAAATCAATTATTATTGTCGTTATTTTTATTCTGGAGGGACAAGCATTTTAAGTAGATTTAAGTAGATAATGTTAAGTATGAAATGTTTCAATGAGTACCTATTCATTTCAAATATCGTGTTGAACATAATATTTTGGTACACCAAGGACTACTAGTGATCAGATGACTTTGTTTATAGATTGTAAGTTTGAAAATTTATTTTTAATGACAACTGTTATCAAAGAATCAAGAATTCATCCAAAAGTCAAGATTGTCTTTTGCATCCAGACCTTATTACAGACTCATGATTGAATTAAACAATTTCACACATCCATCACAAAGATAAGAAATGATCATTAATATTTGTTGACAATCGAGAAGCGATTAAAGAACTTCTTTAAAACAAATTCGAAACGAACAAATTTTACATTACCTGGTTTTGAAAAGTAATCTTTCGACAAAGCGACGGTACTGCTCGCCACATTGTTCTTGGTTAGAGGCGTCACCTTCGGTTTGTTCTGTCGTATAATAATCGTACTTTGTGGCACGACTTTTGTCACCGGGACTTTTGTTGGCATCAATTTGTGAACCTCCTTGATAATCTTTTTCGCAACAGTAAATTCTGTGTGACTGCTCTGCTTCTGGGCCGATTTCGCACTCTCCAACAAGCGGACCACACAGCTCAAGGTTAAAAGAATCGCAACTAGATTCACTCTCGATCTCATCTTTGATCAATCACGACTCTTACATCCTCGAAGTGTTCATCACCTCTTCACGAACATCAATCACATTCGCTTTCCAACGTGTTTCTATTTTACAGAAACAAACGGGGGGTTCACAGGGTTGATCAGGGGGTCAGCTTCAGGATGCTCCTTGCATTCTTCTTTGTATTATTACTGAAATCGATTGAAATTGGTTGAAGATGTAGATAGTGGGATTCTGCAAAGCAAGACGTTCTATGATTGTACATGTACGTTTTGACTTTGCATAATTTTTTATAGGTCAAAAAGAAATACCCCATAAAATTTAACCACAAGGTTACAGCTGCAAGCAACAGTCTCAAAGACAATCTCTTACATGACATAACAAAACATCTTCATCAACCACCACCCCATAAAATGTACATACAATATGGACACTCAAAGCAGCATTCTTAATGTCACGAACAAAGACAAGCCCTTACATATCATAACAAATCAATAATCTTCATCAACCACCACATAAAATGTATATACAAGGACACCCAAAACAATGATCTCAAAATCAAGCTGCACACCCAAAGCAATCTCAAAGCAAAACAATCTTCATCAACCACCCCATGAGATAAACTTACACTCTCTGGAAGAAGTTACAGCACATGTACCCACTCGTCGACTGTTTCTCCTGGACCCTATATGGAACCGATGACAGTGATCTTGAAAATGAACGAATGCAAATGACGAATGAAGGTTGAATGTCAGAACGGACTGTAACAGCGAACGACCGCGAGGTAACTGGTACGTTCTTGATTCCTCGGCTCGAGGGGGGCTGACCGGGGTACCACGCCGGGCACGCTTCAGTTGCCAGCAGGATCGACAGTCCGTGAAAAATGAGCACCGCGTGACGAGCGGGCAATATATGAACGCGGTAAGCACTGTGATCCAAATTGTCGGCGACGATATATGTGTCAGGTAACATTGTCAAACGGTACAGCTCGCATGCTCGAGCGACGAGGAAAGGAAGCGGATTCGTGGAGCTCGCGAGGATGGATCCACTACGGAGGGACTTAATGACAGAGTTGAACTTGATGACAACCACGATCATTTTTGAGTTACGCTAAGCTGCTAACCGGGCCGATGTCACTACTTGTGGATTGTGGGGAGCCAGAGGGTACCATACACTATTTGGATATCGTACACAAAAGAACCATAGTTTAGAAATGGTAAATTTAGAACTATAATTTAGAAATCAAAGACAAAATCATAGATAAACCATGGTTTAGAGATCATCGTTTGAGGATTATAGACAATTTGGAGAAGTTACTCAGAAGTATGGAACACAAATCTGTTGGCATATCTGCAGATAGATATTTTCTATGAAATGTCAATTCTATTTATATAACAGTCATGGATGACTGATGGGCAGGTTTCCATTCAAGCTCCGTTGGCTGTGGGTAACTGGTGATATAAAATATGAAGTCGTACTTTGATATTAACAATTTTTATTTGATATATGGATGACCATGACGTTCACATATGACTTTCATATGTGGAATTTTCATATGAAGTTCTTATCTCTTATCAGAAATTTTGTACGACAAATGGTACTGTTTGTGTCTTGTCTAAAATTTAGTGAAGGTTTTGCAAATTGATATGTCTTCACTGTATCCATATGTTTAAGTCTCACATACATGTTTAAGTCTGTCCAACCTAGTAAATCATTTATAAAAATTAAAAATTGCTGCAAAGTTCAATTGTTGTCCAACACTATAATAAAATTAAAGAACCTAAATTAAATTTAATTAATGACTAATTATGAAATGAACAGTCTGTGTATACAGTTATGAGAATGTTAATGGGAAAATAATAGCAGTATTAATGCTAACTTTGAACTCCGACTTCCGCAATACATCAAAGCGGCCACGCCGCATTTCTCGAGCAGTTGGCCAAACAAAAAGGATTGTAAAATTGGCGAAAGGGAATCATCGTTGAACGAAACGATGCTCGTCACATTACACGAGTCTCTCGCGTATGAAGCGAGCAACCCAGATGTCGCCGGGACAGTTTTATTCATGTGCCAACTGAAAGAGCATTGTAAGGACAATTTCGCTGCTTCCTGCGCGAGCACAGGGACACAGATAATTGTACGAGAAATGGAACAAACAGCGGTAACAGAACGAAGAAGAAAAAAAAGAAGACAGCACGAAAGCACACCGAATCACTATCATCACGATACTCTTTTTCGTTCTGTGTTTCGATAGCAGGAGATTGCATGTCGTGGTACACGATCGATATGATCGTTTCGTTTAGAAGAAAAATAACGGCTCTTGATATTTTAACTGGCGTGGAACACGAGCTTGCAAAAAATTGCGCGAACCCGATTGGTGAATGGGAAGAAGATTCGTATTGATTCTCTCCGATTATTGTTCCGGGACTTTTTGTGGAGGTACGGTTTATTCGAGATTCGTGATGGAAGCAATTGCATTTTTAGGAATTCAGGATGAAACGTAGAATCAGGGTAATATTTAGAACTGTTCGTCTCTAGTTTCTGAGTTCCTAAATTCGCACATACTTAGAATCTTAGATTTTCAAATTCCCACATTCCCCAATTCCCACATTCCCCAATTCCCACATTTCCCAATTCTCACATTTCCCAATTCCCATATCCCCCAATTCTCACATTCCCCAATTTCTACATTCCCCCATTCCCACATTTCCCAATTCCCACATTTCCCAATTCCCATATCCCCCAATTCTCACATTTCCCGATTCCCATATCCCCCAATTCTCACATTCCCCAATTCCCACATTCCCCAATTCCCACATTTCCCATTTCCCATATCCCCCAATTCTCACATTCCCCAATTCCCATATCCCCCAATTTCTACCTTCCCCAATTCCCACATTTCCCAATTCCCATATCCCCCAATTCTCAAACTCCCAAATTTCACCCACCCCATATAAAAATCGTAGTCCCATTTGTCACCCAGCCCCACAACCCTCAATATTAAAATTTCCACTATTACCTGTGATATCCTACCACGCACTCGCCATATATCGCCGTGCACGTTCAGCCACCCTTCGCGTGGTTTCACGTCTTAAACAGACCGCAGTGAAATCATTCGGATGAGCTACGAACTCGTCCAACGAATTAGTCGGGTGTGAAACGAAGCTGGATCAACGATCGAGACCAAGCGAGTGTTCTCCAGAACGACGACATAGTCGTCGACGATGATAATAAACGATAAAGAATCTTCAGGTGTTCAGGCCCCCCTGCGACCAGGAACAACGTCGTCCAATGATCGGAGAGGATGGAAGACGGTAGTGGACGGGAGTGGACGACGAATCCTTCGTCACGCGTCAGTACCAACTTAGATGGTCTCCTTCTTCTGGCTTTTCACGTTCCTGCTATATAAACTAATGGTCCGTCTAGGACGAATGTCAGTTAACATTTGCCAGGTAGCTGGCACGCTGTGCATTTAACTACGGATCTTTCATTTTGTTCGGAGACTCGGCAGATATATCGTTACTGAATAATCTGGAGGGTCATTTTTTGGATAAATTGTCCTCAGGGTTGTTTGTCGAAAGTGGATAAGCTGAAGGTTCATTTTTATTGGAACTGGATAAATAGTCAACTTGATGGGTTACCTATCGAATCTACATACATAATTAATCTGAAAGTTCATACTGAAACTGGATGAATAATAAAACTTGAAGGATTTCTCGTAACTAAATAAACTAGTCCGCTAATCATCGAGTGAATTGCTATCAATTCTGAGTGATGCATACTGGTCTCTGGAGGAACATAGTGAAATAATTTGGAGCTTCTTGAATGATTTGGTGAACCATCCGATCAGATGCTACAGAAGGATGTTGCTGCTGTTTCCGTTGCTGTTCCTACCTCTTTTAACCCTGTCGGAAACCACGGAACCTTCGGTGATGCAGGAACGATGGAGACTGCAGTTGAAGGACAAAGGACACCCTGTGGATTGGGTCGGTGATGGGATCTCCAATTTTGTGGACGATTTTCTTCCTGCTGGACGATTTCCTGTCGAAGGTATTACACTTGCAGTTTATTGGTGGAGGAATCATGAAGGTTTTAGATTAAATCAGAAAATTAGAAAATTTTTGCAGATTAAAGTAGAAGAGAAATTGGGGAGGGTGGTTTCATTTGACGAAGTTAGAGGAGTATCATTTATTTTATTTGTTAAGAAATTAGAGAAGTATCATTTATTACATTTGACAAAATCAAAAAATTAAGGGGTTGTAATTTATTCTATTGAAATAAGGGTGGACATCATACATTTAGCAACTAAAGAGAACATATTTATTTTTTCCTAAACTACATAAAGAAGTCTAAGAGAGTTAGAGGTTCATTACCATTTTTTTCGTATAAATGACAATTAAAATCGCGCATTGATCATTATTCGGATCGAAGAACGTCACGGTGATGCGTTGACGGCGCGATGCTAAAGAACCGTGTAATTACACATGCTTGTTAGCAACATGTAATACGTATCATCATCCGTTCACGGCACGTGGTTGACCAGCACAAAAACCATAAGTCCTTTCCACTCCAGTTCATTCTATTTACCCTGCTCATTTCGCAAAGCTGACTAACAAGCACTTCCTTTCATATAAACAAAACCGGAAGGTTTATAGTCATTTCATCATAACTCTTCCTAATTGTTTTATATTATGTACTTTCGAATTCTCCATAGTGGTTTGTGCTGATTACCATCTTTAATTCATACTTATTATTTAATTATTTGGTCGTTAGTGTTAAACATTTGATACTACTAATTACTTGATCATTAATGTTGATTGTTAGATTCATTCTCAGAGAACACATAGTTATATTTTCATACATGTATTCTGTAAAATTATGGATAGGATACATGTGAGTTGTATACATTTACATTTTTTAATTTTATTAATATTTAATTGATTATACTAACTCATATTCAACGACAAATTTCTTATAAACCTAACCTCGCAAAATTTAATGCTAAAAAAAGTAGAAATTTGTTAGTAACTTAAATTAGAAATATTACCCTAAGCACAGTGTACATCAATACAATTTTCAGAAGTTTTGAAATCAGTTTCCTATTAACAAAATCGAACTACATCCAAAATCGAAATAACACAATTACAATTTGCAGCCCGAAAGAAAAAGAAGCACAAGCTGAACAAATACCTCATACCCCTAATCGTCGGATTTATGCTAATCAAGTCCATTCTGCTGCCCATCGCACTGAAGACTCTAGCAATTTTAAGTGGAAAAGCAGTGGTTCTGAGTCTGATGAGCCTGATACTAGCAGCCATTGTGGGTTTGAAGAAGGTGGCTCAAAGTCATTCAGGAGGTGGCTACGAGGTGGTAAATTTACCCTTGAATAAATACAAGCGACACGACGTCTTCGAAATGGCGGAGGATGCTGAGTCGGAGCCTTACAAGTATTACAGAGAACGACGTAGAAGGAAATAAATATTCTTAGTGACAAACGTGTGTCAATTATTTACTTGTCCTTTCTATACCTTGTAAAATTTTATTGGTTAATAGTACTCGTACAATCATGTCCTTGTAAAATTGTGACATGCATTTATTGTACCCCAGTCGTGGCATCCTTGTAAAATTTTACTATTTATTAATAGTGCTCGTACAGTCATGACATCCTTGTAAAATTGTAACATTTATTAATAGTACTCATAAGATCATGACATCCTCGTAAAATTGTACAATTTATTAATAGTACTCGTGTAGTCATGACATCCTTGTAAAATTTTACTATTTATTAACAATGCTCACACAAATTTTACGACCACATTAATTTTGTTGATACGAACAAAGAAAGTAAGCTCGCTCGTAAATCACGCGATCAAATATTGTCACAATACCATTCGAAGAAACTTGAACCAAAGTAATTTCTCATTTCCGTTGCGAAACTCGGTGTGTCGAATTAGCAACGGGACCCGCTAAGTGCTTTGTTACACGAAACGACGAGTAAACAAGAAACGAAGCAGACCGTAGAAAGTGTTTTCGGATCACCCTCATTTTCTAAGTAGTTACACCGAACATTTGTAATCTGGACTAACGATATTGGTCTAACGGTGTTAAATTAGAAAAGACATATTCTTGAAGTTACAAAGAAGCGTTAGAGAAATTATAGAACAGTACGGGTTTCCAGAAGCAACGTTTCAAAGGAAATAATGTGGAAGAAAGCAGTACAGAGAAACTTCGACAGGTAAGGAAATAAAGATAAGCGTGGAATGGTGTTAAATAGGACAAGCCATTTTTCTATGTATTTCCATGTATTCATAATAAAAAGAAATCTTTGGAACATATATGTAAACAATAAATATTTCCTAAAAATATCCTACATTTATATTTATTATGATGTATTATAAAAAGATGTCGACAAGAATAATGAAAGTAATTCAAACGCAAAATTGAATCATCCTCGAAAGTGAGTAGCGAGTATCCGTGAGTAGCCACGAAAAAATTTCACCGTTTAGCTTCCTATTAGCATTCTCGTCTCTCTTCGTCCCTTTGAATTCTTCTGTCCTTTTCTATTTCTCAATCGAACCTAACCTAGTAATCGCGAAAATCAGTGGCTTCGCGGATGGATACCGTTAACGCGAAGATGACGAAGTTTCGCGAGACTGTTAAATATTTAAAGAGCCAGGAGACAATGGCTCGCGAATATGGCTGTCGCCAAAACGACCCCAATCGGAGACGCATTGTTGTACATTGTTCTCTACTCGAATACCTTTGCCTGGGCTACTTTTTATGATTGCCGAATTTTAAGCATTCCTTTTCATGCCTTAATTGAAAGGAACGGTAATCGCGCTTTTGGAGCGTTAGGTTAATGGAAGTCGTTCGATAAATATACTTCTTATTTGTGGAGGTTAAGAATGTTATCTTTAAAGTAATATCTTTTAAATCATTTAAGCTTGTGACACTTTATATAATAAGAGAAGTTCTGTGTTGATCAAACTTTGTAATAAAAAATAAGTTACATAATTTAAATTAAAAGAATGAATATGTACTCATGAAGGGAATCCCTCAAAGTTTATCATCTGTAATTTTATCTTCGAACCAAAGAGCATCTCAATTGAACATAATGTACTTTAAATTATGAAGAGATGGTGACATAACAAGTCTCCATCAATGAACATGTCATGACCGTGTATAATTACCTTTGTCGAACAAAACAAAAGGGAAACTGTTTAGATGCCTATTATATCAGAAAACCCGTCGACGATGTAATCCGTAGTGTCAGACAACCATTGATGTCTGTGGGTCAAGGTGAGCAGCCCATGTGCACGTGGAGGGACCTAAATGCATCGATCTCATCTTAGGAAGCCATTTTGATTCTATCACAGTTTCAATACCGGAGTTCACATAAATTCTAGGTCTCGTTTGAATTCCTGGAAGATGAACTACTGTTACAGCTTCATCTGTCGAAAGAACACCCGTTTCAAGATCTACTTTCTTTAATTTGTTCATATTAAAATTTGGAACACGAACGAGTTCACTTGTTCAGGGGTTTCACTTGAGGGTACATTGAATGTGAAAATGAAAACGATGGCCATTGGGAAATCTTGAGTATGTGTACACTTTTTCTTGGTAATTGTCTGAGTCAATTGAAACCCATGAAAGTTGTTTGCTTAGAAATTCGCGGTTAGAAAGATTTACTTCAAACAGTATCGTAAGGTTTATGGAGATAAAGAATCAAATTAGCCCGAGACTCATTTTGAAATCTTAATGGATCTTTAAGAGTACTACATTACAAAAATGACATATTTTACATTAATGCAAAATGTTGCTGATCATTGAGAGGGTGTCATCCCTCATGAATGTTTTATTATTACAAGAACTATCTGTGTGTTCAGATGTCCCCATTGTGGTCCGCTCGACCACAAAAATGTCGTCATCCTAAGCTCCCCTGACCCAAATTTCGCCACTTCCCAAAACAAAGGATCTACGATTCTCTTACGAAGGCGTTGTCGAGTAAACGGAAGAGTCGGTCGTTTGTTTAAAAAATTATCGAAGAAAGTTTCCGTCCCGAAGGAGGTGGACAGACGTGTACCAACGATGACGGTGTGCGTTGGCCGTTTGTCGTCACACGCGTCATCGGTTCGAGTGGGGATATTGGGGAGGGTCTCCACACCTATAAAGATAGAAGCTACGGAGGGTCAGATCACACTTACCTCCGAAAATTTTCCGAAGGACGTAGTAGTTTACGTGGTAGTGCGTTGGATTAACTCGAAGATGAACAAATTGGTGATTCTGGGACTTATCGCCGCGTCTGCGATGGCTGTGCCCATGCCGGACACCGATGGACTGCAAATGGACAGGAATCTCGATTGCATGGAGCAAGAGAACGCCTTGTTCAGCTGCATGTTCGTGAAGACCATCAGCACCCTGGACAGAGCTGCCAGGTCCAGCGACATCGACATCGTTGATGGTGTGAAGTTTGTACGGGAGACCCCGAGTGAGTTGGACTCTTTGGTGCTATACGTGTACTTTGTGACATTTTGGAAACATATTCATACCTTCATCTTTGTGACATGAATTCATTTATGGTTGCAAAGAAATTGGACCCCATTCTGGACTTGTTACTTGATCCATGTTGACCTAGTCAACATATATTTTTACCCATCTCTAATAGATCATTTGTGATAGGTGTACGGGTGGGACTCGTTTGATTATGTCTTAATCATGAAAACGCTGAAAGTGTTCCATATTATTTCAATAACAGGTCAAGGTTGACCATCTAACACCATCAAAATATCACAACTGACTACATTTTCATTTCACAAAATCCAAACCTCAAGTCTTCATTTCTCCAGCTATCTCAAACCTTGTGTTTAACGCAATATCATACTCAGTGCAATTTGGAGATGACACAACCTGATGAATCGAACTTGAATTTCAGTGGAACGCACCGGAAAGGATCTGAAGACGGAAGTGGACATGATGAACGAGCTGCCTAGAGACACATCCGAACGTGCCATGAAGTTGGTCGGAATGTTATTCGAGTCGGCAATGTCCTTCCTGAAGAGTCATAGTCTGAAGTTGAGCATGCCAGAAGAGGGATCAATTTCTCGTGCTCTTGACGAAGGTAACTTTCTATACTCTATGATAGAAGCATCAGTTACGTAATCGTTCCCACCCTCTGATGTCCCGAGTCACCGGTATGAACGAATAAACTGTTCAAGCCTTTCACCTTCATGATATCCAACCTGTTCCGGATAAACTCGTTCCTCGTTCAGCATTCGCTTTCCTTCTCAAATTGTACCTGAGATCGTGGTATTTCACGGTCTCGTCTTCATTCATTAGCGGTACTTAGGATGTGGACTCTAATATATGTAATTTGCGATTGGTTTTATGATTTGGTTAGACCGTGGAATTTTATTTGGCTGAGGTTGAATTATGAAATGTTGCTTGGAATTTGGTGGGTGCAATTAGATATTCAGTACTGTCCTAAATTCTTTTAGTATGGGGATTTATGGGGTCAAGATTGGAATTCTCGTGATTTTGATTAAGTAGATTGATTAGCTTGTATGGGATTAGAGGATTACTATCATATGTATCAGATAGTTCTCCAAATAAGCCTTCGAATAATTTTGCATCAATCAGTTTCTAAATCTCTAATTCAATTTTTGAGCCCAACCTAGATGTCCTTGAAGTCTCATCCACATACTCACATCCAGTCCTGATTGTATCTCACTTGTTGCTAATTAAATTCCAGCCAAATTCAAATATAATCTTCCAACCTCACCGTCCCTAATCTTTACCTTAACTTTCAAGGTCGTGCCAAGATCAAGAAAATGGCGCTGCCTCTGATCGCAGCAGCCGCATTAAAATTATTCGCCCTGGTACCAATCGTCCTCGGAAGTCTGAGCCTTCTAGTACTGAAAGCCCTGTTCGTCGGCAAGATTGCTCTTCTCGTTGCCGGTGTCCTGGCTTTCCAGAGGTTGTTCGGCAGCGGCAGCAGTTCCGGAGTCGGCAACTTCTTCAGCAAGAATAATCAACCAACCGCATGGTTGGACAATTCCAGTCAAGGCTGGTCAGCCGGTGCCGCCAACTCCGTTCAACCTCAAGGCTACTACAAGAGGAGTTTCGACGATCAAAACGCGAAAGCCGATGCTCATATGTTGGCGTACGCTGCTCAAGCACCTATCGCTTCCAATGTAGCCAATTAAGCCATTTTGATGTTTCTTAATGGACATCTGGGTCTCGCGATGATCGATTTCGACTGTTAATATTTATTTATCGACTTAAATTATTTGCTCATGTGGATTAATAAATTATTTATATCAAATGTGCAAGAATTAATATTTATTGGAGGTGGAGACAGTCATTGCATGTGTGGAAGATTGAAATTGGTATTAAATATTATTAGTGTTTATGTGTTGGAATTCGACTCGTTGAATTTCTCATTGCAATTCTCTACGCGTCGAACCACTCGCGTTGTATCGCCATGCGTTAGAATTCTACGCATCATAGCTCTCGACGTGTCGAATCTCTCGTGTTATATCGCCACGCGCTGAATCACCACGTATTGAAACTCTACGCGTTAAATTGCAACGCGTTAGAATTCTACGCGTCGAGTCACTCCGCGTTGTATCGCCACGTGTTAGAACTCCCACGCGTTATATCGCCATGTATTAACATTCCACGCGTTATATTGCCACGCGTTAGAATTCCACACATTACAGATCTCAACGTACTCTCATAATTCTACGCGTTAGATCCCTACACTATGTATCGCCAAGATCTCCATTCCCTCGCACTATATCGCCACAAATTAAACTCCAACGCGTTACCACCCATAAGATATTCAAATAAAAATAAATTATTTCCTACAATTGTAAATTAAAACTAAATCAGCTCATAATTTCTCGCAACTTCAAATTGAAAGTAAAGTTTTCTAACGTAAGAAATAACAGTATCCTTTCAAGTTTCTTTTTTACCTAAGATGGACACCGAGTCGAAAGCACGATTTCTACTTCGAAAGAGATTATTCATTATTCGTCGGAGGCTCGAAGGTGCATAGAAAACGCTCGGTAAATACGTGATTAGTTTGAGCCAACGTGAAATATCGACATGTTTTATCGCGGCGCGAACCGACGACAATCGAACAGGCTCATATGCGATTCCGATCGGATGCGGACATACCTTACGTTTCGTTTGCACTCCCACCGCTATTGTACCCTCTTTTCACGCATTCTCCTTCCCTTACCTTTCCTTTCTTTCCACGTTGTTCTCTCGTCTTTGTCCCGTGCCCGTTGCACGTTCCGTTTCTCTCGTTTCCGACCAGCAACATTCGGGACACGCCGGTTTTGCATGCCGTTCCGTGTCACGCGAACAGACACGGAAATCTAATTTTCACCAGAAACTTATTACCAGAATTGTCTTGGAAATATGACGTGCTCGAGAAACCGTTCTTTCGAAAGCGGCGGGCTAAGACGCTGGCTTAGGTTAAAAATAACGGCGTAATTATTAGTTACGTTAGAAACATTATGTGGAACATAATACTAGAAACATTATGTACATTAGAAATGCTAGAAGACAGAATCTTGTGTTTGATATTTTCTGGAATTTTTGTTGTAATACGAAGATGTAGGTAGAGAGGGAGATGGAAATTGTTAGTATCATTAATTTGTATTGCTAGATGGTGTTTCACAGTAAATTATATTTTCGACTGTCATTGAATTTGGGTTTAGTAATTTAAAAATTTTTATCATGACAAAAGTAGGATTTGGAAATTTTAGGAAAGAGAGGGAGTAAGGGTAAAATTGTTGAACATTCATTGAAATAATTAAAAAAATAAAGTAGCTACAATTCTACAGCATGCAACCTATATCCACATGCACCTAAAAAATATGGCACCACAAATTAAACCTTGCAAACCCTGCATCTAAAAACACCCAAATTCCACTTTCAAAAAAATCTAAGAAATCGCGAGGGAAAATGTTCGAAAGTGATCCCGTGTAAAAGGAAAATTAGTTTCTATTAGGCAGACGCTACGTCACGAGACGAATAGGTATCGGACAAAATTAAAATTCCTGACACCGCGGTGCTTGCACGTCGCTTGCCAAATGGTTCAAACTGGCCCCACCATCGATCACGAGCCGTCGTATAAAAGAAAAATTGCCCCGGGGCAAACAGTCAAAATCTTAGTCTCAGTCTCGCGATACCGATTGATCACCATGAAGAAGTTGCTGATCGTTTTAGCCTTGCTGGGTTACGCCTTTGCGGAGGACAGCCTGGAGCAGATGGAGAACAAGTTGAGCAGGGCGATGGATAATCTGAATCGGATGGACAACATCAAGATCTACGGTGACATGATCACCCTGGAGAAAATTCACGTTGACGAGGAAGCTGCTAGATCCAGCCAGGATCCTCTTGTGAGCAAAATTGAACGCTTCTTCAGGTCCAGGAGGATTCAGCTGCATTTACCGAATGATGGCTCCTCGGCTGACATGTTTGGCCGAGCGTTGGGGCAGAAGGACATCGGGGTTGAACTTAGGGGATTGACTACTGGAGCTTCTGAAGGTGAGACTCTTTTGGAGATGTTGAAAATTATTGTTAGGATTTAATTTGTGAATTTTTAGTCGGTTTGAGGGGTTTGGATATAGTGTGGGGTAGTTGAAAATTATTAGAGGTTAGGTTAATTTTGAGATTAGGTTAGGGTCAAATACTCTTACAGGCTTAGAGGGTTGGGAACACTTATGCGGTTGTTTGGAACTCCTCAAATTTTATTGCAGTTTAAATCATATTATATAATATACGAAAAATAGTGATTATAGATTTCGTTTAATTCTCACAGTCAGATGTCTGAGAAACAAAATATTTCAAATTTTGACATGAGTGCTTTAGAATTTTATTTTGGAAGATCAACATCTATGCAGAATATTAAAAATGACTATATAGAGTATAGTACATAAAAAAAAATTATTAAAAGCATAACAACTTGAATGATCAATTCTAGCTTTGAACCTGTGTTATTGACATTATGTTTACATCAAAGTGAACTAATTAGAAATTATCTGAAAATGAATGTGTTAATCTTGTTAAAGTTATATCACACAAATGTTCATTACGTAATTTAGTACAATTGTTCGATATAACAGTGTCACGAGGTTCAAGATTAAAATACAATAACTTCTGCTACATTGTCTATGAGACTTTCCATTTATTATTAACTATAATGCATTATTATCGCCTTATCTGTGTTTCTCATTTCTTCATTGTCTCAATATTAAAAATGAGAGGAAAATTTCTCACACATCTCAGCTATACTAGAAGGCAAATATCAAGATTCTATCATATATTTCTCATATTTCCTCCACTGGAAAAGAAAGTGAAAACAATCTTCAAAACACCCAAAAAAATCCTTTTCTCTTCCAACTGAAAAAAGTGCATTCTGAGAAAAGCTCGAACTTTCTACGGCGAACCGTTTCCCATTGGTTTCACCCGTAACCTACATCTTGAATAAAAAAATCGCAATTCTTGAAATTTTTTGAATCTGAAATTTCTTGAAGCTGCGTCTCGATGTTCGAGCCGGTTGTGAATGGATCGGTCCACGGGCACGAACTTATAGTACCTCGCCTTTCTAAAGTCTCTCCAATACCACGAAAGTAAGTCAGCAGCTCGCGAAACGATTGGTCAAAATGTAGGACTTCCGGTAACGAGGGATGCGATTGGCTTCGCCAGCGAACTGGCACCACGCTCCTCTTTTCCTCGGCCTCTTTTCGGTAAACTTCCGTCGGATTTTTTCTCGTTCTCCCCGAGTCGAGGAACGGCGCCGAAGAGAGAGGAGACGAAACTCCGAGCGTAGAAAGCCGAGAAGACGCGTCCCACTTGCAACGCATCCGCGAAAACAACGCCGGAGTAGGGATCCACGTTATGTGGGTCGTTGTTGGGATTCCGGGTTTCTGGGACGCTCGCGAGACCACCGGGGACCTTGAACGAGAGTGCCACATGTCGAAGAAAGTAGATGCTTGCGATAAGTGGCCATTAGAGCCTCCTAGATACCCCCTCCACAACTAACCCTTCTGAGTTTCACTCAGTTCAACCCTTGAATGAAGACCATGTTTCTTCTTTTATTTCGGATTTTAGCAGATAAATTCAGAACCTTATTTTACTTATTAGAATTCTAATGGTACTCAATTATCAATAGAAAGTTGTATTCATAGTATTCAAGTTGGATGTTCACATTGTGATGTACATAAATGATAATAGTCATCATTTGGAGATATGAAGATATCTCTACCTATGAAGATCAAAACTGTGCAAGGTTTAATCCACGTACAAAATTATGTACTCATCCATTGAGTTCCAACCTAACCTTGCAATAATTTTTATGAAATAATTTGTTTGCGAAGAAATGATTTTACCCCCTTTCCCTCTAATTTCAGCACGAACCAAATTAAAGAAGATAATGCTACCACTCCTCTTGGCCCTGAAACTGAAGGCAATGATCGTCCTACCGATCGTTATTACCCTAATCGGTCTGATAGGCATCAAGGGTCTCGGTGCAGGGCTGCTGTCCCTCCTTCTCTCCGGAGCAGTGGCTTTGAAGGCACTGTTAACACCACCACCACCACCCCCAGCCAGAGTTACTTACGGGGTTGTGAAGCCTGATATCCATCACGAACACTGGCACAGATCGCAGGAAGAAGTTAATCAACCTTACAGGGGTTGGGCTCCTGAATTTGCTCCTGAACAGTACCCCTACCAGGACATCCCTTAATTTCTTGATCAAACATTCGTTCACCTCATACCCTCATTCTATTTATTGTCACCCCTTTGTTCTAGATCTATTCAATAAAGACATCATCTGTGCTTTTTTTTATAAGATTGGCGTTTTTATTTGAACCTGATAGGAGGGTTGCAAGCTAGTTGTACCTTTACGTGATGAGTCAGGTTGATAGTTGTACTTTTTGAGAGATTGGAGGGTTAAAAGTTATTCAAAATTTTTAAGAGATGTAAACATCTTGTTCTTGTTTGTAGATAAAGAGTTAGGTAGCGAAGTTCTGAAAGTGATTTTTTATTTAAAACAATGTTTATCCTCATCTTCACATTTTGATGAATTTTAATTATGAACCACTAGTAAATCTTGTCAGACATGTACTCTAATCTTGCCCATAACAAAATTCGAATTTCCGTAAAAGTAGAGAGAAAACCACCCGAAAAATCGATCATTCATCGATCACTTTCCTCTCCGCGATCACGCGTGTCCTTCGTGTCGAAAACAACGAAATAATTGGAAATCTATAATGACGAGTAAGCAGGTTAGTCGGAGAAGGCTAACGACCTAAATAGAAGGCGACGTAGAGAATGCAGTCAGCTCAGGTGGGGGGATTTAACAGGTGGGAGAATAGGAAGAGGAAGGAAACGAGGTCACTGTGACGAGAAAGGTGGGTAAACCGGTCTCGCCGGCGATTGGTCGATCCTGTATCCCACTCGTGGGTTCTTCAGGATCAAGGTCAGTGGGTCATTGCCTGCACGTGGACTCCCACCTGCTCTTCTGCCCCCTCCAGACGGTGACTCGTCGAGTAACGGTATCGTTTGTGAATAAACTGAACCTTGAGGATGGAGAGGGCAGAAACCTCGGGTATATACGTGCTCGAGAGGACAGCACCGTCAAGAGTCGCTTGGTACTCGAACCCGATGAGATTTGAGCGATCTTCAGGATCTCATGATACATTTACGGAAATTAGGGCTTTGTTTTCAGGTACTTCGAATGTAGGGAATTTTTATTGAGGATGTTGAATTAGATTGCTTACCTTGAAGAGGACCAAATAGGTTTCAGATTTTCTGTATCTGGAAGATTATTTAGTATTTTGATAGAACTGTTGGGACATCGAGATCAGTGGTAGTTTGTCTCTTTGTATATTACTTATTTGTAAGTGATCTAACTTCATTTGTAAATGATCTGACTTCAGTTAGTAAATCTGACTTCTTGAGTTAGTAAAATTCAGATCAAAACAGTGAAGTAGACTTTGAAGTAATTTCAGTTCCTCAATTTTCAAGGATTCTTGGGACCTTTTTCAGCAAAAATTTAACGAAAGGTTTTGATATGAAATTGCGTAGACAACGTAATGGTGTAGGTTTCGCGACGTAGAGCCGTATTGACCCTGAAAAGAATGCGAAAGTATGAATGCGCAGGATGCATTTTGAGCGCATAACGGATGCTCGTTCTCGAATTAACGAGGTCTACGCAGCCACTCGGCCAGTAATCGGGATCGGCTGATGTCGAAGCACTCTGGTTTTTTCGCGTTTCACCGGACCCACGCCTCGATAACGCGAACATATTAGCACGGAAATGTTCTTGAATACGTTTATAAACACCTGGATACGCAATACCTGTAACGCCTCCATTTTCTATGCTAGGATAACAGTAGACGCTTGTTATATCGCTGACAATCTTGAAATTGGCATACAATTTTTGAGGATTAAGATGTTTGATATTATTCAAAATATTACTCGTGGTGATGTAATAATTGTAATATAGTAAGTGGCTATGTAATTTGAGACGAGGTGATATAAGGAGGTGTAGTAGTTGATAACAACGTACGTCGATAACAACGCACGTCAATAATAACGCTCGTCGATAACAACGCACGTCGAACACAACGCACTACAATAATTATTATTTTCCATAAAAATGACAACAAATAAAAAATCTACTATATATTCAATTCTATATTGAACATTTTAATACACTTTTTCAGTACATCTTTCACCCCACATTTTCATATCTCTACATACATCTAAAAATTGCATGCTCCACCATTTAATTAACGATACTAAAGTTCTATTACTTCCAAGAACCATTTAAACTTCCTCGATTACCTAAATGAATAAATAGTGCTGCTACAAGGCACAGTAGAATGAGAAACATTGATCAGACACGCTCTCGCAATTTTTATCCCTCAACCAATTCGCGTGTTCTCTTCGAGCATCATTGAGCAACCCAAGAAACTCAGCCACCAAAGTACATAGTAACTTTCTCGAAGATTTGTTGGAATTTTCGAAGCAGAAATAGGCTAACGCGCAATTACGTTCACCGTCTCGAATGTGTAATACGACGGATCTAAACGGTGCAGTCATTGACGAACCAGAACAAAAATTCGATGTGCAAAAATGACGAACGTGAGCTGTGACCCGATTGCCGGATTGACAGGGACAGTCTCGTGAATCCTGACTCAATTATTGAATGAATGATTCACGTTCTTTGGTTTTCTTGCTTCGAGATCGATTTGCATACGATTATCGTGTCATCGTAAATCGTGCTGCTACCAGTTTTAATATTCAGAGGATCATTGAACTTAATTATTGAATGGACATGTATTCATTTTTTTCTGCAAATATTTATTATAGCTCGTTACTGGGAGGATAATTAAAATAACTCGAATATGGAGACATGTTCCACATGTCAAACGTTGACATTCACATGTCACAACTTTAATTTCTCATGTATGACTGAAACGAAGGATATTAAAATACGAAGACATTTTATCAACACTATTGTTATTAAAACGAAGGTAAACATTTTATCAAAGCGAGGACCGCATTACCTAATTTTTTCGCAGAAAATCCGCGTGCACTCGCATCGCGGGAATTCTAGGCTGCATTCCTGCGAAATTACATTTGATATCCACGTCAAAGGAGCATATAGTTTCGAGAGCAATAAATTCATGGCGTGAACGTCGCTTAAGGCAGCATGCGATTATTTCACCCGGTCAAAATGATGCGCTTGCATGCTCGTTTAGGAAGTTCGGTCGGAAAAGAGCGGGTTAGCCTTCTTCTTCAGGCATCTATTTCGCCGCTTGTTACTTCCTTTTACCGCAACGCCTTCCTTTCGTTAATAATCGAGCGATCTCCGGCCAGGTGTTCCTGTTTCGTGAAACGATCCGGCACAGAATCGGCCAGTCGTTCGAATTCCACGATTTCATGTGCTGAATCGTCATAGAATTATCAACTTCTTATATCGCTGGCCGCCATTGTCACTCCGCTTGAAAACCGCAGATTTCAATTACTTTTCAGAATCCACATTTTTCAAAATTACTACATGCAGATCTTATTAATTATTCATTCATTTCTGTCATTAGTAATTGGACATTTTAGTAAAGGGCACTATACATTTATATATAAAAATAATTTGGATGTTCATATAGAATTTGCAGTTCTTATTCATTACTCATAAATTATCAATTAATTTTTATGATCAATAATTGTAATAAATATATTCTCATCATTGGTAATTGCATACACAAATTGTAACACAATAATAACTATAATATATTTATTATAAAGACGTTATTCTATTAGAAACATTGTACCGAATAAAGATTATGGTAAACCGTAGTAATTGCACAATTATGCATGATTAAAGGGAAGCGACGTTAAGATCGTAGATGGTAGAAAGTATGGTATTAGTCTGGTTCGCAGAAGCATTTCGATAGACTCGGTTTTCATCGATCTATCGAGGCGCGCCTTTCCAATCGCCATCGAGACGATCGATTGCGCGCGAATTGTACCGCAAGTGAAACGTGAATGGACGCTCCTCACCTTCCCCATAACTGTTCCTCGTATACTGTTACTATCCTTCTGGTATATTTGATACGCAACTCGATGATCAGCGACCGTGAGACTTTCAACGGGAACATCCCATACGGTGCCCAAAATTTCATGCTTCGTGTTTTGCGGAATTACAAAAAGTGGAAGAGACGGTCTTTTACTATTGGGGATATAGGAGATGTGGAGCAAGTTCCAACAATCTTCAAATCTTCATTTTCTGAATTCTTAGTTTCGAAGTTCCTATGTTTCCAAATCCCTATCTGTCAGAATTCCTAACGTTCCAAATTTGTAATTTCTAAAATCACTATCTTCCAAAACTTCTAAGTCCCAAAATCTGCACCTCCCAAATTTCCTACATTACCAAATATCCTAATGTCCCAAAATTCCTACTTCCCAGAACCACTATCTCCCAAAACTCTCAAACCCCAAAATCTACCCCTCCCAAATTTCCCAAGTACCCAAAATGGCCACTCCCAAATTTGACCATCAAACCCCACAAATTCCTCCCGCAGAAATTAGAGAGTATAGAAGAAGGCCATCCTAGCAAATGCACGAAATACTTTCTCTACGACAAAGTAGATCAAAGCTGCATCATGCGATTCGGCCGTCAATAAAATTTGTCAAACCGATCCGGTCAGGATGAGTTGTTCTCGCGGCAATCGAAAAGTCACGCGATTTCCAAAGCGTTTAGCCGCTCGCGAGAGGAGCTCCGTGAAAATTGGCTGCGCACTTTCTCGCCGTCAGATCCGTCTGAAGCCATCGTCGTTCGAGCGTGGCGCGCGAAAATCCGATCTCCCGACAGCAAACTGGGCTGATTTAAAGTAGGCCTCGTTTCGCTTAGTCGAGGGAAATAATGCCTCTCCTTCTTTTCGCTGATTAGATTTCGCGAAATTTTCCGCGACTTTTTCTTTGCCGGATGTGCGGCCATTTTGCCATCGACGGCCGTCGCCTCGATTTCGTCGTCGAGATCGAAAGTGGCTCCGGCTGGGTCGATCGGTGACTATCCAAACGACCAGTCCTCGTAGAACTCATGTGTTCTTGTCAATTTTATCTTGTATCGTGATTTGATTATGTAGAACTTGTAATAGGATTAGAATGGGAGTAGAAATAGTATAGAATAATACTTTGAGAAGTTGTGGACCCTGAAAATTGTTGATGGACAACACTAAGATGCAAAGGAGAAATAATTGTTTTGTTTATTTGAACATTTTCAGGGAGCTTTAAGGTTCCGATTGATATAGCATGAGTGCTATTGTGTGACACTTTTATATCATGAAATTCTTGCAGACTTTCTAGAAATCGGTCAGTGCAATAACAAAGAACATTCTACCACCTGTTGCTGATAAGTCATTTCACATTGGGAATATCGAGAAAATCTCAGATTTCGTGGGACTTTAAACTTGAAATTGATGTCTGCGACACTTGAACAGACCGTGTTAAAATCCGTCATTCGATACTTCACATCCTAATAACTTGAGAAGTAGTCAATGAGAAGTAGTAAGTTGAGAATTGTGAGCGATTAACGGAAGCGTCGGAGACAGGAAGAGGCTATTGATTAAAGGTTTGTGGAGCAAACGGAATCAATGTTGAAGAAAGTTGAATTGACTGGGCGTAGAGTGCGTCGGGCACCCACTGTCGGCCATGGCTTCGCTCTCATTAGATCGCCGGATATCCTTTTTTCCCCGCAAATTCGACAGAGATTCGAATTCTCCGCTCTATTTGACGCTCCCTCTCGCCAGGCGCGAGCAGCGGCGGTGACGGCCGCGAGAAGACCCCTCGCCTCCTCTTGGTAGGCCGCGAAAGAAGAGAGCACGTCGACGGCGCGTTGCTCTCGACTACGGAGAATGTATGGAACGGCCGAAAGGCAAAAAGGAAAAAGGACTACCCGGTGACTCGCTCTATATATACTGCAACTATCCGAGGGTATGTCCAGTGCACGGTACGCGTCTCGTCCGTCAGCTTCAACAAGACCCAATAGTCTTCGCGAGCAACCTTGTTCCGCTCCGCGTTGTGTAGCTGCCGGACGTCCAGCAGGATCGAGAACAGCGTCCGGACCCTACGAGACGGTCAACTTCGCCAGGATGAAGGGATTCGATAAACGGTCGTGTCAACAAGCTCTCCTTCCTCTGCTGCTTCTCGTCGGATGCGTAACCGGCGAGATCGAGAGACGTACCTCGAAGCAGATGGTCGAGGAGTCGCCCGAGAGTCTGGCCTCGACCTTGAGCAAAGACTGCGGCAAGTCCTACAGTGCCACTTGCCTCAAGCTGGACGTGGTGTCCTTCCTGGACAGGCTGTCCGAGCAGGAGGACATCAGCATCCTGCCGGGCGTCTCCGTGATCAAGGAGAATGACACGGCCAACTTGCCGGCCTCGGAGGTGGTCGCTAATCTGGCTAGGGACTTCCCGAACGACGTGGAGAAGAGACTGGACGCTTATCTGGTTCACAAAGTGGGCAGTTATCTGAACAGCCACTCTATATCTATCAAACTGTTCGACCCGAGGACCTTCGAGGCCGCCAGGAACTTCAACGAGGAGACGCTGGCTCAACTGGGTCTGGGCGGAGGACAGAGCGTCGGAACTGGTAAGATATTTAGAGACTAAGGTATGAAGTTCGAGAATATAATACGAAATACTCCACAGGACGGAAGAAGGATAAGGGTGGCAATAGCGGTTTGATGGCTGGGCTGCTGATGATGAAGGGTACCCTCGGTGCTGTCGGGTTCGGTGCACTTGCTCTGTTAGCCGGTAAAGCGTTGATGACCGGTTTGATGGCGCTGATGTTGTCGGCGATTGTCGGATTGAAGGCCCTGACGAGCGGCGGCGAGAAGAAGACCACCTACGAGATCGTGAGCAAACCGGTGTACTCCACATCGCACACGCACAGCTCCGAGGAGCATCACGGTCACGGTTACGGCCATTCGGGATACGGCCGATCCTTGGACGCCATTCAGGACTCTGTGCAGCAGGCGGTGCTGAAGTACGGGAACGCGAGGGATCGCCGGTCGCTGTTTAATTAATTAATCGATCAAGAGGCACCAGCTGCTCGCTGGTACACCATCTAGTAGCACGTCTCTACCTCACTTCGTTTCCGACTTCCGTTTCACACTTCACCGTTCCTACTCTGATCTGGATCTACACCTCTCTCCTTCCTCTCTCGCGTTTCGCTTTCTTGTTGCTCCTGCTCTCTTGGTCCATTCACTTCTCACCTGGTCTCATTTCATCCTCCGTTTGATCACCATTATTGTTATGCTCATAGATTCGTAGGTATTTATTATTGCCAAGCATAATCCTCTCCTCTTTCCTCGCAGTCACGGTTTCTGATCGTTGCACGCGGATCATCCTTCAATCATGTACATGATTTCTCTTGTTATTTATGTGTATTTAATGTATTGTAAAGATTTAATAAAATTTGTTTTTAAAATCGTGGTACACCCTCTTGAGCCTGTTGAGCTCAAGCTCTCGGGACGAATGTTCCCTTATCACTGTTCAATCAAACCTTATCGAAACTTAATCAAAATGTAACTCGACACTTCATACGCAATATACAAAATATAATAGACATCATTGTTATTTTCCCTGCCCCACATTTATCGTTCACAAACTATTAGATGCTAAAACTGTATCAAAATTTGATCAAAATCTAACAAAAAAATAGTCATATCTACATTTTCAAATCGATTACACCATAAATGGATTAGGTGATCAGGCTTCGTTTTAAGAGGATGCATTTTAAATGATTATACGATTATGCTTCCTGTTTTACACGAGTCGCAGAAAAGAAAATGAGATCCATTAGCGTAAGAAGGTCTCTAGCAGAAAATTATATGTGTCAGATAGTAATTGCAAAATGAATAACGTTCAATTAGACTGATATGAAACAAGGTCGTCCCCTTCACAACGCCGCACGTTAGATTTCCTCGACATTCACTGATCAACTAGGCACACGTGGTGGTCATTCGTCAGGTGCAGTTTATCAAATGTTTCAAATGCGCTACATCGCTCACATTATCTCACTACTGTATCACTATGTTATACTATGTTGCATTTCCGGAATGGGATACATCAAGTTAAATGACACGTTACATTGTAATTAACCTTCAACTTTTTGATAGAATTTCCTGGCATTTTATCGTTACTTTCTGAAGAAGAAATTTCAAATACTATTAATCAGAATTTCTGTGCATCAATCACATTTTGATCTCGAAGTTCTGTTAGTTATGTGTCGAGTTAAATCGTCCTTGAAATGAATACCGCATCCTATTTCGCTGTAGCAAGGTCTACAATCACTACAGCTATAGGAGTCAGTATGATACCACGTGTTTAACTAATACATCACTTAAAATATAACATCCTCTGTTCATAATGAACGAGATTAATAAACATAGGTATTCTGCGGGTAATCCTAATTATGGCTACTCAAGCTGGAACACCAGCGATTACGAGGAGCCGTAGAGGTATCAATATTTGAACAACAACGGCCACACGGGAAACAACAGAGTGATGGAACCCCTGTTACGCGAGGGATCCGATAATTACGTCGTCGACACGGGTTCCTATCAAAACGTGGACTCGAAAGTGCATGTGGTCGACTCGAGGCCGGTCGATTACGTGGACAGCGTTAATCATGTCGGCTCGACAAACTACATTGCGAATAGATACGGTGAGAACATGCCGGGAGCAATTTACGAGTGGTGGGAGAGATGTACATTGCATGGGAAGTGCCAAGAAGAGGAAGGAAAAGAATAGTCTTTAAAGCAAGGATTTTGATAATAGGTCTGGAGGATTTTCTTGTGTAGTTGAAAACTTTTTATGAATGAGGATGAGTAAATCATCCCTCGTATATTGTTGATTTTCTAAAACTTCTGAGAGTTCAAAGGATATGTTATAAAAAGACATTCAAAATTTGTTATAAGTATAACATTATGAATGTGGGAAAAAATTGTAATTAATTAAAATCGTAATTTGCAATTAAAAATTTGTAATGGTGTAGAAGGATAGTAAAATATACTGAAATATGTATGAATACTTTTATTAATTTTACAATAAATTATTGCAAATTAGGCGTGAAACAGTGGTGCAATCTTTCAAACAGTAGGTGAAGACTACAGGTGAGTCTCACTAATCTTCAAGAGGTACGTGCCCTCTCCACTTTCATTTGCAATTTTTGATAAAATTAAGCATTTCTACTTGTTATCACCATTGAAATTATATCTAGGGATAATTAATGTTGCCCTCTGGTAGCAATTTGTAGCGTATTATTGCTTATTAAGCCGAAAAAATCAATTTTAATTGAATTAAAAAATAAAAAGTACTGGTGGCGCCATCTCTCCGGCGAACGGGGTGAACTACACACTTTTGAAACACTACTTTGATTAGTTCCTATATTCTGCCACTAGATGGCGCCACTGGCGGCGTTTTCGAATCAATGCAATTGATATTGATTTTATTAGCTTATCTGATGATAATATGTATGAAGTAACTTGCAAAAGCAACAGTAGTTAAATTAGAAATGTTTAACACTAGTTAAATTAGAAGTGCTTACAATTCGGTAAATACAATAACTGCACTTATTCTTGCATTTACAGACTCCACACCGTTGCTCCTCTATTTTTGCTTTTATTGACTTTACCCGGGTATAATAACCTGATACCATTTGCAAGCTAATTATTATTGCTGTTGGAAGTAATTTGGTGCATAATATTATTAATTAATCCATAAAATGAAATATTGAATTTGCAATTTATTCCGAAATGATACAGGTGGCGCCATCTAGCGGCGAAAGGTAGGAACTAAACAAAGTAGTGTTTCCAGAGTGTGTAGTTCACCCTGTTCGCCGGAGAGATGGCGCCACTAGTACATTTTTTTTTTAATTCAAAAAATAATGATTTTTGGGCTTATTAGACGATAGTACAAGACAAATATCTATTGGAAAGAACGTCTATTAATTCCAGAATGCTTCAGAAGTGATAAAAAGTCCATAAAGTTATGATAACTCATTAGTAATATTTTGGGTTCATACACGTGGCGCCATCTAGCGGCGAAATGTCGGAACTAATCAAAGTAGTGTTCCCAGAGTGTGTAGTTCACCCTGTTCGCCGGAGAGATGGCGCCACTAGTACTTTTAAAAATAAAATCCAATTTAAACCTATTTTTTTGGCTTAATAGACAATTAAAGGTGTCAAATAGCATCGAAAAACATTAGTAATTAATTCCAGAATATTTTGAAACCAAAAATAAGTTAAATATGTCAATATATCTGACTGTGATATTGTTTTATAATGCGTCCAACTGCACGAATGTTACAGGTGGTTGGAACCAGTTCCCCTTTCCCTACCATTTTCCCCATGGAATTCAAATTCACTACCCAGTGCACATATATGTACTCATAAACCTAGCTTAGAATCGACCCTGCACAATAGCTGACCCACATCCTATCCGCGACTTAGCTACTCGATACTCGCAGCACGTAGGATTTTCGGAGACAACGCGATCTGATTTGAAAAGAGTAACGGCAGTCGGATTTTTCAACCACGACGACGTACGATTCTAACTGTTTAGTTTATCAGGCATGTTAATCAGTTTTGTCGGTGGAAACTGTCTAATCTAATATCAAACTTTGTTAGATGACGTGATTGCTTCTTTTCGTATCGTATGAAACGTACGAAGAAATCTAAGATACTTCGTAGTAAATATTTTTATATTTTCATTCTTTTAAATTTGCAAATTTTAGAATTTGGTTCGTAGGATCCTACATCCCAAAATTTCTATATCTCTAGATTGGTATGTCCAGTAATTCCTACGTCATCATATCTCAATATCCCTAGTGATCTATGTCTCCAAATCCCTACATATTCACATACCTATGATCTTGGTACCTATAGTTATTCCTACGTACTCAGATCCTTACATCTCTCAAATCGTACGTCTCCAAATCTCTATGTTCCTAGATCCCTATATTTCTAGATCTCTACGTCCCTATGTCTCTACAACCCTAAGTCCCTACATCCCTAAATCATTACGTGCTTAGATCTCTATATCTTCACATATGCTATGTCCCCGAATCCACATATCCTCAGGTTCCTATGTCCTCATATTTCCACGTCCTCAAACCCTTATGTCCCTAGGTCCTCGCGTCCTTAACTTCATCTGCCCCTAGATCCCTACATTTCTACACCCCCACACCCGTAAATACTTATATCTTCAAATATCCTACATCCCCAAATCCACATATGAACCCTACATCCCCAAATCCACATATGAACTCTACATCTCCGTATCTCTACATCTTCACATCCCGATATTCCCAAATCCCTTATTTTATCAAGTTCAAATCACTGCATTCTGACATTCCACATCTCTAAACCCATACAACACTTCACCTCATCAATGCTGTAATAGCCCTGAAGCTATAGAAATTATTCAGTTACATCATCCACGCAATTCACCGAGGACTACATGGACAATCCATAGAGATAAAAGATCCAGTTGGTGGATCGGGAAAACCGGTGAAAGTTTTCGTGTCGATGATCAAAACCGTCGTGCCAGAAATAGGTGGAACGTGTCACGATACGAGTTCAAGAATCGGTTCACTTTCTTACGAGTATGATCTTCCGTCAGTCTGCTCTCGTTTCCCGCGACGGAAATCATCTGTTCCAGCAGGAACAGTAAAGAACGGAAGTGTTTTTGTAAGTCTGTAGAACAGTTACAATTACGGGTGACGATTTAATTAGTGCAGTTCATTTTGTGTCTGTGTTATATGTCATTTGCGAATGTTTAATAACAGGAAATAACTAAACCTTCCGTCGTATAATGACTTAATATAACATAAAAAATGATTTTGAAAAGAGAATCAACAGACATAAAATCGTACACGTATTTCTTATCTTGATGAAGATTACAGCAGATTTAGATCTTAACAAATTGTGTAACTAGTTTGGGACTTGAGTGGTCATTTGACCGGTTTGGTAGTTTGTTAATATCTCGAATACCAACTCGCCTGGTGTTTACGACGGCCATTTTCTTCGCGCTGCTTCTTTTCTGGCGCTAAAGGTCCATACCAGTTTTCGTAGTTCATTACCGAAATTTTCCGTTTGCTTTGATATTACTATCAAGATATTATTTGTTACTGCAATTGTTACTTTTTAGATAATTACTGTTACGCAAGCTTTGGAGAAACGTTCAGTGACCAACTTAAACTCCTTTCTAAACGGTGTTAAGGAGACAGTTGCAAATTGAAAGACACACAACATTTATTACAACAAACAAGATTTCTCTTATACTCAGATTCTTAATGATGCTCAATTTAGTGAATGACAGGTAGCTGCTTTTACGAGCGTAATCGTGATTGGTGATTGCTATATTCTAACTCTATTGCATAATCATGGTTATTTTATGGATGTTGATCATCATTCTTGAATTAGATGAAATTTTAATAAACTTGCTAATGCTGTGATGTTCAAATATGATGTTCAAATATTTGACATTAAATACTGAAACATTTTCTTCTTTATTTCTCAGTTATAACATATTCGTACTAGCATTGCATGTGTGTCATATAGAACTAGCAAGAAAATAGATATACTGTTATATAATATTATTAAAAGTCCATATTATGTAAATATACATACTAGTACACATACATACAGTATACACACTACTTGATAATATCAAAATTAAATATTATCAAAATTGCAACCACATAGTTAACCTAAGTCCCGCCTAACTCCACATACAACAGTACCCGCACTCGTCAACTTGTCATTAATAATCCTAAACTAAAACGACGATACCGACAGGTGCTTACGTGACTAGACAGGACGTTTGAAAATTTTTATGGCCACCCAATACGTTGCGTGTCCCAGTTGCTTGGTTCACTTCGTGCACGTGGAAACCAGTTCCGATGCACCTCGTCTGTGCGAATACTTCAAACCTCGTCTTCGAATTTCCGCTAAGTTTTCGGTGAATCTCGTCACCTACCGAATTTCTCTTTTTCGACCATCTTGTTAACACCCGATCTCTATTTACGTTTGTCGTTTGAACGGGATAAAAATCATGAGATTCCCACGAAAGGGGTTAAACGAATTCTAGAATCGTCAGAAATATTCGGCAGAACGGTACACGACAACCGAGACAAATCGCGGTATCAGTGTTCACGTGTTTACGGAATAAAACTTGTATCTAGGTTGCTGAATATGGTGGTGCATGGGTATCGAAGGTCGAAGGAAACGGCGAAAAGAACTCGTTTTCGTGAACGAGCCACGCGATCGCTTTTCGGCAGTCAACCCGGTTGTTGCTCAACCTACCTGACCACCGCCCGGGTCAATAGTAGGCCAATGATATTCATTCCGATGGACTATGCTCGTCATTTGCCTCGATTCTTTTTTAACTTCATAAGGTTATCGTGGAAGAGGTCGTTGACTCACCAACTTCCAATACTTCAAATTCTTCGTAGCAAACTTACTTGTCCAACAGAAATTAGCGTTTTAAGGTTTCAATATTACAAATTCATGTACCAGAATTTTAACATTATACAATGTAACATGATGTTACAGTGGTAACATCACATGTCATCAATGTTCTAATGTTTTAATATTGCAAATTGTTCATGTACCAAAGTCCTAACATCACAAATTAGTGTCCTAATGTTTCAATATTACAAATTGATGTACAAGAGTTCCAGCATCACAATTTATCAAAATATATTGCAGTCGTGACATCACATATTATCAGTGTTCTAATGGTTTAATATTACAAATTATTCATATACTAAAGTCCCAACATCCTAAAGTCTCAATATTCCAAAACTCCACAACCCCCATATCCCAAAGTGTCCAATACCACAAAATCCCAATCTTCCATCATCCCAAATTTGCTACCCCAAAATTCCATTATTCCAAATTCCCAATTTCTCAAATTACCATTATCCCAAATTTCTAAAACCTTAAATTCCCAATATCCCAATATCCCCAATACACCAAAGTCCCCAAAATGTTAACACCACAAAGTCCCAATCTTGCATCACCCCAAACTCCTAAAGTCCCACTATTTGAATCTTTCAGATCCTAAAACCCTGCAACCATGCCAACTTCCGGTACAAATCGTTGATATCCATATCAACACGGAAACCGGTACATCAAAGCTTTCTCCAACCTCACAGGCGATACGCGGAAATGGAGTACGTAATTATTCATCATCAAGTTCGTACATGTGTGACAAATGTGCGTAGTATCACGTATCTGTTAAACGTTGTTAAGGAGAGCTGTCAGTCAAGGTCAGGGAAGTAGCGGCATTGAAATCATTTCCCTTCGAAGATCAAGAACATGGCAGCCATGATAACACTAGGTCTATCGTACGTGTCTGACGAATGTAGGTTGCTAGTGTAACGCGCTCGTGCCTCCAATTCGGATAATGGGAACACCTTCACCGACGATCTGTTAGTGAAAACCTCGGGGCGATGTTATACGAGAATTTGTATCGAAATAACGTTTATTACGGATGCTGGAACATCGATAAGTTGCGTGTAATTTTGTAACAACTCGTTTTTGAACCTGGTTTGAACGAAGTAATGAAGTTTGTTAGAACAAGTGAAAAGTATGAAAAATCATTTATTTGTTGCATATCGTGCTACATTGTGCAGTGAAAGGTATATACGACACACTGTAGCTGTAATTATTCAGAATGTGTTAGCTTCTTCCTGTTGTTCAAGTTTCTATTTTATTTATGAAAGTGATAAAATAAGTATTCTGTTCATAGAATAAAAAGTACAATTTAAAATTATAATTTGTTCTCCGAGCAACTGTATCATTTCTAAACGAAATTTTTCCAAGTATCCTAGTATAATTAAATAACAGATTAAATCGCACACACATTTTGCTAATACGTAGCAATTGAATTAGCAATCAAATTAGCATACACTTAGTGATTTCTCCAATATCATTATTTCCACTTGGAAAAAGTCGATGATTATCGGTCAGGTGCTCCAGATCACTTCCGTGCCTCTCATTTCAAGCATCCTTAGTCATCGAATCTCGAAATGCCTTCAGCACAGTTAACCCCGATACGAAAAATTACGAGCACAAAATGTATCTCGATATTCCTAACAATTATGTTCGAACCACCTCCGCTGATACGTTCCAAATTTCACTCTCGCGTCCCACATTTTTTCCATTTATCGCCGTTTATGAGTCGACGACTTCGTCGAAAGTCCACGATCCCCGCCAACGTTCCTAGACTGCAATCGAACGATAATCGAAGTGGATCACTTGCGAGATCAGACTAGTCTGGTGGTGAACGGTACAACGGGTCCACGCAGTTTCACGGAAAAACCGCTGCTTGTTCTGCAGCTATCGAAAATTTAACGGTTTCGGTGCAAAACGTGATGTTCAAGCTTTCGAGTTGACACTAGTTTTATGCGGGTATATGATATTTGTTGATCTGTGTTTGTGTTATACCGTCGTGTTGTGTCTGGTAAGTTGGCAGCTGGAGCTGTATTAATTTAGAAGAGGTGCAAATCTATAGAACTATTCTATAGTATTATTAAATTATAACATGTGTGAAATTGTTAAGATGTCGACCTTGAATTGATGTCGACTGAGGTTGACCTAGAATTGAGGTGGACCTTGAATTTCTTTTAGTGACACTGTATCTTTGTACACATAATTAATGTTCAACCGAACATCACGCTTCATTTGTGTAAGTGGTATACAATTTCTCTAGCAGTAACAAAAGCTATCCACATAAAAATCAACTTTGCCACATTACACCAAAATAGCATTAGAAATGCTGATAGAAGTGACTCGACTTCCACCAAAAGTACCAGTCAATTTCTACAAACAAACGAGCCAGCGTCAAAGACTGCAGCGATCAAACATGAGACACCAGTCCAAAGACCCCATTACAGCTTAAATCGAAATCGTGTACACAGCGATCGAAGCATGAAGAGGCTTTTCCACCGGCTTTCACCCGGAACGTCGGGGCAAAGGTTTGGTCGCGCATACGAAAATTCGATCTGGGGAACGCCTTAGGAGGCTCGCGAGGGTAACCCGAAGCTCGGCGGGTTGCAGCCGAAGAGGAGACGATAATGACCTTCCACGGTATGGCCGTGGACGGAGTAGGAGAGCCTTTGACACACTTGACGCTCAGGTGAATCGTAACCGAGAGCCGGGAAGCTCGTGGTTAGTTTTCAGCCGGAGATCGAGCGGAGCGCATCTGGCGATCTCGAAGAGTCCAGAGGAAAAGTGACATGGCCAGGTGACATGGATCTCACTGAAATGTGCGAGGCGCGGACAGGAATCGAAGGTTGATTCATCCAGGAAGATAATCGAGGTCGAGGCTCGTGGAGGGGGCACCGGATGCGATAAAACGTGCACGTGGGTCCGAAGAAACCAAAAGTGCGTGGGTTTCTTCCGCGTATAGAAACTCGTTTCGATCGTGCTCGCGAGAAAACGGTATCCGGAAATCGGTGTATGCGCGAAGATGCATTCGAGGACGCTGTTGATCGTCGCGTGTTTTTGCGTGGCACGCGCCAGCTCGCAGTTCTTCAGCTTCAAAAACCTGAAGGATTACACGAGAATCTTCCAGCTGGACGGTCTGCTGACGAACGAGACCGGTAACGAGCTGTGGAGCGGATTGTTCAGGGACTGTGACCGATCAGTGACGTTCTCGTGTATTCAGAAGAACGCGTACTCGTATTTGGACAACGTTTTTGTGGACCGGGACAACGTCACCGTGTTCGAGGGGCTGACGCTGACGAAAAACAGTCTGGATTACGGGACGTGTCGCAGGAGTCAGGACTCGCTGGACGAGAACCTGGTGGAAGGATCAGTCAAGGACGACTGCTCCGATGAAGAGGAAAGTGATGGAGGGGAAACAGGACGAGAGTTCGAAGAGGAACGATCACCTTTGGAGGAAGTGACCGATGCCCTGAGGAAGAGGGCGGTGAAATACATTGCTACCAGGGATTACGAGATTCAGCTGCCTGACTTCTTTTTTGAGGGCGCTGCGATTAAGATTAGCCCGAAGGAGGTGGATGAGAACGGGGCTTTGGTGAGGCTGGACTTTGGACAACGGGGGATGCAGGGTGAAGGGAGGATTTTCAAGAAAATTAGTACGTTATTTTATTGATTTACGAGGGGGAGAATCTGCTACTTATTTATTTAAATATTAATGTAATGGTTAATTAATTAATATTTGAACTGCATTGCGTTTTGTTCAGTTTACTGCTGATACATTTGTGACACTGTGCAATTTTTAAAAAATATTTTCAGGACATTCAAGTTTTTCTTCAAATTGAAATAATCATGATATACAAGTTGAGTTCTGCTGTTCGCTACCTCTAATTGTTAAATATTATTGTTCTTTTACCTATTTATTTCACAAATGAAGGTCACTGTCCGATAAGATGAATCATAACAAATATACATTTTTTCACATCTAAATTTTCTCTCTTCAAGAGTGCACAGTCTAATAATTAAAAAGAACTAAAGCCCAGTTTTAGAAAGTTTGAAAAAGTGTTCGTCTTTCAGGGAAGTTCATACAGAATAAGTTGCTGACGAGCTTGCTGGCGCTGCTGCTCATTATCAAGCTGATAAAAGTGAAATTCATGTTCGTGATACCCTTCCTCTTCGGCGTGGGGACCGCCAAGAAGTTGTTCCTGAAACTGTTACTTTTCTTCATACCTGCATTCGCGCACATCTTCAAACTGTGTTCGAGCTATTACACCACGAAGTCGACCAAATACCATCATCATCATCATCAGGTAAATACGGAGCATATTCACCTTCCACAAGATACTCCACAAGATGACCCGAGTCATGTGCATGATCTATCATATATCTGTTCATGGTTTCTGTAGACATGGTGTAACACGCTAAAATTCTTAATCATTTCAGATAGCGCATCACCATCACCACGTCCCAGTACCCGTTCCAGTACCAACATACTACAACCACCATCATCATCACGACGAAGAGGACTTCGACGGCTACGACTACGCTCATCCTCACATTCAATATCGAAAAGACGTTGAAGAGCTGAAAGAGTGGGGCATCGAGCCGTACGAAGAGCCTTACGATCAGCATAACGAACCCGTAGCTAACATTCCTGGCCGAGTTCCAGGAGTGCTACCAGCACCATTTCCAGGACCCACGTACGCAGGAGCGTATGGTGTATCACAATACGCACCCAACGCTCAGCCAATAGCACCAAACGGACCGATAGCACCAAATGGACCAATAGTATCAAACGGACCAATAGTACCAAACGGTCCAATATTAGCTAATACAAATATTGGGTCTTATCCAGAGAAACGTCCTATATCTGCCCACAATTTGGCCTACTCCGCTTATGCTGACCGACGAATTCAACAACCACAACCCTCCGTCGCGAACGTACCTTTGAACTCCGCGAATTTACCGACGGTGTCGAAAACTACGAACCTGAAGACTGCCTACAACGTGGGTCAGAATGTCAGACAGGTTCAAGGAACCTTGAAAACGCAGGAAGCGAAAATTGTGGCGAAACAGAGTTACGACGATGAGTTTTATGGGCCGATAGTTGGCAGACTCGAAGAGATATTTAGACAATTGAGATTCAACGAGGAGGTCTGCAGGGAGAGGCTCGTGTGCAGCATGTACAAGAACCCGACTGTTTACTCGCCACACAGTAATCTCGTTTCCAACGAACTCTCCAGGTAAGGAGTGTGTGATTAGCACGTTGATCTCTCCGCCGTGAAGTTGGTTAGGAGAATAAACGGAAGTTGCCTAGAACTTTCGAGGATCTTGGGACGTTTCCGATAGCTTGTGTATTTAGTCTAGTTACGGCTGAGGTTGCGTATGCTGAGTGGCAAGAGGTTTTATGGGGTTTGGAGGATTGGAGGAGCGTGAGTGGGAGTTTGAGACTTTTGGGAAATTTGGAGATGTAGGATTTGGGTGCAGGAATTTGGGGATTTAGGAGTTTGAGAATTTAGTAAATTGGGGACATAGGAATTTGGAAATTTGACAATTTGACAATTTGACAATTTGACAATCTGACAATTTGACAATTTAACAACTTCACAACTTCACAATTTTACAATTAAAAAATTTGAAAACTTGCATACCCAAAAACTTGAAATCCGAAAATTGAGAAAGTTGGAAACATGAAAGCATACAGAAATCTGAAAATGTGGAGCATGCTATAAAGTTTATGATAGTGAAGATTTCGCGATTTACCGTTAAACAGGGCCAAATAATTAAACGTTTATCCGCGTTCGAATTTCGATCGGCACCAGGCGTCGATCACTAAAGAGAAAGGTGGCCACCGTTCCAAATCGCTCGAACGTCGAATCACGTTCCACAAACCTGTCTCTTTTTCTTGTTACGTTCTGTATATTGAACGCTGTTCACGGTCATTGCCGAGTAACAAACAATACTACACTAAGCGGAGGTGGAGAGACTCTTCCGAGCAGAAACACGAAGTCGTTAGTTCCGGTAGGAAGTGCGTAATATTCGTGCTGCTCTCTAACTAAACTAATCATCCTGTTAGCGATTCTTCACTTGCTAAATGGCGAAAGTAACACAAATATTTGCTGAAAGAAAACATTTATCATTCATGGTCAAATTTACTCTTTTATGTCGATAGGTTAGGTTTTAATTAGGTATCAATTTTTTATGCTTTATGAAATTATTTTTGTTTATAGTTAATTTTAATGATTTATAGATATGAATTGATGGTGGTAATTTTACAATGGAACTGTGAAATATTATGTATATTTTAAGTTTCTGGGTTTATAGATTTATAGATGTACAGATTTTCAAATTCCCCAATTGCTAAATTACCAAGTCACCAAATTTCAAACTTTGCAGTCAGATATTAACAACTAAATTAATATCTAAATATTATAGCATAGATGAAATACAGTAGATATCTAGATACACCATCTGCAATATACATATTAACTGTTAAGTAATAATTTGGCGTGTATTACAGAGATCCACAAGAGTTGAAGCGGACAGTTACCGAAAGCCCGTCCAGCCAGAAATTTCACCGATATCTGAGCGCAGCGAGATTGGGTCAAGATGGAGGCGACTGCTTAAGAACTTATCCGTGTCACATAAATACCGAGTAAACCAGACGTGGATTTTTCTTCCCGATTTTACGAAGATCATCTTCTACCGCGCGTTGAAATCTCCGGCTCCAGCGTTCAAGTCTCCTGCTCGAGCATCGAAGTCTCCGACATGACCGGTTGATTCCGCTACGCGTAATCGCGCGGTTGATTTAGGGCAATACGAGTGCACAAGTTCTACCTGGAACACGTCAGACAAATTCCTTCGGCCAAACGATGTCACGTTCTGTCGGGTTCGATGTAATTACGTGTTTTACACCGGCGTGTGGCCGAGGAGGATTTTCTGGGAACGTTTTAGTACCGGATTTGGTAAAACGTTTTTCTTCTTCCTGGAGAACTTTTGCGTTTACACTCGCGAAATGTTAAGAACGAGGATATTCTCTCGGCGATTTGAGATATTCTCGATTTAATTTAGGGATGTAGATAAATTATTCTTGGGGAAATTTTAATCGGGCTCGAATTTTTGTTCTTGAGGAAGGTGAAAGTGAGTTGCTTAATTTCTGATGAAATGTTAAATTCAGGCACCTCTAATAACACTGAAATAAATTGATTCTATTTGTCCAATTCTCAATTTTTTCAAACAAGTTAAAATTACTATGAATAATTTATTGAATGTTTAAATTCATTTCTGATGACGTGTCAAAGAGTATTGACACCTTGTCAGAGATACATAAGAATGATTTCTGTAATAATATACCTTATGTAATTAGACAGGAAGTTATTTTTATTGCGTTTCATTGTACACATGGAGCTTGTAACTATTATCTTGTAAATTATTACAACGTATGTAATTTTAAATAAAAGAATTCCTAATATTAGTTGTTAGGGTGTGCTTATAAAATACGTTCTCGGGTGCCATACCCAGTTATTTATTGTATTTATTAAAATCTCGATTATGTATAGAAAGTATGTACTGTACAAAGCGTAAGATGCTTCGATCATGCTACCTCGAAGTCTCGATGTATACTACTGTTTCGTTCATAATAAATTCTGTAAAAACAACTACTGTCTTATATTTTATATCCCATAATTTTGTATCTTCTTGAGTTATTGAAAGTTAGATGAAAAATTTATTTCAAATACTGTACTTTTTAATGTGTAATTTTTCTGTCGTAATTTACTAAACTTTGTTGCCATTGAATTAATTTTTAAATGAGGAAACTGATTTGCATTCGGTTGTAAAAGATTAAATATCAGAATAATTTCTAAACTTGAATGTATTATATAAAATGAATATATCGCAAAGCTACAAAAATCTAAATCCATGAAAGAACCTTAAAAATGTCTTAAACATCTAAATCCGAAAGTATTCAAATTTAAAAATGTACCTATCAGTCACAAACAATGGCTCTTCAGTACACCACACACAAAACAAAACCTTACGCAAGCGTGACTTAAATTCACATATCAAATCACTTTCTAACCCGTTTCCAATTATGCTGATTCCCTCTTCATAAACCGTTCTTACTTTCATCTATTCTCTTCTCACGATCAAAGCTCGAGTAATTTCACTTAGATTTCTTCGCTCATTCTTCGCCTTTACTCGAAACCATTTTCCTCGAACCATTCCAAACGTACGTTACCATTTCAAAGTCGCGTTTTCTATCTTCGTGTTCGCAAAAGCAACTGTGGAATCCCTGATCGGCCACGTCCAGAACCGGAAACGGCGGGAAGAAGTGGATGTCGAAACCAAAATGGTCCCCGGGGTTCGAGCACGGGAGCCGTGAAAACATCGTCACCCTAGATAACGAGGCTTTCTTCTTTCCTTTCGACCGTCCACACGTCCACTGATCAAAATTCATCGGCCGTACGTGGCTGCCATCGGCTATAAAACCGCGTTGTCTTCGTTCGAGCCGGCATTCGGTGTTTAGCCTCGCAAATCGGTGGTATCATGAAGTTTCTAACGATCGTGTCCGTCGCCCTTTTGGCTGCCGTCGCGTCCTCGCAAAGGACGGAGACCACGGCCGAGGTCCTTCGGAACATTTATTACAGGTGAGACATAATCATATTCCACCTACAGCAAATATACATAAATAAATAAATATATAAATATAATATATAAACACATAAATCTCCACATACTGTAAATGTCTCCACATGTTACAGATGCATCGACAACGAGGCGATGTTGTCCTGCGTGAAGCCGAAGGTCCTGGCTTATCTGAGCAACGCAGTGAAGCAGGACAGACTCGCGATCACAGAAGACTTGGCGGTCGTGAAATCCAGAGATTTTCCTGAGGAGAGCAACGAGGAGTACTATCCTTCGCAATACGACTCCGTGGACCCTGCCAGGAAGGAACTCCTCAGGTCCTTGATGCTGGAGAAGCTGGACGCGTACCTGTCGAGCCATCAGTTGGAGGCTAAACTACCCGAAGCCATTGCCGGGTCCAATATCGTACCCAGGTCATTGGTAGACAGCATGCCTCGCAGCCTGACTGTACCTCTGTCGGACTCTTCAAACGGTCAAGGTAGATCAAATTTTTACACCGGGTTTAATATTAAAATTTGAGGGCAATCATGACGAAATTTGATGGTAGTTGTCTTTAACAAAATTTGGTTGCAATGGTATCTAAGTTTGATAATCGTTTTCGCAGGCCGTGGATTCGTGAAGAAGGTCATGATACCGTTCCTGTTGGGTCTGAAGTTCAAGGCCACGGCCCTGGTGCCGCTCGCTCTTGCCCTGATCGCCTTGAAGACGTGGAAAGCGCTCACCCTGGGTCTGCTCTCGATGGTTCTCAGCGGAGCGATGATGATCTTCAAGCTGACGAAGCCCAAGGTCGCCTACGAGGTCGTGCACTATGGACACCCTCCGGTGGAGCATCCACCGCACTGGGACACCGGCGCACACGGTCCCTACAGGGCGTACAGGAAATAGACTCGAAGACTCTTCCTCCCCTAGATCTTTCTATTTAATATTTATTCGCGCGACTCTCTGACTTATTTATAATAAAATCTCTTACATGGTCTCATCAAACCTTGTCTCTCACTCACCCTGAAACACCAGATCACTTTCGTTTTTCTTCATCGAAAGTTGATTGTTTGTAAATTCCGTGGCCGTTTGTAAATTCTGTGGCTGTTCGTAAATTCCGTGGCTGCTTTTCATGAATCAAGGATAGAAGTAAAAGTTGATCGTACTGCGTCTTACGACGAGGAAAATTAGGATAATCTGGAAAAGCGATAAGGGAAAACGGCGTTGAAATGCGACGATCGGTTCTACGACGGCCTGAATGCTTATGCTAACTCGACCCAATATTCCAATTACCGTTTCATTGTCACGGGCTGGAGGAAGTCGGGCAGAGCGGACTAAAGTGTCTCCGCAACCCCACGCGTACATTCTCGCACGAGAAACTCGCACGCAACGCGCATTCCTGATTAAATACGAGGAATCTGCTTCTTGTCTTCAGCGACTTAATTAGCGGAGGCTGAAAATCGATATACTTCCCTCGTGAATTTCGTTATGAACCATCGTTTAAACTGCAGCCATATTTGCAAACGATAAAATATTCTTGTATTCGATTTTTATAAAATTCTTTCACTTATATGAATACATTCAATTCTGTAAAATATATATTCAATTTATATTGTAGTACAAATCGTATATAATGTGTACATATTTGTATGCTCATACGTTTGCATAAATATGCATCTATTTTTATACATACAAATTATACGTGAATATACACATATGAATTTACATTTACATTTAGGGACATATAATTGTATTCTCTCAAACTAAAGACTTTAATAATCGTGTAGATCTTATACAAACTTTAAAGTAATTGCTACAACTTCATCATAAAAAAAATTCAACTATCAACATGAAGTTTGTAAAATTCATCAAGAAAATCTTGATCTTACCAGAATTTAAAAAGAGAATATCCAATAAAACAGTTCCAATAAGTCCACCAATAAAGTCCAACAATAAAACAAGAAGAGTTAATTATAATATGATTGAGTTAGAGTGACAAGGAATGTAAATGAGAGAAGAGATTCCAGCTCGTCTAACGAAATCAGCTTGATCGAAGCAGCGAAGAATAACCGAAAGGGTGAATAGCTGTTGGTTGATTGGAAAATGAGTGGGGACGTAGCGCAGACGTGTGGAAAGTGTCGAGTTCGTGGCGTGAATGAACGATAGATTCAATGCCAATGTTACGGTGCCATTGGTGCCAAGGATGAAGGGTCTTCTATACTCTTACTCGCGCGCGCAACTTCCGCTTTTCTACCCTACAACGATGCTGCGCGGACAGCAGGCCGAATATTCGAAAGTTTCGGCCCGTTTATTGCGTGATCTGATTGTTTCATCGACACTCGATCGAGGTTAATCAAATGAATGATATTTTGTTCACTTCGGAATGCATATTCCTATCATGAATTCCTCTCGAGGAATTTTTACGAGAGCCCAGTCCCTACATGGAATTTTGAACCACTTACAAGGGTATCAATTTTATACCTCTAGAATTCTTATCGAACTTCGGTATGTCCGGTTACTGGATTTTTTTTTAAGAATATAGGTGAAAATATTAAATAAAATATAATATATAAAGAAACATATGAAGTACTAAATGTTAGACAAAAATAAAAATGAAGTATAAAAGAGAAGTATGATGTATATTTAAATAATTTATATATCTTATACACATTATGTATTATATTATTAAAGCATCATTTCTACAAGTTACTCATATCACACCCCCGTAAGAAAAATAACATTTCAAAATTTAAGAAAAAAATATTGTTATTGTTCTTACTTATTATAGATAAAATATACATAGAGTATACAAGAAGAGTAATAGTAAGTGTATCGGAATAAACAAAATGGTGGAAGACAGTAAAATGATACAATGGTAAAATAGAAGTACAGTGGTACAATAAAATAATAGTATATTATAGTGTACCATAATAGGATAATAGAATAGTGGATCAATAAAATAGTAAAACAATAACTGTACGACACAGTAGTGTAAGAAGAGTGCTCAACGCACGTGTTCCTACTTGATATTCCATCTCGAACCAGAAGTCAAATGATTAATACTGAGTTAAAATGTATCCCATATCTCCTCTATAAAATCGCAATTGAGCAATTTTAACTCCCTGAGCGTTTCCTGCTGGAAAGCAGGTGATTTATTAATATCAATCGCCGATCGAAGCACGCGACCCACAGCCGGATCGGCCGACATCATAGTGTCATGCGTGTCGCAGAAAAGCTTTCTTTCGACTTTGCTGAACCCGCGACCGTTCCCGTAGTCACGTCACGATCGTGTCGAGGCCTCGATAATCGAACACCATACTGAACGAAAAGAAAATTCGTGGCCGGATGGAAGTGGGGGCGGTATGTGTTCGGGTTGCTCCGCTACTCGGACGTCCATCCAAGTACGATGGGGGCTCCGTATAAATAGCGTGATGCCCAACCCATTGGCATCAGTCGTCGCACCATTGTCATTCCCAACGTTCTTGTCCACGGGACCGCGAAGCAGCCTTTTTCTTCAGGGTGTACTACCACGAGTCGACGTTTTTCCCAGAACCATGAAACTGTACGTGTTGTGCGCCGTATTCGCCCTGGCAGCTGCCCAGCCGGCCAAGAACGACCTGTGGAAGGGTAGCAGCATGGACCAGATGGTGGACCAGACGAAGATCGAGTGCGCCCAGAAGAACGACGAGGTGTCCTGCATGAAGTTCAAGGTCCTGAATCTCCTCGATCAGATCTTCCGCAAAGACAGCTTCAAGGCAAGTGACGCAAAAGTGATTTTATTTTCTACTCTTCCCTCGAAAGTTTTACAGAGAAACTAGTTTGACCCAAGATTTCGTAAAGGTGAACTTTCGTTCGCAGGTCTCCGAAACGGTGGAAGTGACTCGCAACTCGAACCCCGTTGAAGAAGTAACCGGTCGTAGCGAGGCTTCCCTGCTGGACAACGTGCAGACCTACCTGTCCTCTCACGACGTGACCTTCAAGCTGCCCATGGACTCCACCGTGAAGGTGAGCGCCAGGAACATCGACGATGATCAGCTCACCTTCGACGTGAAGTTCGGCCAGGGTCGTGCCGTCGAAGAGGCTCGCAAATCGAAGCTGAAGAAAGTCGTTATCCCCATCCTGGTGTTCGTCCTGCTGAAGGCTATGACCCTGATCCCTCTGGCCATCGGTGTCCTCGGTCTGAAAGCCTGGAACGCTCTGCAACTGTCGTTCTTCAGCTTCATCGTCTCCGTTGGTATGGCCATCTTCCAGTTGTGCAAGAAGATCGCCGCTGACGGACACGGTGCACCTCTCGCGTCCCATGGACCATGGGAGTATCAGGCAGCCCAGTACAGGTCCTTCCAGGATCAGGAACAACCGACCGTGCAATACTCCGCTCAGGACCTTGCGTATGCTGCGCACGCGCAGTCGTAAGGCGCTCGTTCTTCCTGTTCGCGACTTTTGTAAAATACCTGTCTTCCTTCTCTCCTCTGTACGCTTTATTTAATAAATTATTGCTGCAACCTTATTTCTGATATATGTCATTTGTTACACTGTGATGACCTACATTTTTTATATGATCTTAGTTCAAATACAGACATGATTTGGAACATTGATATAGAATGACTATGACACAAAATATAGTATGACTAATATAGGGACAATGAGAGTATAAGTTAAAGCATGGATGTAGGAGGACTATGACTTGAAGAATAATAGTTTATGATCGAAAGTCTGAAGGATGCCTTGGACCAAGATTTCAGAGTCCTCATCATAGTATTTTCAGTATTTTAATTTTGTCAATAAATTTCGGAAACCCTTGTAGTATTAGCGACTTGTAGGGGTCATTTAGGGTCTTTAGAAGGATAGTCTTCAGGTTAATATAAGTGGATAAAGTTACGAGCTCCACGTGATTAAGTATAAAAGGAAGTAGTAAGCATATCACCTTGAAGGATGCATATTTTACGAGATGACTTGTAATTTTATATAGTGCTTCCTATACAAAAATTGAGGACTATTAATTTGATATTTGAGAGCTGCAAATTCAGGAATTCAGGTGTTTGAAATTTTGAGAATCTCCATATTTGAGAATTTGTAAGTTTGAATATTTAACACTTCGACAGATTTCAAATATGAGAATTTGTCCCAGATAAAATCCGTAACAGCCATTAAGTCATAATCTTCTTTGCGCTACATATCGCCATTAACCTAAGTGAAAATTACACATCAGCCTCAATAAGCATAGAAATCTCATTAACCATTGCTAAAAGCTGAGAGCGATAAAATGCTCGGAACAAGCCCATTAATACCAGGAGTACTCGATTAGAACAATTACGATAATGTAATACAAATTGCTACTCCATTATGCATGATCATAAGCAAGGACATTTATCGTGTGTCCTATAATACATAAACGGGCGATTAAAGCTGTTGGTTACTTCTCAAGAGGAATAAATAGTAACTCTTAACGTCACGCATCTTCCTATTTAATTGACACGATCTGTCCTTGCCATCCTTTAATTACAAGAAAGAAGCCGTGAATTCTGTCTAGCTCTAAAGTCCGCGTTAGTCCGGTTCTGCAAGGAGATTATACCCGATAATGATCAGACACTCGCGTCCACGACGCGACCTGGAAATACCGCTTTGTTTTATGAATATTCCAATAAAACAGAAACGTAACCTTTCTGCAGTTTGAACACTTTCGCTTTTATTTTTATTCGTGAATTATAAATTCCGTTTAATTTGAAACGTACTTAAGTCTTGTTAATCTGCGAATGCGATTTAAAGCGCAGAGAATTTATTGACGGCACCTCGGGGAGTGTAATTCTTCTGCGATGGGTCGTGAGATTATGATAATTGAAAATTTACGAGTTGCGATTAAGTAGAGTAAATACAAGGGGGTTTTCTGAGATTAACACGTTGGCTATCATAGTGGTCATTTGTAGTTAGTACTTCAAGAACATAGTAACGGAAGTTGCTTTCGATATTCACATCAGGACATTTTTATGATGTAAAATGAAACTTGAAGAACAAACTGGATTAAAAATTCAATGTAACAGGACATATTCATGTTCTGACAAGTATACAAAATACAGAATGAGCAGAGACTATCAAAGCAACATGGTGAAACTAAAAAACGAATGACATATTAACTTTCAGTACGTGACTGCAATGTCTAAGGTTACTCGACGAGTTATCTCGTCCTGCATGAAGTAAAAGTGCTTTCCAAACGATGAGCATATGAAAAACATCACTATTCTACAAATATAATTTCATCCAAAATTCTTTCGACTAAACGTGATGTCATGAATATTATGACTATAAATGAATAGAACAAAGATCAATGATAATATAGAAAAAAAAAAATGGATTTGAGTTAGTCTTGGTCATAAAATTATTAACCTTGTATAAATTATTTCATATCCATATAAATTCTGTATTACACATATGATTTTTGTGTTCTAAATATGTAGTATATGAAAGTATGCAAAACTGATATAAATATAGACATAGATACATCCATAAATACATTGTAAAATAGATATAAAAATATTATACAGTGCACAGTAATATATCTAATATCGATAAGCGAATAGACATGTGTGCTATCGAAGCAGCCAAAAATTGGCACCGTTGTCCACAACTAGAACGGTTATCCGTTCTCCAAACGTATCGTAGAAGGCATAGGCGATAAGCGGGGCGTTAGAACGAAGGCCAAGTAAGAGCACGAAGGCGATGAACGCGGGGCAAGTTCCGTTTCCCGTGCGTCCCGGGCGTCCCGGGCGTCGCATGCCATCGTGTACGTGGTACGCGAGCCGACACTCGTTCCGCGTACGTACACGCTCGTACACGCGTCGGGACGCGTGCACGCACGTATCCCCCTACGTCCGCGGAGAGGGAAGGTGGAGAGGATAGTCCCGTCTATGTGCCAGTGAAATTTGAATAATTTTCCTTCGATCGTCGATTCCCGGCATGCGCGACCGAATAACATAGATTCGCGGGGGGCAAATTAAATAAAAGGGGCGGGCCACTCCTCCGTCAGTCGCAGTTCGATCGGCGATCGCTCGCTCGCACACGCACGGGTGGACGATCGATTTTTTTTCCACGCTCCGCGAGTATCAGTTTCGTGTCTTGACACTTCGTGACATTACCAAGGATAACAACATGAGGATGCTCGTAGCGACCGCAGCCGTAGTGTTGATGGCAGGAAGCTGCCTGGCCAGCCAGGACTTCCTCTCCAAGTCCCTAAACGAGTGCATCGCGGCAGACTCCTGGACGTCGTGTCTGAAGCACGAGGTCCTCGGATACCTGGACGACAAATTGGGCACCAGCACCGAGGCCAGGTCCCTGGATACCGTGGACGAGGCCATCGTCGCCAGGACCGTCAAGTACCTGAAGAGTTTCGACTACGGAATCGACCTACCCTTCGTGGACGCCGGTCTGAAGTACAGACCCAGCCGGAGTTTGGCCGATCTGGACGTAGAATTCAAAGGCAACGAACTGGCCACCAGCCAGGCTCGAGGAATCCTGAAGAAGAAGCTGCTGTTGCCCTTCCTGTTGCTGTTGAAACTGAAAATGAAAGCCTTGATGCCAATCTTCATGGCCATTATTGGATTGAAGGCGCTGAAGGCTCTGGTGCTGTCAAAGCTCGCGATACTCATCGTCGTTGGATTTATCGCTGTGCAGTTCTTCAAGAAGGGCGGTATGATGATGCCAATGGGTACGTATTCGAGGGATGATATTTAAGAGAGTGGGAGGGTTGTGTTTCGTTTGGAAAGTGAGAGTAAGGAAATTTGCAGGAATGTCGATGGAACCGGCTACACCGGCATATGGAGCTCCACTACCCTCGACCACGTCGAGTTATGACCCGGCCAACACGTGGGACGGAAATGGACCGTACTCCCGCGTCTGGACGCCGACCAACGGTGTGGAAGCCCAAAATCTAGCCTACTCTTATTACTCGCCCAACAGTGGATCTAACTCTTACAGCTCCTCAGGATCGTCCTCTTCGTCTTCCTCGTCGTCGGTCCCTGCAAGTTCGTCGAACTACTAGGTCCCCCGAAGGAAGCTTCCGGTAGCTTCTGACAACGGTTCATCTGTCAATTAATTCATGTTCTTAACGACGAGATCGATCGTTCTTTCGTTGTTCGATCGAGAGACCAAAGAGACGCACGCCAAATAACCTTCAATCACGTTCGATGATCGATCAATCGAAGACTGTCGATTATTCTGCCGGGTTCCGTCCTTTCTTCGGGGTATCGTATACGAGATTGATGTTTAATTAAATCGAGAAACCGAAGGAAGGATGGGACTTTTTTTGACTTGTTCAGCGACACACGTGTACGCGTGGTACAATCTTATAATGGTAGCCATTTTTAATCGATCGAAGAGTCGATCCTCGAGGATGCAAATTACGCCATTACGTTACGTTGTTTCGATGGCGATGATTATTTATTCACGCGACACGATTATTTATTCTCTCCCTCGCATTTGTTAATAAACGCATTTGTATAACAACCCCTGGTGTTTCGTGCATCGCTCATTTAATTGCCTTTCATTGACGATTTATAGTTCTTGTAATTTTATTTACCTTTTCATTTAATTAAGATACTTTAATTACTAATTGCAATTGATCATTTTTACTTGTAACAAATTTTATCCTTTTTCCCAATATTTTAATATTTTTTATTTAATTTTAATCATTTAATTGTTATCTAATTACGTATGGAAAGTCAAACGTTCATATTACGTACTAAAAATATAATATTGAACAGTCAGTATGTCACTGATTTACAAATTAAGTGATATCGGAACTGAAATTTTCTGCATTGCTGTCGGCTATCTATCGAGTACTTTCTCCATGAATTTCAATTAAAATATTCCGATCACGTTGAAAGTGTAAGCGCCAGAAAGTATGCCGTACCTCCTACAACGACGTGCATCTGGTTGCTTTACTGTGCTATACAACTCAATTTCCTTTTACAATTTATTCTATTATTACAAATACAAATGAAGAAAAACTTCTTAAGTGCTGCATAAATATTGCAAATTTATTGATACTATGAAATTAAATTTCCTAAACTTAATGATTATTTAAATATTTAATTCACAAACCTTCAATGAGTATTTCTGAATTTTTAAACGAAACAAAAGTGAAGAATACATTTGTGAAAAGTAAGAAAAATTACAATAAAACGTCGATAAGGTAGTAAACGAAAAATTCAGAATATGCATTTAAGTTTAACCTGTTCCATGGTAGGTAACTTTCAGTAACCTTGTCGAGCTTGCGGATGCAGTCTGAAGATGGCGCTTGCTCCTGAAGCAGGTACCTGTCGATGCAACACAATATTTCATCAAACACTCGCAATCCCCTCTAAATCATGCATAAACAAAGTAAGAGACAATCTTATAATCCCAGAAATATAGGTTTAAATTTCTGGAAGAATTGAAAAATATGGTCGCCATTATAATAAACCCGGGTTAATCTCCTATTCACCGGATTTGACCCTTTCTAAGCTACCCTTTCGTCGTGTGTCTTTAACGAGGCGTGGCACGAACGTCCCTTTCACCCGAGGTACAACAACCCTTTCTTTCGGCGCATGGAAGGAAAAAACCGCACTGACCAGAAAACGCAGTAAAAGTTTATGGCTCGTTCGAAAGCAGGGCCAAGTAATTTCTCTCTCCAGCGCCGAAACGAGAAGAAAGGGTTTAACCCGCGGGTATCCGAGCGAAATGGCGTAAACCATCGGTTCTATGCGCAAGAAAATCGACATAATCCGCTTTGGGTCTCGGTCCTTTTCACTTGACCGCAGGATTTCCCTTTGCAGTAGCCGAAAGGTGACGCTAAAATTTTACTGACTGCACTTTATGGATAGGTTTTTAGAAAATTAGTTATTTGTTTCAGGCAAACTTTGGAGAAGAAAGTGAACACGTTATAAAATAAGTGTGGTAGATTCTTGTTAAAGATATTTAATTAAACGTATGCATATGTATACAAATACACATATAGTTCGATGAGGTGCATGATAATATCAATTTTGACATTACCTAACGATGATACAATTAATCTTCTCGATCTTTTATACAACTAAAATCTGTATCTTCAGTTAATACAAGTATCTTATCTGATACAACCTTTGATTGATAAATTGCATTAAAAGAGGTAATGTTTCAAACAAGAGCCAACAGTATTAATGGCGCGACGTGTAACAAAAACGGGTGATTAAATTGGAGAGAGGATAGAATGAAAAATAAAGGTGGATTAATCGGAGGTACACCTAATATATTAGAGAGAGGTGGAATTCGAACGAAAGCATAGGACAGGCTCGTTTCTGCGTAGCTGTTAATAAATACATCAGACGCATCCACGGATTCCTGTTGCAATTTGTTCAATGAAACGGCAGCCTCTTCCCGTTTCCAGGTTATTTATAAGCAACCGACTATCGCCTGGTTTTCTCGCGTGCTTTAATGAATTCCGAAAGAAAGACCGGTTCGATCGGGCAGAACAGAGCCGGGAGACCGGGTGCAACCCTTTTTTCCAGAAAACCTCCTCCTCCGGGTATACTTCGGTCTCGTTTGTACCCCGAATCATCGTCTTAATCGTGGATAAAGGTTCTCCTTTTTTTCGGGGGACGATACATTCTCACGGTCCTCCGTGCTTTCCCGTTTAACAGATTTACGATCCGTGTAGCGCAACTTGCTAACAAAGCGTCGCTGAACAACCGTCGCTACCGTATCTCTCCCAACTAATTTCCCATAATAACGATGCCTTCGAAACAAAGTATACATCGCGTCTCAAAACATGCTCTTATCTGTTCGTTCGAGCATTGTGATCTGGTTTAAAGAATAATTACTTTCTCACGCGATGCGTTCTTTGACTTCGTCGAGTTATACAAACGCGGATTTGTTGTGGGATTTGTTTTATTCTTTTGAGTATTTGGGTTTGAGACAGTGTGAAATGCGTGAAATACATCGAATAGGAAACGATGTTGAGTACATAATGCATCGAATACACAACACGTCAAATACTTAATGTGTCACATACACAATGTGTTGAATACGTAACACACATATTCAACAATACACATGTCTGTACACCACATCACATACTCCTCGAGCCTTCACTCCTCGAATCTCTATTTAATCCACTACCTCAGCCACTTCGAAAAACACAAAAGAATAAAAGAATAAAATGAAACTAAGTAATAATGAGAATAAGTAAAGAATTATATACAAGCGATGATCAACGTTGGCACTTTTTGTTCGCGACCAGACGGCAAAGAGGAAGCAGAATCCTTGTGTTACAGATTTCCTTCCGGTTGCGTAACAGGCGACCGGTTACACACCCTGTCTCTTTCCCCTAACCTGATCTCCGTCATCGCGTTGCGTTGATCCCCACAAAGGAACTCCAGTTTTCCAGAAGCTTTTTTAATGGGACGGGAAAAAAACGGGAGAGTGTACCCGGTGCAGCTTGTCGATGCAAACCCCGAGTTTTTCGGTTCCTCGAGTGTCCATAAGTGGGGGAGGGAATACGAATGCAGGAAGTTACGCATCCTGTGTGGATCGATTTATACGCTTGCGGATCGACCTTTATTCGGTGGATTCTGGATGAAAGGACTCTCGTGGTTACATCGGTTTTGTAACCGATGGGTTTTATGGGTTATAAAAATAATACATTATGTCACATATATAAATTCGATATTAATAGAATTATTAATATTGAACTAAGAGGACTTTTAAAAAGTTCATCCCGAGGTTTTGTTTAAGAAAAAAAACTTAATATTAAAATTTCTGTGAGAACTGTAAAAGTGTATTAAAATGAGCCGTGATAGTTAGGTAATCGCGGAAGAGAGGAAGCGAAGAAGCGTAATCGTGTCGCGACGAGACAAGAAAGTAGTTGCATAGCTGAACCGTCCGTCTCGACCCCGGTACGTACTTTCTTTCAGTGGTCCCCCCTCCGATCGATTGCATAACGAGAAATCGATCTTCGTTGCATCGATACGTATAGCTGGGACAACGATATACGCAGCGTGCGGCTTGCGGTGAATTGCGTAATTTCGTTTCGAGCGATCTTTTCTACACGGGTCAGACTCGGCCCTCCCCTCGCGGTCTCCAATTTACCACGAATAAGGACGATCACGATGTCCATCTTCTGCGACTGTCGTTCGTTACTTTGCCAGTCGGCGACATTTAATCGAGTCACGACATTTGACGCGTCCAATTTCCCCCGCGGCCGCGACACGTCTACTATGTTCCCCTTGCAAAATCGTCTTTGCATCTGCTTTTTTATTTCGTAGCCCTCGGGTTGCTTCTTCCCTCCTGCGGCGGTTGACATTTGCCGGCGAGCTGAATCGAGCGGCGGCGCGATGAAAGCGAAGCCGCGAAGGACGAACTGAACTTGGAAGCTGGAAGTCTCGCGGATTTGCGAAATTTCTATTACACTTGCATGCAATCAAGATTTATTCTCACACCTTTGGAAACTTCACAAACTGAATGTTCGAGGTTACGATTTTTATAGTTGCGGATTTTTCATTTTTTAATTTTCTGTGCCTTCAAATTTTCCTATTCATGTATGTAAATATACATATGAACGAGCACGTGAATATACATATGAACGAGCACGTGAATATACATATGAACATGCACATGATTATACATATGAACATGCATATAAATATACATATGAACATACACATGAACATGTTAGTAAACATACCTGAACATATCATAGACATATGAACATATGAATGAATATACATATGAACACACACATGAACATACACATGAACAAACACATGACATGTTACTGAACATACCTAACATATCATAGACCTAAACATGAGCATACATATGAATACACATATGAATATCCACACGAATATGCTACACATAAATTCCCAACGAAAGTCGACATTTTCAAGAGTAGCATTTAAACAAATTTCGCAAGAAAGAATAGGAAACTTAAAAACGGTCATTCAGTATTGATTATTATACTCGCGTAAAGCATCCCAATAATCGTTTCGTAACGAGTGGAAACGTATCGGGTAGAGTTGTGAAGTGGTCGAACACGCGTCCTCTTTGGCCAAGCCTCGTTTCACGATGCAGGTAAGTAAGCGGTGGCGATTAGCGCGCGAACAGGACAGCATGTAATTAAGGCGCCGGTGCTAAAGCTCGTACCACAGTTTACCGGTGATGCGCTTCTATCTGCTCGGGGAGCGCGGCTACGAGCATCGATGCGTCACGAAACGTTTGCCCGCTTCGAATACCAGAGGATTCCTACGCTTATCCGCATATTTTCAAGGGTCACTGAGCCTCTCGCGAGCTCGCCCCCGACTGTCCTTCTCTATCGTGCTATTATACAATCCATGAAAAACTAGGGATTCTGGTAATCGTGCACGATATGTGGTTGATTGTTTTGAGAGACTGTTCTGTTAGGTGACTGCTATGAGATGTACTGTCATGTAGAAAATTCCATTTTGTATCTTATATTACTGTAACTTACCAGTTTCACCTCCCCAAATGATCAAACTACATATTTGGTCCTCTCCAAGTATAACCCTGCTCAAACATAACCTAACACTGCTAACCTAACACCCTTCAACATGCTCGAATTAATCTTAAAATGGCGTTAAGTAAAGGACTAATGTAACGATTAGTTGTCACAGGCGACTGAGTCCCCTTAGGGAAGAAAGAGTCCTTTCGCCGCAAGGACGATGCTTTTCCTCTCTCGTTGCATCCTGGCCAAGGTCGTTACTTACATCGGCAACCAAATAAATTCGAGTCGTTCCGCAACGCCAGCGGGCATCGATGCCAATCGGCCGAGGAAAAACAGCGGCGGAAAGGTCGTCGTAGAACAATGTAAACCTCTCATTTCATCCTCGTCAGGAAGGCGAAGCATCGAGAGGCACGATCTTCGGCAAGATAATGAGACGATCGACCCGAGTTGACGAGAACTTTCGAGGAAGCGCGTGTTTCCATCGATTCCCGTCGATTCGTGGCCGGAAAATTTCCTTCGACTTTTCTCCGGTGTTTTTTTTTCGTTCCGGTGACCGAAGTTTACGAGCAACCCTTCGACGAAGCTCAGAGAATAGAGTCGTTAGCGGCTGTCAAACCGCGGATATCTTGCATCATTTCACTTTTACCTGTGTCACTTCGAGGGGTGCTTTTCTTTCTTTTTTTTTTACCTAACTTTTCACCGCCTTTCTCTTGCTACCACCTTATTTTCTCCCTTTTTTGTTCTTTACGGATACTTTCTTCGACCGCCTTTTCGAGAGGTCGTTATCGAGCGTATCTCACCGCGAAACAATCGAACTGCTTCCCGGCACCTGTTAACATTGTCTACGAACCAACAGGTATGTACAATGGATTTTGGGAAAATACTGGCAGGTTTTGACGAGTAATTGTTTCTGCAATTCGTATCGTGGAGATAGATCGTGTGAATGCTGTAGTTCGAAGATGGGAATGCTATGTAAAAGTTCTAAGAGGATATCTTCATTTCTAGAATTAATTTATGGTATATTCATGTGTATATTCATATGTATGATCATGTGTGTATTGATGTGAATATTCATGTACATTCGTACGTGTATGTCATGTGTGTGTTCATGTGTATATTGAGATGTATATCCACATGTATATTTAAGGGTTCATGTGTACGTATACTGACGTGTGTTAATTTATATATTGTGACATATATTAACAATCGTGTACAATAATTTATACTATATTATTAATTTGGTTCTCAGCTTTATTTGCAATTCCAAATGAAGTGTGTATTATAGGTAGGTATTAATAGGGTGATCACGATGATGTGTGCTTTCTTTGTTTGAAGATAATTCTTCGTCCTCGAAGTCGGTGGTCGAGGATCGATGGAAAGGTCATTGATACAAGGGCAGAAACCGATGGTTCAGAGCATTTAGCGAACACGAGGTCCATTGATCAAGCAACGGACTTTAATCACCCGTATCGTTTCGTCTAGACGCCTCAGAAAGGATCAAGCTTCGTTTCATCGAACGGTGCTAAAATTACCGATTAAAATGTGCATGATAAAATATCGAGTATCGTTTATCAGGCAAGGGTGGTTTTCTATAAGGACTCTAATGAAATGAAAAGCAGACCTGAATCAGAACGCTGTATCCGAGTTGTAGATAAATATCGAACGGCTTAAAAAACAACCGGGAAACGCGATTTCAATAAATTCTACCGACGTTGCGGTTTCGTTAATTAAAAGCAATTGGCGCGGCTCGCCACGACCAATCAATTAAAATCATAAATTTCAATAATTACTCGTTATCGAGCGACGCGTATCAATCTCGATCCATTAAACGGGGGCCGATATTTTATCGGAATGTTCGCGTGTGCGCACGCGCACGTTGCGCAAATCGAGCTATCGACTATGAATCGAAAAACACACGCCGGGGAATGTGATCGACAGCGACAAACGCTTGCTTCATTTCTTTACTTACCGTCGTTGGGTTGTGGTTTTTTTTTCAAATTAGTTTAATTTCGATTTTAAGAGGAATAAATTTAGTGGACGTTTAGAAAGGAATACATTCATATCAGGTTTAAAAAGAAATAAATACATTCTTCATTTAAAAAATAAATAAATTCATTCTCCATTTAAAAAGAAGTTCACTCTCAATTTCTGAAGAAAACACATATGTGAGGACGTGCCTCCCTAATTCACCCTCGTTACGTCATCCCCTAATTCAAGGGGTTGTAACAGAAACATTACTTGTTAAATTACAGATAAACTTGTACAAGCTTCCTGTCATAAATTAATATTCAGACAAATTTTCAAAAATCCTGCTAAAATTGTATACTAAATTTTCAACTTATTTTTGTAAGAGGACTAACCTTGTTCCGGGTTGTGCAAGTAATAAGTAGCCCACGGTAATTGAATATGAAATATGTGTTTGAGGAGTACGAGAAGGATATTGAGAGGGTGCGAAGAGGTGGTCGTTCGATAATCGAACAGTGTAGTCTACTATTTTCCGCCGGCCCGAGGGCAATCTTATCGACGTGAAAGAGCGCGATCCACGTCCTCGAGGATTCGAAGGGGAGATTCCTTCGTGGTGCCGTCACAGATTTTATGCATTCCTGCGCGGACGCCGCGGGAGGCTTCCTTAAAACCGAAAGTGATAGCGAGGACAACGGAAGACGAACGAGCGGAGAGCGTACACGCGTTTGTGCTCGCGTGACACCGCTCCATCTTTACGCCGGCCGGAAAAACGAAGAAGAAACGGGAAGATAAACGGGGAGATAGGTTTCGATGCTCGTCTCGTGACGAGCGGATGCGTTAAGTGCACCTGTGTCACCAACACTTTGGACATCGATCGCACTGATAGATCAGGGGGAGAAACAGGTGTAAATGAAAAGGGAACGAATCGAGAACTTGAATCGATATCCGAGTCCTTGCACTGGACGTTGAGTACTTGCACCGAGTTTTCATGATTGATTAAAATCATGCATTCTCAGTTACTGAATATTCATTTATTGTTCGATGAACATTTTTTTATAAACTAACTAATTTTGTACTTAATAATTATTATCTACATTTGTGATGTTCTGTTCATTATAGAATTATGCATGGAAGTTTGATAAATAATAAATTTAAAATTTTAAACGACAAGTTAATTGTTCATGGGGTGGGAAATTAGGGTGGCTTTGAAATAAACCTGGAAAATTTGCTCCAGTTATTTATGAAAGTTATGAACGATCTTGTTCATGGAAATAATATCTGGATTTAATAAAAAATAAAGTTATTAACCGAAAGGATTTTCAGCAATGCATGGCGTAACCACAAGAGCACAAGGTATGCTAAATATGTACTTATTCCGTACGTTGTTACAATTCCGTGGGAGTGGTGGAAACGGCAATTTTCCTTCTATTTGCTTTTTATTACCAACAAGCGCGAGAACAACGCTGAATCGGCAAAAAACAGCCGCAATGGAAACGGCTGAAAATCAGCTCGCCTATTAGAACACGTTCGTAAAACATACCAGAAATAATGCACGATTGTTGATATCTTAAAAAAGCAAATCAGCTGTTTTTCGAGGTGAGCAAAAAACAGCATTGATCCTAGTACTTTCAATCGAGCGTGTTTAAGAGGAATCACCGCGACGATTTAATTAATCTCCTCGATGGTTTAATCAGCCATTATGAAAAGTTAACACATCGATGTTATCGGTAATCGATTAAATGGATTCTGAATATAATCGAATTGCAAGAAAATAAGCTCCATTGATTTTACATAAGGTATGGGTACTATATTCTAGGTTTGTTACATGTGTAGATCTCTGAATCTAAATAGGACTGTAATTAATTCCAAAACCGAACGAATTAATCTCAGCTCAGATTCTCGCCGCTCAGGATGCAGGAAACGGGAGTAAAACAGCTGGCAAATTTCCAACCACCTGGAGAACGTTCTGAAACCAGAAGAAACGAAAGGGAAAAAAAAGAAAGAAGAAAAGAAAGATTCACGTAATCCGGCAGAGAAGAGACGCTCGAGGGTAGTCAAAGAAGGGGTTGATGATGGCTAGGTAAAAATCTCGCGTGAAAGGTGTATACTTTCTAAACGGCTGCTCGCATCGTGGTATGCGGAAGGGTTGAGCCTGGACTCTTTTTTTTCCTCTCATCGGGATTTTTTTGATCCCCTACCCGATGCAAGGGGCGGTTACCGTGGTCCCGTTAGGTCAGCTCGCCAGCAGGCTGCCCTTGAGGTAGGTGGTGGTGCAGTTGCGGCCTTTCCCCCTCGTTCTCCACCTTTTTTCCAACGTTCTCATCCCTTGTGCTTCCTTCTGCGTTTCCTTGAAACCCTCGTCTAACTGTGATCCGTGTAATCCACGCGATGCTTCCGCGTTTCGAGGGCCCGCGGCCTTTCTCACGATTGCCCCGTTTGGGAAGCCGAGCTGTGGCATGTGCTCTTTTCTGAAAATTAATTTTACTGTGAATGGGATAGTAATTTTAATACAGTTTGAAGTAGATTTATTGGTGATGTGGTTTGAATAGAATATATTGTCAAAGCATAACATTTGTGGTCCATGAAAATTATTATAATTTTGTATGTGTATGCTGCATGTACATTGATGTAAGACAAGATTTAACGCGCCTCGAATAAGATAAGTAAAACAAATTATCCAACTAAGAGTATTCCACATAAAACGCAACAAATTCCCTGTTCGCTATTCTAATAACCTAACACCAGATAAGAGAAATTAAAACTGACTACAATTTAAGCTAATAAAAATCGTCCTATCTCGATAAAACTTTATTGCCCACGCCTGTAATAAAGTCAAAGGCAATTACGTTTTTAACGATGTCTTTAAATTGTACTCGTTCTAGTACGCCGCAATAAAATTCCATTCCACATAGTCGTAATAAAGCAAAAAAAAAAAGACAGAGAATTAACGCGGAAAAAGGTCTGTAGCCCCGGAAAGTATCCGAGGTGCCGACTTTTCGCGCAGTGTCCTCTTACCCTCAATTTGAACAAAGAAGCTCGTCAATAAACGGTCCCAAAATCCACTCTGCTAAAAACCATTGTCCCAAAAAGACTATGCAAAAAAACACGCGAGAACGCGTAGTATTCATTTACGACGTCGTTAAATTAACCTCTATGTGTCACCATGGAAATCGCCCCTTGTTATGCACAACAATGAGGCCTCCGGAGCGTCGATGATGGCACCGAACTAAACTTCCTATTTTTATTTCCAGGTTAACTTTCTGCCGAGGGATTGTAACGTATAGAGGGATTATGCATTATAAAGTAATTAGTGGACAAATTTTGTAGTTATGGTTCCCGTAGGTAGGCACACCCCAATTTTAGGCTCTAGGCGTGTGAAGATATGGGGCTTCAGGGGTTTCTAGGTTGGGTGGTAATTGAATGAGTTTGCTAGATTAAGCACGAAATACCTTACGGATTGCATTTGGAAGATTGTTAGAGGGATGGGTAAGTGGGGAAAATTATTTTTGGGGTGGGGGTGAGAAGTTTGGTAATTTGGGAAGATGGGGACTTTGGCATTTGAGGATTTAGAAATTTAGGAATGTAGTTTGTAAATCTTCCTATTTAATATAAAAGTTTGACAAGAACCTTAAAATTTTAACCAAACCATGACACATCTCGTCACAAAAGGTCGTGTCAAGAAGAATAACCGTGAATACCTAATAATCTCACACGTATAGTTCACCGATTAGAAAGAGTAGTGATAGACACGAACCACGTACGTGCCCATACAATAATAAAATCAAAAACAAGTTCTTCAAGACGATAGTTTTTGAGAAGAACAAGATCAGTTTTTAAGTCCTCGGTTTTCTTCGCTTTATCATTCGAAGGTAGAACTGGTTCCTTTGCCGCGGAATACCTAAGCGTCGAAAGTCGATATCCCCAGAATGCAACATGAAAAAAGAAAGGAGAAGAGAAGTGGCATACCAGCGCGTGCCTGGGTGCATAAAATTTTCCTTCGGATCCGTGAAGAAAGGGGGCGGTGAAAAAGGTAGAGAAAGAAACGACCGTTTTGAGGTGCAAGGTCGCGAACCGTAATTTCTGTCTTTCAATTTGCAAATTTTCTGGGCCTCTTCCGGGAAGCGTATTTATGCGTTTACGGTGCACCTCGCTGAGCGTTTCGAGGTCAAACACAGATTCTTTTTTTCCACGGACCCATAACGGGATCGCGAAAAATTCGGTCCTACCTGGGACCGTTAAAAACGCTCCCCCGCCATTTTCTCGTCCGCGTATCGAAAAGATGGAGAGATTTTCTCGAAGGGAACCTCGCGAAGGCTGCGCGATTTTTCTGCGCTCCATGTTTCGCGAGTGAACGCGCCGCAAGAAAATTCACGAGAAACAGTTCCTGATTCGTTGCTTAGAAAAACGACGCTCGTTTCTTGCCGGAAGTCAAGGCCGGGGCCTCGACTTTGCTCGTTAGAACGCTCTCGGTTAAACTGCTCGATCGAAACTTTAATAAACAATGCTGTGTAAATAAATTTCAAGGATATTCATTGTTTAAGGACAGTTATCCTTTGTTCAGACATTTTGTATCTCGTAGCACAACTTCAAAGTTTCAATGGAAAAAGAATTCAATTTTGTATGTTATCATAAAAATGGAGGATGTACGATTATTTAATGATAATGGGGACTAGAGGTTAGGTACCGACACATCGAATAACTTAATTTCAAAGTTGCAACAAAAATGACTGCACCTCGTATGTTACAATTTTCTGCATTTAATAAACGAATAAAAATTATAAAAAATCATTACCCAAGCTCCCAAAAAGTTATCTAAAGACAAGTACTTCCACATTGAAGGACCAAAAACGTCAAAATGGTCGAAAAGTGTGGAGATGAGTTTAAAAAATAATCCGATACGTAATGTACTTGGCGAAGGTGCATCCGGGGTACCGCGTCCGAGCCAGGGTCGAAGGAAAGAGAACCGGGAGTTGTTGCGATGGTGGGGGCAACAGGACGAAGGGGAAGGAGGCAACCCGAGAAGAGAACCCAGTAACCTAGTGCCGAGTCGCCTGGAGGTCTGCAAAAACAAAAGGGAGAAGTGCGTGCCACGTGGCCCGTTCGCCGATCGGCCCGATGCCTCGCGATTAGTCGCGGTACCCGCAAAAATGACCCCCTTCGAGATACTCGCTGCGATTTTATCGACAATGAGGGTGGCCGACCACGTGCTCTATTCTTCCCGTTCCCCTTATGAGCACGTGCTATCACAAACTGTAGCCTCTTCGCGTTTTAACTGGTCTTTTATCGACAAATTGATCGGTAACTGGGGATGAAAATGTACACTTGGTAGAATGGACTGTTAAAGAGGATTGAGGAAGATTAAGAGGTCTAGAATCTGGTGTGTGATACGCCCTTGTGAAAAATACCTTCAGAGAACCTTGATTATACCGACTGTAAATAGAATCGAACGCAAAATTCAATTGTGATGAAACGAGTCTGGTTCATCACATTCCAACTGCAGTGCGTCACGAGTGCGTCACGAGTGCGTCACGATATTGTAGAACAAGGGGTTAATAAAAATGAGGCTTGATATAGTTAAGACGTGTTAAAGGTATTTTAAAATATTCTGTTTCTTTTTCAATGAGTCATTTTATTGTGGATGTTGGAAACAGAGAGAAAGAAGGAAAGTAGGAAAAGAGCAACCCGTTTAGAAATGACTCAATCGCGAGAGATCGTGGTCAGCGAAATATTTCCAACTCGAAGGTCAGCAACAGGCACGCAGGAAGCTGGCGTGGAAAAAGAAAAAAAAAGGAAAGGGGGAAAAACGATCGATGCAACGCATTACTCTGTGGTCTTTCTGCTCTTGCCGTTTATTGTACACATGAAGACAAAGAGAAACAAGAAAATAGTGTATAGATAACACGGTTACCGCTGTCAGAGATAGTGAGAAGAGCGAAACAAAATAATAACTTAAGGGTGCGATGGGGGGTGGGCTGACTGTCGCGTCTTCCTTGCACTTCGATAATTAACTAAACACGATCGGATTAACACTTTGATCGTCATATTTTTATGACAGTATTTAGTAATGTGAAAACAAAGGTCAAAATTCCAAATACCAGAGCTTTCAAATATGAAAGTCCTCAGATATGGAAGATCCCGAATAGTTTGAGGCTGAAACTTTTTGAACATAGAATTCTTCAGCTTCGTGGAAGGTCCCAAATATGGTAGCTTTCACGCACAAAAGCTCCCAAATATGAGACCTACCAAATAAAAAATCACGAATCTGAAATTATCTACATGGAAAGGGAAACTTGAAATTTCTCAAATATTATAAATAAAGTTGTCGTTGAAGAATAAAATATGCGAGAATCAAAGTGTCAAGATCGAAAACGGTCGTCCTCATCGTAACCTCACTTGATCGGTTGATGGACCGTGTTCCACGGAAAGGTCACGAGGATCATGACGAAGAACACGCGGGTAATCGCAACGGAGCCGAAGAATCGTCGATTTCATACGGCTGGAAATAATCCCTCTAACGATTCCGAAGGGTCATTCAACGAGCAGAGACAAACGGCGATAACGAAGAGGCATGACCGTGTGTCATCTGTCAATCGATTTAAAACTGTTTGTCTCGCTTATCGAACGACCCTCGGAAACGGACTTGACCGATCTCGTAGCTACAGTTTCACGGATATCCGCTCGAAACGAAACCGAGTCTCGACGCGTATCGTGCTGTCGCGTGCGACACAACCGGAAGAGACGTCCGTGGACTTCCGTTCGATCTATTTAATCGGCCACCGACTTCGTTAGGTCCGTTCCTCGCGATTCGACCCCGAACAGAAAAATACAAAAATATATGTCCATTTATTTATATATGTATATATAACTCTGTATATGCATTTATATATATATATAATATAAAAAATCTCTGTGCAGTAAGTCTGTCTCTCACACAAATTCGTACCGCCTCCCGTTCCCTCCTTTCAACCCCCTTTTCTCCGCGATACGTTTCCCTAAGGCATTTCGCTATTTTTCCTTTCTCTCGCCACAACCACACACACAACCATAAATACACGTATATTCTACACACGAACCTCTCGATCTTCCTCTCTCCGTCTTTTTCTCATCACCGGCCGCTTCTCGCTTCGCTTCTCCGCTTTACAACGCGCGATCGCGAACATGGATCAGGAAGAGGAAAGAAGGACGCTGGAACGTCGGAGGCTCGAGGAAGAGATACAACTTAACGCGAGTGAACACAATCCTCCTTAAAATCATGATCACGATACAAAAATAATATATATATAATGCTCGATAACGGTACAATTGTGTGTCTGATAATTAGCGGATATATCGTATATCCTGGATACAATTATGATTACGTACAAAGTTCAACTAACGTCAAGAGACTCCCTAACGGCAACGAAAGTCTTTTTGATAGAAATCGAAAGCTGTTAGGTCATTTTATGAAGGACGTCCCTTCAATTTATTATTCTGAACACTTTCGTTAAATTCAAATATAAATATATTGTTTAACTTCGTTTATATATCTGATTATTTACATATGTAAAATATCAAATTCAAGTAGATGACCAAAAATATTACATGACCAATATTACACAAGTTCAATGTTACTACAAAGCATGTTTTGTCGAATTTGAAATAAATGTGCATGAAGTGCAGCGATCTCTTGAATATAAAAAATTGTGAACTCTTGAAATATAAAATAAAAAAAATATTTGGGAGCCTTCGTTTGCCGGGAGTCTGTTGAACACGCTCGCAGATCACGGTAACTACTTTGAACATCTCAGAAAAGGAGAAGAGAACGAGGAGGAGTAGAAACAACGTTATCGTAAGGGCTCGGTTGTCGAACGCGGGCCCGCGAAAAACCGCGGCGTGTACGCGCGAGGAATGCAAAGTGCGGCGCGTTGTTCGCGGCTGAAAATGCGCGGATCGCCGACGATGGAAAGAAGTTATGTGTAACAATACACACACGCCGGCCGCACGGTAACTGCTTCCTGACGACCACAGAGAAAGAGAATAAAGACGGCCAAAGAGAGAAAACCGCGCTCCTGTTGGCCGACGACGACGACCGTCGCGCTTTCAAGCGCATTCTCTCTCCTCGCGAGTTCGAGACCAGGTCAACGAACACTCTTCTCTGCTATTCCCATGGAAATAGACAATTAAACCTTTTTACATCGCTGATAATCAAGTTCTTTATTCATAAGTTGGGTGTGGAGTAAGAAACAATCGTGTTACTTTCAAATAAATATATTGTAGATTAATACTCAGATGGCGTAGATTTGGAGATTTCGAATTTCGACTTCTTACTTTCTACGTTTTATACTAGCTTTTGATATTACATTTAATAGGTTGGAGACAGATTCACACTATTGATGTGGGGTTGAGATGTAGAAAAATATAGAGGATATGTGGAGGTAGGGGAGAAGGGAGAATCTGGACTCAAGAAATGTGGACTTAGGGAAACCTGGAAAACGTAGGCCAATGGATACCTAGATCTAAGAAACATGTAGTTCTGGAGAAACGTAAATTTAGGCAAAGGTAAACCTACAGAAAACGTAGACTTTGACCTAGACCTAAATCTAGACCTAAACCTAGACCTAGATATAAACCTGGACCTAGACTTAGACCTAGACCTAAACTTAGTCCTAAACCTCGAAATTACCCGATCCTATTTTCTTCAGATAAGAACAATGTCCTCCCTAACCCTAAAGTCCACATTCCCCTAGTGTACAAGTACCACAGATCTGAGTCACAATCGATCCAGCCACCGTCAATATGGATGAAAGTTACTTTTTACAAAAAAAGAGTACATAATCGCCTAACATAAGAATGATCGATTACCAGCGATGCAAACCACGCGTTCGATCGGCAACAAATAAAAACAACATACATTTATCGAATGGTCGTGTTCGCGCCTCGTAACGGTTGTATCGGTAATAAATGCTGTTATACTGGTGGCAGATAATTGGTGTGTAACAGGCGGCGATATATTGGCAGTAATAGCGGTAGTAACGAACTTTCACGTTGAATTTATTAAACAGCCGCTTCTCGTCTGCCTTTGAAATTGATTAAAAAAAAAAAAAAAAACGAACAAGAGAAAGCTGAACACAAGTAACCAGGACAAGACGAGTCAACGTTTGATAAATCCAACACGTTCCATACTATAACAATGTGTGTGTGTTTGTATAATAATAGTAACAATGACAACAATTTTCCAGTAAGATACGAAAGCCGGAAGTTCACGTTCCTAAGGATTCCTTCGTCCGCATCTACATTTCGATACATACACGCATACCTATGTATATATATATATATATGTGTTTATATTTATATCGGTGCCCACTTAACGTTACGGTTTAAATAATAATAATAATATTAATAATAATAATAATAATAATAATTAAAAAAAAAACATAGAAAAAAATAGTAACATCTCGAGTGTCCCCTCGAATCGGTACAAGGGATCAATTTGTCGGAACGTCGAAATGAACAACCCTGAAGACAACGTGGTGCAACGAGGGGTACGACGGTTCCATCCAGTCCTCGTGCTCTCTTGCTCGTGTAACTCGATGAACGAAGAGCAGCAGCTACTCGGGTGACTGATGTTCATGGCAGTGCGAAGCTTCCATTCTTGTGTTCCTTGGTTCTCGAGGGGCGTGGAGATCGTGGTCGCCAGCTCGCCTCGATCGCGCAACGATCCGGATTCCTCGGACGGCAGTGTCGTTGTTGCTGGTCTGTCTGCAAGACATAAGAAAAACTGTTATTACTTCTTGCATCGCTTTTTTTTATTTCCATTCATCCACACTTCCGTTCACGAGCCGGCAATCGCCCGGGTACAGTAGCCTCCCGTTATATTGCCACGGTACTTGCGATCGACTTACACGGATACTCATTTCTTCGATCTTACATTATTTTTTATTTTTCAATTTTATTACTTTTTCGGCTTATTTATTCGTTAAATGATTGGTACAGGCAAAATTGCTAGTTACAATTTTAATCACCTACATTTTAATTCACGAGACAAATGCAAGATATCTCACATTGCTGAACTGACTTGCAATATATTGTGTGAGATCATTGTAACAAAATCAGCGAAAATGATTCTATCAACAAATTTTCAGGAAACTCATAAGTTTATGAAATCTAATTTGTGACAAAATTTTAAGGTACACTTCATGCGTATATGTGAAATAATGTAGAGAAGGGTTACAAGCTCTCATGAAAATTTGATACGCGAAGGCGATACGGGTGTCCGCGACAAGTGGACGGCAATCATTGATCGCGACATAATCATAAAATTAGGAACGCGGTGAGAGTTGTCGCAGGATGTCAAGAGGGTGCGGTGGGTGAGGTGAACCGGCAGAACAGGGAGGCAGAGAACGAGGCATAGCTGTGGAATATCCTGATCCTAGCGAAGGCCGCCTGGTGCATTCTAGCCGGGCAAAAACTGCATAGGAAACCACGCCCTGGTTGCTGCTACGATCGCGTATCCTCAGGGACGCGTGATCTCCGCGTCGAAACAACGACAACCCTTCTTCTGCTATCTTAATAACATCTTCCAGCTTTCATCGCAAACGGAATACGACGCTGTTAGTGATGAGCTAGATCTGACAGGGTACTGCCGGGCACTTCACGGCACTAGTGTGCATCGAGCAATTATCTTCTTGATACAAAATTCTGCTTGACACAGAATAAAATTCTCAAATCAAATCAATTCTTAAATCACTTGTTAAAATTATTTAAATTCTGAAATTGTCAAACTTTCACCTCCTTAAATTAAACCTCTAGCATGAACTCTGGCGTTACTGCATCCTGTCCCTATGTCAGAAAACTAATCCGTCCCTGTTGATAATAGAAACAGCATCGAAACGTTTCGAAAGAATTCGAATAATTTACCTGCTGATTGTTACAAGCACAGTCACTCACACAGGGATGCAGAACGAGCAGTGGAATGACGTATCGGCAGCCCACGTTCTGCCCACATCACCCACCTACCGGGCAACCTAATTGTCCGTCACTATTCGCTAGCTACTCGATGTCTAATCGATCTATCTTCCGGCAGCGAGCGTGTTGGACCGTGTCGATCGGCCTTCGCGACGATTTCGTCGAGGTCGATCTTTTTGCCGGCCGCGAATTCGTGGAACCAGAAGAAGGAAGTCCTCGTGAGTAATCCTCGCCGCGCGAAATATTCAGCCTCGCAACTCGAGGAATCAGGAAGCGAAAGGATTTTTTCCCGTCGAGATCAAAAGTTGACCCCGGAACGAAAAACGGAGATTTCACTTTCCGCGGGGTATCTGGGCCAAGTTCAGCCGAAAAACGTAAGCGTGAGAGGAGAAAGCGTATTTACGGTCGCGAGGCCTAGGCCAAGATCGTTTCGAAGCCGGAGAAAGAGAAAACGAGAGGGAACGGTGCCAGGATCGGCTTTTGAACGCGGTGCACGTGTAAGTGCATCCACACGGGTGCGAGGGAGGGTCCGAGAGAGGAACGGAACGAGAAGCGGAAAAAATAAAACTAGGCAGAGCAGAGAAGTCCGTTAGACCGCCTCCCTCTGTTCAGAAGCGTGCGAGAAGGTACGAGGAGAACCTAACCTAAGCCACCGGGAGAAGCGTGTTCCGGGCACGCCGCTGCAGTTCGCCCCTGAACTTGGCTCTCCGTCTTGCCCACACGACGTTGACCTACTTCCATGGCCTACCCGATATCTCGACCGTTCTATACCCGTGAACACAGATCCGATTTTCTCGTGCTACGCTCTCCTAACGCGAGCATTTCACTGACCCACATTTATACCTGGGTCCAGCTACTTCGCGGACAATGCTCATCTGTTATCATATGCCTCTATGTTCCACGCGAGAATTTTCTCAAGGATTAAGGTTAGTAGGCTCACATTTGACCATATTACTTTGCTCTAGCTACTAAAGTTATTTTTAGTGTTTAATGTGGGGACCATCTCAGATGTGTACAAACAGAAATGATAGGACAATATGACATGCAAACTGATAGTACATCGATATTTCTGAACTGTGCTAGTTAAGAGGATCTACCCCTCTAAAATCTGAACCTCGAGGTTCTTAGACCCCTACATCCCAAAAATAAGTCCTCCTATTCGATAATACTATCAATCTCTTCAACCGCGGTAAAATTACAACGTTCAGATTTACGCATAATAATGTCATTAATATTCCTTAAGCCGAATCTGTCGTCGCTGAACGACGAGCAGTAGTCCCGTTGAAAAGTAACATCTCAAGGATCATCGAGTCACACGATTTCGTAGGTGAAAACGATCCTGAATGTTGGCAGTTGAATCTGAACCGGTAATATTCAACAGGCCTGTTAAGATATTCAAGCTGCGAGGAAGTACATACGTACATATAACGCGTGTACGACGACGAATCTCGCGTTCCAACGTGACATCTTGATCTCCTTGGAGTCTTATCTGTCGCTGAATTTCCTGCTCGAGCAAAAGGATCGAGTTGTCCGTAGCCCGGTTTTATCGCCGGTATTATTATTAGAGAGCAACGCCTCGGGGGCGTTATCCGTTATCTGACGCGTTATCTATTCGCCGTACACGCGTTAAATGAGCCCGCGATAATGAGCTGTTCACGGGCTCGCGCCATAACGTTTCACGCTCGCACGCAGATTACTTTACCGGACTACCATCGATATTAAGTAGGGCTGGTCAACCTGTGCCGGACACATTGGTTTAGACAGCACGGCAATGCACAAGTATCAGGATAATCATTAGTTTATATAACAAGTCATTTCCCGCGGCCACGTGATTTTCTCGTCAAGGCGAGCCGCTCACCACCACACGCCGTATGCACCGTTCCATGTATTAAACACAGCCGACTTCTAGACCACCATAGGTCAGCACCACAAGACGTGAAACTCGGACGACCGAAAGACCGCGACCGGGTTACTTCTATATCGACATTTTTACCTTCATGAAACGAGCAGTTTCTACATTTCTTACTATTGCAATATAAGGAGAGGTGACGTAACGAGGTTACATGTGGCGATATAGCGTTCAATAGCATAGCTATATTGTCAACGTGTACAATTCACGTGATAACTGCATGTAATGCTACACGTGGCAATGTGCGTGGCAATACAACGCGTGGAAATACAACAGATGAAGGGTAACATGTGTAGAAGTACATGTGGCGACAACACATAGGAATATAATAAATGACGATACTAATAGAAAAGCTATAAGGAGTAATAAAACAAGTGTCAATGTCACTAGTGACAATATAACGCAAGTTATAAACCAGTATAAAATTGCTGAGAAATTTCGACGAGTCCAGCAACATTGACCGTCATTTTCTAGTAGGGTCAAGAGATAAGAATGAGTCACAATTAAAAGGCTTCACAACCGGTCATGGAAATTCCTGAGCTCGATCCCGCGTAAACCGCGGAAACAATTAGAGATTAAAGAAGAGAAAAAGGGCTAATACAAAGATGTAACTTCCTGAAGCGTACTCGTTACTGGTTCGATGAAGTATTCAACAGCTCGCGTGACGAAAGTGTGTCGCCGTAGTATCCGGCTTGGCAGGTGCCCGAAGGCTGGGGTCATCCCGGCACTAATTCACCGTCGATGCACACGTCCATTGAACGGTACCAAAATTCCCTATCCGGCTGGTAGATTTCAGTGAAGTTCGTGAGCGTTGCGAGAGACTAATGCATTCCATAGAACGCTGGTAATGGAACGTTAAAGAAGCTGCTGCTCGAGACCCGTGCACTTCTCGGCCACGATCGAATCCTAGGGAAAGAGGGAAAAAGATCGACGTACAGTCGGCGAGAGAGGGATGGAACGAAAGAGTGTGGCCGAGGAACAGAGAGAAGAGGAAAAGAGGGACGGAGAACCGAGAGACGGAGCGAGAGAGCCGAGGCAAAGGTGGTCTTACCGGCGTAAATGCCACTGGTTGGCATTATGCCGCTTGCTTGGCCAGACCTTCGATGCATCGAACACATCCCGACGATGATTGCCCGCCGCTAGAATCGCGATATCGTTCGTCTACGATGTTAACGGGGCTTAGAGGGAATTTCGATGTTGCGCGAGCCGCGACCACACGACGACAACCACCAGGACGGCCCTGGCCCATTTACCTCTGGCACAGAGTCACCGGATACCGTGCTGATATTGGCCTTTTCAAGATACCTCCAACGATTTTCCTTCTTGTACGACCACTTTTTTTTCAACACTTACGCATCGAAAGGTCGATAAGATTCAATTCGCTGGAGGATTTAGGGATATTCGAAGCATTTTGAGATTGATAAGTTATGCTACTTATAATGAGATACAGCAATAAAACTTGTGACACGAGGACACGTGGGGACTACACGTGGTACAATGACGATACAACTCTGATACAGATCACTCGAATTTGTATAGTCTGAACCGACTAGTTCGAGTCTCGTTAAATTTGAAGCTGTCCACAGGACTGGAGTCTGATGACTAAACCAGGCTCTCTACACTCTACTCACGTGGATGTCCTCAGCGTCAACTTTTAGAGCAATACCACATCATGTCATTCTTGTATCTTCACAATTGTTGGTGATTGAATTTATAGTAGCTTCTAGACTAATCTTACTATTTGACTATATTGCAGCGATATACCAGTCATAACGATTCTAAACATAGATCACAGAATAGGAAAGAGAAGTTGTATCCTTTGATCAGGATGATTTTACAAAGTGACTATGTGGCATCCGCGAATGTAACCGTCATGACAGTCAACGGTTAACCTTTGCCTTCCGTTGATCGACGGACGCGAGAATGCTCGAGCGCGATTTGACGTAATCGGCCCGCGAACGGGTCGTAATCGAGGCGAGCAAACGGAATCGTTGTGGTACAAGGACAGCCGGTGTGGCGACGCGGTGTGGAGCGACGTGGCGCTCGTGGAGGAACGGGCTCGTTAAGGACCGGGGAGAATTTTCGAGGCTGCGGCGACGAAGTGCAAGGAAACGGCGTGGGGATCCGTGGAATGTCGAATTAAAATCCGGCCGATCCGCTCGCCGACACGATATCTCGGATAGGACGGAGAACAGCCTGTGACCGACGCGAGTTATTCTAGCCGTCTCGTCGCTCGGATAGAACCTGACGACATCGTGGGACACTACGCAGGGGAGAGGTGAACGAACCTACCAATCTCCTGGACCTCCGAACCAGTCGAGAAAACTTATTATTTTTCAAATTTTGTCACTCCCTCTTTTTCAAATTTATGACGTTGCGGAATTTGGAAATTTTGTCTTTGATGCTCAAATAGCTGTACGTTTACAAGTTCATGAATTAGTTAATTTGAAAATTTCAGAAACAACTCGATCAAAGTACCAAGTCCCCAATATAATTTCCAAATCTCTAAATCCCTAACTTATTACATTCTTAAATCCGAGTCGACAAGTCATCAAATCCCCAAATCACAAAATCCTCAAATCTCCAAATTCCCCAAATCAAAGTCCCAAATTGTTCCAACAAAGAGGCAAAACAGCAGGTAATCCAGGCAGAGAAAAAAAGTAAGAAAAGAAAGGCGAAATACAAAAAGGGAGAATAAAAGAAGAATGTCCGGCAAACGAGAGGAGAGAATAGGGTATCTGTCGGTTCTTTGTAGACAAGATCCCGCGGTAGTTCCTTTTGAAACCGTTGATCGTTTTAATCTCTGAAAGATTAAATCGCGATTTAACGATCTCGTTCGATGATATTAATTATCGTAATAACAGCGGTATATGCGCAAGCCTGTTGTTATGCCACCTTGTGACACAATGTAACTAGGATCATTATGTATCGAGCGTGAGCAAAGAGCGTGGCCGAAGCGGAAGGGGCACCGAGGACAAAAAAAAACGGCGCGCAAAGTTGGCGCGTTTAAAAACGCGAGTTGCAACCGCACAGATACGCGACGCCGTTCAAGGCCGACGTTTGATCTCTTTTCTTTTATTTTATCGAAAGAAACAATAATCGTGCGCGGGTCGTGCGCAAAATCGTTGGCGGAAGGAACGGGACGCGTAGGTCAGACTACCGCTTATGTAAACCGCGTTCACCTCGCGACTAGCCGGCGATAAATCATATGGTTTTAATGGTGGAAGACGAGGTAAATAAGTAACGATGTGAATTGATTATAAATACCTTGATCTATGGGAGATTGTTGATCGAACTTTTTTGTATATTTCGAGATAAAATCTGACAAGTTTATTTATATGAGTATTGAATATCGATAGGTGGTATTGATTAATATTTATTGGGGGGAAAGTACAAGTACTTTTGTCACCTTTGTAACTTTTAGATACTAGAAGATATTTCAAATTGTGTATCATTGTGAAAGATTAGGTTAAAATATGAAGCATATAAATGTTTATTAAATACCTATGTGGTTGTCAATTATTATTATATCTAGTTGTCTTCCTTTGTATTCACAGATTTAAAAATTAAAATAACTTGCTACACAATATTCTATAATAATATTTGATAATTCCTCGTATGAATGAGTTAGAAGTGTTAATATATAACGAATACGTAAACTTTCATGTAAAAAGTGGTTGCTGCTTCCTCAATTTCTTGTGAAAGCTTGCTTGAGGCGGAAGTAACATTCACTAAGAACAAGACTTTCTAATAAACATCTAAAAAATGATTGTTCTGAGAAGGCACTTGACCAGTGCACAAATTAAATTTTCATGATAAAATAAGGGATAATGATGATGTTAATAAGGAAGTGCCCAGTATTATTTTCTTGCAAATTGAAATATTATGAAGTATCTATATAAGCTGAGTGCCATTTCAACCAATGAAACGGTCCACAAAATGTTAAACTACAAACCCTATTAAAATTCTTTCTAAATGTGTTGATTTTTTATATTTGTAATTTTGAAAGAAACGTGCATAATAACTTCAGTGTCGAAAGCTTACCCAGCACGATTAATTTAACCAATTAGGTAGACACTCGATTAAGCGGACAACGAAAAGAGAAGAAAAGAACCCTTTGAAAAGGGCCACGTATGGCCGCCGGGAAACGTCGGTATCGAACGAGCAGGCCAAATAAAGTCAAGCCTTAGTTTTTCGTCGTCGGGTAGACGTGTGTGTGTAAACGCTACGTAGGCCGAGGAGGAATCGGACGATGTCCGAGCACGTAACCAAATTCAAATCCGGGGGCGCCATTGTTATGCGAGCTGCATCGGTCTGTTCAGATGCCTGGCTGCCAAAATCCGCGAGCGGAGCTGGGTTCGATAGCATCGCGGCGCCTCTGAAACGATGCGTCACATATCGATATCTCCTCGACCTATCCATTCTATTTCGAGAACGGCGATTTTCGACGACGGTGCTCCATCGGCGCGTGAAAGCCGAAGCGAGAAGAGGCGCTAGAAGAGAAACAGCCAATCCGGAGAAAAGAAGGGAAGCAGGAATGTGCGAATATATACGCGGGAGAGCAAGAGAGAAACGATTGGCATGCAGGTCGCGCGGTATGTTGTCCTAGGTCACGCGTAATCCCACTCTCTCCCTCTCTCTCCTCGACTCTCTCATCTCGGCGATGGTACGAAGATGCCTTCTCTCTGACAGCGAGAGCTGCGGATTTGGTCCTTGAGATTTGGCAAGGTGGCTATAACCTTTGAAGCCATACAGAGAAGCTAGAATGTCCTAATAGGTATATTCAATATACTGTACAAGATCTACTTGATCATGTTACTATAGTTTGTGGAAGATACCTTGTCTCCAAATTTCAGTCGAATCAAAGGGTCTTGGATCAACAGAGTGCCTATCGCTAAGGCTGTTAAACTTGAAGACCTCTACTCTTGAAGCTACCTTGCTATGGACGTAGTTGAACTTAAATTATCTATCACCATATTTAGATTTGAAATCTACCTATGACCATCAAATTTGAAGTCCCCTATAATACACTCATTGAACTTGAACATCTATGTTTATGGCTACCCTGCAGTTGAATTTGATGTCTACGCTCATGGTTACCCTATGATCATGATTGAATTTGAAATCTGCTATGCCATGAACATAGTTAAACTTGATGTCTTCTACGCTATGGTTGTTACTGAACTTGAAGACTTCCGCGTTTATAGCTATTCCACTGGCATTGTTGAATTTGAAGACCTCTCATGACGTCCTCATGATCATAATTTAACTTGAGATCTGCTATATTATGGATATTTTTAAACTTGATGTCTTTTACGCTACAGCCATAATTCAATTTGAAGTTTCCTATGGTCATAACTGAGTTTGAAGTCTTGTACATTATAGTCACCGAATTGAGATCTATCTCATTCGATCTAATCTCATTATAGATATGAAGAATGTTGTATATTACAGTCTCTATTGAACCCGATTATCATCTCTACATTATGGTCATCACAGCATCCAAACAAACATACATATCGTTTTTCTACAGGTATCATTATAGGTACTCAAGGAAGTACCATATTAAAGAGAAATAAGTGATGCACAAAGTAAACGATACATTAAAAAAACTTACATACCTTTAAAATACTTGACATTGTTCTGAACAATACTTAGACATTGTTAAAATGATGAACCTTATAAACAGCAAGAACTTTAAACATAAATTTCTCCCATGTTTCTGAAAGTTGCACCTTATGATTTTGCAAAATTGATGCTTTCCACGTGCTTCATTATGATACCAAGTTTAAACGAAATCAGTGTTTCAAAGCTCGTGAAGTCTCATTAGAGCGAACCGATAACATTCCTGAAATGTGCGCCTATCATTCAAGTAAATTTCTTTGGAATCAGCAAGAACGTCTACAAGTGTCCATATAAGACCGTCATCTTCCGAGCGTTTTGATAACAAGATCGTAAAGGATCGAACGTTAAAGTCGCGATGAATGACTCGTCGCGAATCCCTGGAGGAAGTGATTTACGAACGGCCACGGATTTCTATGGTTCTGCCGTGTTCGTTTGCTTTTACTAACCACGCCGGATGAATATCGATTAGCGTGTACGCTTGGCGCGGATGGACGCGAGAGAACGCGGCGATAAAAATAATTGCGCGCGATTCTTCTCCCCGTGACCTGCGCGAAACTTTCCGATCTTCCCGTTCGTTCTCCTTGGATATATTTTTTTCTTATCGACTCCGGAAGATTTCCCGCGAAACCTGCTCGAAACGTCTTTCCGGACGATCGTTGGGCAAAGTGAAACGCGCACGGTGGTCGAGAGCGAGAAGTCGAAGCAACCGAGCGTACGGAGGAACGAACGAACGATCGCTTATTCCTGACGAAGAGGGCACGATCGTCGGCGCGCGCGCGCGCGACCGGGACGGTGAATGCCCAAAACTCAGCTGGTGTCAATGAACTCGGCCATGTGAGGAGTCGGACGAGGCCTCCTCGGCTTATACTCACTATCGGGGTCTTGTCTTTCCCATGGAACCGAGACTAATTTCGTGACTTTGCGAAAGCTTCCAGCGACCGGGAAGTACATCGACGATTCTTTGCCCCGCGAGTTTTCGGATTTCTGGATCGACCTTTGACTCCCAGCTATTTTTATACAGGGTGTTCCCCCCTCTCATACGATTCTATTCTCCAAAGAATCTCACACAAAATCAACACTTATTGACACCGAAATTATTAACTGCTATTTTTTCCTTTAACAAAACATTCCATTCATTCATATCGAAAATTTTGTATTTATAGAGATTTTTATTATAAAACGTTTTATTATGAAACGTTTACATTTATCATAGAACATAAAACGCCCTGTATATCGAACAAAAAATACTACATCGATTCCTACATTTTCTGACAAAACATACCTTCACTCTTTCAAGCTCAAGGTAACCTATTGTTCGACATGTTAGTCTTTTGCAATCAAAGGTATTTTTGCAGCAGGCAAATAACTCGAAGATTTCTTGTTGAAGAATTGAGAAGTCACCACTGTTGTATGTGAATTATTTATTTTAAATTGTTCAATGGAATTTGAGTCCCCTATAATCTTCACTTAGAAATTAAGCTTCTTATGTCACGAGCAAATTAAGGTGTTCTAATTAGAAATTATCTACTTCCAATAAAAGACGATAATATTTGTTTTGAAAAGGAAGCTCTTTACACAAGTGTTTCTTATATCAGCTAGAAAGAACATGTTAATTAAGACTTAATCATGGAAATGAACCAACAGTGACTAATCAAATAAATTCAGCAAATGAAGCAATCCAGCAAACTTGCCATTATTAACCTAAGCGATAGAATTTGAACAGCTTGTACAAATAAAGTAATAGTCGAAGAAAGTTGTTGCGAACATATCCAGCACATATTTCCAGCAGAAGTTTTCCCAGTACCCAATACCAGAAGCAATATAAAACTAATTGACCCCCAGGCGGTTACGTCTGAAATTACATCGGAACCTGTCTACATTCCGAACAAAAGGAATCCAGTCGGAACGTGGCCCTAAACGTTCACAAAAGGCGAGGAGGCAACGATTCGCGAACAGAGAAAAGATCCTAGTCCGCCTAATTACGCGCGGCAACGACATATTCGGCCGAGGTAGCCGTTCAGCTCGCGACAGAACGCGAGAGGTGAACGTTCTAGACCGACTGGCGGAGGCACCTGTTCGCGGCAGCGACAAGAAAACCGGCAGGTTGTACGAACGCTTCTCTAGGTTGGCCTCGCTCGTCCGATACGTCGAATCGATTGTACGAAAAGGAAAAAAAAGAAATTCGTCGACGTCATCCGGCAGCTCCGGAGATTTTCGATTCGGGAAACGGCGCGGCGGATTCGACGCTGGCGTGACGTAACGCGAAGAAATCAGACAGCTGCCTCGCCTTCTCTGTTCCCCTCTGACTTCGTGGGCCCGGGGCCCGTTCGGTTCGTTTTTAACCGGCTTCCCCTCCTCTTTTTGAGTCGCCGGTCACGCGCGGGTCAGCGAATCTTCGAAGAGGAATCCTCCCTTCTTTTGCAAGCTGGACGCGACGCGGCCACGCCGAACAAGGTAGAGGTGGCGCGGACCCAAGAGGGAGGACAGGAACGAACGAGGTGGGAGGGTTGACCGCCGAAAGAGAAGTTCAAGTAGTCGCGATCGAATCGTGGCCGAGGATTATGGCAGCACGCGAACCCCGTTACGGTGATCGGAGCGGGTTGATCGAACCCCCGAAGAGAACACCGCTACCATATGTCAGAACGTATTATGTAAGAGAGGAGAATGCACGGATGAACCTGTTTCCTGTGCACGCCGGCGCGTCTATCGATGACAAGAAAAATCGACGGGCGACGAACTGGCAGCTGCGGGGATTAACTCGCGCGGATACTCGAGAGAACGGGTAAAGTAAGGGGTAAGGGGACTTTCGATTCCGCGATCGATCAGCTCGGAAACTGGCTATGCCCTATAAATATGCGTAACGATCTAATTAACGGACTCACCTGTTAAGCGCAGGCAGTGACAGTCTCCGGAGCTCTTCATTGATGAGTCTCGTCCAACGAGAAAGGGTGACGATGTCTGCCCTTCCGTATGTGGATGCTCCACTCGGATCTCCTCAAATTGGAGGTCGAGGTTTCCTCTCTTCCCCTCACGCGTCCCATCGTCGATTCACCGACGTCGTCGTCGTCGTCAGCTGAGTCTCTCAAAACAACCGGAGAGAGCTTCAATACTGGCCGGTGGGATCGAGGCCCGTACTGGCAGCCATGTCGCGACCTTGACGTATCTCGAGACTATTACTTCCTCGTCTCTTCCGGAATCCTCTCCTCGACCTACCTCCACTTCCTTTCAGTACTGACCGGTCGGGTCGAGTCCAGCCATGTTGCGAGATTCGTCGATAATAATACTAACAGAACTCGTCGATGCACGGAAACTTGATCGAAGCTGGTCTTGTTCCAGGATCCGAAGCGTTTTCAGTAGAGACCAGTGGGGTCCAGTCCGGTCGATGCCATCATGACGAGGATATCAACTTGTCACGAGAAACGAACGGGTCGGAAGAGTCCTCGGTTCACCGTCTTCTGGTCAATGCGTTCAATACAGCCCGGTAGGGTCCAACTGACGAGCCATAATACTTCCTCCCCCGGGAATGTCGAACGTCCTCCAGGTTCGCTAAACACCAGCCGTACTTGCACGGAGACTGGAAAAAGGCTGTTCGACTCCGGATACGCTACACTCCGCGAGTCGAGAATCCACGATACCGAGGAAAATGCACCAGAATGAATGAGGAAAAAATGTGACGAACAGCGATCGTGTACCGAGCGCGCGATTCCGCGGACTACTGGAAAAACGAGCAACCGACGGAATGGAAAGAGGAGGAAAGAGAAGGGGGGAAAAAAAGAAAAACGAACGACGAAGCCCCGAAAAGACCGGTTGCTGCGTGCGTGACCGTGCCCCACAGAGCTCTGACAGCTCCACGGCGAGTGGCCTCGCTTTAAGTCTCGGCTGGCCCCCACTTGGACGACCGGCAGCGACGCTGATTGGCCGACGCCACCGGCTACACCGGCAATCGGCACTCCGATCAAGCTTTCGGAAAATTTCCCCCGATATATCGTCCGGACGAGCCCAACCCCCACGAGTTGCCCGGTCCCTGGGCCCACTACGTGGGGAAGGAAAGTGGGATTCGTTGGTCACTCGAGGAAGGGAGACACTTCCGAACCGCGGACAGGAGGAGTCTCGAGGGGTTCCACAAGAATATTTCGGGTCTCTATTGGCCGAGCATCCCGAATAGTATCCACCAACTTACATTGCCCCAATTATTCATTACAAATTAATGTACATTCTACACGAAACATTTGTATACAAACTGGAAAAAATTCGTCATTATTTAGGTGATTTCAGATGTCAGTTACATCATATGTTAATCGAGTCAGGGATGACCATTTAATCCAATCTTCCACCAAATTTATCATTTTTGACCTTCCAATTTTCACCTGCGCCCCTTTCCAATTTTCAGTGCACCTTATATTTCTGCATCTAATTTGTTCTTTGCTAAAATCTGAAAACATGAAATATGATTTGGTAAGTGCACTCTGACTCTGCATACGTTCCTGAACCACGTAGTGTTATACAACTTAATCTGGGTCTCAGAGTAAGACTATGGACACCTAATAAAAAAAGACTAATAATTAACATTTCTTCCCGACAGACATTTCTTGGTACCATCAGTACTTTGTGTCAGTAAAGAAATTGAACATTTTAAAAATGAACGACAAAATAATGCCATGTCATTTGACAATCGTACCGATAGTTACAGATGATTAGTCATCTAAATAGCTTGAAATCTAGTAGAGAATGATTGGTCCGGTGAAATAAAATGCAAGCAATTAATAATAATAGAGATCGATGATAAGAGGCTATACAGGTTGGTAAATGGAATTTGGAGTCGAAAGACGAGAACGAAGAGTTTGAGTCGTTTGGGTGGTGCAATGTTTCGTTAGCGTTTCGTTCCACTTGCTTGCGTCGAGGTGGTCCGTTTGTCGCGCCGGTGCGGACGGGCCACAAAGCTCGGTCAGCGTTCAAACTATGCAACTGTCCCCGCGACTCGGAAAAATGGAGCAGTGAATTTTTCAGTCGTCGAAGCACCGCTACGGAATGACCGATGCTCGGCTATCTAAACTCGGCGATTTCAGCCGGTCGAACGGAACAGCGAATTCATTGACCTCGCGTAAAATCGATTCCGTCGTTATCGAGCTCCGGCGCGCGGCCCCACGGAACGGGACGTTATCGTCCAACTTTTACAATTTTCTTCCTCGTTCAGGCCGACGTTCGTCACGCGATCTTTTCGCGCGAAATCGAACTCGATGATTCGCCTCGTAACGATCCCTTTTAAAGCCGTCGACCAGGAATGTCGGAAACCCCGGCGATTTTATTGCGATGAAAATAAAGTCCAACGTAAATCATTGGCAACGCGTTGCCTCGTGGCAGCGTGTCCCATCCTACGTTCGTCCTACGAGCTGGAATTCTGCGACTTCCCTTCCTAAGTTCCAGTCCTAATCTTCCCGATAAGGAAGCTCGTTAGCTAATAGGCTCTCTATATCTCGGATCGACCGGACGAGCGTAGGCTTACGTAAGCGGTCAGAAACGTCGGGAAATCGGTAAAATTCTCCCTCTGTTTCTCTTGCCCTCAAACCACACGGTAGCCTGTTCTATTTTCTTCCGACGAGCGAATAACCGTTCCATCTATGAAATACGACGTTTCACGAGGCAAACGCTTTTAATCCCTTTCGGACACCATTGTACACTTACAAATTTATTGCGTCCATTTCTTGTGGGATAGCTAGTTGTGGATAGCTTCTGCTAATTTAGGCCAAGGCATTTGTTTTCAATTCTTAAGAAAGAATATGGGACCTGAGGACTAGAGGTACTTAGGAATTAAAGGGTAGTCTACCACAGAGAGTTCAGGACCTAAGAGATCCTGGGATATATAACACATCAAAATATGGGGTTGAAGGACCTAGTGAGGCTGTAGAAGCTAGGGAGATGACTTAGAAAGAAGTTCAAATCTAGGAGGAGTCTAGGAAAGCTCAAGACCCAGGGGGTCTATGTGAATCTAGTACCTGCAGACATCCTAGGGCGTAGGGTACGGATCTTACAGTTTAACTTAGAATTCCATATTTCTTACAAAGGACATGAAAGTACAATGTAAACGACAAGACAATCCCAACGTCTATAGTTCCCTATAACCACGTAAAACCACGTTCCAAGGATCGTAGTTCGCGGATAGAAGCGTTTATGGCCCATCGCTATTCTTAAACGCAGCCGCGGATTAAGGGTGTGGCCCACAGCGGTTACCGTTCTGGCCCCATTAAGACAACAGACCCATGGCTCCTCGTTTGCACGGGAGACAATGACCGGTGGCCCCAGACGGTCTACCTCTTTCTCCCGCCATCGAACCAGGAACCGCCGGAGTTTCTGATCGACTTCCTTCGAATCTCCCGATCGGACTGTTTAATTTATATCGCCACCTTTCGATTGCACTCGACAGACCCCGAACCTGTCAATCAAAATCGTGCTCGGACAGGAAGCGGGCCGTCTAGTTTCCGCTCGATCGCCTCGGGTCGAGGGAACGCACAAAAGGCGAGGAATTAACTGAGCGGCGTTATTAATTTACAGGTTAGGTCGTAAATCAGCGACGACCCATCCGGACAAAAGTTCCTCCGGTCTCATTGACTCGGTAAGAGGGTCGCGAATTTTACGAGCGGTGGAGACGTTGTCGAAAGAATCGAGACGAGCCTGAGGGAGCTGAAAACGAGACACGGAGGAAAAAGAAGGAAGGAGATGCAACGGAGAAACACCGCGGTCGATCTGATCGGCCGATACAAATAAAGCACGGTTACTCCGGCATCGGTCGTGTAGATATACACCGCGAGAACGTGCAGTTTGTAGTTTGTCGCCCGTCGTCGCTCGCGGCTACGACTTCGTGTTACTGGGATAAAAGGTGAACGACTCGCTGGTACTCGCTTTGCTCGTCCCACCAGCAGCATCCCGCTCGACGTTTGGAGGGGTAGCGTCCTTCTACGAAGTCTAACCGAGAGATACACCGGGAAAGAGAGAGCGTGTATACGTTCGAAAGGGAGAACGAGAAACCGGGAGAGCAAAGAGGAGAGGCGAAGAAGAAGAAGACGCAGGGAAGAGGGGAACTATAAATTACTTGATCATCCTCAAGGTTCGATTCGCCGACTGCGTGCACCTTCTCGCTGCGCCGCGGTGTCATTAAAGCGATTTTTGTGCGGAAATGTAAATCTCGGCGTCGCGTTCAGCGTCGGTCTGGCCTCGGGTGGGCGTAATCGATCCGCAAGCCGATAATAATGATAAGCGTGAGTAACGCGACGCTATGAGAACTTAATGAGCGAACACCTCGTTCGGCCTGGCATCGCAACAGGTTTTTCGAGCGCGTTTACGACCACTAGACGCTAGCTTTGATAAACCTAATTCCGTATTGGAGAGCTTACCGAGGGGACTCCGTAATGGACGTTCAATGGATGTTTACGCGGTCGACGGGTGGCCGTAAACGAAAGCACGTGGTGTGAACAGGTCCTCTTTCATCCATTTCAACTTCTCTTCTCGTTTGCACGAATTTTACTTTGAGACATTTCGTGATGGAACTCAGACCCAGTATAACAGATCCATTTTTCAAACTGATGTGATATGCTATGTTACCGTATGTTCCATCGAAACATGTACTTGTGATAATGAAACATTCAATACGCTTGGTACGAGCAACAGTAAGAGTCCGATTCCAAGAAACACGAAAGCAGGGTCTTCGATATTCAAAATCTTAGGTAAACGACATAATCTCTCATTCTTTGTATATCACGTAAGTCTCGAATCTGCCTGAATCACGATACCTCAATTTCCCGGCAGTCTAATTACACAGCGGAGCTGAAAATCCGTTCGTGTCGGCCCCGTGGGCGTCCGGCGAAGACCAGGAAGCGGTATAATTCGGGCCTGGGGCCGACAGGTTACCAATTTCCATTTTACAGCGGCTTGCACTGAATGTCGAAATTTCGTTCGGTAACGCATAGTTCAGAGGTGAACGATGCCCTCTCCGACCGAATCACGATCATGGCAGCTCACCACACGGTGGTCCCTTGGCAGACGTTCAGACATCTTTCTTCTCACGTGCTGTGTGAGCATCGTGAGTCAATGCCGTAAACCGTAGGAGATTGTGCAAGAAACGAACGACCTGCCTACTTATCCACACACCGTTTGCGCAACGGACAGTTTCGAAAAGACGTTCCATAGCGAGGGGCCACTCTTTCGAGAATGCACCGTGTCCCGACGAAGGCTCCACGTTCGATCACCGCGATTGGTCTACGACTAATTAAGCCGCTCGATTCGACGATCACGAGAAAACGTTGCGCCGGGGGACAGATGCACGGACCGAACGTGGCCGGAAAGGCGAGTTTTAACGGCGGACGTCGCTTCACATTGTCGATAAGTAGCCTTTAATTGCATACGACTTGCCACGGCTTGCCCCTTTTGTAATTGCGTGGGTTTACCTACCTTCGTTTCCATAGTTCTGCTCGTTGGCTACGATGGCTCATTAGACAGCTAATGACGGAATTAATGGCGAGGCGCCACGAATATCTGAATCCTCGCAATTTTCTTATATTCTACAGTTTGTTTAATGCCAATTTTTAGGTTTTGGACTGAATTTTTCATTTCGATCATCACTATTTCTATTCTCACTAGGTGTCAAATACATTTTGGATGTGAAGACCAGAACTCTTACTTTCTTCCCACTTTCAATTTTTATCGAATTCCTCAGTTTTCAATATTTCAATATTTCTTCTTCAGACATCCCTACCACACAAAACCCTACAAAGTCCCTAGGTCGACAATATATCGAGAGTCTACTGTACTCCAGCCGTGAAGCAGTGAATGGAGCTAACAAGGTGCGAGTTGTAGACCAGCTACTATTTCATGTTACGGTATTATCCTGCAGAGGATTATTCAGATGTCCACATGTATCGTCGAGCAGCTGTAGAGATTTAGGCGCATATCATAGGACGTTTAGGAAACGATTGACCAGCAGATCGCGATGGTTCGAGCGGAGTCGAGAGGCGGAGTGGTTAGGTCAGGGAGAGCCCGGCGCAAAACTTTGCCACGCACATCGGCACAATCGCCTCGACAACTCGAGCGAGTGACTCTCCTTCTCTTCCTCTTTAACCATCTGTCTCTAGTGCCTTCGATCATCCTGCTTCCTCCTGTAGCCTATGTTCCTTCCCGCTTCCTCTTTCCAGCCGTTTCCGTCTCTCCCTCGATTTACCTGTCCCTGTTGCACGCTCGGCCCGTTTCCTCTTGTCCTCCCTCACCTTCGCACCTTTCCACCGGCGTACACCCTCTCCTCTTCCTCGTTCCGTCTCTGTCCTTCCCTCGGGATGTCGCGTTTGCTCTAGCCGGCGTTTTCGCGGTGCAATAAATGGAGACATTTAGTGAGATGGCACTAAATGTCGCTCGTGTCGTTGCGATAACTAGAGGCTGTTTCAATAGCGGCCATCTTCCTAATGTCTAGTTGCCATTTTGTATACTCGCCACAAGATGAGTTGTAGGAATTCGGAGAAGTGTGTGTGACAATCGTAACGGTGTGTTTTTTTAAACTTCGAATTCGGTTTTTATCCCATTTTTGTCTTCTCGCTTTTTCGTAGTGTCTGATGTTGCCGCCTTCGCGCCTCCACTTCCGAGTCCTGTGACGACCCAGGATCACGTCCGCGATACGCGATTAAGATCGCTGTCGCTTCTTCCTCTTCATCCTTTTCTTCTACAGATGTTTCTTCGCCAATTGAGCACCTTGTAAATTGTTACAATGATTCTTGTAGCCGCGATGGCACGCGGAGCTTCCTCGTCGAGACGAGCGGCCCTGACGCGCTCGTTTTCCGTCTTTTCTACGGCGTGGAGAATTATGACGCGAACCTGGTCGGGAATGGCACGCGACTCGCTCAATGCATCGCAGTCACGTGTCGTTGACGAGCTTCGATCTCGGAACGGTTATCTGGATGAATGACGATCGATTATAGTTGTATTTCGGGAAATTGTGTTGCCGATGGCGATATAATACGCCTATTGATCGTGCGCGGAAACGTGGCGCATAATGGATTTAACATACGACGATATAACGCGTGGAAAGTCAGTAGGTAATGTATATCACGCATGGCGATATATCGCACAGAAAGCTGGCGCATAGTGAGTTCGATAGAAAGGGAAACAACGTTGGTATTCACTCCGCGTGGAAATTGCAACGCGTGGTAATTACAACGTATAGGAAGTTGCAACACGTGTAAATTACAATGCGTAAGAATTCACCGCGCATAGGAATTCAAAACGCATAGGATTTCACAGAGCGCAGGAATTTACGTGTAGGTATCCATAACCCGCGGAAATGATAACCACATAGGAATTCATAGTGAATCAGTGTGGCATAGGATTTTCTCATGAAAATTACAACGGGAAGGAATTCACAGCGCGTGGGAATTCAGAACTCATCGACATTCACAGCACATGAGAATTTATAACATATAGGAATTCACAACGCATAAAAATTCATGGTCCATGGTAATCATAACGCACACGAATTCAGAACTGGTAGGAATTCACAACTCGTAGGAATCACAACTCATAGGAATTCACAACTCTGTCAATCAATCTCGACGTAATGTTCGGTAACTTCACGATCCTAGTGAGTGTCATAAATCGGTTTTCTCGTGAAACCGGCAATATAAGGGGAGCGTAGCGTGCGTGGAAATAGGGAATGCGAGTATGATCGGGCCGCTCAGTTCCCGCCTCGGTTGAAACTCTGTCGAAGGCTAGCGTCCGTTCTCGGCAAGACTCTGAGCGCAGCCTCTAGGTCGGCCGTTCACCCTGTTCCGACACGATCGACAGAGACTCGCGCCCGGAACGCTGAAACTCGATCGAATTTCGCTGTTCGCCGCGGCTGTTCACCGGGAAACGCGCTTCCGGGAAAGCGATCCGGGAGAAAAAAGCGAGTTGCTCGTCGAAGGAGAAGTGGCGGGAACGCGATGGAATCGAGAGAAGCTGACTGCCTCGATCGAATTCCACTGAATCATGTCGGTTCAACGCGGAGCAGCCACGTTTTTTGCCGCACGTTGGCCAATCGTGATCCGACGCTCGGTAATGACGAGGATCTTTCGACGATCGCCTCGACGATGCTTCATCGACGAGACTCGACGGGGACGTCCAGAGAGGAATCGCTGGTTCCGAATAAACCGAACACTGAATCATCGATGTTGAGAAACAATTTCTCGTCATGGAACACCGCGGACCTTTCGTCGCGGTCTCTACTTCCTAATTAGACATTCGTTCGCGCCTTCTTCCTCTTCATGGATCATTGCATTTACCGACAAACTACGTAAATCCACTGTACATATTGCCAGTATGTGGTAGGTCATTGTAATGTTTCATTTTAATGACCACGTATTATCGATGTTCATCCAGTCATCTCTCCCACGTATGGCCTGATATAGGTCATGTTTCAAACAGGTCATCAAAGTTGATTCGCGTTATTCATAATGACCACGTGTACGACATAATGATCCACATCTCGACCTTGTTCATTCATACACTCCTTCTGGATAAAGTAGACCAATCCATACAATATTTTATGGACCAAGTAATAGATCAACACCTGATCAGATCTGCGTAATCCACGATGACCATATATAATAACTTGAATCACTTTTTCCATATATACATTAACGAGATGAAGAATAAGATGTACCTGGGTAGCTTGTGCAATTAACAGTGAATTAAACATACTGCAAATGAATCTGAAACAAAATGTGTAAAGGTTCTCCAAAGATGCCCTGTCGAAACCTATCTGTGGCTGTAACAATTTCCATGTCCAGTCAAAGTTTTTGGAAGATTGCACGGAACAAAGCCGAGAAAACGAGTTCAGATTCAACACGGAGTGACCCGCTCGGCGTTAATCGAGGCCCGGCAGCTCGATACTCTTTTTCAAGGTAAAAAACCGTGCTGACCGTGTAATACCTTCCTCCCGCCGCACCCCATCTGGCCCTCCGCCCCCGTGCCCCGCTGTCGATCGAGCGGAGCCCGTTTCTTGCGAATCGATTCAGCTGGATCAGTGACCTGAAGCGGGGCGCCAAGCCGTGTTCCATCGATACGGGCTCACGAATTATCACTCGTGTCGTTTTCTGCTATTCGGAACCCTCCGTTAAGCTCCGCTGAGGAATTTTGTTACAGTTCTGCGACGGTTGCGGTGCAACGTTCCCGCGATTTTGCGCTTGTCTTTGAAATCATGGTACATAGAGGTATTTAGGTACTTGTGAATTTAGGTATTTGGGAATTTAGGAATTTGGGAATTTTTCTATTGGGAGTGGGAATTTGGGGGACCTAGGGTTATTGAGGTCTTTGAAATTTGGGACTTTGGGAGATCTAGGGAAGTTAGGATCTTTGAAGTTGAGAGACTTGGAAACTTGTAAGCTTGGGAATTTGGAGAATTTGAGGAATTTGGAGAACTTGAGGAATTTAGAGAATTTTAAGAATTTGAGGGTTTAATAAATTGAGAATTTGAGAACGTGAGAAGTAATTTGTAACTGAATAATTTACAAAATTTGACATTTTAAATTCAAGAAATTTATAAGAAAAGATCTGATAATCTTCACAATTTAAAATTTGGGAGTTCAAAGACTTCATATGATCACTTCGCCCACCTCTTTCTCCATTTACATACTAAGATCACCGATATATCGGTAACATTTCGATACAGTCACTTACCGATACATTGATCTGCCCATCGCTGATCAAAAGCGTGTTAACAATGGACGAACGTCGACGAATATAATAAAGGCTAATTCATTGAAATTCCGTATTGCCATGCGACACACGATCGTACTATTCGGTAAACGACGTGCAATCGTTGCAATATCGTAGAGATCGCACGTTCGAGTGCATTGCGCAATCGAAAACGTAAACCTGTCAAATCGCACGGCGTCACTGCCGCAATATCATAGTCGACCAACGCAACCACGCTACGATTTGACGACACGAGCGAATAAAACTGTCACACATTTTCTCAAAAATCGATTCGCTGGTGATACTAACGCTAAAGTACCGCCGTATCTTTCATTTCTTGCCACTCTTACGGTAACTTAACGATAATATCTTTATCCTCGAAAAATTCACACTATTAATAGAGTTCCATTCTAAAACAGGAATCGCATTTGACCACTACCGAATGAAATTATATGACTTTTTGAGAATGTATATCAAATCTTTCACTCAACTCCAATGAATACATAACATATATTCTTCACTTGGACACCTATCTCTCAGAGAGCTAAATTAGTAAGACAAATTATCCTAAATAAAATAAAGATAGTGGCAGGATGCATAAAGTTGCGATTGCAGAAGGTGAAACGCGAGACAAAGTCGATGTGGATCAGTGAGTCGTTTAGGATATTCAGCAATCGAGGATTCCGTGTGGCCGGAACGCCTGGAAGAACTGGTGAATAAGTGACGATAAGTAGGTAGATGGGTAGGTAGGTAGGCAGAATGGATAGGTTGGCTGGCTGGTCGCTCGTTAGGCTAGGTGCGTTGACCCGCCTGGCGTGTTCACTGTTCAGCTAGAGACAGATAGACGGAGACAGACACGGGAGAAGGAGCCGAAGAGGAAGAAAGCCGAAGAGAGACGGTCGGATAACGCTAGAGGGAGACGGCCGACGAAGAGGGTGGAGGAGGAGAGAGGTTGCCAACACGTCAAGTCCGCGATCCTCCTTCCGCGGCTGATCGGTCGAGCCCGAAAACCGAACAAAGAACGTTGAACTCCGGCCGCTTTTGGCCGACGCGGCGTTTGCACGCTCGACCCAACTCTCCGGGGGATACGGTCATCGTGTCACGATCGAGGCCACCGGTTGCCGCGACCGGCACGCGTCTCGCTCGCTCGATCGCTTCCTCGATACGATTTATCGCCGTCCTACCCGGCTCGGAGCCTTATCAGGCCTCGTTCCTTCAGCAGGAAGTGGAAGACTGCACGAGCTCTTTCCACGATGGACCTCTGATGCAACGCTTAACTTCCCTAAAATATACCAAAGCTAATCCATTTGAAAATTCCTTTAACTTCACTTTCCTTAGAAATACTTATTTTACCTAAGAGATTTTGTTCATCATGGAGGTTTTGGGTCTGGGGATGTTGACACCTATGTATCTGTGAATTTAGTGATTATTGACAACAAAGGACATCTGAATATGTGGATCTCCACACATGTGGAAATCTAATGTAAGCATTGTATAGTTAGAGATCTATGATCTCTTATGATTTAACAATTTAACCTAACTTCAAGTTTCAACTTCTACATACGAGCTTGTAAAGGAAATGTGTACCCCTATGTGGACATCATATGTATCCAAAGATGTGAGAATCTAATGTGAGCAATCTAATGGAGATTTTGAAGATCTGACAATTTGACCCTAACTCAACTTCTACATACGACATAATGTGTACCCAAAGAAATGTATAACGAATTCCCATAAGGTTCCCCAGAGAATATTACTGTATAACCGTAAAGCATCATCGAATAGAATTCTGCCGAAGGCTTTCATATCGCTGAACGTAGCTTCGCTATGAGTCACGGCTCCTAGGCGTGCCGATTAAGCGACCAGATTTCTGTCTGTCGATCTCGAGAAAATCTGGACCGTGGATTCCAAGAATTCCACCTGTCGCCAGTTTTTTAATTAGCCAGGCAGGTTCGACAAAGTTTAGTCCGGTTAATACTCGGGAGATATGCGAGTCGATAACGTGACGTAACGATCTTGAGGAACTTTCTCAAGGATCGGTCAACGTTAACGAGAAACAAAGTTTTTTGGGGCCATTTGGTTAAAACTCGAACGAAGAGGGAAACCGTGGACGACTTTTAACACCTTTGACTCGAGCTCCGTCTCGTGGCTGTTTATCTGTCGCGCTTCTCTTTTACTTTCCCTGCGAAAGAAGAGAAAAAAAGGAAAGAAAGAGACGGAATAGAGGGAGAGGCACCTTCCCCGTCGGGGAAAGTGAAATCGGTCGCCTGCACGACTGCACGCGTGCTCACCTTGTTCGCCGCTGCTCTTACCTGTCGCGTAAATCAGACCCGGCCAATGCTACCATTAATAATGGAACGCGCTAATTTAACTACGTCCATCGGAAAACCGAAAGGTTAGAGAAAGTCCATCGTGTACGATTGTTAGCTCGTAATTTACGCTCTCGAGGATGCACCGGACACCTGAGAGAAAGGAAAGTGTTAGGGGTCACGGAAGATTATATCGTCAAATTTTCTATCGGTTTCTAGGTTATTGACCCCTTTCACTTTCAACAACCTTTCTCATCTGCGAAATCGAATGGAAAGTAGAGATCACGGAAAATTGAATTGTTAAATTTTCGAACAATTCCTAGGTTATTAACCCTTTGCACTTTGAACAGTCTCGGCGAAGTGGAAGAGAAAGTTAGAAATCGTGCAAAATTAATTTGACAAATTTTGTACGAATGTTATTTTCTTCTATTATCTGATAGTTGCAAAGTGGAATAGAAAGTGTTGGAAAGAATGGAAAATTAAATTGTCAATTTTTATATGCAAGACCTCTGACTTTGAACAATTATTGAAACCTGCACAGTGGAACAAAAATTCATTAATACTTCAACACTTAAAATGAACTAAAATATGTAAGAAATCGTTTAAGATTAAGTGGTCAAATTTCCAACGAACTGAAATATTAATGTACACTGATAAATCCTATGCTTGATAAATGCAACACAGTTTACGGAGATGTTAATAGTCGATATCTGATCGGATCCTGTTAGTCCGATGATGTATTCGATTGTTGGAATAACTTCGCTCCATCGTTTTATTACCTCCACTTACAGAACAAGCGTTACGTGATGCCCGTCACATCCATCGTACATCCTCCATACGAAAAGCATCCTCTCTTTCGTGTCCAAACCATTTATCTCTGCATCGGACAACCTAACACCTGTACTTTACAGCGTTCCCATGGAACTAACAACACCAGCTACCCAAAGAAACAACGGAACCGAGCTTCTACGATGCTAAAGGGAGAATCATTAACACGACTACCCATCTTTAACCCTTGCATAGCGGAACTTGCGTCTTTGATGACTCATGGTACCATTTCAAACATGGTATCTTCGATTTTAATCCACATTTTCTATATTTTATTCTACATTCTTCTATGGTTAAGTTGAACCAAGTTGAGTATGTACGTTGAATGTAGAGCTAATTGTATTGCAAATACAATGAATGTAAATACTCCTATTGAAAAATTCAATAAAATGTTCCTCGGTAAAGAAAACAACGTGTCATGTGACGCACACGTTGCGTCACAAGCTTCGATATGCCGAATTGTAACGTGCGTCACGAGTGCATCACAATAGTAATGCAAGGTTTGAAATAAATAATCGAATATTGGAGTGTCAAACGCAAGAAAGAAGCAATTTGCAAAGATTGGAGAATCGATGAATACGTTACTGTCCCATAAACGATTGCGATGTAAAACGACGGGGACAGCGAAAGGGTTAAGGAAGTAAACAAACAAACAAAAGAGGGGAACGAGGAGAAGAGGGCAGAAGCAGCGTGACGGTACAGGATATGTCAAGGAGCGTCACCCCTTCGACGATGCATGCGAAAGCGCGTCACGCACGCAGAACTGTTGTGCAGAATTCAGCGCGCATTTGCATTTCGCCGGGCGTGTGTGCAACGCGGTGCACGTGTGCAAACGTGGCTGGTCGCGTGCAACGACGCGAGAATCGCGGTGCAGTGTGTGCGTGCACCCGGTCGATCGACTCGAACGCGTGATCGGCACGCGAGTCGAATCTCGATCGAACGATGCGCGTGCGCTTCGATACAGGACGAGTCAGGCCTCTTCGTTAAGACACCGGCGAAACACTGCGGATCTGACTATCGATTAACGATATTCGCGTCTACGGACACATCGATTGTATTGCTTATATACCGTTAATTCGAGCGGGGCAGATTTAATTGCGGAATACAACGGGTGTTAAATTGTTACATATTTAGGGACTTTCAGATTTGATCATCTTCAGATATACAAATTTTCACAATTTTCAACTTCTGAATTTTCAGAATTGTTCCTCCTGAAATTTATGGACGTTGCAGCAATAATTATGTAGCTGCGTCTGACGCAACTGAAACAATCATTGAGTATGAGTAGTCACATAAACATGAAATCAACCCCTTGATTTATTTTGCAAAATGTCCACATAAAAATTAGTCTAAAAATCGTTTCCTATCAGTGCAACATTCCGAGTACGCGTCGGACGTGGCTACAAAACGAAAGTAAGAAAGTGCAGCGGTCGATGACGGGCGAATATCGTCGAAGCGGAGAAAGGCGTCACCGGAACGCGCAGCGAGGTTTTCATTTCCATGGAAAATCCATTTGTGGGATCGCGGGTTTCGTTTTGCCTTTCACCCCGGATGCCGTTGACCGGGGCCTATCTCGGGCGTGTTTACGCGAAATAGTGGCACACGATCGCATGTCGGCCGCGAAAGAAGAAAGCCTCGTGAAAGTCGATCCGCTCGCGAAACGAGGAGGAGGAACGCTCACGATACCCCACCACCTGTGCCCCCTCTCGCCCCGACTTGCTCGCAAATGTGCCCGCGAGGCACCTTGACACTGTGCCAGTTTCGCTAGACTGGACGGCGATCTCTTTCCGCACCTACGTTTCGCTCCGTTCATTTTTCTTTCTCGCCACGCTCCTCTCGATTCCGGCCACTTTCCATTGTTTTTCTCCATCTTGTTTTCCCTCACCTCTCACGCTTTCTGCAAATTTAATGGCGATTGAACTATTTTTATTTACTTTACGGTGGGTCAGGTGTGTCGCAAATCACAGGTACGTCAGAACTAATTCAATCCGAAAAATATTCATTTCCGAATAACCTTAGTATTAGTCAAGTGTATGAAGAAAAAAATAATGAAAGTTTGAAGAAAAGAATTCCTGCGTCAACGACCTGAAGGGTCACATCCGAAAAGTACGGTAAAGGTAAAAGATAACGCAAATAAGGTATATTTGCAAGAAGATGGAACGAGTTAATTGATGGAGGAGGACATAGACCGTGGGACGGTCAATTATCGCAGCGTCGCGACGCGGCTGCTAAAAAATTCATATCCAAACATGCCGATGGATGCGGCCATGGTTCGTAACGCAGTCACGTAACGTCCTCGAAAAATCGAATTCTTCCGTGTACCGTCGCTAAAGCATTCCGCTCGACGTTACCGGTATGTCATTCATAAAGAAATTACACCAGTCCATTACTCAACGATTATTTATAGCGAGCGTGCGTAGGCAAATGGCCGACGATTTCCTTATCCCTTCGGGTACCGAAAATAAAAAATTCGACTCGCAGGTGCACTACCCGTACGATTTCGTGAACGAAAGTTGGCGAAACGACAAACGTGTGTGCATGATTCATGAAATTCAGATGAGCGGATTTCAACGTTGAGATCACCAGCGATTTCGTGGAATAAAACTACCTAGAATCCTTTCGTTTCTACCTATATACCCATTTATCGAGTGATTAATTTAATCTTTTCTTACGAATTTGCCATTCGATTTGTAATCTGGCGGATGCTAAATTTGTGTCAGCTTTTGTCTTATCTCGTTCTAAAAATAAGACTAACAAGTGGGACATTCGTGTCCCGTTAGACTTCGTGTGCTATAAATCCGAGGACTGCTTACGGCAGACATGAAGCAGTCTTTCTCTCTTCCGCCTTTAGACTCTTTTTTTACTGGTACTTCCCTGAGAATTATAGTTACGAATTAATTTTGTACTTATACTACTCCCAGATGTAGTTCAATTTCACTCATCAAGTGAAATTAAACCAGTGTCGTTCGAATACAAGGACAAAATTGACCATAAATGGACATGTGACCTGTAGGGACATGAGAGCTGACGTCGACCATATAAGGATTAAGAGGCCCAACAGAAGTTCGGCATAGAATTCGCCTACATTGTTCTATTCGATCCTCAGGAACCTCTGTCCCGAAAGGTGGGAGAAGACAGTGGAACACTGTTAAACACGCGATCCCGCGGTGCCACGAAATGATATTCAGCCGAGTGTTTCGACAGGCCGGGTGTCGTTAACCTCCCGCACGGTTCCCTGCCAGTGGGGAAACAATTGTCCTCTCTAGGTCTAGCTCGTAGCAACAGGGACGCCCACTCCCTAGGGACTATTTCAATCCCGTTCGCAGGTCCCGTAGGTTGCGAATTGGGCGTTGTCCGCCCGCTTCCTCGTCTCGAGTTACATCGTGAAATCCTGAATACATTTATGAGTTCTAATCGTTTGGTAATTATGATGTAAAAGCTATCACGTAACCGAATTATCATAACAATCTGATGTGAAGATTGAGAGGTTATATTTTTTATATTATAAGGAAGTTGTGTTAAGTATATTGTAGGTGTGGAATTCTACATTTCTGAATTTCTGAATACAATTATTATCAGTATCCATATTTCCATGTCCTCCATTCTCTTCAGCACATTACACCACCAGGTCCCAATACCTTCAACATTCAAACCTATCACAATGTATCTCACTAGATCTGCCTATTTCCATTCGTAAGATACATATCAACATAAGAGTTTCAAAGTTGAGATTGAAATTAACAAATCCCCTATGTCCGAAGATGAAATATATCCCAAATTCCCTAATATTGTCAGGTTCTATCTAAATTATACCTAAACGTTTCTACTCAATTCTTAACATTCGCCACCTGACCCTGAAGATACCAGTCCTTGTCCCTAACCGATAGCTCCAAACTTGAATTTAAATTTCTGTGGCACTTCGGCTGCCACGTGTGACCACGTGCGGTGGACTCTAAGAAAAGCCTATTTCCTCCCACCGTTCTGAACGGATTTCGAAGGTCCGAAACCGGGGGACCAATGGCATGCACAGAGGAACGAGAGGAAAGGGACAACCGCGTGTGCACACGCTCGTACCGTGGAAATTCGAGAGGTCCACACGTGGATGGTTCGAGACGGTCGTCAGAGAGTGTTGCAATCTTGCGCCGCTCTCGGCTTCTACCGTGTTCTTCCTTCTTGTCTCTATATGCCAGCGTGTGTGTGTGTAGCTTCTTCACGAATCTTCGTGTGATTTCTCACGGTGAACACGGGATGACCGTTCCCCTAGCCGACCGCACTCCTACGCGATGCCGCGAGCTCTTTTCATAGCGGGTACAGTCAAGATCTGCCTTCGCTGCGAGAACTCGAGGTTAAGAATTTTGGTGGCAATTTCAGGTAGGAATGTGGGGATATAGGGATACACGAGTTTAGGGGTTTAGATATTTGGAGACGTGGGAATTTGCGAATATAGGAGTCTGGAGATCTAGGGATTTGGAGGATTAGGAATTTGGGGATATAGAAATTTGAGGATGTGAGAAGTTGAAGACCTAGGACTTTGTAGATCTGTGTACTTGTGGACTTAGGGATTTGGGGACCTAGTAATTGAGAAAGAATTTGTAGACCTTGTAACCTTGAAATTTGGGTATGCTCAAACATGATAATTTAGAAATACTTCGGTGATTTCAAAACTGCAATACTTGAAAATTCCAAAACTTATCACTTAAAAAGGAGGAACTCTACAAACTTGTGAACCTAGAAGCGTTTAAATTTACATATATGTCATTATTCAAAGCTACGTTGCAAGTACGTGGTCGAGATGATATTGCGTTAACTGTATGACAGGGTGACACGTATTGTTCGCCGATAACCAGAGGTGTGGTCTTGGAATGTAGGCTATAACGGTTTCGGGTTCAAGCTTTTGGAGCTTGTCGGCTCTAACCAATCAGCGTTCTCCACTTTGATTGTCCCGGATTCACCTGCATCGTGTCCAGTATCATACGTATATACATCATGACAAATGTACAAATTTTTTAGATCGAAATTCATTTTTTGAATTCAGTAATTAATTGACTATGGACAGTTTTATGTTCACATTAATATACACGACGCTTCACTACTTTTAGTATCCTCTTGATGTCTCCTTCAAGGTTTGAACTGGTTCTCAATATCACGTAACGAGCGGTCCGCGGATGTTTATGCAATTTCAACAACTTATTTCGTTTTATGATCCACGCTATGCAATTTACATGTTCTTTCCCCTCCTTGGTATCTGGAAAATGCATAAACATCCTGTTAACTTGTGACGCTACAGTTCAAATACGTGAAACCTAAATCATATTTGGCTAAATGCAAAATATATCTAACATTTCAATGTCCCTTGTCTTAACATTACAGTAATAATTAGGCGACTGTCGATAAAAGTAACCTACATATAAAAATAGCGAGTACAAAGGTTGTAGAAGAGCGAGGAAATTGAAAGGTTAAATTGTGAGTTGTTGAACGATTCCATCGACGCGTGACAGGTCCGAAAACAGTTTGAAAGATAAAATTTACGACCGCGTAGCTCGTGTAGGACGGCAGTTTGCAGAGTGCTTAAACGCGTTACCGGCGTGGTTGCTCTTAGCCGTATAGTAGAAACGTCACGCGAGACGAGCTCAGCTGTCCGCGGTAACGTGCACTAACTCCTAGCCCTGATCTATGGTGTCAGGGTCCGTGGCTACCACGACTGATCGCTCTATTACAGTTTACGGACCGACCGTTGAACTTCTCGTCCTACTTTCTTGAAAATCGTAACTTCCCTAAGAAACCGAACCCCGTTATCCGTTGCATGACTGTACCTCAACTGGGAATCCGATTCAGGATCTCGGATACTCTCTATCACGCACTCTCTTTCCTTATTCCACAATTTTAATCACTCGTTTCTATCATACAATGAAACTGGTAGCAATGAAAAACTCTGATGAAGCAAAGACCCCTCAACTATGTTCAGAATCATCTTCTGTCTATTCACTGATCAGCTCAGTAAATGGAAACTCATCAACTGACTTGATAAAATATTAATTATATAGCAAAACATTTACTGATAGAGTATATTGTACAGTGTAACTTGGACAATTATTCTATACAATGTATATAACTTTTAAATTAAGTTACCTTCACATAACTTCATTAGTAAAATCACAAGTCCATCAATGTCGAGAACAAGTATGCAAAGCTGAGACTGTAAGGCTAAACCTAAACTGAACGGTACCCCGTTCCTCGATCGTAATCGATCACGGCTCGATCATCAGCCGCCAATATCGATCGTTGGAAGGTAATAAAAAAGAACGGAGAGAAATAGCGATTGGCTAGATAGCTGGCATCTGAGCATGGTTCCACGACCATGTACACTCTCCTACAACGTTGCTTGCATTTGATATGTACGTATACTTCACAATTTTCATTCTTAAATATCAGATTTACAAATGTTTCAATATCTGATTCTCCAAATTCCTAAAATTTAAATTTCTCAAATTTCTGAATTGTGAGATCTTTGAATTAATAGATGTCTAAACAGTTAAATTTGCAAATGTACTCATTCACAAATTCTTGAATCCCAAATTTCTTCAAAATTCCTAGGTCGTCAAACTTCTATACCCTCCAAGTCCCTAGATTTCTACATATCTTGAATTCTAAGTTTCAAGGTCCCCAAGTGGATCACCAAACCCGTGAGTCTCCACATCCGCAAATCTCCAAATCCCACCCTCAAGAACAATCGAAAACCGCGTAAAACTGATCGAGTGTGATGCATGGTACCTTTCGGTAAGTATATTTTCCGTATAGCAGGCAGATTTGCCGTAGACTGTACATATGCAAATGGCTCGCGCTCGCTCGCTCGCGTTTGACCGAGTGAGAGAATCGGAAGAGGACGATGAGAAGCTGTGGCTCGAATCTGTTCTCTAAAATCTCCGCGTGGATCCGAGGAGGAGAACGAGCAACGGTAACCCATTGTATCGAACAGCCGGTTCCTTTACGACGGCTTTCTCACGATCGGTCAGTTGGCGGATAACCCAGAGGCGAGCGAACGGTCGTCGTGGTCCCTCTCGCGAGGATGCACGTACCCCCGGTGCGTGCAACTGGGTTTACAGCCGGATGCAGCGAGGTCGCGGGCACCACGAGCGGAGCCAGGCGTGTGGACAGAGAAGAGGACAGGACAGGAGACGGGCGCAGCCGGATTTCTTTTCTCGTGCGGAGAGCCGACACTCGCACGCGGCCACGGCTAACTGTATTTTGACTTTGTGGCCTGAATTGCGGTAACACGGTAACTGGCTCCACTGTGCGCGACACCCTGAAGTAACGGGCCATATCTCGAAGCCACGCTTCTTCAGGCCTTTACGCATCTACCTACCTACATAAAAGGCACTCTCACGCGTAACCCGCCTCTAACTTCGAGTGCTCCTTCGGCCGGAGGTGCAGTAGGGAGGAGGAGAAAAAGACACGGGACAAGCGGACACGCGAGGACGCAGGATCTGAAACGATGCCGGCTTTCAGCGTGTGCGAAACGCTCGTCTCTGTGTACGCGCTGCAACGAGTGTAGGTACAGTTAGGTGGAAGGTGGCCACCGGCTCCACTCTGTAGGTCGGTCCGACTCTCCGTATATCCTTCGCATCCGGGGGATCGCCTTCGAGACGACAGCAGGACCTTGGGCCTTAACCCACTCTTACTGGGAAAGGGACTAGCAACGCTTCTTCGCCGCTTCTTCCGCGTTCGCTGTCTTCTCGACGCTCGCTCCGATTCGACGGATCCTGTCGCGTGCTCTGCCATTTCGATCGCCGGACACTTTATTTTGACTTTCCTTTTTATCTTAACTTGCATCTAGCCAACATCCTCAAGTCGATGTAAATATTAAGATGTAAAGATACGTGTGCACGATTGCATAAGGAGCTTTCATGCAACATTTTGATCTCATAATTTTTATATTCTGGAAGTTTTAAATGTCCGTTTACGAACGTTTACATTCTCATACGATATGAGACAACTATTTTAAATTATGTCTTATAGAAGAATTGAAAGGTGTATCTTTGCAACAATGGACACTTATATTGATGTAACTTGGAATAAAATTTTATTATCAACACATACAAAACTTAGTGCCCGAAACAAAATATCCTTCAACATAAATATCCTTGTCGAATTCCCAAACCTCGCTAAGAAAGTAAAATCGATACACATTTGCGACCTCAGAATAATAATCGACGATTCATTGATGGTAGCTCATCAACTTCCCGGTCACAATCAGAGAAAGCATGTCTCAGGAGCAAGGCATGAATGAACCACGTAATCCTTGCCCGATTTCTCCGAGTATCGATACGATCGAAACAAGGGGCGTAGCAAAAGGAACACGTGCCACGGCACGCGACCAAGATCTCCAGGATCCTCTTCAGGACGCGGAAGAGAAAGGTGTATCCTGTGGCTGTTCTTTTTCCCCGCGTCATTTCACCCCTTTCTTTCTGTGTTCTTCCTGTCGGCGCGGGAAAGGGCGCAGCAGATGTTCCTCCCGCTTTCTCGAGAACCCTTTCACGGCTGCAAGACGGACGAGCAGGCCTTCTTCCGGGATCCTGTGTATCTCGTATTGCATCGAACTGGTTTTCACCGGTCGGAGAAAAAGTGGCCGCGACTGGAGGCGGATGAAAGCGTAGGAAAAGGAAAATAAAAAAAACGTGATCGTTTGGGAAGGCTTTTGTCCCGCATATGGTGTACTATAGATAGGAGACGACTCTATGCCAGCCATGCTGGATCGATTTCTTCGTGGAAACGATCGAATTTGATCTACGAGATCGACAGCCGCGACCCGGAAGTCGATGCACGGCCACGCGGCCCACGCGACCACCGTCGACCCTCCTCGTCGCGGCTGACGTGCTCGAAGGAGGAATAATTATCGTGATATTCGATCGAGGAAGCGCCTTTTCATTCCTTCTGCTTCCTTCTTTTGGTACGATCGGAAAAAAGTTATAGTTCAAGGCATCGGGACAACGGACGTTCACGAGTGGAGTTCACAAATTTCGGGACTCTCAATATTGGAGACACTAAATTAGACTATAAATTGTAAAATCTCCTCAATATTCCAATTTCTAACCCCCCTGTCCTAATCCCCTAAATTATCAAATCCCTCAAATTGTCTACATCTCCTAAATCAAAAATTTCCAAATCCTTACTACCTTTAAACCCCCAAATTCCCAACATCCCAAAAGTACCCAAAGTCGAGTACACGAAGAAAAGTCCCACAGTAAATCGCTCGAACATCCTGTAGAAAGTAGTCAAATCGTCAGCAACTGTTCCGATTTTCCCCGCAGCGTTTTCGTGAAAGCAAATGCGAACAAAATGTAGCAGCATGTAAAACACGCCGATTGAAAAGGCGATCGCTTTAGAATACACTCTCGACCGTTTGTCGAAGAAACATGGTAGGCTAGGGACAGGCACACGCCCGTCCGTCAAATTAAGGGATGAAAAATGTGCATGGTCAGAGAGAGGACCGTCCAGTGATGCTCCACTTCACGCCGGTCACTTTCAGCCTCTGTCCTTTATTCTTTTTTCAACTCGCGTGGCCAGTCTCCGGAAAATATCGTCGGTCTCGATGGAACGTGTCCCGAGGATTAACGGAGAATGCTCGGACACTCCGTGCGGTCTTTTTACTCGGCCGCTCCATTCATCGCCGCTCGAGGGTGGCTACCCGTGAAAGATCACCCGCGGATGACAGATGCGAAAGGGTCCACCACGCTAATTGCCAATTAAAAAGACATTTTTCCTGGCCGGCTGACCGACAAGTTTTCACCAAGAAGCACATCTGCGAGTTTTCGGAACGGCTGCACCTCGTCAAATCTTGCAAAACCTTGGAAAATCAAGGCGAAGCTTTGGATGAAATGAACGAGGTTTGGGTTATAATGTAAAGAAATCGACAGGTTTCTTGTATGGGCGAGCGTGGAGGATTCCCACGAATTATGTGGAGTACGTGGAAATACGAAGTTAATACGATCTTTATATGCTGAGATAATACTTGTGTGATTATGCGGATTTCCACTCTCCCTTTCGGGTAAATCAAACTCTCATTGTATATCGGATTAATCTGGGTACGAGATGTGGGAGATACAATTGTTCGATCAGGTAGCGGGGTTATGTAATAGCGAAGGCGGTAGACATTTGCAAAATTTGGAATTCAGGACTTTGAATATTTGGGAATTTGATAACTTGGGACCTTGCAACTTTAATATTTTTGCATTATAAGTACTTCAAGGTTTTTAAGCCCTGAAGACATTTTGACATCTTGAGACATATGGCTTCTCGTACGTCCACTTTCGACGTCCCATTAGACAATCCAATTACCCCTTGAACCAATTTACTCTGAGAATGTCCAGTCACAATCAGTCACAAGTATTCCTGCGTTGCTCTATTAAAAGTTTTTGTGTCTTCGAAAAATGGAACTTCGAGGAACGAGTTGAAAGCTCGAAAGCGTCTGGATGCATCACTATGACGAACTGCCATTGGAAGAGACGGTAGACAGTCGCGACGAAAGGCGCGTCAGGGGAGAAAGGCGCGGAAAGGAAAAAGAGGAAAAACACGAGGCGCACGTGGGCAGACCGGCACCTATTTTCTTGCAGCAAGGGTCACGGTGCCCCCTCTCACGTTGGTGTTCCCCTCACGGCACCATCGGTGGTTTGCAACCCCCCTCGATCACGAACGCGTCGGCTCGCGTACCGCGAAGCGCAGGTTACATAATTATTCCGGTCGTGCCTCGCGAGCGTTTCTTGGCCAATGGGATTGTGGTTCTATGGGACAGTGGACGGTGTCCCCATAGAAGCCACGCCTCGTGACCCAGACTCCCACATAACTGTTCTCGAAACATCATCGGCAGTCGGAATGAATCGACACGCTGGCCGAAGAAAGAAAGTAGCCACCGGTGAGGAAACGAGACGATCGACGATGGAAGAAAGAGGATGGATCGATCATGGAAAGAATAGAAGGACGAAGAAGACATGCATCGAGGTATTATCGATTCCCATGACGACTCCACGGAGTCGCGTAAGTGTTTGAAATTAGACTTCGCCATAGCCATCGCCTTTCTGTGTTTATACTCGATACGGAGCTGCACTTTGCGAGAACCTTCCTTTGTTCATACGTTGTTTACGAGAAAATTGCACTTGGGATATTGTATCACATTTCTTAATATTTCATCCTGTTTTCGAATACTTTCAAACTCATCTGCGATTTGACCTATGTTACTACTTAATAACCTTAAGATTTAATACTGAAAGAACGGTTTCTAAGTATTGTCTAGGTAGGTCTAGTAGGCTCTGGGTCTTTATAGGGTCTCTAGGTTTCCAGATTTGCAAGGTTCCATAAAGGATTCATCACCTGTTTCAAAATGTCTGACAAGGATTAATTCAGTTTCCTTCGGAGATAGATATCGTGTCTAACGAGTTGGCACGTGAAGCAATAGATTTCGTATCCTAAGCAGCTATCACAGACGAATCTTCGAAACAACACGATAGATTTTCAGATGGACTTTCACCGAAACTCCTTATCCACGAAAGAAACAAATATCAAGAATTTCTGCCGGTAATCAATTTATCAGACGGCCACGACAATGGCGACGTCGTATTAGAGAAGAGAAAAAGAGAAAGAGCGGTAGGTAATGGCCGATACGTCTTGCTTCTCTTTCACAGCTGGAACGTGTGCAGCAAGCCGTACAGTCAACAGCAAATCTGGCCTCCCTGGGGAAAATATGATAAACAACGGAAAAAGATGACCAAGTCGTCCATTTTTATTTAGGGACTTTGAGATTTGAGGACTTTAGGATGTGAGGATTTGAGGATTTGGGAATTTGAAGATGTGAGGATTTTAGGATTTGGGGACCTAGCAATTTGGAGACCCAGGACCTGAAGACAAACTTAAAAATCTAAGAATGTAAAGATTCAAAAATTAGTGGACCTCGAGATCAGAGCACATGGATCTAGCAAAATAAAAATTTGTAAAAAAGAATAAAAAATGTTGAAGTAGTCATATGAGTTCTGATGAAAAGGAAATGTACGCTGCAGCCGAGTGTACATTTGGAGAATGAGAGGAACGTCGCGTAATCGTAGAACGCATAGATCAGACGGATAAAAAATGGCGATGTATGCGTCGGGCAACAGCGGCGTACTTGTCCGCTGCCAAGTGGCCGCGTAATAGCAAAAGACGGAGGTGTGCCGGACGCAATTCAAGGTCCGTGATATGCTGCCTCGATTCTGTTATCGCTTCCTAAGCAGCGCTCCTTCCCATTGTCCGCTCGGCGATATTTCTCGAACCGGTGACCAGATATCGCTTTTCCGGGACCACACCGTGTACTCTGCACTTTCTTCTTTGACCATAAACTCGCGTGGGTTGTCCACAATTGACATTCTTTCATTCTTTCACCTGCGGACTTTGCTTCCTGCTATCCCAATTATTGAAATACAGACGGTAGTTCTGAAAGATTTCATTTTTAATTCGGGGGTGGAGTTTTCGGCTGAAAAAGTATAGTTTAAACCTGCACATTCATCGGTACTTGCAATAAATAAATTTTGCACAACCAATTTAAAGGAACAGCATTTTCGAGAGGTCAAAGAGTGCCTCTTGTTTCCTAACTCTTTGACTTTGTAAATTTAGTCGACATTGGAATCGAAATGGAGAATCGAAGCTTATTTTAAGAACGCTAGTTCGTCATGTCAAGCATGGTGGTACGAAGTGGAAACGATCGACGTGACCTCGGCGCCGAGAGGATGTCAAGACGCGAGAACCGGCTATTTATTGTCCTCCGTGTGGGCTCTTTTATCGACGATGAATTCGTGTCAGGGAAAAGGTTAATTATACCCAGTCACGAGCGAGATCAACGACGCTTACGAGGAGCTTTCGTCCGATGCCGCTTCTCTTCGCGCTTCGACGCAGAGAATTAACCTTTTAAGCGTTGGCTTTTAACGGGAATCTCCTCTCTGCCTTGATAAACTCCCTTGAACCTGAGCAACGAGAAACAACAGACTCTACCGATACTTGACAGTATCAATCTTATGCTTGCCAACAATCTTCTTGCAGAACATAAAATGGACCACCTACTAGACTACTACGTAATCATGCTAAAAATGTACCATCCAAACCCTTGTTCACTCAAAATAAATTATGTACATGGTCCACTAGATAATTTTTAGACAGTATTAAAAATTAGTAGAAAATCCTGAACATGACCCCTTCATCAAAATTACCTTCCAATCTTAATATATTGCAATGTATCGGATAAGGAGATGAGCTAATAGCAAATATCAATTCGAAATGATTTAAATCTGAATTTTGATGAAGTTCCTGTATTAAAAAAAAATATGAAACATGTATTTGCAATAATATATTCGAAGTTCGACACCCACTCGGCAGAAGTTGCATACCATTGACAAACTTCCGTGGTGAGGATACAATGAATGCTCATATGCAAGCTTGCCAGGATATTATATCCTCCTGTTACGTCAGCCCGGCAAATTGATTCCACCTTTTCACGGCGAAACACACGGTCGAGCGAAGGTTCTTCCGTAACGCAGAACGAAATAAGTTTCGCGCGATTCTTGTCCCTGATTGTGCTCACGCGATAGTTCCTCTATTAGGCGCGAACGTTAAAGTGGCCAGAAGAATTCTAATTGCCATCGATTTTCACGCGCTCGCTGCTCGTTTCCGCGTTTCATTATTTTCACCTTACACTGCTGCCTTTCTTTCCATTGTGAAACGTACTAGTTCCTGTTGTAAAACGAGTATTAGATGTACGAATACTATAGTGTAAAATATTGTATAATTTTGGGGTGAAGAGAGCTGGGGGAGTTTAGTAATAGAAAGTGATGGGGTGACTGACGATATAAATATGTAATGGTCATATATTGCGAGAAATGCAACGGGGAGGTATGGAGCGGGGAGATACGGCACGTGGAGATACCTATGCGTGGAAATAGCACATAATACATATCGTAGAAATACAATGTGAGTGCACGAGGAAATACAATGTGTGATAATGAGTAGTGATACAACAGTGAGCTACTCGTATGCGGATATACAACACGTGACATCAGCCCACATGGTGGCACAACATAGTGACATAACTCTTGGTCACACACGAACCTCAAAAGCGCCATGACAATTCAAACACCAATAAATAACGCTATTTTAAACACGACCATAATCCCACTAGTCTTCTTTCAGATAGCAAAAATTAGCATGAAACAAGAACACTCTTGACACGCTGACGGTCATTAACGAGCCGTGTTCCCAATTATCGTGGCCACGTGAAACGACACCAAGAGCCGAATGGCCCAGTAACGGGATGACGCTTGTGTTCACGATGTCGTAGAATTTGCAAGTCAAATAATTAGCGATCCTCACGAAAAATGAACCAGCCTCTGTTTCGGTTTTGACGCTGGTCCACGCGGCTTCGCCACACCACACCACACGGACGGGATGTCCATTCGTGGTAAAATCGGACACGGCTCGTTCGCTGGCCAAGTTCCGCGATGAATGGCGAACACACAACAGTGACTTTTTGACCTAAATTCTTTAACGACCGGCTGAAAGCTGACGTCAGCGAGTCCTTGACCGTAACCGCCGATCACCTATACTCCTCCACCACCTTCGAGGCATCATGGGATCGTTGGTGACCCTACACAGAGGGAATTTGATTCGCCAACGCTTCCTGCTTCTCTCTCTTTTTCTCTTCCTCTCTCTTCTGTCTCGGCTCTCCAGTTTCGCCCACGTTCGCCTCGTGCTTTCCTGCACTTTTGTCCACGATTTTGGAATCTGGAAGATTCTCCGCTTTCGTCATTCCAAGAACGATGACACATAATTTCAGGTTAGGCAAAACCCCCGAAATAACCTTGTTTAAAGCTTCTGATAGAGTTACATAAACTTTATGATTTCATAAATGGTGCGTGATATTTCACCAATGTGATCAGTCATGCACATCAGTCATTAGTAATGGGAACTGCCGATTACTCACAGAAACTTCTATGGCGTTTTTGAAAGATTCTGAGGGAGCTTCGAATTCGTTATCCGAATAAGATATTCGACGGGGGTAACCGGTGTAATTATATGGTATCTGCGACAGCGTGTTTACTTATTGAAATTGTAGGCCTACAGAAATCGGTGAGGATTACACCGAAACCGGTTCCAATTGTGTAGCTATTTTCGGAGGTACGCAAACTCATAAAAGTCCTTTACGACGACCGATGGCCTGTGGCCCGTTCGCAAAACTGCCCGGCTCGACGGACACGTTTCGTCCATTGAAACGTCCTGCGTTTCTCAAGCTTTATGAAACTTCCTCGATTATGTCACAAAAATGCAATCAAATCAACAAATACAAACTTGCACAAGTTGTCATAATCCTGATGGGTTTTAATTCTTTTTAGTTTAAAAACCCTTGATGGTTCTAAAATGTGAAAGAGATTTTCAATGTCCAATCAAAAGTTTAGATCTTGAAGAGAGACTTGTGGTGTCCAGACACTAGGTCCTCACCTTCATATAATTTAAATTATAATAAATTTAAACCTTTTCCAGGTCATGAAGCGATATAATTATAGACAGAGAAACAGACAAATCGTAGAGAATTGTGAATATGTACCGATATTGAAACGTGTGGTTCCAGAAACGTTGAAGGCGTAGCAATACAAACGCGAACAAATTGTCCGGTATAGATTTCAAAATCAACGTGTTATCGTGTTACAGCACTCTATTTCCTCGTAGCATTGTCCCGGCACCGGTACGAACCCGGAATTAAAATCAGGAGCATCTCGGCGACACAGTCGATTCGAGGGATGCAGCATGGCGGAATGGTTGCACGCGCCAGCCGCGTAACACGAGATTCTCTCGTAATCGAATACGCGAGAGAGCGCGCGCACAAAGGGGACCACGGGACACCGGGAAAAGAGAGGGTGGTGAAAAAAACATGTGGAAGGAGAGCGGATAGGATGTACATAACGCAGGAGAGAGTATTCGGACTGGCCAGCCGATCGGACGGTATCCGCGTTACCCGAATGCTGCTCCCGAGAGGTCAGGGCGCACAGGATGCATCGATTTTTTGCCCCTTAACATTTTTTCTCCCCTTCCCGACGTTTTTTTCCTCTCCTATCACCTTTCTCCCTTCACCCTTGTGCTGTTGGAAAAATGCATAACGGGATGTGCGGACCGGACCTCGAGAATCGGGGGTACGTGCGCGGCATCCTCGAGTTCTAGCGGCGTCCTTTTCCTTGCGGGACGAGGGCTGTCCAGGGTTGCTTTCTAATGTCGGGGTGCATTTCGGAGAACAGCTAAGCTTCTCTCGAGTATTTTGGTTACTGGATATTTTAATTACTTCATAAGTTACGAAGGTTATGCGAGGACGCTGAAGATTTTGTGTTACCGACTCGGTACACTCTACATAACTCAATGTAGAAGCTGCTGATAATGTGGACTAACTGTGGGAACCTTCTAATGACGACAATGTTGAAGACTGCTGGTAGACTTCGATAACTTCACCCGAGAGACTCAAGTACCTGACCACTTTATCTTAACCCAACGCTGAACTTCACGTTGACATTGGTGCTAACCGAAGTCAGACAACAATCTTGAAGAGTACCGCAGACTGCATCCTTGACCCCGGAGACCAGTTAATTGACAACTATTGACAACAGTGTGCACAATTCGCATTTAACATTCCACCCCCGAAGTCTTGAAAAAAAGACGGTAGAAATCGATGCAGGCAAGAGGGATAAAAGGCTCACGCACAACGCTACATTTCCTTCCATCGATCAAGCGGAACACGTGACAGGGGGATGGGTCGAAGTCGACTACAGCGGGCATCGTGAATCCGACATCGTCCTGTGTATCCTTCGGAGGGTGTCGGGTAGAAGGGACGCGTTCCGCGTGAATCCAGAATTCGAATCCTGAACATCGTCGAGCCCACGGTTTCGGTGTTATATGCACGGAGCCAGGTCGTTGTTGTGCACGAGGAAACGTGACGCGAAAGCCGAGTCCTTTCCCGTGCATCTCATTAGAACACTCTCGGAGCCAGGACCTCTGTGTCGCTTATCAGGATGGATATATTTTACGATCGGGAAGTTGGCCGGGGCTTCCGCTGTTGGCTACCTAATTGGACGGCTCTGTTCCTGCTACGATTCGCCGGAGAACCCCGAGGAGGGCTCTCGTAGCGAACCGTGGCGCGCTTAGGAAGCGTTTCTTTCCCGTTTTCTTGCTGCCCCGCGTCCTTTGCGCCTCCTTCTCTCGCCTTCCTGTATTCTCGACCTTCCTTCTCGCCATCCGCCACACCGTCGAGGAAGTTTAACGGCGGCCTGGCGTGGCACGGGCTGCGTTCACCGCGCATCCATGAAAGTGAAACGGAGAAAATCAGGTTTCGAAGACGAGCCTTCCTTCGAACCTACTCCTGGACGATGCTCGAGATAGAACCGGGAGCATTGTGTCTAGAACGCGTCTCAAACGGATGCGACAAAAGCGTTTCGCTACTCGAGAATCTGACTTTCTCAGGACTTTCACGAAAATATTTTTAAATTATCGAGAAGAATACCGTAGAAATTATTCCACTGCTTCACCATTTAGAAAAATTTTCATCTATGCGAATATCGTTTCCTTGTGAAAACTAATGAACTACGTGCAGTTAGAGCGGTTCAAATACCAACTACCTGAAGTTGAGAGAAAATACATCCAAATAGAGAAAGAGAGAGTTGCCAATTGTCGTAACACGTCCTAATACACGTGTTTATATGTCGATATACATGTTCACGTATCAACACGTGTCTACACATCAACTCACATATCCGCATATCAGAATACGTATCTACATGTCCACATACCTGCACGTCTACAGTTGCACACATTAGTACACATATTCATATATCAGTACACATATGCGCAAATCTACATTCCCACATGGCTACATGTGCACGCATGGACACACATGTTCATACATGGTCTCATATATCCACAAGTGTACATGCCCACATGTGTAGACATGTAGATGTGCACGCATCGATGCACATATTCATATATCAACACACATGTCCAGAACTCCACTTGGTCCCACATCAACACATATGTTCATATGTCCACATATCCACACATCAGCACACACGTGTGCATGTCCACACATACAAGCCAATTGGATCGTCTTTACCATATAATTAGACGGTACAATCGTTGAGCATAAAAAAGTAATTATACTCATGTATCCAAGTACAAGTAGAACTCGTTTAAAAGTGTTCATAAAACGATTGAAATACAACGCGTATAAAAGTCCTTGACGAGTATAATCGTCATCTGAGAGGCGTTGAAAGTCAGCTGACTCGGCGCGTTAGCCGGCACGGGTCAAGTCTCCCTCCCACTTTCTTCGTTCTTTGTTCCATCTCGTGCTTTGTTTCGACTTCTGGATCGTCGAGGCGAGCCTGAAAAAATTTCGTGGTTCAACACGCTCCGACGTTGGTCAACACGGCGACGAGGCGCCGTCGATCGAGGCTCGATTAAAAGGAGGAAGCGACAGTTCGGGGCAGCGTCGATTAACGAGGAGCGAGAATCGAGCACGCATTCGAAGAGAAACCGATCGTTACCACGGCCTCGGTTCATAAACCAAGAAACCACAACGCGCCACTTCCCGTGAGGAACGTTCGCGCGAGCGCGGGCCTTGGCGAACGCACCATATGATCTTCCCAGGTTCTTCCGTAAACAGGGTGCAGTTTAAGGTCAATTTATGCAGCGCCAGTGACGATTCGCGTTGATCGTTTGAGCTCAACGCTGACTCAACGCTAAATACTATTAGGTATGTCGAGTATTTTTCAACAGTTTGATGCTGTTTAGGATATTCGCTGGTGACTGGAGTACACTGGTGATTTAACGCTAAGTACACTGTCAATTTGATGGGTAGTATTCCACAATATCGATTAGTAGTGTTGATTCGATGTTTGGTACTACCGCTGAAGACTATTAAGCTCGAGTACCATCAGGTACTCAATGAATATCATCAAACGCTGCAGCTACTCAATGTTGAGTGTCATTCAACGTTGACTGTTCACATTGACTCCAGCAACATTCCAGTCAACGATGATTTGACTCTGACGACCCGGTGACGATTTAACGCGAAAGCTATTCTAACTGACGCTGAAGACTATTGGCTACATTTCAGTGGTGACTTTATAGACTCTGAAGGTCCACGCTGAAAGTTCTACACTCATAACTCTACAGTGACAGCTACGACCGTATGCTTGCAACAACTAAAGAGTCTACCTCGAAGAATGTAGAGCCAAATTCTCGCGACGATCGGGTTTCAGACATCGCATGCAACGTGTCAATCGTGTAATTTATTTCGAGGCAGTTTATCCGCAACGTCGGGGCGACAGAGCGTTAAAAATGCAGCGATACACATGTACACGAAGATATCGCGGAGACGTAATTCCAAAGGCTGTTCCCCGGCGATTATGCAATAGTTTCCCGGGCTAACCGCGTGGCTGGAGGGGTTGCGGAATCGCGACCAAGATTCCTCTTCACCCTCGCCCCACCCCTCTGTTGTGTCGTCCACGCGAAATCGTGCGAATCGATCGGGCCGCTGGCATGGGACAGAGTGCAAGGAGGAAGCGAGCGATCGAAAAAGAGCAAACCGGGAAGACGAACGCGGAGGATGAAGCCAGCGACGGAGGCGGCGGTAAGAAGACGAAGAAGAAGAAGGAGGCACAAGTCGTCGGTGCAAACCGAACGAGGTATAGAGGAATCGGTAGGCGATACGGGAGCGGGGGAGGTCGAGCGTGCGAGGGAGGGAGGAGGTGGAGGTCCGGGTGTCGGGGCGAGGAAAGGTGGAGGCTAGAGGGGTCTCGCGGGGCCGGAGACGTAGGGAAGTTGGTATCGCGGATGGCGATGGCGATGGCAGAGTCAATGTCCTAGCGCTCGCACTGGGTCACGGCGAGTTGCGGCCAACGACCCAAGCCGCAGCTCCTCTTTACTTTGCACAGAGCGAGCGAGAAAGAGGCCGGGACGGGGGGAACGAGGATGAAGCGGGACCGAGCGACCGACAGAGAACGCGGGAGGGACGGGATAGCGGGAACGAGATGGCGAAAGAGAGCAACGGAAAGAGAGACACCGGCGAACGAACAGAGACCGCGAGCGTGTTCCCTGGTTCCTCGTCTCGCGGTGTGTATACTGGGTGCTCGAACCGAGAAGTCGTTTCTCGCGGATTCATCCCGCGAATTCTACCTTACTGATCCCAACACGGGATCATACCTTTGTCGCCGTCTAACCCGGACCAGGGTCGCACGGATAGCCTGAGAAGCTACCGTCGACAGGATACGCGATTATCCTTCGATCCCGACGGGGTATTATTACCTAAAATCGAGACAGATTATTCGTAATGCAGAAATAGTTCGGCAATCGCAGGGTATTACACAAACATATAAATTTATTGAAGTATTACTTTGCACCAGTATGATGACAATTTTTGCAGTTCATTGCTTAGATATAATTAAAAAATAATAGCTTGTGAGATACAGCACTATACTCTTGACATATCTACCCTGTGAGGCACTAGTATCTCAGAGTGATCTGGTCCTCACATGAAATTGATCAGATATAAAGTCCGCTCATTGCGATAATTTGTAAAATACGTAAAGAATGAAAGATATGAAACTTTCATGACAAGTTCAGTCCCGATGAGGTACTATTACCATATGCTGTCGGAGATTTGGGGAGATCAAACCACGAAATCTAAAATGCTGTTTCATCCACATATTCATTTAAACACGTGTTCATCCCCCTGTGGTGTTTCATATCAAAAAGACTAAAGGGAGATCATAACATAATAAAAGACAAAATTCTCAAAATGGTGGTTTATGAGAGGTATAAGGAATTTAGGTTGCGATTTCGGGATGAAACAAGGAACGTGAAAATCGCTCGCACCCCGAAGATTTTCCCTTTCTTCTCGTTCGTGTTCGGGACCGGTTGCAACGATCGGCTCTTCACAGCGGCAGCACTCTTCGACCGAGACTAATAGATTACGTTCTGTGCGTCCGTCTCTACCTTTCGTCGTCCCTTTCCTGCGGATTCCTCTGATGCTCGATCGCGCGTACTTAACTTCTTATGTAATTCCCGTGTCCTTCCTCGGGGATACCGCGAGACACCCGGGACACGAGACACGCCAGATAGAATCTACGCGGCCTCCGACTTGGTGGCTCGCGAGAGAATTCGAGGAAAGTCGATAATGAACGTCCGGTTGCAACGCGGTTTCGAGCTGGCAATAGATAAATTACCGAGCCGTTTAATCAAATGTAAATCAACGATCTCGTGGGTTACGAAGATACGATTCACCGATTGGACTGTTGGCGAATTGGGAAGAGGATAATGATTAGAGAAAGGTGATTCGTGTATGATTCGTGTGGCAACATGGTGATTCGAGGGAAACTGAAAACATGTGAACAAAAAGTTTTAAAATACTTAAGATGTACCAGTTTGGATAATAGGCAAGTTTCATGTCTTCTTTCCATATCAAACTCCTCCAGTTTCGTGTCCCGAAATCCTAACTATCCATATTCCCGACTACAGAAAATAATGTCCTGAAGAGCAGCCATGAGGCGTCATAAAGAAAATGGTAGCTCGTAGAGATGGTTTTTGTTAGGAAAAGCCGATTCTGTAGAGAATCTGGTCTGGGATGAGTAAGGTTGTTAGGATAAGTTCTGTGAATGATTCGTAGGATGAGAATAGAGCAGTCGAGAGGGTGATAACGAGCAGCGTTGTCCAAATAATGGGGCAATTGTGGCGGTCGTCGGTTAATTAGGCGCGTAGAGACACGGAGAACGAGGAGACAGGGAAACGGCGATCTCGCGCGATACACGCCGGTACCCGCGGTATTCGCAATAATTTATTCGGCCAATTACTTCAGAACTGACGCGAGCCTATGGCGAATCATTGAGCGTAAAGGTCAATAGCACGTAGCTCTAACTCGGTGCCGTGGAACCGCGTCATCTAAGCGCGCTTTATTCGCCGAGTCTCGCGGAGACTAAACTTTTCGACCGATTAGATTCTCCTCGGTTTCCCGCTGGAGAAAAAACAGGAAAATAGGCGACGATAACGCAGTTCCCTTTCAGAGTCGTTCAATGCCGACTCCCGGTTGAATATCGCCGAGTTTACCCTGTTATTATCACGGTCCCCCCACGGGATTAATTAATCGCGCGATTAATAAGCGCACTGCGAATTTCAAATATTTATGAGAATGGAATTCAAGCGTTCGCGCGCGGCTTCCGAGGAAAGCCAAGTGGGAGAGATCGCCGATAAGCAGACGGAAAATACAAGAACGAACTCGACTACTCGCAAGAACGAGCGCGGCGAGCAGTGAGAAGCGAGCGGCGATTAAAGCCGCTGAATTACATCGGATCTTCGAATTCTCTTGCTCTCCAACAGCTGGAAAAATAATTGCCACCTGTTACGTTGGATTAATGATTCGGTTACTCAATCGATCTTCTCAAGGTCCGAGATCGGGATCTCTCGAACGTGCACGCTCCTGGAACGACGATACTGGAACACGTACTGATCGGATTATGCTCGATACTTAATCAATCCCCTTACTAAATTTTCCTTCTATGAAAATTCGAACGTTATTTATACCGAGTCATTTTTCGTCCTCTGAAAAATAACGGTGAAGATGTAATTTCACACGATCGAAGTGACATTATTTTATAGTCGATATAAATTATCGGTGTCATAGTATGAGTATGATCCACATATTCGGTTCTATATGATTAACATAAATTATCAATATAGAATATTTTATATGATCCATGTGATCATATAATCAACATAATCGATACATTACATTCTATATAATCAATATGATCAACACAGTTGGTCCACAAAATCGGTTCTAATCTATATAATCAATATAAGTCATCAATGCAACTATTTCATATAACTAATACAATGGGTGTAGTCAATTCTTTGTAATCAATATAAATCATCAATGCAACTATTTTATATAATAAATACAATGAATATAGTCAACTGTGTAATCGGTATAAATTATCGGTTATAATCATAGTATATTCTGTATAATGAACATGATCCACATTATCCGTTCTATACGATTAACATAAATTATCAATATAGAGTGCTTTACATAATCAATGTGATCGGCATAGCTGGTTCTATGTAATCAGCATAAATTGTCGATACATTCTACGTAATCAGTTCGATCAACATAGTTGCGTCTATAAAGTTGCTTCTTGCAATCAAGATAAATTGTCTGTACAACTGTTTTATGTGATCAGCACTATGAACATAGTCAATTCTTTGTAATCAATGTAGTACATTATATGTAATCAATACAGTATATTATATGTAATCAATATGTAATCAATGTATTACTAATATAGTAACCTAACCTAATCAATATATTGATTACACACAATTCAACATATATACATGTGTACATGTATGTACAATTCTATATGTATTCTACACATGTATATAATTCACTCTGTATAATCAAAGATTAAAATGGTACAAATAAGAAGGTGCCATCTTTCGAATTGAGTACAATTTTTTCCATGGATCAAAATGACATCCCTCGCCGAATGTTCCTAACAGTGAATTCTACTAGGAAATAGAAACATAATTATTCTAAGATATTCGACAACAGCTTCTAATGTCGACGTTAACACGAAGTAACAGGATAAATTCAAAGGAATCCCAGCTCCATAAATAATCGACCAATGCCACGTTCGAGAGCTTCCGACTCAAAATTCGTAGCTTCCAATCCGTCCGCGGGCATGAATTATTCGGCCCTAACTAATCTGCCAAACGTGAATTCTCCATTCGTTGACGTAGTCGGCTTCCACCATTGGTCGATCGATCTCCCGATAATCGACGTACTAGACACGAGGGCCATCTCGATCCCAGATTCGCGTCACGTTCCACCTGGAACTTTTTTCCGAACTTGGACACTGGGACTTTTTGTTCCCGTGACTTTTTCACGAAGAGAAGGGCCGATTTGCCAGCGTCAGGGCACGAAACTAGGCCCTGATTCGACAGGGCTTCGATGAATATGTTCGAAAGCGTGTTTCAGATCCAGCAGGGAATATACCGTTAGTTGTCCACGAATAGTTTGCGAGCCTGATTTTTTCAGCCAGCCCGTTGCTCACCTACTTCGAGTCCTGCTTACGGCCTCGTCATTGGTCCATTGCTTCTTTTCTTTTTGGATTACCAGGCTGTTTGACCGCTATTTCTCTTCTGTGCGATACGAACATTTGGATACCGTTTTGTCTAATTAAAATACCGACGATTTGGGTAACATTTCAAGATGGCGTTTGCATGTTTATACCTCGATGGAGGATTTTTGGAAAGATTGAATTGGAAATTTTAATAGGCAGGAATTTGGGTAATTGGTACATTCGAAGTCGGAATTTAGGGAGTAGGGAATTTAGAGAGTCGGGAATTTGGGAATTTGCAAATTTGCGATCTTGAAGACTTAGAACCTTGGAAATTTGAATTCAGGAACTTGAAAACTTGGGAATGTGAAAATTCCAAAATTTCAAACTTGAAAATATGAAAAATTCTCGAATCTCCGCCTAGTGCGACTCTACGCCGTGAAAGAATAATTTGGCTAAGTAAACACAGCGAACATTCAGTTATAATTGCAGCGGAAAGAAGCGTAGAATACACAGGCGTTAAATCGATTCGTCATCCAGGTGTTAAACGCTCCCTTATCTTCGGAAATGATAATTCGTTGGCGATTAATGGTAATACCGTTTAGGGACGGGACGGAGAATATAGTGGAAGCCCTCTCACAGGATACACGGTAAGAAGAAGGTTACCCTTCATGTGAACGACGGGCTGCGGCTTGTAAACCGGAGGGAAACCCATGGAAGTATATTTGAATTCGTTACGCGTACTTTGAAAAGTAATAGTATCGCTCATAAGCACACCGTGGCGAGGGTGGGAAGAGGATTTCTCTTCGCTGACACGCACCAACAACAATGGTACCGGTTTATTCTGTCAGTTGAACGGGCCCGATTCACTTTTGCTTCGTACAATGCCAACATTGACGATTTATGATTACGTTAGAGGATTCTCGTTATCCTTACAACCGAACGATCTTCCTTTCGCGATTAAATCTCCAGGAAATTATTTATACTGCACTCTACACAGCTGCGATCGTTATTCTATCATCAGGAGTATTCGTTATTTAGGTTAGGTTCAATTAGGTTAATGTGAAGGTAGGTTAGGTTAACTTTGGTTAATGTGAAGGTATTAATTTAACTAAAGTTAAAGTTCGATTACGTCGGATCACAATTTATGATTAATTTGATTAGGTTAGATCAAGTTACGTTTGAAGTTAAATTACATTAATGTATCTTTATTTCGGTTAGGTATACGTTACATAATGTTACGTTCGTTCTAATTGATTGCATAAGCACAAATGAAAATTACGAACACACGTTAATAACAGTCACAAACAGCAAATTTTGCCCCATAAAAACACCAGTACTTCCCGATTTTTTACGTCCACGGAATAATGGATTTACAAAAATAACTTCACACGAGAAACTAGAACTATTGTATATCACGTAATCAAGCTAATTGTACGTTACGGACAAATTTCATGGATTGAAGTAACACCCAGCGCCATTACGGATAATCAAGTGGTAGCTGCTAATTATCATGTTATCATTATGTACGCCTTAGGTCGTTAACAAAAATGTAACACTACAGGTACAATTACATTCTCTTAAAAACTGCCATACATTATGTATCACACGATTATTCATAATAAAGATCAAAAACAGAAGAACAATGTGTTTTTAAAGAAACAGATTATTGTATATCTAGTCAAATAATAACATTCTCATTTTTTTAGCTCTTTTCTACTTTGTAATTAATTTCACCGATCAATAATATATCGCAACCAACGATGTGCAAGTATATTAAGCAATATTTGGCAAGGTAGAAGCAATCGATGGCAATGAGCCGAGAGTTTTACGAGTGTGCCGCGGCGGGAAGCGATGAATAGGCGATAATTGAAGCGGACGATGTTGCAAGAAGCGGCTGACCATCGCATCAGGGTCAGCATTGCAACGAGGAAACGAAAGAGAAGAGAACGAGGGTTGCATAATCCCGATTCTCAATCCCGCTGTCTCGGGGTCAGCATGCTCCTCCGTACAAAATCACTTTCCTTCCCATAGCGTTCGCCGACTACGCTATGGTTCGCTCGCTTGCCCGCGCTTCTGCCCCCGCCCGATTCCTTCCTTCCTCCCGCGTTCGCCTTCTTCCTGGTTTCTCAGCTCGTTACGAACCAACCGACAAATTATCGGCGCTGCCTCGTCAGCCGTGGACGGGAACGCGTGTACACGCATCGCCGAACAGGGGAAGTGAAAAAAACAGAGAACGAAACTGCGAACAAACGGGGTTGTAACATATCAATGTTCCGATGTTACACTATTTTCAATCGTCACGTATTTCGTCATCAATTTTATTTTTAATATGCTTTACTTTGGAATTCAAGCCCAATATCAAATTCACATAACATTTCAATTTTCTTTGTCCGTTTTAATATTGTAGATAAGTTCCGACTGATCTGACAAATAGACTCATGGTCAGCTGTCAACCTTGAAATGGGGTGTATGTTCTAAACTCGTTGCCCTGTCAGGTTATTTTATTAGTGTTCAACGACGAAACGTTAATTTTCAATGAATTTTAAGCTTGTAATCATAATTAAAATTTCACTGCATTCAGTGAATCTTTTGCCATAACCTAAAAATTCATGATGGTGAAGAGTGGCACATTCAGGGAATTCAGATCTGCTTTACTGACGTACTGTCTATTCCTATTGGAACATATCGATAAGATGTAAAAAATAATGACATTCGAGAAGTTGGCGTAAAGCACGTAGAGCGTACCGGTTCGTCAGCCAACTCACCGGACGCAGGGAGTATCGAGCCCTAAGCACGAAATACCGGGATGAGGTCGTTAAACGTAGGCCTCTGGTACTTTCACTTCCTTTCCACCTCGACATCTCTTTCTCTCCCGGCTCTTTTTCTGCCTCTTTCTCACCTCGTTCGCCTCATTCTTAGCCACTCTCCCTCTTTATCTCTCCCTCATCTCCCTCGGACATAGAACTACTTTTCCTTTCAAGCCCTTGACTGAGGGTACCCGAGCATGCCCATCACGAAACCTCGACGGATCCTCTTTGACGCTCGCTCGGACGCGCAGGCGGCTTCTTCGCCCGCTGAGAATCGTCCTTCCTGTCTCTCCGGGCCGCATCCCGGGCTCCGGGCAAACGCGTGGGATAAATAGTTGCGTCCAGCCGTGGCTATTGCCGCTTGATCACTGAACGAGACCCGCCGCGAGCGGAGGAACGAGAAGGACGAAGCGGAGGAAGAATGAAAGAGTGAACGCGCGCGCCGTGACCTCTTCCGCGACGAGGAGCGACGCAGTCTGCGTGGAGCGTGCCCTGACGAGCAAGGGTGAGAACGCGGACGGAAACAAGGACACCATGCTTCAGCGAAACGTTCGATCAATAGCGATATTTTATCGTCGATGTGGACTAAGACGAGTTTCAAGAATTTTCTTGGGTATTGGCGGTAGCAATTTTTAATTGGGAAAGGGGAAATTGGAGTTGGGGAGATGGAGATGTGAGGAATTGGGGAGCAAGAGAATTGGGGAATTAAGAATTTGGGATATTGGGGAACTAGAAATCTAGAAATTTGGGGATCTGGAAATTTATGGTGTTGAGAATCTAGGGATATTTGAAATTGGGGAACCAGGGACATAAGAAACTAGGGATATGTCAAACCATGAATTTGGAGAGTTGGGAAACTAGGAATTTAAGGATCCAACTCCCAGAAATTGTGGAATTCAGAGATTCAAAGATGGCGGAATTCGCTGATTTCAAACTTCCGAAATTATAACCTTACGAACCTTGAAAAATTGTGATGTTCCATTGCAGATTTGAAACTTAGAAAACATAAAAAATTGAAAATTTGTAACTTGTAACATATAAAGCGTGGTATTTTACCGGGACACCCTATAGTATCTCAAGTACAAAGGTAACAGATGCTCGTAAAGAAGTTCAAAGTAATAAAATGAAAAATATTTCATTAAACCAGTTAATCTTGCGATTACTTTGAGTATACGATACAAGAAGAATGTACGACGGTGGGGGTAGTTTGAGTACGACGGTACCGTTGTACATGTAAACGGACATTTGTATTTTCGTGCACTGTACATTTTGATGCAGCAATTGTTCTCACACTAACGAGTATTAATCTCACATAAACGAGCGTTAATCTCGCATCAATAAGTGTTAATCTTCCTCTATCGTTAATCTTGCATCTCAGACCGGTGATAAACATGAAGTATTTTTAGCAACACCTTTGTTTACGACTGTAGCGAAACGTTAATAAAAAATAATTGAATTAACTTCTATCCTATCTCGCATTTAAGCAATTCATTTACATTAATCTGATCGAATTCGAGAATTAATAACGCTGCTTTAAATCAATTCATGTATACATCTTGATAAACGGGGAGGAGGTACACGGGACATTTTGATGAAGTAGTTCTCGTATCGAATCATAACAAATATAGTCTCTTATCACGTGTACACGATAAGTTCCATGTACCTCTCGGAACAGGACATACAAAAATATTTATCACCACGTACATTTGGGCACAAAACCAAGATCAAATCTTAATACCGAGATCGATAAACGTTAGAACCCAGCGTATCAGCATCTGTATTTGATCGCTTCGGGTCAATTAGTCGCAACAGCAGATCGAACGATTTCACTAGGATGTTATTTTATTTGGGATGTCCAAGAGCGTGTATGTTTTTGTTTTGAGCACCGAGTAAAAGTATCGATCGAAGCCTAGGATCGGAGATGAAGCAGCGAGGACAGAGAGAGCGGCTCGTAGGAGCGCGAAGGAGCATGCAGAGAGGAAGAGACCGAAGGAAGGTTGCAGAAAAGCGGTTGGTCGGTGAGCGGCAGAGAGACGAAGAGAGCTGGAAGGTGAGTCGAGATGATGCAGTTGTGCGTTTGCAAGGAAGGCGGAAGGAGGAACCGCGGAGGGAACCGGTCCCGGTCACTGGGCCACCAGCCGGCCGTCGAACCCGCCACACTGCCACCTACCACCCCCTACCCCCCTTTTACCTCGCCTAACTGCCGTTTCTCCTTCTTCATCCTCGTGTTTCGTACGATCCTCTACGTCCCGCTTCCTCCGCCATCCCTGCCTCCCTCGCTCTCTTCGCCGACCCCCAGAACGCTTCCTTCCATCCGAGCGAACCTTTCTCGCCATTTCGAGCCTCCGCGACCAAAGACCACGACTACTACTCTTCGTCTGCCTTCAACCTCTTCAAACAATGTCAACCGTCGGTACCGCCGCCGGACTGGCCTCTCGCGACGATAATGCCACCGCGTTTACAGGCCCCCGGGCTAGGTGATCCATCTCCGATGGGATACCTTTTCCACTTTTCTTTAATTGTTGAGGTTGATCGATTTGATGGCGGGTTTGGTATGGGGGATCTTGGAATTTGGGATTTGGAGAGTTGGGAGTTTGGGAATGTGGGGGGATGTGGAAATTTGAGTGCAGAGATTTGGAGATATGGGTTGGGGATGTGGGAGCTTGGATGTGTGGAGTTGAGGATGTAGGAATTTGGGAAATTAGGATTCTGGAGACGTAGGATATTGAGGATGTAGGAAATTGGAGATGTAGGAGTTTGGGATATGTGGAATTGGAGATATAGGTATTTGGGAACATAAGAATTTGGAGATGTAGATATGGGTATGTATGACGCTGGGATATGTGAAATAGAAGTTTGGGTATATGGAAGTTTGAAATATATTGTTGTTATAAATATTTGTAGCGTGTGTGCGTCACGAGTGCGTCACGAGTGCGTAACTCATCAATTAAATCTGCAAATTCAGCACCTATTAGACCTGCAAATTTACCACTTATAAATCTGCAAAACCACCTATTAAACCTGCAAAACCACATATTAAACTTGCAAATGTAAAACTTCATCGTACCCATCACACATTAATAAAGAAATAATTCCTAGAAACAAACGTAAACCCCACGCACTGGTTATCGTACATTCGAGATCATTGTTCTCGTTTCCCTCTCGAACTTTCCCGCGAATACAATCGGAAAATGGAATAGAAAGGCGGGTAATGGCCGGCATTTCGATGCACGATAACGACGATAATCGTTTAATCGGTCCGAGGAGCAGGATGATTGAAAGAACGCGTGCTGTCAACGTCGATAGACGAAGGCGGTGAAAAGGAACGGAGACACGGGGACGAGGCGGACACGCTCGTTCGCGTGGAAAGAATGGAAGAATTAGTTTTGGATCGGGCTTTCGATCGTGAGAGAGCAGACGAGCAGGTAGCGCAAACGGAAGCTTGACTCGTACACGGTAATCTCGGCAAGATACGCCAAACATTTTCTCTTAATTAAGAAAGGACGTGGCCGTAATTAAGTTTCCCTTCCACGTTATTCTCCTGCTCGTTTCAGGTTCGCGCGTTGCATTGCCATCGCGTTGCACCGCCGATCTGGACAAACGTCGAAATATTATGATTATAAACATTAAGAAAATCGACCCTGTGACACCTTTCCGTATCTCCAGATTAAAAACCGTCGACGTCCGTGTAAATATACCCCAAGGTAAACGTTGCATTCCGAGGAACAAACACGATACATCATCGTTTATCAGCCAGTTTCACAGAGTGTATCGCGTAGCGCAGGATAACGCTATCGAGAGAAGCGTTAATTTAGCAATCAACCAGAAGATATTGCGATCCTGTCTACTTCGAGGCTTGTAGACCTTGTCCGTTTTATCGGGATCGCTGGATCGACTTCCCGATAGCGGAGGCTCACCTTAACAATGCCAGGGCGGACATACGTACATTATCGCGACAGTGTCTCGCGTTTCGACGCGTTGGTAAATGCGAGTTCGGTAGTCTTCCTTGAGAAGACCATCATTTGCCTTGATGTTCTGAAGTTACTCGGTTCTAGGAAGCATTAGGATAAGCGAGAGATTTATGGGACTTAGGTAGAATCAAGTCTGAAGATTTCAGAGTTTTCGAAAATTTAATGATGTGAGAATTGTAGTATATGAGAGTGAAGATTTCAAGACTGAGGATCATAGGTAGATTCTAGGACTTGAGGAGCATAAAAAGAGTTTAAGATGTGAGGATCATAGGAAGAGCCTAGGACTCAGTAGAAACCTTAGACCTAAGTGCCTAGAACCTAGCAGAACCCCAAATCACAAGATGTCTGAAACTTAGAGCAATCGTAACACCTAGAACCAGCGATCCTGGCATCTAGAACTTATGAAAGCTAGCACCTAGGGGTATCTAGAACCTTGTGGAGCCTAATACGTCAAGATGCCCAGGACCCAGAGAAGTTTGGTACCTACAATGATCCTGGAGAACCTTACAGCCCAATTTAGACAGAGGTCTAAAGTACCTAACCTAACCTAAGTAACCCAGAATCTCCTACGCTTCCTGCTGAATGAAGGAAGCCTAGCACGCGAACGTACCGCGCTCTGTTACGCGGTAATCGACAGTCTGGAAAGTTCGATGATTCCTGTCCCACGTCGCCGTTCGCTTAGATTGCATTCCGCAGATAGGACACCGCTGACCCGGGGAACGCTTATTGGCATATGTCGCGACGTTTCCGAGCCCCAAATGGAATGCGCGTGATCTCGGATTTTTCAACAGGCCGCGTGTTTTCTCGTGAGAAGCCGCTGGTGCGAGCACTGCCTGCGAGAAGACCGATGTGACTGGACAACTTTTTCTGTTTCTTCGCCTTTGTCGACGGTTAAAAAGTTATACAACCGTTTCTTCTTGCTGGGAATTTGGTTTCGAGACACGTAACAATTGCACAATTTTGTGGTCGAATTGTATACGATACAATAATTTTAATGACTGTTATTAGACTTATTTTCTGTGGGTTAGGTAAATACCTTTTCTTAGCGCTTGACGGTTTGGTGTAGCAACAGAGGGTAATGTTACCTGTTGTGGGAAAGATAAGGTCATAAATGTGAGAGGCGATATGAAAAATAGGTATTGTAGGAAACATTCTTTTCTGGTGGTTTTATTACGAATTTCATAGCAGAATGTATAGAGAAATGTTTATAGTTATAGCGGCGGAGGGTGGAAACTAACAGAATTAAGATGATACTAAAATTTTCGCATTTATCGACTTTCCCGAGTTATTAGTACTTTTATAATATTCTGGAAATATTTGTTAAGGGTTTCCCAAGTAATTTGGTGCATATTGCAGTCAATTAAGGCAATAAAATCAAAATTAATAGGGTTTTTCGAAAAATAGTACTGGTGGCGCCATCTCTCCGGCGAACGGGGTGAACTACACTCATTGGCGGCAGGTCCTTCATTAGTTCCTACTTTCTACCGCTAGATGGCGCCACCTCTATCGTTTCGAAGCAACTCAGGTCGATTTTGTTCTAAAAATGGTGCCAGTGGCGCCACCTAGCGGCAGAACACTGGAACTAAACAAAGTAGTGTTTCCAAAACGTGTAGTTCACCCTGTTCGCCGGAGAGATGGCGCCACCAGTAATTGGCGCCATTTTTCATGAATTCAAATGATATTAATTTTGTTTTCAATGTTTTGAAGAAATATGGACTTTCAAATTATAATACATTGATATAAAATTGTTCATTACTGAAAAATTATTCATTTTATCAGAATATATGTGTATTCCTCTATAGTTTCCCACCAGATGAACTGTGGATAAATTCACAAGGTAATTCGACTGTAGTTAATATATTACTGACTGCTGTAAAGTTAGAGAGATACAGCAGAGTACCTCCTTTCCCAAGATTGCTAAAACATCCCCTAAGCCTCACAATATCCTGAAAATACTTCTCTTACATTTATCTTCATATAAAAATTACAGATCAAATTTACCAATTAAAATTATTTGGTAACTCTACATAAAACACTTCAACCATTAACCTTAACTATTAACTCTCAAGCTGTCCTTTATTTCAGAAAGTGAATTATCAACCTATAGAAAGGCACCCATAGCCATAAATCACACAAACTTACCTCACACATACTCCTTATTACATCATTTCAATACATTCCAAATAAAAATGGCAGAAAATGCTACTAAGAAAACTGTATTTCAAAAATCTCTAAAAATAACAATACAAAATACATGTATACAATTACAATCAGCAGACGTTCATCCCCTTCTGTACATTCGGCCTACAAATAGGTTCGACGACATTAATAGGTTCTCCTCCACAGGGCACAGGGCAAGGAGGACAAGGCTGACAGGGTACAGGACACGGAGGACAAGGCTGACAAGGTACAGGACAAGGGGGACAAGGGGGACAAGGGGGACAAGGGGGACAAGGGGGACAAGGCTTGCAAGGTACAGGACAACAAGGGTCACACTGCTGCGGACACTGGGCGCAGCAAGCACAATTTGCAGAAACACAGGTTATCTTCGCTTCGGCCGCCGGCGGGCACGGGCAGGGTTGGCAAGGTTGAAGGCACACTGGCTTGCAGTCCACTTCGCAGACGTACTGCATCTCGAACGGCAGGTCGTTTCGAACGGTGAGGCACTTGCCTTGAATGAGGTAACAGTAGGACAAAGCCAGGACAGGGTTGCCGCTGTAGGGTAGGTGGTGAGGATCGGGTAGATGTCCGTATATATCGATGTGCGTGTATTTTAAGGGAGAACAGCTACAGGCACCGTGCTGCAATCGATACGAGGGGGATGAGAAAGGGAGAGCGAACGTGGCGGATAGAAAAGGAGAGGCTGGCTAAATGAGGCTTTAAACGTCATTGCAATGGAAAAGCTTTTTAATCTGCCATTAATGGCTCCTCGCGGTACTTATGTTAAGCTGATCGCCTATAAAAAATTCATCCTGCTTTTCTGCCGAGGAGCGCTTTACGCCGCGTTAAACATAACTGGAAAATAAGAAAACCGAGCTGCGAAGCATTTTCGTGCATCACATTACGGTATGGGGACCGCGAGTAACCTTCAAAGGATCGTGTACCAAAGGATTCATTTAGAATCTAAGAACGATGATGATTAAAATATTTTCAATATTAACATAGAACTTTCTTTTCTGTTACATTAAACGCACAATAAACACACAACCATATGTGTGGATAACACACATCCATCTCAGCTGTAACATGTGGACATTATAAACAAAGTATACCTTGTCCAAGCCAGAAGCCATGATGAGGAACGCGGAGGGTCCCTGGTGTCCCCTTACTGTGGTTCTGGTGGTTTTGTTGGCGGACTGGAGAATATCGTCACCTTCTGTTCGACCTTCATGGAACCGGAAGTCCTCTCTGCGTATCCTGGAGATCTCGAAGGGGTCGCCCATTGTCTCTCCAGATGCCTGAAGCTTCTCCGCGTTGCTGACTAAACGGGCGACCGCGTTATCCATCGCGATCTACAAACACATTCCGGTTATCCGCGTGGAATGAATTGAAGCGTTTTGAAGGTGGACTGACCGAGTATCCTCGGCCGACGGTGAGTATCGCGTGGTCGGTGAGCGTGGCGATGGTGAAGATGTGAGGATTAACGGAGCACAGGGCCATTTCTTTGATATGACAGAGAGCGTCGGCCATGGCCATTCTGCCTTCAGCGTCCGTATTCCCGACACGTACCCGGACGCCGGCTTTCGCGGTGATCACCTCGTCGGAGACGTACGAGTTCTCGCCGATGCTGTTCCTCACGACGCACAAAGCCGCCACCGCCTTCACCGTCGGTGGTTGCAGCAGATTCACTACCTGAAAATGGGAGCTTTATCGTCGAAGGACAACGACGCTGATTGAATATAGATGATGTCCGGATAAATGATAAACCAGCGACCACTTGGGGGAACCATTGAATTTCCGAAACAAGAGAAATCTTGAAATTCAAGATCAAATATTTGCCCTGTCGAGATAAACAGTCTCAAACCATGGTTTCCTTGATAAATGTCGAAATTTCATCGCTCGGAGTAGGACAATGGAAGCGAACGCAAAAAGTAAGCGGTGAAAAGTAAATAAAAGGCTCGATATGAAGCTTTTTTGTTAAACGCTCAGTTCGGGGCAATCTATCATTCGAAATATATGGCCATACACATGGTCCCAAACGGTGATCGCGCATCCGGACATCGTTGTATATAATCGGACTAAATTTCGTGAGTCGCGAGCAGCATTAAACGCGGCAGCGGGAGCTCGATCATGAATTGCCACGCTGCCGGGCACACGTATACCGTAATCTCGTCGATTTAATCGTTGGTGAAATGAAACGCTCGACGTTAAATCCAGGAATCTCGTCACGGTGCGCCGACGAGTACGAAACGACCCGTATACACCGGCGAAAAACGGAACGTCGAGTCGTCGAACGGTTTCATCCCGCCGAAACAATATGGCCGATGAACCGCGAACACTCCTATTATATCGAAGCACCTGCATGAATCCGGCACACGCCGCCGCCCCACATTTGTCCCTCGACATACAGCGCATTGTGCCCTCGATCTTGACGTCGACGCCGCCGGTGTCGTAAGTGACACCCTTTCCGACGAGCATCACCGTCTCTAGGACGCAGGCAGGATTAGGCGGTTCGTACGTCAGGAAGATTATCCTACCCGCGTGCCGTGGTATCATCGACGCTGCGCGATTCACACACGCGAACAATGGGTACTCCTGCAGCAGGGTGTCCTGGTCGGACACCACCTGCATCGTCACGTTCGAACCGCAGAACAACTCGGCCAGGTACTCCTCCACTCGGGGTGGGGCCATTCTTTCTGGATCTGCACCACCTGCAACAAAATTTACTTCAGATTTCAGGCATAAGGATATACTCTATGTATTCATCTGGGATATAGGCACCTGTGTTTGGAGATATGGGTGATGAAAGTATTGTGGACATCTGGGGACATAGGGGATATAGGCATTTGAGGATATGGAGTTCTAGGTGATCAAGGTATTTGACGATGTGTCAGATGACATAATTTGGGAATATTATTGGGGAACAAAGTTATTTGGGTATATAGATATTAGACATATGATGACAACTCATGACTTGTTGGAGAACGAAGGTACTTTGCGACATGGGTATCCAGAAACCTAGGTGTTTAGGAATTTAGATATCTATCTACCTGAGGACATAACTATCTAAGGACGTATCTAAGAACATACATATCTGAGAACATAGGTACCTATGGACACAAACCTTTGTGAACACAAGTAAATTAACTTAGCAATACCCACCATGCTATCACACAGTCATCTAGCCTAAAAATGAGTCTTCTTCACTACTCAACGATTAAGTTACCAATTGATATAGTGCCAAAGTAGGTGTCAGAGTGCAGCCCAAGTTTCTCACGGTAGCAATTCGAAAGTTCTCCAATGACCCACGTATTTTCGTTTGGCCGGACATCCGCGACGGTGACCACACGTTTTCCGGTTCCGTAGTTCGAAACAAGAAAAAACGGTAATACGACGTGGCAAGAAGAGGTCTAACGAGCCCCGGCTTTCGGCTTAAATTTAAATCTATAGCGGGCGGTGCTCCAGTGACTTTCAGACGCGGCCGGATTCTCGGCGTGGCGCGATATCTTTTTTAATTTTGCCGCACGAGAAGACTTTTAACATCGTATTAAAAAGGAGCACGCTCGACGTAAGATCGCGCGTAATTTTATGCACGGCCTGGCCAGAAATTACAAGGGAACGTAATCCTGTTTTATTTCGCGAGAAGGATGTGTCTGACCGCGCCATTTTTTCCTACCGTCCGTGTTCCACGAGCATATATAATAATTTCAGTCGAACAGTTTAATCCTTCAGCGCTTTAAGCTCTTTAACAGCGTTTCGCGTGAATGGAAGCCGGGAAAAATGTTCACGAAGAGAAATCACCGCCGGTTTCATTTAATACACTTCATCGCCGGTTTTATCCCCTGCGGAAATAGAAGGGAGTGACCTTTTTATTTTGATACTTCGTCGAGAAGACGATTAACGATAATCGCACAGATTCCACGAGTATTTAAAACGCGACGCATGCAACCGCGTCTTCGGTGGTCGTCGCGAAAAAACCTGTACGCACAACTTTTTCTCCCTTAATTAAACGCTCGAGATTCTTGGTGAAACGTGCAAGTAGAACGGGCTGAAATTTACATTCCTGCAGCGACGGAGGAACGCGTCGAATTGCTGAGCCGACGCTTGGCGGACAAGGAATTCGAGCAAAATTATATAAACGAAAGATTACTCGAAAAACCGGTACGTCTTCGTTAACTTCTTAGACACGCTGCGCCACAGCATCTTTAGTAAACATTTCGAAATCATTTCATATTTTATGAATTTTCCAAAAAATTATCAAAGTTAAAGTATATCTTTGGGAAAAATTATATACCGTACAGAAAAGCGTAGTTGAGTCGTGCCTAAGAGGTTAAGACACTGTCTCGATTATTTTACGAAAATCCGTCTTATACAACCGTCGGGGAAACTCTCGATAAAATCACGTCGGAGGTTGATTTTAGCAGAGACCGTAGAGAAGTGTCAAGGTTCACGCTCCACCAGCCACGGAGTCGAGCTGGTAGCCGCGAGCGATTTTTCCAGCCCACTGTTCCGTCTTGGAACGGAAGTTGGGTCCATTCTCCGACGAGTCTGCTCGATAAAGCAATAGAAATCTCGGCCGAGGAACGACTTACCGATGTCCCTCGCGACGTATCTTCCGCTTTCGAGTGCCGCGGCCAGCTTCACGATACCCTGAAGCTTCTTACTGCAAATCGGACTCCAGACAGCGAGCTGACACGCCTTGTAACAACGGTCCGGGCATGTCTCTCGTACTTCTAGCGGCTGTGCAAAAACGGGAAATAAATTGTTGCTGGGACGTCGAAACGCTACTAGATTCGGACAATTATTACTACTAGAGACATAGAGATACTGTAATCACTCTAGGAATATAGACTTCTAGACAAAGGGACACTAGGAATGTAACCTGGTCATGTTAGAACAAAATCCATGAGTCCAATGACCTAGTAACCTGAAAACTCAGAAACCTATAGTGAAATGTAGTAACCAAATATTGAAATCTGGTAATGACTAGATACATCGGGAAATTGAACAATATACCTCTTGACACAACATACAGGGGAATTTCGCATTTATAATATAGCCACGAATTAATCCCTTGTGGTGGATTATTCCTACCAATGTTATATAATAATACCAAACCAGTGGTTAAAATTTGCTGAATAATTCAATACAAAATTGTGACGATATGCAAATCCGTAGTTAATAAAAGGATAATGCGGGGATGAAATGTTCGGTTTAAATAGTACATTAGTCTCGATAAATTTTGCACCGGCATTTATCAGGCTGACTAAATTGAAAAAAAAGCGATTTCTGCGCTATTATTGGCCGAGAGATAAAGAAACGCTTGAAAAGGAGCTCGCCTTGGCTTCGAGATCGATACCAACCGAAATTAGCCCTGTAGCCTTTTCGGGCTAAAAATGGAACCGGTCGTTTCTATCGTGTAAAAGGAAATTCGACGCATTGTTCCCTCGCTAACAAAATACGCCGGTCCTCTGTCAATTTAATAATTAACATTCGTTAATTACAGCGAATAACAAATAAACAATGGTGTTATTGAATCGACGTTCCGCGCACATTTAAATATTAAACGAAACGGCGCACTGCAATGGATTCAACAGGATGTACAACGAGCGGATGGAATAAAAAACAAAGCAAAAGTAGGATAATCGCGAATGTTGGTAATAATTCTGGTCGACGAAATATTCCCCCGGCTACCTTGTGTCTCTTTAAACGGGCCAATATTAAACAGGGACTCGAAGCCAGAGAGTCACCTTCCGTGACTTAAAAGCTCGACGTGCGCTCAAAAGCAGCCCCTAATTAGCTAATAAACGGGAGGACAGGACAGGCTTGACGAAGATTCCACCTCCTGCTAGAATATTTCACCAAGTTTTCGTCGAGTTTCTGTAAGCGGTCGAGTCCGCTTCCTAACGCAGCTTCTTAGCGGCTTTGTTCCCCCAGACAGAAAATATTAAAGCGGATAATCCTCTTAGTGGATCGCTGGTTCATAAGCGACGGCTTGGACTTCCGTGCTGGACGTGTGTCTCGTTCGAAAGTCCTCCTACTAATCCGCCTTAATATTTCACCCTCTCGACCCATCGAGAACCCAAACTCTTCCTTTTTTCCCTCCTCTGTTTTTCTACCACCAGATTCCTTCTTATGGCTGCTGGTATCCCAGCGGAATTCTGTGTGCGGCGATATAACGCGTCCTTCAACGCACGTCGAATTTGACGTATGGCTAATTTGACACGAATAAGTGGCGAAATGCCGTAAGTTTGGCGGAGAATTGATACGCGAAAATGTAACGCGCGGTGAGTTTAACGTGCGGTGAATTTAACGTACGGTGAATTCAACGCACGGTAAATCTAACGCACGTCAAATTCAACGGCGGAAAATTCCTGGCGATTTTCTAATATAATGTCATAAACTTAGTGTCGGTTTTTTGTTCATAAATGGAGGATAACTTTAAGCTCGGAAGACGGCTCGTTTCCGGCCCTGGTCGTCTTCGTTATCTGAACGCCGGGCATAGTTTCGCGTTAATGTATTCGCTGCTCGTATCCGAGGAGACTGGTATAGATATATCTGCTATGCTCTCCGATAGCTATTATTTCGAAGTAGGTGAATAGTTGGGAGCTGTGCATAGAGAGATCGGTGGTATCGTACGAAAGCCAGGAATCGCGGGGAACATTTTGTGAACAGCTTAGCGTTCTGCTAATTTGACGACTGCCGTCTAAGAATTTCACAGAATTTCATCGTAACATGGTATATACTATGCAGGACGTCCCATTTCCTCAACTATTTAATCATCTTGCAGAAATTTGTTTCTAGATATTCAGCAGTTACGCTGCCGTTCGCCGTAATTATTCACCAAGACGTTTAGTACGTGCAACTACTAACGTTCGACTATAACTTTGTCCATTATGTACGTATATCACTTCTTCTGTGAAGTAATATAATCTCGAATGGTATCGTTTGTACACCGTACACTTTCATAAATTATTGAATACACATCTTCCTCAATTTCCAAATCAAGGAAACAAGGAAAGAAAAGGAAATAGAGGTGATCCACAACCGGATCGAAGGGTGGAAAGCGAGGTCCGGAAAAAAGGAAGATAGAACAGGCAACGCGGTAATCTTCGCGAAAGTCATTTGCAGGGGAACCTTTTTCCCTCGGCAATGGGTATTCCATTAGCCCTCTGGCGAATTTTCGAGCAATTTCGTCGGGCGAAAGCGTCCGAAGATAGTCCGAAAGGCGGTGAAATTTCGTGGGTGTCGAACTTTCTTCTGGACTTGCATGAAAACGACTTCCATCTGCAATAACATAGAAATTCCAAATCCTCCGTGCGAATTAACTGCTACCGGAATCCCGATCGAAATCCCGGTTCTTTCAATCGTCTAAGAACAAAAGTCGAGGAGCAAATTAAGTGGAATAAAAGAGAAGTATGATTGTGAAGTCGTTCAGAGTCGTGGATTTTCTGGGGAAGTTGAACTCATCTTGTGAGGACATTAGGAAATAGATATGAACGTACATATGTAATTGTAATGTTAATGTAATTTGAAAATTTTAAATAAATGTGGGATGTGTTCAAACATGATGACAGAGGCAATAATGACAACTGGTATGTATTCACACGTGTAATATACCATATGTACATGATGGCACATGACACGTGATGTTCCCAGCTTACACATGTACCACACGAGTAAAAAAAATCTCACTAAAGCATTGTCAGGGAAGAGATCCGACTGAAAAGAAGCAGAGAAGGGGTAAGAAACGCGAAAATAACGGAGGGGTTGGAGGAGGCTTACGGGCGTTCCGATTACGCGGCATCGGAATTCCGAGGGCGTCTTCCGGTATTTGGAAAACGATGCCCCGTATTCGCGAGGCTAAACGACGAAGGAAGCAAGGCTCGGCGAAAGAACGAGCTTCTCGTCGATGGTTCAAACACAGCGGCACACGCGTACACACACGTACAGCGAGAGGGTGGCGAGGGTGAGAGGGTGCTCTCGAGTATTTCGCTAATTAGGTCGCACCGCCGGCCGCTAGGATTTAGGTACGCCAGGCATCCGTTACTCTTGGTAAGACGGAACGCCTCGCAACCCCTTCGCACCCACCCCTAGCGCCGTTCTTCTCGTTGAAAAGGCACGTGCTCTTCCTTCGCTGATCCTTCGCGTATCGGAGGCTTAAAGTTACAAGCTCGAAGCACGCGTCGAAGGTAACGAACGAAAATCCCGGCTAACATTCCTCCGACACGGTGTACACGAAACATTAACCTCGCTACTTGGTTATTGATATATCGATCATTTCGATCACCTATGGCGCGTGGTACATCCAACGTGTGAAAATTCGACACGTTGGAAATATAGGGCGTGAAATTACAAAGCGAAAATACAACAAATATAAATGCAAAAACCACACAATCTAACTCTATAACTAATACGAGATTCAGTCCTGCAAAGAGTGTTGAAAACCTCGACACAACATAACCTAAAAATAAAGCATATCAACAAGTGCAAATATGCCAACAGCAATATAACGCGAGGACCTCGAGCAAATTTAGCGTCATTTTGAAATTTCAACGCAGTAACAGCGTGCTATCCGGTTATTAGAGCGAATAAAATCGCAGGCGTTCCGGTTCGACGACATTTTGAGTAAACAGCAGCGGGTGACAGGTATCAGCAGCGAAACGCGCGGTCAACAGAGCTATTAAACAACACCTGTCAACAGCAGTGGCTAGGCAAGCTGTGGCTGATGGATAAGTGTGTCTTACGAACGGATTGCAGGTCCCCATTGTTCATCGACGTCTTTGCAACGACTCCTTTCTAACAGCTGACTCCTAACAATTCGAATTGCGATCGGAAGCTGACCGTATTGTATATAGAGATTGGCCGTTTGATACTGGACAATCGTATCTGCACGGTATCTTGCCCATTGAATTATCGATACCGTCATGAGGAGACAGGATTAATTACAGGAGCAATTGACCGACCGTCACGCTAAAGATTCTCGACCATAACACAGTCTATGTGAATTTGCAGCTATAAATGTGGTCCATGGTGCAGTGAATTACGACCACGTTTAATCAAATCGTGTGGTCCATGTTTTCACACCGTAGTTCATGAACATAGTTTGAAAAATTGCAAATAAAATGAGCAAATTATGGTGTGTGAATGAAATAATTCTAAGAGGGTAATAGATTTTGGACGAACGGTAATTCAACCGTAAACAAATCGGCGAGCAAACTTTTCAGCTTGCCGAGCTTTCGGGACGAGGCGATTAACGCCGGAGCTCGTCGAGAGGATAAGGTGGAGAATCTGGAACGTCCAGGGTCAATCGTTTACCGAGAGACTAACGGAACAGGATGACCAAGAGTTTGCGAAGTATTACCGTGTCATGTAACCGTGCTTGACTCGATGCACGCCAGCGTCATTAGTTATGGATTAAGACGTCGCCGTCGGGTGCTGTTCGACTCGACTCGATTTAAGTTGAGAAACGTGGAAGTGTTACGTGTAGTATACTTGTGGTGAAGCGTAGAAATGTTACGTGGGCAGTTACGGCGCGTGGAGATATGGGGTGTAGGAATATATAGCGCAGGGCATTATGGCACGTGGAAATATATGAAATATAGAAATATAACGCGTGTGATCCATACACCAAGGATCTCTATACCTAGTACACTTTGAAATGCCATAAATTTCTAAATTTCCGTCCACCCAAAGATCAAGATATCAAAATTGAGGTCAGTTTGGTGAACAAGCCGACCCGGTCAAAACTGACCAATCCGAAATGGAATGCAGAATTCATTTCAAACACAACTACCAGGTTTCTATGATACGATCCTCGGTGACCAGGACCACCCGTATGTTGTCTCTGTTCGATTGGTTTAAATGACGCGGCAGCGACCACATGTCGACCGACTATTGGGGAAATGCTTTAACCAGTCGTGTTGCCTACAACTGAGCGACGTTTATCAGCGACGTTTACGTTACTAATCTTTGCTCCACTTTCTTTCAGTATTTGGTCGGAGAGATAGGAAATAATTTTGTAGATTTACTAGAAAATCTATTAATTACCAAACGTATTTTCAATTTTCAAAATCCTGAATTAGAGTTGAAGTCTTTAAATTCTCTTTGGCACTCACCACGTACAATCCTTCCAGAGCACCAAGAAGCGTCACAAGCTCCACATTCTCGAAACGGATGTCCGGCAGGAGCGCCAGCAAAGGACACCTGACGCCAGCTTTCAACGCTCTGTTAACAGAAGAAATAAAATGAATAGGTATGAAGAATATTTAAATGTGCAGCACGAATTTCTGTCATTCGTAAATTAGGACGCGTGGAAATACGGTGCGTAGAATTATGGCGCGTGGAAATACGGCGCGTGGAACTATGGAACGTGGAACTACGGTGCGTGAAAATACCACATATAGTAGTATAGAACCATGACGCGTGGTACATACATTAAAGCATTCATCCCTCGATTAATAAAACTTCAAAGCTTTAAGATTAAAGCATTGCAGCTGACAGTCATCAATTACGTACGGACTGTTTGATATGCATTCTTTGGCGATTTATAATAAAAAGCAAGAGTGACGATGCATAAAACAGTCAGCGTGAAACTCGATCATGAATATTTACCCTCGGCTCTTTGATCGCGGCCCATTGCGAATTGATCAGCGAAAATATGGTGGCGGAATCAACCTTGCTCATCCGACGAACGGTACGATTCATAAATAGACACGGTCGATCGCCGCGAAAAGTCGATAGCTTTTATGAATCATTCAGCCGGCAGTGCACGATCAACCCTTCCACGATTCGGGGTTAACTATTCCGTGCAGGTTCTTATAAATATTCAGCGGCTGAATTTATCTGTTCGTAGGCCATCGATCATACGAAACTAGGGGTGCCTCGGAATCTTGCGGGATGATAACGCGATTAACCCTATCCGTCAATGAATACCGGCTCTTTCCGACCCTAACGCTCCACTCGCGTACATCTGTTTCTTATCGATTTCAAACGGGCCTTTCTCTGCACCCCTTCTTCGAATTTCGAAGCAATATCTATTTTAACTCGTATCGGCAGAATTCGCTTATTGCTTTTAAATGGCGGAAATTATTTTAGTCTTTCTTTGATAATTTCATCTGATGGGTTACGTCAAAAGCTATGAGATTGAATTGGAAGTTAAATTGTAATTTAATTGTAAAAGCTTATTCGTTGAAAATTAACGTTTTATGTTCGCTGCTAATAAAATATCTGTATAGTATCAAACTTGTATTCAAATGAGAACTACTCCTTAAATCTTGTTCCTGTAAATCTCTCCAACTAGCTATATTCCTAAATTGCTATGTCTTGTACGTAGATAAAAAGTTGGTGTCAAAATAGTGCAAGAGTTTAATTACAAGTATCAAATACGAAACAGGAAAATGAAAATAAAATATGAGTAGCTATGAAATGAAGTGTCCGTACTTGGTACGCAAAGGCCGAGTTTCCCGTTGCCCGTAGAAGAAGAATTAACGAGCGAGAAACCAGAAACGAATTGATGGTAGAGTCAGCGAACAAAACCGCTCGAAACCGCTCTTTTTCACGCGTGACCGAACCGATGATTCGAAAACTCGGCGTGCTCGTTAGCCGACGGTTTGTCGTTAAATTCGATTATCCGCCACTCGACGCCTGCACCCGTGCACTTTTACAGAGAGCAAACGTTTCGAGAGCCGATCGCAGCAACGCTCACGAGGGCCGAAGGTAACCGCATTATCCGCCGCGCGAAATCTCCTTCGTTATTCAACAAGCGGCTAATCCGAGTTCGCTTAATGACCCTGCACTTCGAGCCTTCCGGCGCGCCAATTAAGCCGGCCGGCGATTAATAAGCAATTACGCGCGAATCGTCTCCGGCTGATCTCTAGCTTTGTTTTTATCTTCCTAACTTTACATTCGGGCTGCTCGCAGTTTTATCTTAATTGGACAGATTCTTGTCTAGGATACTTGTTCATTTTGGTAAATACGGAGTTATGATGTGCGGATGAATATTATTAAATCATATAATATCGGGAGATAGAGGTATAGTATAATTTATGCTGATACGGTAGGAGGTAGTATAATTTCAGGAGGTATGGGTGGAAATGAGGTGCGTTGGAAGGTATGGAGAGTGAGAATCTAACGCGGGAAAGTATATAGTGGTGAAGTATGGCGCGTGGAATTACAGCGCGTGGAACTATGGCGCGTGGAAGTACCACACGTAGGAGTATACAACGCGTAGAGATACAGCGCGTGGAATTTGAACCCATAGGAGTATATCACGTGTGGAACTGTAGCGCGTGAAAATACGGCGCGTGGAACTATGGCACGTGTAGACATATAGGACGCGTGGAATTATAGCGCGTAGCGCAATGGAACATGTAGAAATACAGCACATGGAATTACGATGCGTGCAAATATCACACGTGGAAATACAGAACATATAATACAGTCTGTAAAATTGCGACCTAAATGTTCCATAAAAGCACCATAACACCTACATATTAAAACACATCCCATTAAATCATATCCATAAAAACATATTAACCGAAAAATATAAATACTTACCGTTGAACACCTTTAGTAGCCGCCTCGGAAAAGCTCCGTACATCATGATAATCCATATTGAGAGGTCCAGTCGGGCTATAAATGAGCCTCTTGGCGGGCAGATTGATAGGTAGAACAGCGCCGATGACCCCCAGGGCAGAATCAATCTGAGCAGCGCTGTACAAAACCGTTTTGAAAGGCTCGGGTTCATCGAAACCCGGCGCACAACCCGATACTAGTATTATGCCGTCATAGTCGCAGCTGCAGATGTTCGGCTCAATTTTCAGCTGACACGGCATCCATCTGAAACAAATCATTATGCTCGTTAGCACAGGTCGTCGGTGCTAATTGTCGCGACTCTGGGAGTGGCGAGTAATTAGTCGGTAACCGAAACCACGGTGTGTCTGGCTATAATTCGTAAACAATAGGGTTGCGCCAGACCCGTTGTTCGATCTTCGTAACTTTGCTCCGACGAGAGTATGGTGATTTCGAAAGATTATGGGATGAGGGGATTAGAGGGTGAAACTTTCTGCTAATTAAATTTAGAACAAGATAACTTGTTGAAAGTCTGATCACTGTTTTAGAAGTGATGTTTTGGAATGGAAAGAAAATTTTTATCTCAAAATAGAGTCTGATAATATCCGAAGTGATGCGACGTGAAAATACAGCACGTGGATTTACAAAGTGTCGAAACTTCATCCAGTTCTCCTGAACGTAGCAGTCAATAATCAGAGTTCGAACCGAAATTTTCGAATGCTAACTTTGCCATCTTGAAATTCGAAGCAGGTGCATCGAAATGGCGGCCACGTGGTTAGCAGCCATTTCGAATATCAAGATGGTGGAATCTGTTAGTTAATTGATTGGAACATTTCGGTGAAAGACGTAGTGTCGGCATAAGAGGAGCATAGTTTCCTGCTTCCTGCAAGCAATATCGATGCGATCCTCGATTCAGTACTTGGAAAGTGGACGTTGAAACGATATCTCCGGTCGAACTTCGAGCAGTCGATACGAATCTCGAGGCACACAAATTCCATGAGCTTCCGAACTGACCGCGATTCGTTTCTCGAAGAGTCCCGTTGAAAGCGTCTGGTCAAGATTTATCGTGAAACACGGCTGCCCCGAATCGAACACCTCTCGTTTTCACGAATGGTTCTCGAGCAGCTTAATATTTCTGAGGCTATTAAACGCTCCCTGGGCGTCGAGTGCCATTGTCGAATCGAAATTCTGTTTCGAAGTCGACAAAATTCGGTGTCCATGAAACGAAGCAACATTTCGCGTTAGTTTCGTGGATCGAAACAGCTTTAGACGTCGAGGGACCTGGTCTTTTTATGCGAGGCAAGTTCGCGAATCGCGTCTGACAATCTCGGGGGACGAAGAACGCGAAATCGTGCAGTAACTCCCTGCATGTTTCACGCCTTTATCTTCGTTATCAATCACCCGGCAAGCTTTACACCCCCGAAACTTTGGACAATGTTCATCGTTCGAGCGGAAACGAGAACTTTGCGCGATATTTACGATGTGCGGAAATGTCTTTGAAGGGAGCGCTGATTAAATGGCGGCAAGTTTTCGGCAATGATGGGTGACTTGAAAATTCGGACGTTTGCAATTTTGGTGACTGTAAACTTATTAGCAAATTACCGCGAGTAATTTTGGGATTCGAGGATTGATGAATTCGAAAGTTGGTAGAATTCTATTTGGAAGGAACAAATGGAAGTTAACCTACAAAATTACTAAATTTCTCTATTAATCATTTCTGTTTGAAATGCTCTTCACTTCGTGATCGTATCAAGATTATCAGACCCTGTATAAAAGTAAGTAAATATCGCGATAAGACGTTCAAACACTCACGTTTGAATCGAGAAAACCTCTCAAGATCTCTGCGATTGCTTTCAAGTACACTCACCACGTGCATGACCTCCTTTCGGAAGGTAAGAATAAAAAATATTGCACTTGTGCTAATTTGTACTGTCTCTGCACACGTTTCTCTCGACCTCAGAATAAGACTTCGAAGAGAGCTCTAAATCTTGATAAGCCGCACAGATATTCAAAGTTAAATCCTGTCAATTCCCGAACCGTTTTCCTGCAAGACGTGGCCGTTTTACACGCGTTTACCTCGATTCTACAGCCATGATGGATCGCACTGTGCCGACAATGTCCTTTCAGGAAGCTTGTCCAGGTCTTTCGTAAACGATCCTCCGATGCTGAATCCTTCGATCAAAGCCGAGTTTCCATGTATCACGATCGGAAAATCGTGATAACGAAGGCGACGTTCCTCCGCGTTGAAAGGAGACATTGAAAGCGGGGGAAAAAAGAACAACGACCTATCGATCGCCCTTCGTTCCTTGCTTCATGCGATCGATCCTTGTACTTCTGTCTTCGGTGTTCAGGCTGCAAGTTTAAAGGGATATTTACACTGGAAAGGGCTGTTTTGGGATGAATGTTGAAATAAATTAATGGGAAAGGGTGGTGAAAGAGGGAGTACGTGAGGGTCACCAGGGAAATATAGCGTGGTGGTATGAAGTGTGGAAATATCGCATGTGATGGTAGAACATGTGGTAACTGCTACGGGTGGTATATGTAACTTGTGAAAATAGGACGTCTGGAATTTCGGCGCGTGGTAATTACGACGTGTGAAAATATGGCACGTGGAAATACCACGTGAAGGAGTGTATAACGCGTGGAAATACGACGCGTGGAACTATGGCGCGTGGGAATAGAGCGCGTGACAATACTACGCATGAAATCATATCTCGTGAAAATACGACGTGCATGCACACAGCAGAACACATTGGAAGTCTGAAACTTAACAAAGGAAACAAATCTTGTAACAAGAATAACAATGTAGTCATCGAAGGTAAAAATAAAAAGTCGATGACGTTTCAACGCAACACTTACAAAACGTATATTTATATTGCAAAAAGAACAAAATAAATTATTCACGATATCTCGTGTACAGATCATTCGACAATTCGCATCGTCCAACCTCTCTATTCATAATCGTAACAAAAATAACACGCAATTCATGAGACGTACATAAAACGTAATAATATCGCGGAAACAGAGCGGAGAACGTGACTCCGTCATACACACACATAACGTCGAGTTCCGTCGACGGTGTTCTCCTTTTCACTTGCATAAGCTCGTCTTTGAGCGATAGAACTATGACCTTAAGAATCTGAACCTTGCGCAACGGACGCATTAACATCCACTTGATTCCTCGCAATCTTATCACGATTCAATACTTTCGTTACACGCTAACGCAGGGGCGGACCTGGATACGGATTCTCCGAGTTTCGAGGCATTCGAGAAATGTCAAAGATCATTTCGTCAAAGGTGGATAACGAACGGTTCGCTCGGCGTCTAAATAGAGTCCCGGCAGAGAGACGTTTCCAACAAACACGACCATCACTTTATATTTACACCAGAGGGATAAACGTAATCTCATTAATCACTTGCAATCAGCAAGTGCAATTGGATTACTCCTTTAATCAATTAATTTCTTGATTAAAATTAAGTAAAATTGAATTGATTACGATTAATGATTATCGAGTGAAACGAGGATAATTCATTAATCATTAAAAATTATGATCAAGTGTAAGCTCATCAGAGGTTACAATTAAGTCAGATTAATTTTTTGTGGACACCAAGTGAAATCAGATTAATTCTCTAATAATTAATGACTATGATCAAGCGATTATCGATCACGGCTCAGTAATCCACGGCTAATGAACAAGGGAAGTAATCGGAGCAGTTGCAATCAAAGGGCATGATTAATCCACTAATCAATTATTAATTACCAGATGATTGCACTTCTAATTAACATCGAATTAACGCGTTACGTATTATATCGAATTGCTATTTTATTTGAAATATCAGCTAGTTCACGCGACGTACATTTAACGCTAGTAAAATAATCATTCATTGAATGATTACAAATTACTGTAATCAATATTCCTAATTATCCTGACGTCGATAATCAATTACAGAAACTATGTTTGCGCTAATGAACATCTCGAAGCTTCATACTCTGAAAAATTCCGTAATCGCGGTCCACGTTTTCTTAAACGATGAGTATTAGCGTACGTATAACGTACAAGTGTCCGTATGGCAAATTTGCGAGAACGAGGGTCCCGCAAATGAAGACTGATGCGTCAGCGAAAGAGAGAGAAAGAAAAAAAGGGGATTAAAAGTTCCGTGAATTCGAAACTACGTTTTCTTCTTAAGTGCTCCGCGTACGAAGGGGCCATCAGTCTCGTACGGAGGAAAGAAAAGAAAAAAAAAGAGAAAAAGAAGGAAGGAAACGAGATTGCAAATCGAGTGAGCGGGGTGGTGCAACGAGACGCATACTTTTCGTGCATCGATAAATGCCACCGTAGCTCTAACCCCGTTGCGTGTTCGACGTAAATCTTGTAAAAAACCGAGTGAGTTTAATTCTCGAATGAGACGCGTAAACGCATTCTTCCCCGAATCTACTTAACACGCGATTGCTCTCCTTAAGCACACACGCACGCACGCACACACGTGAATCGCTTTGATGTGTAGGGCACAATGTGTACACGGGTCGTTTGATCGAGGAGGCTTAAGGTGCGTTTTCACGTGACAATAAATCCCGCGATATCAAACTTCATGACAACAACCAGATTTACCATCACGTGACCACCTCTAGCCACTCCCCAAGTCTACTTGTCTTTGTACTAGCGTCTACCCTGTAAACTTTGAATACTCCGCTGGCGACGCTGCCTGACCAAAGTACCAGCCACTTTGTAAATCGATCCTCCAGACCGATTCGATCTACCGCCATATTCGCTAAATCTACACGCTAATATCGGTATAACATAATACTACCTAATTCTACCAAGAGCATCATTCGACTCCGTCGATAATAAAGTTCACTCGACGGTCTACACTATAAAAATGAAAAAAAAGACTCGAATACTTGAAATGTTCTCAAGGTTCACAGCCGGGTGCCTTTGCTGACCTCGTTGGTCACGTCCAGGGACATGCTCTTGAGGGCGTTGAGCTTCTCGATGTAGTCGACGTTGATACGCAGCATCCCGTTATCGTCCACGACACCCTGAAGAGGTGTGGACTTCTCGTTGCCGTTGGCGATGGAGGTCACCGACGAGGACGAGGTAGCATTAGCTACGTTGTGTTCGTTCTGCAACCGCGTGCTGCTGGCGTACAGTCTTCGTCTTCCCGGGAAGAATCTCGAGATCTTCACCGCGAGGGGATGGAGCAGATGCTGCTCGTACATGTCACCTTGCGGGTCGGCGGTGATGAGACTAATGATAATTCCGACGATGACCGTCGAGAGACTACCGATGAGAGCGTAATACATGTACGTTATACTGTATATGTACTCAAGGGGTCCCATAGTGGGCTCGGCTAGGTCACTGCTTCGAAGAAGATTTGTGACATTTGTGCGTAACATGGAACTCATCGGTTGTGCGAGCCACGGGGAGAACGTCTGGTTGTCGCACTTCTCCGTAGACAGAGGCAAGGTCTCCGCGTCGTTGCTGACCGTCAGGTGTCCAAAAGTGATCCACAAGGTGGTCACGTGGCTGAAGATCATCCCCGCCGCTGCACCCTTCCAGTTGGCACACGGTACCAGCATGGCCAATAAAAAGACGCCCAGCAGAGGACCGGAAGTGGCAGACGTCATCAGCATCGAGGACTCGATCACTCCGGACAACATCGCCACCAGGAAACTCACGCCTATTATCAGCACTCCGTAGATAACGCTGATCATCTTGATGAGCCGTAGCTGCTGGCTATCTTTCAGATCGCTCAGCGACGGTATCTGGCTGAAGAAGTCCTCGAACGTGACCGTGGCGAGCGAGTTCAGGTTCGAGACCGCCAATGTCAACGCGCTGTTGAACAACGTCGCCATTACTAGACCCAGGAGACCGGGGAAGTTCAGGAACTTATCTTGAACGTAGAACGGCACGATCTCGTCGAATTTCGAGATGTAACCGAGCGATAGCGGGTCGCAGTCGGCGTAGTTGGCGAATATCACCATACCAACCACCCAGGACAGCGAGAACAGCACGAAGATTATCGGCATGTTGGCCATCATTGTCCTGGAAGAAATTAGGCTATTGTTAGACACTGGTCTGGAATTAATTGAATGTTGTTTGAATAGTAGTTGAATGTCAGTGATTATAGCTAATTTTGGACCTGTATATTTTGTGTACCGATTCTTACATTCTCGAACGGAGCATGTTGACTTTAGATAGAGCTATCGCTAGAAGTTTGGCCGCGTGCCATATTTAACCCCACACCCTCTAACCAGGACGAAGGACTTGATTATGTGCTAGCGGAGAATGAGACCAGAATTCTATGAATCGGAAAGCGTTCTCTAAATAGTAGATCGCAGGAAAATCAGTTTCGATTACGAATTTCACTCGTGTAGCGCAAAAGTGATTTGCTCCAGCACTTTTCGAACGCGATAACGACCTAAAACGAGGGGGAATTCAATGCGTAGTCATTGGCGTAACTATTGGGGAATTTGAGGGTGTGGAAATTTGATTTTGCTATTTAGGAATTTGGGGACTTAAGAAGTGGGAAATTTGAGAATCGGGAGACTTGGGAATATTAGAATTTGTGGATTTGGGGACTTGAGTAGATACAGCGCGTGGAAGTACGGAGCGTGGAAAATACAGCGCGTGGAAATATAGGAATTTTGAGAATTTTGAGATTCTGGAATTTGAGACTCTAGGAATCAGAAAACTTTGAAAGCAAGTAATGTTAGAACTCGGATTTCAGACGAAAATGTTGAATTCTGAATACCTAACTACGCCAATGGGATTGTAATAAAAACGTTGAAACCCCGTTTTCAACATTTAGCAATTTTCACGCGTATTTTATTCCAAAACCAATAATATTCTCGACGAAAGCTTTATCAGCGCCCGAAACGTACAATAACGCAGTACGTTTTGCGGTATGCAGTATCGCGGTTATATTCCAATAAAAAAAAATATCATTCGAGAAAATGTTTTTATCGCGCCCAGGCACGATTATATTCTAATAAAAGTCCATATACCGCGGGAACGTTTTCGACGTGACAAACTGACCTGAGGCTTTTCAGATTTATACTCTAATAAAACGAACGCGTCGGGAAAACACCTCTGCGCATAGGCCACCGTTGATGTTTCGTTGGGGTAAAAAAAAGGAGAGATAAATTGTCTCTGAAATTGACGATTCGTTTGTCGCATTTTTGAATGCGAACCTCGCGCAGCCAGATACGTGGCTCCGTGCTGCGTGTTTGCTTTCGCGTTTCAAGCGATGATCGATCGACTTTTCGCAACCGTAATATCTCTCGTTTTCAAAAAGGATCGCGTTTGTTTTACTTCGTTCTCCTTTAGATTCCTGCAATTTTTCACCACGTGAACTGTCATTTCTATCGTTTCAGGATACGTCTATGCTCCACTATGTATAACATCCTGCTGTACTTCTTTAACTGAATCTCTAACGTGAAATAGTTTATAACCGAGCTTGTGAAATATTACTTCAGAAGTATGTTATAAAATGTTCTCATACATGTATGCTGTCAAATGCTGTTAATATATGATGTCATAAAATCTTGTTAAAGTAACATGTTATAAAATGTTGTTAAAATAAAATGCTACCAGATGTTACTGGAAGATGTTATAAAATGTGGTGCAATATTTTTGAGGTTATGTAGCAAGATAGATGTTCAACACAGAACATGTTATTAAAATAAGACGTTATAGAATGTTGTCAAAATAAGATGTCATAAAATGTTGTTAAAGTAAGATGTTATAAAACGTGGTTAAAATAAGATGTTATAAAACGTGGTTAAAGTACGATGCTATCAGATGTTATTAAAATAAAATGTTATAAAATGTGACTCAACATTTCTCATGTCATGTTCCACGTTACACAAAAAATTACAAGGACAAATTATATAATATCAGATAACATCTTGTACTATAATACAAGTATATTCAACTGTCGATCAAATTCGAAGAAAATGATAAATCACTATTATACAACGTATTGCCAGTTGATACTTTTCCTAACACTTTATGATCATAAACATGATATGAAAAATGCATGTTGCAAATACAAAATAAACACACGAAAATTTTCTACCGAAGTTAAAATATGAAGTTGAATGACACAAAGATGCAGTAGTCTCAATTAATAGTCGAAATGGAGGATATAAATTGAGGAGGTCTGTTTGTCGGCGATTACGATAAACCGTAAAGGTGATTAGCGACCACACAGTACTGAAAATAATGGTGAGATAAGTGTCACAATTTGCATAATGCGAGGTGACTGGTTATCATACGGTAGCACGCGAAGCATGCGGCTGGATCATAATAATAACTGATATGATAACGAGCTGTGGGCAAAAATTGCGTCTCGTCAGCGTGACGGTGACTCACTTTCGACCATCTGCCTTTTGCCGTCAAAATTGACCTAATTGAAACCTAGGAATTAAAAGAGATCGCACTTCGAGATCGCCGATGGACATGTCTCTAGGGGAAACAGTCACTAAGTGATTCGCGAACTTTCAGTGACTTCGTTCTCGGAAATAGAACTATAATTTCGAAGATAACGAAGAGGGAAATTGTATTTTAACCAATTACCTATATCAATTAGTCAGTTGTACCTAGATAAACTAACTACAGCCATTTTGTCTTTTAAACGACAAACTTTACATGTTGAAATCACCAAATTGTTAAAATATATTCGCTATGAAAACTTATTATACTCGAGTTTTTAAAATTTTTACGACACTAGTTTCCAATGGTTTGTTTCCGCACGAGTCATAAATTCTAGTTAATATGTGTAAAAATGACTTACTTAACGACTTTCCGTTGACTAGTCATGCTGCAATATCTCTGCACGAAGTTCTGCTGGCAGCCGAAAATGGACAAGCTCATAAACAGCTGTCCCAAGGTCGCCGACAGCGTGGTGACACGGAGCGTGGGATCCAGATTCATGCTGTGAACAGATTTCGTCCAGATTAATTCCGAGGATCGAGAAAAAAGAAATGTATGTGTCGCTGATTGATGCTATCCATTCTCGAGAAACGTCTGCGACGTAAGGAACGTCTCTAAAGAGAATGGCTCTTTATCCATTCAAAAAGTTTCGTCGGAGGAAACGTAGTCTCGAGGCAAATCCGTCAGGTACCCTATTCGTTTCCGTGGCCGTAAATCGGGGTTACTTTGTTTCGCCGCCTTTGTTCGCTCGCGCGAAAGGGGAGGAACTGCTGTTTTGAATTGGAACGACGCGATGAATGTCGGGTAATTTTATTGCTGGTCTCAGACTGCTCAGCTATTCATCGTTTACAACGAGCCGGTTGTCCGAAGCCGGTGATAAAACAATGATACGAAATCAACCCCTTTCGATTCTGTCTAGTTCGCCCGGGGGAGATTTTCGTCTTTACGGGTCCCTGTCTTTATTGGGTGAAAAAAAGATGTACGAGATTGGATAGTTGCTTCATCCGAGGGAGGGTTTGATTTGTACAAATATACACGTACTTTAAGCCTAGAAGCTTCTGTCGATTGTTTTTTATCTCATTAATAGCAGCTAAAGTACTTTAAATGTTTGAATATTTAGTTTAGTTTGAATATTCATAAATATGTACTCACTCAAAGAAATCTAATCTTCCACGTTCGTGCGTCACGTTGACAACTTGAACCGGACCGATATCCATTGCACCTCGAATAATTATCACCAACGACACGCCGATCATTGTTACACCTTGTATTACATCTGACAAGATGGCTGCCTGCAGACCTCCCTGAAGACAGAACGAAAATATTACATTTTTAACTGATATTAATTCCTCTACGTTTGACAATCTGGAGGACAATTATTTTTTACTGCTTTTATCACTGCTTTATCAAAAGATTAATCTGTTACATAATTTTGTAAAATAATATACCACGAAATTCACATAAATCATTTTATAATCAATAATATCAAATATTCTTGTTTTCTTTATATCATCAAGTGTTGTAAATTTGCAATATTCTATAATTTATTTTAATAACTTTTCAAATATAAATTTTTATATAAATGTCTACTTTGACGAGTGCTCAAACGTATCTTTTCTGAGAATATCAAAAATCTTGCGAAGGATGAACTATTTAAATTTTGCAGTATCTTCTTTCTGTATAAAACATCTGACGATCACAGGTGATTTCCACAACATGCACAATTCAGAAATCGAAATCGCAAAGGAAATGGCCACGCTACAGTCCTCCGATGCATAAAAGTTTGACGGTCGTATAGTATTTACGGTTCCGGCCGGAAATGCACCTCGAAGGGGTAAACTCTTTGGTATCCTGAATAATTGACTCGTCATAAATGGAACCGGACATCTATGGCGATTTTAAAATATCAAAGTGCATCGGTTCGACACACATCTCTTCGTTGACTTAACAGTTGAGTCAAATTTTTGTTTGTTAATGAGTTCACAGTTTTCTCCTTTAATCAACCAACAATTCATTTGCATATTCCGCTTGAAAGTCGATAGGATAATGAGAACGCATGAATATTCATCAAGATCTAGTTCACGTGAAAAATGTTAGCAAATGTACAAAAACAAGCGAACAAATAATTGTAGACGCGTTTTCGGGCAAATGTTTAGTTCTTGGTGTCCTCTTGTTGTTGCACTCGGGCAAATGTTTGCCCCGCAAATATTTGTCCGTGAACAATTGTACATAAACGTGGACTAGCTTTTACGTTGCCATTACGGTTTAAGCTTTAACTGCTTTAGTGCTTTAATAGAGCGGTGTACGCTCGGTGTTTGTTTAAACGCTTTTTACGAACGTTTGTGCACTGTTTTTATACCATCTGTTTTGGAAGTGGCTGGTAAATTTTACATTTTTTGTAAATTTGTATCTAAGATGTTTGACGTCATTAATATCACGTGTGATTATCTGTATCATATGTGTATCACCTGTGAAAGTTTGAATTGAAAAATTGATTACTTGTTTAAAAAAATAAGGTACGAAGTGAAACATGTATGTCGTCAAATATGTATACTTTTATGTATACCCAAGTAGACCTTTATATCCCTAGATCACTAGGTATACTCCTGAATTCTTACATTCCCAAATTCCTATATTCCTAGCTCACTCCCTAGATCTCTATATCCCTAAATCTACTCATTCCCAAATTTCTACACCCCTATGTTCTTACATGACACGTTGTATTCAAAATGTAAGCAACGTCTAAGTACCTCAAATAGTTTACGATGCAATCTACATTGATAAATACTTCTAACCAACAGCAATCTCGCCGTATATCAAACAGCGATAAATCTAACTCGCGTCAAGATTCTAAGCTGGAGAAATTTGCCAACGGCTAAAATTTGTGTGTAAATGGATCAATCTGTACCGTTTGATATCGTACGTACCATCAGAGTGAAGATGACCGAAATCGTGGTGATCCCGATGATGCTGGCCCAATATGGCAGACCTATCACGGATTTCAGAGCGACGCAAGGCGTGAATATCGTGACGGCCAAGTTCAGCAGGCTACGTATCACGTACGAGAAACTGGCGAGGCATCTCACTATCTTCGACTTGAACCTGCACAGATTAGCATAATTACAAAGTGCTATGACTGTTCGCCGACACGGCCGGACATAATCGTTAAACTCGGAGATGGTTTCAAGGTTCGTAATGCGATATCATCGAGGAAATGAATTTACTTCGAGGAAATATATTTTTGACAATTTCTGATGATTCACGTTTTTCCTCTGCTACTTTATGGTACAGCTTTAAAATATCCTCCCATTCAAGTTTTGAAGACTCAAGATTTAGAATCTTCCAGCGGTTGTTTCCAAAATTTTGTCTAATAAGATCCATTATAAAATTCGAAAGTCCTAACAGTGTGCCAATGTCCCAAAGTCCTAAATAGTCATAATTCAAAAATTCTGCAATTCTATGTCCAGAAGTCCTGGAGTCCCAAATGAGGATACAAAGTTTAAACAACTCAAACGTGTAACATATCAGCGCCCCCATGTGTCAGGGTTGAATGTATATCTAAAATCACAAACTGAACCTCCCAAAATCCCAGAATCCTAAAGTCCAAAACTTCCAAAATCCCAAGTCCTAACATCCCAACATATCAAAGTCCCAAAATCCAAAAATCGAACCAAGAAACCATCGTGACTGCCCTAGAAATTTACCTCATATCCAAGTACTGATAGACAGACGTGATGCCCAGGCTGTAGTAAACGGGTACGAAGACGAAGCAAACGATGGGGTAGGCAAGCAGCATCCCATAGATTGTCTCCCACATGGCGCTGCCTCTGTAGTACAGTTCCGAAGGGTAACCAAGAAAGGACCTAACTCCCAGAGTCCCTCTCGCGATGGAGAGCATCATGGCGCCCATGGATACGCTTCCGGTCGCGAACACATAGTCAGCCTTGGTTTCCTTCCGGCGACCGCGGAATTTGCCCCATAGTGGTATGACGAAGGACAATACGATACAGCCGATGAAGACCAGGTAGTCCACCACCATGGACGACGCGTTGATCGTCATCCTGGGCTCTCTTGGGGTGCCGTTTCTTCCCTTAGCCTCGAATTCTTCGTGGTACCGGAAAAATCGAGGGTGTCGATGTTAACGGGGTATAACCTGAACGACGTCGTGTTTGAACGCGTTCGCGAAACGAGCTGTCGGTTTGGTGTCGTTCGACGATGTCGGTGCGTGACGTTGCGTCGCGGCGCTTTTATACAAAACTTAACGTGCCCGCGTGCTCGTACTCGTTGCGCAATTTCGCCGGGGCGATCGTGAGGTCGCTATCGATGAGATGAGACGCGATGCGATCCGCACGGCGTCGCGATGTGACTAACGCGGTCCGTGAACCACTTCGCGTTAATATGATCTGGACCCTAACAAAGACGGAACTAGCCGGACTGTCGGCGTGACGAGGATAGTTCGAAGACTATCTGTCCGGTGGAGGGGCGGAGGTGTGCAAACTGGAAGGGACTAGAGATGCTACGAAAGCTGGTGTCAAAGCTTCCCTTATCTATCCGTTATTGTTTGTCTTCCACGATCGCGGTGTTTGCCAAAGATTGCCAACATTTTCCGATGCTACCGTAATTGGCGCATGAGCGATGACTGCGATTATGTAAATCAACCGGCGCTCGCGACCAACGGCCACGTGACGTCCCGACGATTGTTTCTGTTTTCCACGGAAACGAAACCGATAATGTTCCCCGATTCTTCGGATGCTCGCGAACGGAACTGATCGTTTGCCGATCGCACGCCGCCTACGATACCAAATTGACGGGAACTCGAAGGCAGTTGCTAATCAGACTTTAATCTTGCGTGGAATGAACCCTTCGTGCTCCAGTTTGCTTACTCCGCGGATGTTCATCGATTTATGTCATTCTTTATTTCCAACTTTTTACCGGGATAATGGTAGCGATGGATGCATCGAGGTAACTGCACGTTTTACCTTCGAATTTTGTTATTACTCTCGCGACCACTTTGCGTCCGACATACTCGGTTTAGTACTCGTTTAGTGCTATGGGGGTTGTAAATTTTTATGTTGCTCGTTTAAGAAAAATTGGAAATTTTATATTACAAATTGTGGTGGGCATTTAGTGAAGGTTAATGATGGTTCTTTATGTCAATGTTTCTCAATCTTTCTTCACACCCTGACTGTATATGTATAATTACAGTATGTATAACTATAAGTATAAGGAAAATAAAAGTCATTCAAACGTGATTCGTTGTATTTGAAGTAAGATTTTAAGGATAATTTACGTGAATAGTATTTGAAAGACTGTTAACGTCATAGATTAACAGAGAGGCGTCACACGGAATGCAGCATAATCACAATGCACATAAATGGGCAGGAAGTGAAACTGTAATTTACAACATCTAATCCTAGCGAGATAGGCTAAATCTTTTTCTTATAAAAATACACCGTAAGATCTTGAGGAAATATTTGCTCCCCGATAATTTGCAAGGAGGTGAAAATTTTATCAATTTTTCAGTCTCGTGACGGGTTTTGCGCACGAAGAGCTCACGAATTCCTGCAATTTTCGATCCGCCCCCCCAACAAAGTATTATGTTAGATATGCAAATCCGGAATAATCTGTCGCTGTTTCGATAAGTCGGCCTCGCTGTCATAAATAACACAATAAACAGGAGCACGTGACGGACGGGTCATATGATGCGTGCTGGTCGAAAGCACATTCGAGATAATCGCTTGGGCTGCAGCGACGAATCATCAAGAGGCACGAGGATGGAGAGGGAGACTTGCTTTCATCGAGTAACCAGCAATTTCTCTCAGAAACTCCGCGAACGTCTTTTGAAGCAGCCTCGAGTGGCGCGACCCTGAAACTTCTGTAAAAGACCGCTCCGGTTTTAATCGCTTAACCAAGAAGAGAAATCACAGAGCTGCACATGGTGTCAATTTTCATAGTGCCTGTTCTGCGAACAGATCTGTGACACTTGTGGAAATTTCCTCGAAGAAAATACCTTTTTACCTCGTTACAATTTTCCAGTTCCTAATTTCCCACCCCCAAATTTCCATCTTATAACATTTATCATATATCATCAAAATTACCCCTTTCACAAATATGTCACCTATTTGCATGAATTCCCAACAAAATAATTTTCGCATGAAATTCAAAAATTATTCTCGTCGGATAGCGATTTAAATTTAAATAGCTCCGCAGTCTCCTTTTCTTCCTCTAAGAAAAAAGGGGAAGAAAATGCAGACTGATTCGCTGCAAAGCATCGTTTTGTTTCCCTCAAAGCTCCTCCCCGGTTCCCGTGTCAAACGTAAGAGGTTTTCGCGTCCCGTACAAAAGCACGGAGAAAAATTTTGCACGAGGGAGGCGTCGAACGATGGTAGGGGGTATAAAAACGCGGAGACAAATGTCTGTGAAGGAAGAATGCCACGAGCTCATTGTTTCAAAGTGCACGTCACAATGAGCTCTCGGGCGCGTTAGAGTTATCATGCTTGCCCTCGCTAAAACATCCCTCTTGAATCTTCAGCCAACGTTCTCGTATGCATTTCGTACCCCGTATTGTTTCCGGCCATGTTTAAGGTAACGTGTGGCGAGGTTAGAACAAGAGCCACGGGGATAAAAAGACGGAGCACCCTCTGCAACCCCAAAATCTTCCTTTCTTCGTTTGCAAACGGATAATTATTTTTTTGTTAAAAAAATAAAGGGTGCGAAGATTTAAAAATTGGAAAAATCCAAAATCAGAAATTTGGCAATATTGAGATTAGAGTAAAAAACTTCAGACTAGAACTGCCAACTTACGTAATAAATGCTGCCGTTCGCTCTTATCAAAACCGCTTTTGAGGGTGAACGTGCATACATATGTAGATGCGGATGTCGGGTCAAAAGCGGTTTGACCGACCGTGAAAACTGCGAAATGCTCGGAGAACTGGCTCTCGGAACTCTTGACCGATCAACTCAGACTTCATCGCTGGCCAAGTCGAGCGAAACACGCTTTTTCGCGATTATTTCGCGAGCTTCGCGGCGAATAACGTTCCTGGCGATCTTTGATCGCGGTCAGAGGAAATCGCAGAAATGCCTTGGTAGCCGGAAAAGCTTACGTTCCCTTATCGAGACGTTTGAGAATTCGTGTTCCTTTGAAACCGGCCGAAACTCGGGAAATTAGCGGGTTGATATGGTGTTCCAACTATTTCATCAAGTATTCCGAGAAAAGATAGCTGAGAAAACCTTCGTTGCGTTTCTCTTTGTTTTTGATAAGAGAATTACATTCTGCAAAATAATTCAAGGTAATTAGGTATATTAATTTACGGATCCTTGATACCTACTTGAGTACTTCAGACTCAATCATGTTGTGAATATAATTTTGATTAGTATCTAACTTGGAATGTGCGTCACGAGTGCGTCACGATATTAGTAAAAGATCCCGAAAGATACTTGCACACTTTTATGAATTTCGTTGCTGACTTACGTAAAGATCTTGCAGATGATAAGATTTTAGGAAAAGCAGATAAATCTGAAATTCCGGGAATTAAAGATACAAAGATCCCTCCCACTGGTTATACAAGATTCCCGTTTAAAAGTAACGCTCTCCAACGAACTGACGTAAACATAGCACATGATTCATTAATCGTTTCGCAACGCGCGTGATTAACTGAAAACTTACGAGAATATTGTCCAATTTATCAAGACTGGTTAACGCTCGGAAGAATTCCGGCTGTTTAACAGAAACCGCTATTAAATATGTGGACGGGACCCAAGTCCCATTAAGCGTAGGTCAAATCGGTTTAGACATATTTGTATCTGAAAATGGACATCTTTATAGATGTTCATATTGACCACCTTTTGTGTTGGAATCGATATTTTCCTGCGCCAGGGGCTGTAATTCGGCGGGAAATAAAAATTCTTACTATATGAAGTTTTGCTATATGTTTCTAATGGAGATACGTATTGTGAATGATGTAATTTACAAATGTCTTAATTTGAAGTTGGGAAAGTAAACGAATACGTGAGGATTACAAGTAGTCTAATGGATCTATTAGATAGAATAATTGTCAGGGAAACTTTCCACTGTTTATCAACGATGTCAAGGGCCAGCGATTAGGTGAGTACGAAAACAGAGCCGGAGGAATTGATTCCAATTTAGAAATTTTTATTGAAACAAATGTGATAAATATGAAATAGTCTATGATAAATGTAACTACTGATTAAACATATTAAAAATGAGTTTCGAAGAGTGGAATGTCAGAGACTTGGAATTTGAAAAGTTGTGAATGTGTAAATGTGAAAGGATGGAAATTTGGAAACGCGAAAATGCGAAATGATGGAAATTTGCACGTGTATCAAGCTGAAAATTTGAAACTGTAAAAATACGAAAACATGCAAATATTCAAATGTGTCAAGTTGAACATTCAAAAATATGAAAAATTAAAATCTTAGAAAATCTGAAAGTCGGAGAATTTTTTAGACGACCCGAACAACTTGAAATTTCTAACCGTACCCGATTTAGCGGAGAGCGAGTTCGTTATCATTAAACACACCGACTCGCGCGATTAATTCTGTTCGCGGCGAGCGGAGCACGTGCTTCGAGTTCACGGAATCCGATCGATCACGAGAACGGTAGTCACAAGACAAAATCAATTGGAGCGTTATGAATTAAATCGATGACTCGATCGCGGGCGCCGTCAGAGAAAGAGTGTGACCCATTGCTCGCGTCGAACACGCGCAAATTTATTCGTGTCACGTGATTTCGATCAGCAAAGGACCAATGAAATTCTTACAAAGAGAACCGTGGCCGCGATTCGTCATGCGTCTACTTTCTTGACATTTATCGCCAAATTCTTCTATAGATCTTGCGTGTAGCTGTGCTTGAGATTAACATCTTATCGGGTAATGTTTTACATCTGTTGCAGATAAAGAATCAAACAAACTGCACTTATTTGAGAATACAAGATTCTTTAGACAACCTTGCTTGTTTTACGATCGTTAATTCTTTTCGAATCTTTCATTCAAGAACACAGTGAGATCATTATTGTGAGGTCATCATGAGACCTGTTTAAAAAAATTAATCCTCAAAATGAAAAATTATCTGTAAAATTGGAGTTCATGTGTAATAAACAATATGGAGTAACTGATCAACAATTGTATTATTACGAGATCATTATAAAAACAATTTTCATAAATTTTCCAGAAAACTAACCTCGAAATAAAAATAATATCCGTAAAATTGGAGTTCACACAATATCGAGTAATTAATCAACCGAATAAAAGTATGTTTGACGTCAATGCAGAACTTATCGATAGTATAAATGAAAATCTGTTTTGCAGAAGAAATGACAAACAATATTTCACTGATACCGTTTATCGATGGTCGATAATAGATAACCTGTTTTTCAACGATAAATAATTATAATTCCGCAGAACTGTAAGAAAAAACAAGAACCTACATAAAACTTCGGAATCAATGGAATTTTTTTTGAGGAAAAGCAGATCAACCGGATCTATTTGCTTTTAAAATTCGTGGCTACGCCGCAGAACGGCTATCGCGTGCAAATTTGATTGAATTATTCAGCGAGCGTCTCTTCAAAAAATCATCGAGTTTCCACGCGGCGGAAATAAAAAATACATGCAAAGTTTGCGCGATTCGAGTTGTCTAGCAAAGAATCGCGAATATAATAACGCTGACGGAAGCGAAATAACGTTTCGAAGAATTTCTAGCTTTTATTTCGTTCGCGAGAAGTCACGATACAAATTCATGGCTCATGAAACTTTTATTATCCGATCGATTCCCCTTGTCGTCGATTTACAAATCGATCCTTGTGTTGCCTATGTTTAACGTTTCGAGACGTTTCCCTCTGACGTTCTCGCATCGACCGTTTCGTCGAATCTTTTATGACGAGACGATTTCCCAAGCGGCTAATCGTTTCTCGATTATCCACCAGCCTCCGGAAACTTCCTTCAAGATTCATCTCCGCGAAACTACGACCAAGATTCCGAAAGATAAATCCTTGTAATTGGTTGCAGGAGATCCTTTACATTTAGAACGTTCCGGGTATTTATGCGATCGATTTATTACTACGATTGAGTCAATTGTGATAACGCGATTTTTTAGGTTGGAGAGGTATAAAGAGTTTTAAGTTGTGTATTTGAGAAGTTTTAAATTTTTGAGGAGCAAGATTATAGTACTTCTAAGTTCACAAATTTCTAATTTTGCAAATTTTTAAATTGAATTCCTACATCCCCAAATTTCAACGTCTCTAAGTTTCTAAATTTCCAAGTTTGTGCATTCTCAAATTCCTACGTCTTCAAGTTTCTAATTTCCCGAATTTCTATATTCCCCAAATTCCTACATCCCCAAATTCCTATATTCCCAAATCCCTATATCCCCCAATTTCCTACATCCCCAAATCCCTACATCCCCCAAATCCCTACAACCCCCAAATTCCTACGTCCTCAAATTTCTAAATGACAAAATTTCTCCAAATCTGCAAATTCGCAAACTCGGACATTAAAATTTTAAACGTCCTCAGACATATCAGCTGTCTCCACTTAATCGCCATCACTGATTTACGCGTATAAAATATTTGCACCAGCGCTCGACCTAGCGTGCTTCAATTTTTAAGCTAAATCCCGTATAAAAATCCCGTGTTTAAAAAGAATACTGTAAAATTTGCACGAAGGGAATGACATGAAGTTTGAAATACGATTTAGGAGGATATCCCCGGGATTACGTTGCTTTTTCTACATTTTTCGAGAGCATAAACTTTTAAGAACGAACTTTTAAACGTTGACAGAAAAGTTGGAAATATTTCAACTTTTACAGCTCACTGTATCGAGCGATATCGGCTAACGGAAACATGTTTTTTTCAGCTGACGAAAATAAAATGAAAAATCGAGGCTGATCGGTTTGCAATTTTAACACGTTATTCGGCGTACTATTGGCCTGCGTAGATATCAGTTTTTCGATACAGTGATAAAAGTTTTATACAGATTTCATCGTGAAAATTAAAGAAGCAGAAATTTGATGTATTGGCAGTTTAAATGATTTATTTAATACTGTGTTATTATATTTTAGTATTGGAGCTTTTCAATATTTCTATTTTTCATGAAGTTGTTAAAGTCGCGTTTTCTAGCGACGTCTGCGTAACCCACGTATTATAATAAATAAATATCACGATTATCTTATATTGCAATTTCTTTGTAGTCTAACCTTTCAAGCCCGACCTCTCCAGCGTCCAAACCGAATCACATCCGAAAATAAATGGTTCGCGAATTAAAAATAGTGGTTCGATGCGTCAGTTTGATTATCTTTCGGTAGCAACGATCGGATCGAGTGGCGAGTGCAGCTTTAGAGTGCACTTAGACTAAAATCTGTTTGTTCGACGGTCGATCCTCTGTCTTCAACTCCGGGATTCCATTTACTCCGACGATTAAACGTTTGAGGCGAGAGATTTAAACGATTCATCGAGGCACTTCGCGCGGCGTCTAAACGAACGGAGGAAGCAAAGCGAGCGAGCAAAGAGAAGAGACCGTGATAAGATTAGCACGACCGGCAGTCGTCTAAAAGCGGACGTTGCTCGTGCAAGTTTTCGAGGACCTCGAACTCAAACTCGACACGTATATTAACTCTGTTAATAACAACCCCTTGTACCGAAAGAGAACTTGCTAAGAAAATCCGCTTTGAAACGATTTCTTCTACTGTCTTTTTCCGGGACAACTATTCAACTTTGTATGTGTACCACATGTTTATAAAAGGAACAAAGTAAGACCTGATTTCGATGCATGTAATGATATAATTCAGAAATGTACATATTTTACATATACATATATGAAAAATATAACTTGTTGTACCTCTGCAACTTCATGTGTCACTACTGCACATGTCACTACTGCATATGTCACTACTGCATATGTCACTACTGCATATGTCCCTACTGCATATACATATGCACATTTCAATATCCCCAAATTTCTATATCCTCAAGTTCCTACATCCCCAAATTTCCTACATCCCTAATTCCCTACATCCCCCAATTTCCGACATCCCCAAGTTCCTACATCCCCAAATTCCTACATCCCCCAATTTTCTACATCCCCAAATTTCTATATCCCCCAAGTTCCTACATCCCCAAATTCTTGCATCCCCCAATTTCTTACATCCCCAAGATCCTATATCCCCAAATCCTTACATCCCCCAATTTCCTACATCCCCAAATTCCTACATCCCCCAATTTTCCCACATCCCCAAATCTCTACGTCTCCAAATTTCCACATCCCCTTTCCACCCTAAGAGCTCAAGGTTTAAATACTCTTCCTCACCTCGCAACTCTACAATTCCTCGCCTGCAGTTTCTTGTCCGACAGTTCACCGAGCGATTTCCGGAAACTTTCCGATTGGTCCGATAGCCCCGAATGAAAACACTTGTGACACAAGCTGGAAAATAGGGAGACACTTCCAGGGGGTTAGAAAAACCAGTGGCACTCGACGAGGAGGAAAACAGTGGCGATTTTTCTCGTGCGACTCTCGCCGAGGTTCACGCTCGCGTACACGTCTTCACTGTTCGTGTTTTGTCGCCTCGCGAAACGCTTGAATCCGCGCCAAATCTCGGCACAGCTTTCGGATTCGAGAAACTACGGCCGTTCGACTTCGACAGCTTTATTTGAACGAACAAATCGCTGGGAATTCCTTTCTTTGTTCGAGTTTCGGACTGCATTGCTACGGTTCTCAACCTTATATCGCCGCCATCAGAATTTTAATTAGAGAATTTGCGAACTTGGGAATTTGGAACGTTTGGCAATTTGGGAATGTAGATTTGGGGATGTAGAGAATTGGGAAATGTAGAGATTTGGGGATGTAGGAAATTTGGGAACGTAGGGATTTGGGAATATAGGAACTTGAGGAATATAGAAATTTGGGGATGTAGGAATTTGGGAATTTATAAATTCGGGAACTTGAGAATTTAAAAATTCGAGAATGTGAAAATTAAAAGAAAGAATTCCAAATTTCTGACAAAAGATCCACATCTAATCTCCCGATATTACACCTCCATTGAGAACCACTGTTCCACACGGTTGTTTTGACAGAAATGATATAATATCGTTAACGATAGCATGTGATCTTTTTTTAAAACACTGTCGAAACGTGTGAATATTTAACAAGTGAGATAATAGTGTTTCATTCAAATATATCGTTTTATCTTTATTTTCTTATTTAAATCACGTTTTTTGTGGAAGAATGATATAGTGTTTCGTTATCTTTGACACCCTCGATTATTTTGTACGTCGAAAGTTCTCGTGACTTGTTCTTGAATTTGTAACTTGATTCAAATCGAACAATATGTAGAAATTATTACAGGAAACGTAACCTTAGGATTTTCGAAGAATGGAAAGTAATAAATCATATATATTGTTTTGCAAAACATTTTGCTGAATTATCAACTAGTTGTCACTTTAAAGATAAGTTCTTATCAATAGTATTTTTAGAAGACTTCGAACTTGTGGAATTAAAATTAGGTACAGCTATAGTGTTTTCGTTGCTCTTATCGTAGAAACAGTTACAAAATGACAAGTACTTGTTTAAAGTTAAAATATTTATGTTACAAATAATTCACAGAAGAGTTAATTGATTTATTCAGAAGGAACAGTCACATTCGTTCTAAGTATTAGTTAAGTTCTTCATTTGAACTGAATATGCTTAAAACGCCTTGAGCTTCTATGACTAACCTAATTACTTTGTTTACGTACATCGAATATAATTACATTCTTGTAAATTTCAAATTATGTGAACATCTCTTTATCACTGATTCTAGAATTCTTTTCCTTGAACCTGTGAACATTTATTCATAGAAGTTTACTTCGAACATTATTTGCACTTCGTATCAATTTTTATATGGAAAAATCGATTGCACATTAATACGGAGTTAATTGAAAAATATCAATGCAGAGTATCTTGAATTCATGACGAACAGTTTTAACATTTCTACCTCTTGAAATTTTTAAATTTTCGAAATTCCTCTTTTCCCGCTAATAAAAGTCAATAGCATTTTTCAATTAACTCCGTATGAATGTACAATAGATGTTACCAATCTATAACATTTTTCAATTAACTCCGTATGAATGTACAATACATGTTACCAATCAATATCATTTTTCAATTAACTCCGTATGAATATGCAATATCAAAATAATAATGAAAAGATGTTATTGATAACATTTACTGACTAACTCTGTATGAATATACAATATAAAAATAACAATGAAACAATGATAATGAATGAGAATAATTAAACAAATGAATGCGAATTCATGTCATGAATGAATTATATTAAATGAAAATTATTATGAAAATAAAAGTAGCAAAAAAATAACAATGAAGACGTTATCTGAAACATATTTCATATACTTTAGATAGTATAATGACATAGAATTACACATGGATAGTACACCATGTAGCCCACGTGTATGACAACAGTTAACTAATTACAAGTGTGTTGCATTTGCAAAATGCGATAAGAGTCAGTTGATATACGAAGCGATTGTTACCGTAGGTTAAAGAAAAATGGTGTCACGGAAACGAAATTCTTTCGTCCGATGTCCGTGGCAGCGTTTGCAAAGATCATCGAAATCTTACGCAATGTAGCTTATCTCTGAAACTTATCGTCGGCGCGAGCGAGCGATTTGAATAGGAATCAAGTCCCACATCGATAAATATTCTCTGGAAGGAACACGTTGTGACTCAGCTTGCGGATATTTACGATCTCTGTATTTGTGAGCGAGACGATAACGCGGTTTTCATTACAGGTGAAATCGCGATGTTTGACGTACAAACACGCGTTAATGCCGAAGCATTGGCCTTAAATCATTTAACAACTATCAAGCTCGTTGGAGCAACAGATCCGTCGGACGTAATCATCCAATTATCTTTCGAGAAAAAAATATCCCCGGCGAATCCCGCGAAGAGCCGGGAAAAACAAACGACTGGTAATCACGGTAGCAGATATTGCTTCGATAAGGAGGTACAACTTCTGTGAAGAGTTCTCGTGCAATCCAGATGGTTTCGATGCTGGAAATTCGTAGTGAATCCTTTCGAACGGGTGAATAGAAAATAATTTTCAAGGGGACTTGGGGGAAACAAAGGGGAGTTGGGAATTTGGAAATTTACGGTGGGGAAAGTTTGGAATTGGGGGTGTGAAATTTGGGGAATTGGGGATTTGGAAATGTGGGATTGGGGGGTGTGAGAAGTTGAGAATTTAGAAATTTGGGGATGTAGGAATTTGGGGATGTAGAAATTTGGGGATGTAGAAATTGGGGGATGTAGGAAATTGGGGATGTAGGTAATTGGGGGATGTAGGGATTTGGGGATGTAGGGATTTGGGGTTGTATGGATTTGGAGATATAGGAACTTGGGGATATAAGAAATTGAGGGATGTAGAAATTTGGGAATGTAGGAAATCGGGGGATATAGGGATTTGAATATGTAGGAATTTGGGGATATAGGAATTTGGGGATGTAGAAATTTGGGGACTTGAGAATTTGTAAATTCAGAGATGGGAAAATTTTTCAATTGGGTGGGTGTGAAATTTGAAGATTTCGTAGATGTGAAAATATGGAATTTGGGGATTTGAGAATTTGGGAATTTTAGGATGGGGAAATTTTTGAATTGATGCATGTGAAATTTGGAGACTTAGGGATTTAGAAATATGGAATTTGGAAATGTAAGAATTTCTGAATTTAGAATTTTGGTTATTTTTTAATTTATAAATCTTGATGGGGAGTCTCTTAAATAATATGGTTCTATTTAGAGACTTGCTACTTTGTAAATATAGAATTAAAAAATTTGAGAGTTCAAAAATTCAGAAACCTAGATTTCGAAATTTAGGAATTCATGTTTCCCTAAATTGCATATTCTCAAAAAATTCCGATAAAATAGCGTTCGCTAAAAATAATTCCGCCAATAAACAGTTCATCGAAATCAGCATACAATCGAACGTAAAGCGACCTCCGGCAAATAAACATCGATTTAATTAACGACTTCATTAGCGACGATAAGAATATTATTTGGCCAGCATCATACGGGGCAGATCATGGATCTCTTGCGTCACTGGTCACTATCAATCACGAGACTCGAGCTCTCATTAATCAGGGGGACCGAGTCATCACGAGATAAACACCGATCATCCAATTAACGAGGATCGTATTCTTCCGAATAATTCACGCTTTTTATTGGTTCGTATATTTTTGGTCGTATGTGAGACACCGGATGTGTGGAACTGTATTTCAATGTGTTATTATGAAGTTGATTTTAGAGGTTCAACTTGAAATGAAAAGAAAATTGAACAAAGAAGAAGTGTACTCTTAATAATTATTTTTTCTGAATGATTACATGTCATGCTGGACAAGAACATTCTCAATAAACACGTTGAGTTATTCTGCAAGATCGATGGATTCGTAGAGTTGAACGATTCGTTTAGGGGAAACGACAAGTTTCAAGGAACGACATCGTTTCGTTGAGAACGTTTAGACCCGTGATGAATCGTGGTGATCGTGTTCAACGGATTGACATCATTGCCAGAGTGCTCGGTTTATTTTTGTCGCTTGAGCAACAGACATGTAATAATAGTCATTTTAAACTGCACTAAGTGACATGCGAATGCCAAGGTTTATATTTTCGAAAAGTAGAACAATCATAGACCATGGTACACTTTATAATTGCAAAGTACTCGACTGTTGAACAAAAATCTGATATGTAAATTGTATGATTAGGTATGTGGTTTTGAGTATGAAAGATGTGATGCTGTGCATATGATAGTGCATATCACTTTTGTTGATACATGATATCTCTTTAAACTTCTTCGAGGAATTTCGAGACTTGAGAATTTGGAGATTTAGATATTTCTTACTTGGGAATTCTTAGGAACTTGAGTTTTCAAAGATTTATGAGTTATATAAATTATACGAAATTCTAAATTGCACATTGTACAAATTTGTAAAGTGGATTAAACACCTGGTAAGTTGAAAGTTGATAAAATTTCGTAATATGAAAAATATGTTAGTCACTTAATTGGAAATTAAATACTTGATAAGTACATTCCACAAATCTCGTAATATGAAAACTATGTTAAATAACACGAAATTGTAGAATAAGAAATTTCGCACAAAAAGAAATGGTAGAATCAGAATTACACTGCCAGAGACCGTAAACTAACGCAACCGTAAATTAAGCAATTATATTCGAATTTCATGTTTCGCAACTGTTGTCCGAACACAAAAACGACTGGCTGCTCTCTCTGTTAGCTTTCTAGGAATAATTTGCTGGTGTTGACGTTAAATTATGCTTCGATCGTGTAACGTTTGTCCGAGTAGCAAAGTAGTGGAGCGTGCAACTCTCCCATGGCGTGTTGGATTGTTCTCGAAATGTCTCTGGTGTTTTATCGAAAACACTTTAATTAATTCTGAAAAAACACCTGATTACACTTCGCCATTTGGCACGGGCTATCTTCTACGAATTATTCGGATTAACGGGTTAAAAACAGGGTAAAAAATACATTCTTCTAAAAACAAGATGAAAAACGTATTTGATGAAAAACAAGATGAAAATATATTTGATCAAAAACAAGATGAAAAATGTATGTATTTAAAAAGAATATGAAAAATACATTTCATTAAAAACAAGATCAAAAATACATTTGATTAAAAAGAATATCAAAAATACATGTGGATACGAACAAGATGAAAAATACATTTTCTTAGACCAGATAAAAAACGCATTCACTAAAACAAAATATGAAAAATCCATCGAAAATAAGAAAATACTGAATGAATTATAAAATGAATACTTTGAAAACAAGAAAAATGTTGAAAATCGAAGATGCGGTTTCAATATTTTGTCCAGGGAGTGATGGCGACATGACGTGACGACTTCATTTTCCAGGTATCGATTATTGACAACCGTCACGCAAAATGATTATGATTACGTTCAGCAGTGGACGAGAGTTGAGCACGTTAAAAACTGAAAGCCGAATTACACGAACGAGCGTGTGCCGGGTAATCGTTATTGTAGCGTGTCGTGGCGTCCATTTTCGATGTGCCAGTCAACCTGTGTTTTAATGCTTACAAGGCTTCGCGACACGTCATTGCGCATCGTTGCGTCACGTCGCATTTGGCTGTTCTCCAGATGCACCCGGGGACCCATGGCGGATAGTTCGGGCCAGAAAAGTTTGCTTCCCGATGCACGACGTGATTTAAATTTTTACACAAAGATCGAACCTATTCTCCCTCTCGAAAGAGGAGTTACGTGTATTGTGAAGTGTATATAATTTATGTTGAACTGTCAGTTGAAGAAATATGTATACCATTAACGTACACGATTTTTGGCAGATGCGTCGGTCAGAGCTGTATTAGGTATACTATAGAATGTAGAATATAGTAATTTGGTCATTTCGAAAATTGGGAAGTTAGAAAAGGGATGTAGAAATTGGGGGATATGGGGATTTGGGGATATAGGAATTTGGAGACATAGAAATTTGGGGGTGTAGAAATTTGGGGATGTAGTAAATTGGGGGATGTAGAGATTTGGCGATGTAGGAACTTGGGGACGTAGTAAATTAGGGGATGTAGGAATTTGGGAATGTAGGAATTTAGGGGTGTAGGAATTTAGGAATGTAGGAGTTTCGGAATATAGAAATTTGGAAATGTAGGAATTTGGGGATGTAGGATTTGTAAGGATTTAGTGACTTCATGAGTTGATAACATGAGGATTTAGTGGGATTTAGAAAATTAGAAATTTGGTGACTTAATGATTTTACAATTTTAATACTTGTATATCTGTGTTACAAACACACAATTATTTCTAGAATGTCAAGATTTGAAAGCTGCTAAGAACTTTGATAAAATGTATAAACTTAAAATTAAGTTAGAGCTAAAAAAGATCAAGAAAAGTCTCCATATATATAAATTAATAAATCAATTAATTTCGAAACGAATTTTCCCAAATTTTTGTATAAGAAAATCGTGTATTTGATCGCGAGTAAATATCAGAATTTCCCGTTAATTTTCCGCTGAAACAAATTGGAAATATGGGAAATGTTTGGATTGTCTTGTACGAACGTAGAAGCAATCGTCCAACGTGACTTCGCAAGTCTTTTATATACCAATATCGTTTATATTCGCCAGTTTTAAATTGCAAATTCAGCGGAATGTCGACGAGGTACTAAAAGATACCGTCGTTCTTCTAAAATAAACAACGACTCGCTAGAAAATCTGCTTCGGTGCGCGTGTCTCGGTCGTCGCAGTTAGAAATGAAATTCTCGAATAACAGCGGCGATATAAAAATGTTGATGTACGCTTTTTCGGCACCTCGGTGCACGTGATTCCGTCTCCTGATGAAGTGCCATTACACGTGCACGAGCTGCTTCGTGAACAAATATTTGCCGACGAGAAAGATTCTCGATCTTCTTTTCAAAACGATCTTTCACATCTGCGGCCGCCTAAAAATATCGCGATAAGATGTGATTAATCGTTTGTATATCTGTGCAAACAGCTATTTCATAATTCGAACGGGCAGATATCGTGTCGCTACGCTCGGAGTACACGTACGAACATTTTTTGATCAACGATCGCGATCAAATAACGATTAACTCTGACGTAAATACGTAGCTCGAATCGCTGGAATTTATAGATAAAAGGGATGAAGAGCGTTTGATCGTTTCATGGTCGTTGCAAAACGAAAACAAATGGAACGTGTCTCCGTGCAGATAGAATCAAGTTCTCGGATCTGAGATTAACCGAGAAAAGAGTTTCGCGTATGCATATTCACTGCAGATTTCATCGATATCCGCTGCTAGCAACAAAAAAAGTTGCTTCGATATCGACGGAATAACGGAGCTAATTAAAGAACTTTTTTCACCCCTTTAAACCTCCAAGGGTTGATTGAAAATAGCGACGGTGGGAACAACTACGTATTTGTTTCTCCAAAGTGGAAAATTTCTATTTTTTGAAAGTGTGTATCTTAATATTTTTTCAAGAGAAGGTCCAATGTAAATTCTGTGTAGAAGAGGATGGTCTATGTAGGATTATTAACAAAATTCTCAAGTTCACTTTACAAGTTCTTAAATTTACAAATCCCTACATTTCCAAAACCTACACCCCCAATTTCTACATTCCCCAATTCCTACTTCCCCAAATTTACTACATCCCCAAGTTCCTACATCTCCAAATCTCTACATCCCCCAATTTCCTACATCCCCAAATTTCTATATCCCCAAGTCCCTACATCCCCAAATCCCTACATCCCTCAATTTCCTACATCCCCAAATTCCTACATCCCCCAAATCCCTACATCCCCAAATTCCTACATACCCAAATTTCCATATCCCCAAATCCCTATGTCCCAAAATCTATATCCCCGAATTCCTATATTCCCTACCTCCATTATCCCCAAATCCCTATATCCTCGAATTCTCATATCCCCAAATTCACAAGGTCATAACCCTAAATTCCTCAGATCCCAAAAATTATCCCAAAATCCCAAAAATCTCTAAACCTCTCCACATCAGAACTCTATAATATCCACACGCAAATTAGTAAGTTCTCGAAATTCGCAGTTCGCTAACAAACCGCGTAATTCCCTGCGATTCCCGCTTAATAAGTCCCTAACGATACACAAAATTTCGACGACTCGTCTGTTGGTTTATCCGCGCGACGAAGGCTGAGCAAACAGAAAATTTCTGACAGTTTCCGATTTCGCGGATGAAAGATCACGAACGGGGAGAAGTAGAAATGGCGGCGTCACGGAAACTTTCCATCGAAGCGGACACGTTACTGATTTAATATTATGCAACTTTGACGTATTATGCTAGACTGGTGATCACCGGTGTTTAACCGATTTATCCGCGGGCAAACACGCGTACGGTTGATTCATGATACCGTCAACAATTAGTTCTCACAGGCGGCAGTAAATCTCTCGGTGTTCGTAAACAGCCGTGTCGTTGCTAAAGGAAGTCAAACATAAAATACTCTCTAACGCGCTTTTGTTTCTTTTCGCTTTCCACGAATCTCTGCAAATAATGTCAAAAAAATGAGCGGGCGCCGTGAGCCAGCGCAGGAACTAAGCGTATTTGCCCTGGAATAATAGTCCTCGTTCTGCACGTAAACGCGCTCGAAACTTCTTACGCGAAATGCACTTTGGTTAAACATTCGGATGCAAACAAGTTTTCGCTGATTCATGCGTTGTTGAGTTATTGACGCGATTTTGGGGAATTCGATGTGGATCAGGGTGTATTTGGACATGTGGGGAGGTGTAAGGTGCGTACAAGTATTTAGGTTTGATGAGATTTGGGGATGTAGGTATTTTGGGATGTTGGACTTTGAATGTGGAGGTTTAGGGATACAGGGAATTTAAAGACCTAGGTATTTGAACATATAGTGATTTGGGGATGTAGGGAGTTTTCTAGGAGATTTAGGATGGAGTCTCAAACTTTTAAATCCACAACTCACAAATCTCCCAACTTACTCAAACTCCACATCCACATATCCCCAAATTCTGCACGTTCTATCCATCCCCGAATGTTCAATCCCTCAAACTTGCAAAATGCAATTCCACTTCTCATCTCTTCAGTATTCCGCCATTTTGTACAAAGTTACGCAAAATCTTGTACTTCTTGGAACGAAACTGTTTCATTCAAAGTTTCGATTTAGTGAATGTGCTTCGAACTTGACGAAAATGATTCTTCGGCCTATGAAATGTTTGACAGCGACATAGTCGATGTTTGTCGTATGCACACCAGCCGGTCGAGTCACGTCCATCGGGCGATAATCGATTAGCAAACAAAGTGTTACGCGTTACGAGGACTTTTCAAGCGGACGATAACGAGCGACACACGCCAAATAATCCATCGTTGACTAACGAGAGATCGAAATCCGCTGATGCGACCGCTGCAAGCGCTGCGAATCACAGATAGCTCGTTCGCGACATCCAGTTCTGCAAGTAGATTCGCCATTAGGAAACTAACCGCTACTTCCCGCCAACTTCCATTCGACGTACAAAGTTCCTACAGTTCCCCCGATGATCTAATCATTGACGCTCGTCGCATCCAGACGCCATTAAATCTCGCTGCCGCTCGAATTTCCGCCCCGTGGTTATCTTAATTACTATTTGCCTCGGACGAAGAAAGGGAAAGTGTTAACGATCTAATTGTCTTGATGGTCATTGGTGAATAATGGGTTTTCAAGCCATTCTCAGACTTTGGAATACTGTGAGGGTGGGTATCAATTCTTGCTTGTGGATTCTTTTATTAGAACAAATTCTATAGTTCCAAATTCTTAAGCACCAAATACCTACCCCCCAAATTTCTATCCTCCAAATCCCTAAATTCCCAAATTCCTCCAATCCCAAATTCCTACATCATCAAATTTCAATATCCCCAAATTTCTACATCCCCAAACTCCTACGTCTCCAAATTCCTATATACCCAAGTTCCTACACCCCCAATTCCTATATTCCCAAATTCCTACACCCCCAAATTCCTATATCCCGAAATTCCTACACCCCCAAGTCCCTATTTCCCAAATCCCTATACCCCAAATCCCTATATCCCAAATCCCTATACCCCATATCCCAAACCCCCAAATCCACAAATCCTCAAATCCTTAAATCTCCAACTCCACAAATCCGCAAATCCCCTTCAAATGTGAATTTCTAAGCTAAAAAAGTAGCAACCTCCACGCATACCGGTACGCGTTACAACACCCACTTCGAATCGATGTTCCAGGCAAACACGTAACGCGTAATAATTGAGTCCATTGTTCTTCGGAAACGATAAAATGCAACGCTGCATCTAACGTTCGAAGTAGAAGGTAAACAAGCTGATTGTTCGTACCGCTTTGACTAAATACTGTCGAGAAAATGAATTGCACCGCTTCTGAAAGATGACACGTATGTTGTCTGTTTCATTTGTCATGACGTAATAAAGAAACGCATGATGCAGAAGGTAGACGAGTATGTATTCTAGCAAAGAAGCCGCATAGTTCCAGTAGAATGCGTGAAATATTTGTTCCGTTAGCATTACGAAGGAGCTTGTCCTAGGTTAATAGTTACTGTGTTGCGTGCAATTTTTCATGGTGTAACGTTACACGAAATGTACACACTATTTATATCATACTGTCATGAAACGTTATAAATATTATAAATGTTATAATATTTATATTGTTATAATGTAATATACGAATATTATAAATGTAATAATATTATACCTAGAAACGGTATTATAATATTCTATTATCAACTGTATGTACAATACAGTACGTATAATTATGTGACCTGTGCAGATCAAAAAGTTTTCTCATTTTACTCATAAAATCCATACGTTTTCATTACCTGTCACTTCGGTAATTGAATTTATTTACAGCCTCCCACAAAACACGCCATTGCATAAAGAATTGGAAAGAGGAAACCAGTAGGCCGGCCGCGCGGCGATGCAAAGCGGACGTAAATCAAGGAGGATCGTTGTTAGCGAGAACCGACGTATATCATCGTCCAATTTCGTCTCGGCACTTTCGTATTCCTTCGCATTTGGCGGTTCGTTGTACGTGGCGTCGCGACGGAAGAACACTCGCGGTCCATTTTTATCAATCCGGCCGATTTACTCTCGAAATAACCGTAATGCAGAAAAATGCCGGCCGCAAGTATCTCGCGGATGGGGGAGTAGAGGATCTCGCGTTGAATCGCATCGTTGAAACATCCATCGTCTTCTCTTCTTCTTTCTGCTTCCTTTCCGCGATACGTAACGAGGACCAGCTTCCCTGACATGAATTTCGCGAAAATTGCTACGAGATGGAGTACGCGGCCATTTGTTTCGTTCCTCGCATCGTCTTACTCCATCGATGTGATGTTACACGAAAGTGACGTTTCGACTTTTATAATTTCATCGATCACTGTTAAATTGGTATTATATTGGTTCGTGTTCAGATTGTCACGTATATCGTCATATTCGTCGTGCGTTAGATTTGCTGTTGGACTCAACGCACGTTAAATTTAACGCAAGTTATTCAACTGATCGTATTTTCACGTGTTGTACCATTCGAAGATTCTCTCGAATCGCCCCGCTTTCCTGCAAATTACACCCCCGTTGACCGAAAGTTTCCAAGCTTTCGTTTAACGTGCTAATTTCGAGCGTGCTTTGTTTGGACGGTAACGTGATTCCAGGGCGACAAGTCCATCTGCATTTCAGATGCCCTCCGGACGTCTGAAGGAATATTAAACCAGCCTGTTTTATTTCCGAGGTTTGATCGAGCGTTGTTTCCGCGTGGGAATTAACGAGGTATATTAATTATGTAATTCATCCTCGCTCCTTCGTTCGCCGTAACAAGCGACGAAAAGGAATTAATTACATCGGTATCGAGATTCTGTGAGAAGATCAAAGGCTTGTTTTCCTGCGATGGAACACAATCCCGATTTTATTTTCGCCGCTGGAATCCTTTCTCTCGCGCTGCTGACTCCTTTACCCAGATTCAAAGGACCGAAAGCTTATTCTTAAACGTAATCTTTTTTTTACGGCGAATACGAAGAGGGTACCGAGGATTCGTTAGTGACCAGCTGCTCCTGAATGACGGCTATAAACCGGATGATTCACTGTCAGTTGAACAACGTTTAAAATTTACTCCTGAGTTCGCTTCTCATTTCGTCGGTTTATTGCCTTCGTCCTAAAAAAATGGAGCCGCTCTTGATGTCTTTGCCAAATTCACTTCCTCTTGTAGACACATAAATACACAAATTTTCTGTGTGAAAGGATTATATGTGTTTAATATTTTATATCTTTTTAATCTTGTGGACATAAGCAAGAATTATACGTGTTCAATATTTTACATCTACTGATATTTTATATCTGATACTGATATTTTATATCTTCATAATCTTGAGGACATAAGCAAGAATTATACGTGTCCGATATTCTACATCTACTGAAATCGACAAACTGTATCATATGTATACGACACATTAATTGAAATTATGCATTACTTGAATAAAAGACAGTTTGAGGTTTAATAATTGAAAATGTAAGATAAAGGGTTACATCAGTTGGGTTGTACTCGTTCAGGGGTTAACGATGACCCGTATAAGCGGGAGCCATGGCTACCAGGAACGGACTCCATCATTCGATGGATCGAACGGAAAGGGGCCGGTGCACGAGGCATTAACTCCAAAATTAGCGAGTTCCTCGTGAAATAACAGGCTGCTTCTAGCCAGATCTAATCGGCTCTGGGGCCGAGAAGCTAACCGGTGGGCCACGATGTAATTTGCGGAGAAGCGTGAGATAAGTCGTGGTTGCTCGCCGTTATCGCCGCTTCGAATTCGCCGCGAAGCCGCTCGAAATTCTCCAGGAACGATCAACCTCCGCTTCTAGCATCGTGGAATTTTAAGTTTAGGGCTAATTATAATTTGCACGCTCGAGAATCGTTAAGTGCGAGACGTGCATAATCCCAGGTTCTCAAGTGTTACTACGTGTATAAGCTAAATTTATGGTTGTGCCTCTGTGCTTTCTAAATTTTGTAAATTTGTTCTGAATTTTTCTGAATTCTAAATACTCCCTTTTCAAAGCCATAGAAATTCAAGAAATCTCGAAAGTTGTTCTCGCGATGTAACAACCACTTCGATATTAATTCTCGAGCTCCGATCAGAGGCGGTTTGCCCGATAGGAAATTCTGATAGCAGCGGAAGAAACGAGAGTGTCACGAGAGATTCAGCGGAGTGCAGCGAAACGAAACGCTCGCTTGAATAGCCGCTGACGAGTGCGGTAACAAAGTTTAACGTCTAAAAGTGTATATTTTACAGTGTACCAGCATCACGCGAAAAAAAGACTACGAAACGTGTCGTTTTATGTCGCGAAAGTTTCTCCGGCCCCGGATCGATAAAGAAAAAGAAACGTGTACGATAAGACGCGATCAACGATTCGCCCGGTGCACGATTCCGCGCGTTATCGCCTGACGGATCGGCGCCGTTATCAATTTCACGGATGCGAACGTCGCGTACGACGTGACCAAGTTTTCGTTATTCACGGAATCGACGCGATAACGACTTTCAAGAAACTCCGAGGGAACCGATTGGCTCCGATAACGCCCCCTCTCGATTAATTAATCAAAGTCGATGAAGTCTTTGACCTGTTGACCCGAACCGTACAATTTTACACCGAGCTAGTAAAAATAATGTTTGTTCTTTAGTTTCTGATTTTTAAGAGATTAGTTATTCCAGTTAATTGGTTATACACGTGCTAGACTTCAATTTCGTAATTGGAATTTTTGTCACCGGGTTCCAACTGAATTTAATCCTATTTGTAATTCCCTGGATTTTCATATCTCTCGTTGACTTCGACGTATTAAAACGATCGTATAATTAGAGTAACTTCTGGAACTGGTTCTACGCTGGATAATAACACAAAATGGCGCTGAGGATATTTCAAAATGGCACTCACATGAGGGTGCTAGTACTATGGGATTATTTAGGGAATGTGTAATACAGGAAAGGGGGACAATCAGTCAAGTTCACAAGTTCAGCTATGTCGGAATTTTTGAACACTTAGAAAATTTACAAGTTGCAAGCTTGTAAAATGAAGAAATTGAACGATGTCAAAATTTGAGTTTCATCCCCTAAATTATCAATATCCTGAATAATATCCTGAAATAATGAAGTGTGACATAAGAAAGAAATGCAAATAAAATGAAAAAAACTCGGAGTTGTACAGAGGCGATGTACAGGTGCTAACCTAATCGCGTTCTAATCGGTCGATTGCAGGCGAGCGGAAAATAAGAGGGAAGAGCGGGTTGCGCAACACGCGATGAAACACGTTGGTCGCGTGTCTTGTTAAGCGTGTAATTGCAGTTTTCTGTCCGGATGTAAGGCAGCTATCTCAGCCTCTCGTTCCTCGCGGGTAGCCCGGGCAAATTTGAAATTTACATTTCACGAGATGGATCGATCGACGAAGATATAAATTTCGCGTTCATGGAATAACGGAGCCTGAGAGGAAGAAAGGGTACGACGCTTGGTATCCGCTTCGTTCCCGCGCCCATCGATTCTCACCGCTTTCAGTCTCGTTGATGGATCGTCGAACTGGGAACTGGCAACCGTGTGCTCGATGAAATTGCGGCATTTGTCTTCGAACGTAACTTGAGACGGCCCTGTATCGCGGATGCAAAAACCCCGCTCTTAATTGCTACGGAACATCTATTGCTATACGTGAGTTCGTAATTATATTTGTCAACCTTGACAACTACATTTGAAGTATTAACCCTGTACATTAACCTGAATATTCCTGAATTAAGACGTTAACCTTGACATTTTTGTGCCCGAACCGTACTATGTTCAATAAACCTACTGTGTCTTTTATTTTATTTTAATTCTTTGCAGAACCGGCCGTCAAAGGTATACCGTATCGATAGGATCTTCAGGCAAATTGATTTCCTCTGATAAATGGAAATCATATTTCTGCGAGATTTTTCCCTGTTTCTGAAAGCAATCGTTCACGCGTGAACTTCTATTGGAGGAACGCACGGTTGAGCAAACAGGTGCACCGGTGTTTGCAAACTCCAAGAGAAGATAACTCGATTGCCTTGCAGCGTACGCACGGCCGTGCAAATAATTATAACGATAAATAGTAGGTTACGTAAACGGAAATATGGTCAGTTAAAAATGTGTACGAACGATGAATGGGTCGAGATACAAGTGACGAGGTTTATATTTATGAATTCCGGAGATTGGTCTTCTCGAAGAAACAGATCCGCTTCGGAGATAAGGTTACCCTTCTTTCTCGGATAAAGACGTTTAATTGCGCAAACAGGGGTGGACGTGAATTAAATGAAAGTTTTGAAACGTCGACGGACTTAGAATACCATTAAGAAGTTTAATTAAGTTGAACTAAAACAAATTCTCGTCGGAAACGCGGAGAGCCCCCGGTCCGATTCTGTAAAATGGAGGATCGCTTCCATTTCATATCTATCCAGGTTTCGAATTTAAACCGGCTGGAATCCGCCGTGTCAGACTCTGCCAACTTTCTTCGTTATCTTTTCAAATGTTTCACGTCTTATTTTTACTTAATCGTCTCGAACTTCCTCCATTATCGTGTATCGGTCAAATTTTCTCGGATATAAATCAACGAATTACGAATAAATAACCTGTTGCAAACTGAACGGTGATCGATATTTCCTTTACACCTTTTTCTGATGTGTTAACCTCTCGATAAATGAACGTTCTGCATTCGACGTTGCGAGATGGATGTTGGGCCCTTTTGATACATAACCTATATGCGTGGATTGGAAAATTCAGCTGGTGCTGGCAGCTTTAGCTTGTAATTTGTAAAACTTTACTGATAATATTCATTTAATTTATTTATTATATAAGTAAATTCTGTAGCATGACTTTGTAGCTTCCACTCTTATGTAATTTATTATGTATAATCATACTCTGCGAAAATTGAAATAGCTGTTGTTAGCAACTTTAACCTATAATTTGTAAAATTTTACTGATAATATTGCTTAATTCATTTATTACATAAGTAGGTTAATTTCGTAGCGTGACTTTGATGCTTATGTAATTTATTATCTGCAAACATACTTCAAATTATATGAAAACTTACAGGCTAATTAAACAATAGCTATGAAAGATGTTCCAAAAAAGTAGGCATTGTCAATGCTTTACTTTAAGAAAAATATGAGAATGAATGAGTTTTAATGTCACGTGCAAAGGTGCAATTAAAGGGTTAAATAACGCACTGAGCCGCGTAGCCAAAGTCTCTAATCGATATCCACGATAACCGCAATGCACTCGGGCTATTCGAACCGAATGGGAAATTGGAGGCGAAGAGCACGTGGCCAACGAAGGAAGAAGTTAACAGTTTCTGTAATTTCCTTTGTTCGCCGCGAATCGAGAGAATCCGTGAATCGTGGCACGTACGCTCGACTTGCGATTTCGATATCCCGTTACAAGCGCAAATATTTGCCTGTAAACCTTTCCTATCCGGTTGGCCAGCGTTGTTTCTGCTTTGTGAACTGCTGCCTCGCTACGTTTCAAACGCGAGATTTTGTTGACCCGTTTACCTTCCACCGGGACATCGGTTTTTTTTACTCCCTCGCTTTTTTTACGGTCAAATATCATCGACAAGAAAAGTTTGCGCTTTCTTCGCCCTCCGTGTTCAAACAAATAAACGATCCGAGAGCAATCAACTTGTTCAAACTGTTGAATTTTAATTGGACGATGCTGAATGTAATTTGTACGCGTCACATTTTTTTTCCCCCCCGAGCTAATAAATATTTATTCTTACGCCTTTTTGAATTCTCATGGTTATTCCATTTTGCTGCTCATGTTTATTCTGTAGTAATCGCCCGACGCAAAATTAAATAATCCACGGCTTTTAAATATGAAATTTTTTTTTATACAAAACACACTGTTGCATTTAAACTGATTGAAATATTTCGTTGCTAAAAATCACAGCTTAAATAATTAAACTTTAATCAAGTACGAACGAAATTATCACATTTTAACAATTGAAAAATGAATTGCGTTTAGGAGTTAAATGAAATCAGAACGCTTAAAGAAAAAAATCGCTGTCCACCTCGTAGAATTGACTTGCCCCAAAATTTCTTGGTACCCCATTTTTTATTCAAAAGTCGGAAGTTAGAAAATATTCGCGCGAGACAGAGTAGGTCCTCCAATTATTTCGAGCAGTTGAATGGTTGTTAGGAGTGTACCGAGATGTTGTCAGCAACAAAAGCGTTTTTTACACTTTTCCGTTCTCGAAAAGCATCTGGTACACAAGACGTCGTGAAAATCGTCGTTACTTTTCCTAAACGATGAACGCAGCTCCTCCGAGGAGCTTCCCTTTACTTTAATAAACAAGCACCGGGTCAGAATCCTAGCCTGGCAAGAGTTGACACGGCTTGGACAAGAAAAGGGGTCTTTTTCGTCGAGTTTCAATTAAGGGGTTGGAGAAGACGCTTTGACGACGGAAGTACGTTGGCCGCATTTCCGAGAAACGCGACTAAATGCGGATTAAGTAACTATGAACATCCGAGCTTCGAATGATTAATCGCTCGCGATTAAAAAAGCAAGGGAAACCGGAAAAAGAGTTATCTTCGAGATAATGTTCGGGGTGAACTTTTGTACGACTGCAACTTTCAACATCGTTTAATTTCTCTTGCGACGTATTTTTGTCTGTTCTCCAAAAGCGGACAAAAGGAGAATTAGGCACACTATAGTGGCTCACTCTACTGGCGCTCACCATTTCAATTGAATGATTGTTTCCATATATTAGCACCTCTTTGCACTAATACACTATGCATATCACACTTGGAAATTATTACATAAAGTTAAAATAACATCTTTATAAAAAATAATCATGAAAAACTTCATTCCTGTTTACGCATAATTCGAGCTCCGTACAGAGAAGCGTAAAGTTCATCCTCAAGAGGTTAATGCACCTCGAAGAAAAAGATTACACGAAAATCTAAGGCAGCAAAATGAGGGGCAGGAATTTTTGCAATGCGAATCCTGGCACGACGAAAGAAACCCGCTGCTTTGTTCATCCCTGAAAGCAGACAGGGGGTGGGGCTGCAGGGTAACAGGGTTTCTCCAGCCGTGCATTAGGGACTTTTTGATGGCGTCAGATGTGCTCGTTGCCTCTCTTTTTATAGACGATTATTGCGAAAACTTTTCGAACAGGGGTGGCAAAAAACACTTGCGAAAGAATGGATAAGCGTTATAGGGCGGGAACTTGGCTATCGCTTTATTTTCTAATTTTTACACCCCGGTGTCAGGAATTTTGCAAATTACTTGGTTAGTTGCTTTGTATTTTATTTATACAAAGTATTTATGTGCTGTAGCATCAGGTTTTATTTATTATTGTTTGTTATTTTATGTTGTAGTGATACATTGAAAGTATTCATACAGGGTGTCTCACAATTAGTGTAAGTGGAAAATGGTTGTAAGGGATTCTGAACAATTTTCCCCTTTACAAAAGAGGACCAATCTCGATCTGTATCTCTACATCGCATCAGTACATCCCCAAATCCCTAGATGCCTATATAGTCAATTTAAACAATGGATCTTTGAAGAATCCGAAATCTGTCCCCAACATCAAATCGAAGTATCCAGTAGGAAATAGGAAGGGAGTCTGAAATAAGAGATCCCCAAAACAGTAATCATCGCGAACGAGATCGCGATAAGAATTTCGATTCAAATTCCTTCTTTACTCGTTTACCTAAATCGCGAGCCCCATAAATTCCTGTCATCCTCGAACGGAAACGAATATAACCCCACCAACAAGCTTTCTACCTTGAAAAGTCTGGTGATCTCCGGCGAAGATAGACAGGATAGGTCCCACGAGATTCCACCTCCGGACAGGTGAGAAGTGACGCACCGAAAGACAATCTCAAAGTCGAGGCTTCTTGGACGAACGTTCAGACTATTTTTACACTCGGCACGCAGACTGGTCGGCCCGTTTGGCGACGATCTTGAACTCGAACTCGAGAACGCGCCATTCTGTACGACCGCTTTCGATGCCGCTTCCACATAACTGCTTCGTTCATACCACTCGATCCCTGCTGCACGTTCGGAAGGATAAGAAACAGGTCTCGGCTCGATTTCACGCTTCTGAAACCTGTTGGAGCTGATAACGAGTGGGTCGTGAAAACCTGCAGCCTGTTGCCAGAAACGATGGTCGCGGCAAAATTGATAGTGATTTAATAGTGCTATGTTTAGAACGTCGGGATGCTATTTCATATTTTTGCGGAGAAGTTGGCTAGGGAGAATGTTGATTATAGATGGATGTCTATCTTTTTGGGCACATGCTTATTGGAGCATGTTTCGACAAAATGACCGTATGTGTCAATTAGGTCCGACTGAATTCTCATTCGTATTTCTTTTTGTAAATTATTTTAGGTTTGGTTTTGGTATCGATACTAGAGTCACGTGTCGAGATTTGGCTCTGTATTCTATTTAACTAGTTCAGTATTGTGCTATTTCTACTCTATTATTTAATTATTTCACAATACTCATTCTGACTATTCTATTTAAGCCTCTGTTGTACAATTTTGATATTTATACAAGTACCTTAAGTACCACGAGACTCGATGTTAGCCAAGGGTTAAAGATATTCTACCTTTTCTCACAACTACTAAATTCCGAACCTTTCCATCAAAATTGAAATAGATGCAAAGCAACAACTGAGCTAATAACCTATTATATTTCAACATCAAGATTCCAGGTCACAGACGAAGCTCCTCCGTATTTGTAAGGATTTTCAAGAAATGTAAAATTGTATATAAAAGCACAGTGTGTAAGAATGGAGCTGAAGTTGCAAGTTGCATGTAACCTCACGTAGAGAGCATAGAATAAATATGTACGGCTATTAACCCTCCGTTTGCGTTTCTTTCCGGTACCAAGGCAACGTCATAGACAGTGAAACTAATACCATTTTCCTGGAAACATCATCGTTGTACGCGTTTCCTTTTTCCTCCCCTTTCAACCCGTGTTCCCTAATCCAAATGGAAACGTCGCATCGTCGAGAACGAATCACCGTCGACGCGGAAGATTTTCCAAAGCGTTCCTATGCATTTCCATGGGGGTTTCCGGTCGGCGTTCAACGATAGAAAATCGCGCGACAGGAATAATCCGTGGAGCGGTCTGAAATTAGATCGACCGATCGCGTTCTCGATGCTAATGGCTAATATCCGAACGTTTGCTCCTGGAATTCGTGTCTAGCAATCGAACGAATTTGCGAGTATAATGAGATCCGTGGGTTCGTTCGTTTCGTCCAAAGGAATCGAGCGATTCGCACGCGTGATACGTGCCTCACGTATGTACAGTCAAGATCAAATATGCTGTCGCTGCGAAAGATACCGATCTAGGGACACGTGGGCTACTCGATTTTTACGAATTTTTCAGGAGTTGAAAATTTGATGTTAGGACAAATTGGGGACGGAGATATTTGGGGGTGTAGAAATTTGGAGATCGATCTCAGTCGATTAGGAAATTTTCCTCCCGGTCGAGCAGCTGGAAAATGAAAGGGAAAAACAGTGAGCAATGCGTCATTCCTCTAACGTTCCCTGTTCTCGAACTCCAAAAGAGTGTTGAAGAGAAGTTGTACGACGTTAATTACCGAAATTAATTATCGATCGGATTGGAGGGCAATTATTGTTGGCAGTTCAAACTTATCCGTGGTTTTCGAGAACTAATTAAAACATTCGTGAATTTTAATATATGGTCGTTTGATAATTATGAGATAAGTAGTTGATGAAGTAATTAATTCGATATCACTATTCAATCGATATTTTTATTGAGAGTTAATAATGGACAACCACGATCTAGATAAATAATGCCTTTGAGTTTCAATTATATTAGTCACGGTGTTCTACGTCAAGTATCTCAAATCTATGTGATTTTGATTGCTCTCTAAGATACCACGACAAATCTGAGTCATTTTGATTGCTATCAAAGATAGCAAGAACTAGTTGATGTAACTTTATACGACTATATCATCTAGCGAAGATAAATAGTCTGTACATTCAGTGACGAGTATCAATGAGTAAGGTTGATCTTGAAATCATTACGAATATCATTTCAAGGTCAATGAATATAAAAAGCCCATATACAACTATAATTTCTAGTTATCAAGTGTATAATTTCATTTAAATTTGAAATTTATTTAAAATTATGCTGCTATCCATTGAAAGAACAAACTTACCTTTTAGATCCTCTTGCTACTCGTTCATCAACACACATCCGATCTTGTCATTCCTGAACACCTCTCCTCAGTGTCACCACGTCCTTCAAGATTTCTACGCAAAAGAAATAGAAACTTCATTCACAATTCGATAAGTTGCTTTCGACATTCACAAATTTCACCTAACGAGCACCGACGCGATCAAGATCGTTTCCTACAGCGAACTGTGACCTTCACGAAGTTGAAGCCTGGCTGAGCACCACACTTTCACCTAGGTCTTCAATTCTGCGTACAAAGCAGGAAAGGGAGAAGCATAAAAAACATGGCAAGGTAAACAAAGAAGCAAGATTACCGAGGAAGTGGCTATCGAAAAAATGGGAATAGAGAGAAACAGGAAGAGTAAGATGGTCGTTTGGAGAAGGGGAAACTGGAATCGTCCTCGTTGATTCACTCAGACACACGCGTCAGACTGGTTCGCTAGCCTCTAGCCCGGAGAAATTAGGATTACTCTGCAGAATTATTCCTGGAAAGTTTTGTGAACGTCTAATCGTATCGAAAGAGGTTCACAAAAATGGAGGATCCAAATAAGTATGTTGTGAATCATTCAAGTGGACATGTTAGTCTGATGACATGTCCTAAACAACCTAACTAACCTAGTCAAAGACTCATGTCAGTTATCATAAACAGTCGAAAGATATGTAAATGCGATCATAAGCGTCGTAGAGTGGATTCCTTAACCGGAAACGTGGAAGCGTATTTATCGGGAAACGCTTTTAGCGAGTTATTTTCGCATGCAACAAAGAACCTTTTACCTGAGGTCCTCGTGGAAAAATCGCATTTCCACGCCTCGCGATCCATTTGCCGCGAGGAAATCGGCTCGGGCTGGCGATAAATAGCGAGACGCTCGCGACAAATCGCGGGAACGGCGAAGCTCGAGCGTCGTCGCGACTCTCACTCGGAATCGCCGCGAGCCGATTTCCATTAGGCTAATGGCCATCGTCGTGCCGTTTCCGTTGCTCTTTCGAACGGAAAGGACCGGCGTCGCGAGACCGAGTCTTGTTGCCTCGTTGAAAGTGTTCGAGTGAAGCGCGTTTCTCGTCGAACAAAGTCGAGAGTTCGATTATTCCTTGCCGCTGGAAGACTCGCGTTCTTTATGTAACGATTCCTCTCGTCTAACGAAACTTTGACTTCTTTAACGTCGAACAGGAAATCGATTTTTTTTTCACTTTGAACTTCGTTTTTATTCAATTTTACGTAACTGCGATTCACTTGTGAACAGGGAATCATTAAGTTTAATACAGCTTATATTTAATTTTATGGTGAGTTGAAATTAATTTTGAAATTTAAGTTGTCTGGATTTTTAAATTTCTTATTTCTGGGTTAGATTATCAATCTTCCAGATCATGAATTTGTCAATTTACCAATTTATAAAAGTAACAGAATATCAAGCTACCAAAGCACAAAATGTCCACATTATCAAATTATGAATATCAATCTACCAATGTGCCAATCTACCATCCTACCAATTTACCAATCTATCAATCCACCAATCTACCAATCTACCAATCTACGTTTCAAGAAGCCACGACTTTATTACATCGAGCACGTGCCACGCCAGCATCTCGTCGACAAACTTTAATACTTGGCACGCGAATTGACGAGCCAGTGAAACATCGAGCATGCATCCAGCCAGAATATTTGAATGTTTTCGCAGCTGGCCTTTAGACGTGGTCAAATACACCAAGATCGAGATACGTGGAAGCACGATAGTAAAACTTGATTCTAAATCATTGTAGTTGCAATATCTATAATATACTCCCGAGACTTCTTCCGTCTATTAATACGTCGCGGAGACTGCAGTGGGGGTCACTGGTGGCGCCTCAAAGATATGATTTAAGACAAGACTTTGAATAACGTTGATATGGAAGTAATAATACAAGGTATTAGTCGACGATTAAAATTTTGTAGGGATTATTAATATGTGACTTCCCATATGTTATCAGTGACTAGTGACTATTTCCAAAGCTCTAAATTTGGATCACTGATATTTGGTATCCAAATGTGACCAGAGTGTTAAGCATTTCAAATTATGTGGAGGGTCACTACTTGACACTTCAAGTTTTGTAGTAGATTACCGAATGTACTCTTAAGTTAATGACTCAAATATTATCACAAGTTACCGACATTTTAAGTGTGATGGTCTGTGCCTTAAGACACCTCAATAGCACTAATGATTGATGCCTCAACTTACGCAACAAGTGCTCGTTGTCCTCCAAACCATCAGCTACACCAAAGCAAACGTAAAATTTCGAAAATATTGCAAGTAAATATGAGTCATATCTATATAAACATTACCTGAGCCAAACTGAAGCTCCGCCGTGCAAAGAATCACCAAAAGCACAAATCTCCGAAAACGACAGGTCACTGATGCAAAAGTATGGTTACCCAAACATTCGCGAATAGTTAATAAAGCAAGAATGAATCACACAAAAGCACTAGAGTGTCAAGAATCGGACAAGCGCGCAGAGCAGCGTGAAATCGACGCGGCCGATAAGAACTCGATAGATATCGTGGTAAAATCCGATTGGAATCGATTGATGCGGGTTGCAAGACGTGCGCCGTGGTCAGTCGGCGACGTAATACTGGGAAGCCGAGAGAGTTCGGCCGGTATATTTAAAAAGCAGAAACGCAGAGCTGTGTTCGCGTTACGAACGGCTGACAGGCTGGCACACACGGTGCAATACCATTGGCACCGACAGCACATGCTTTAGCCCGGCGTATTATTTCTCCGCTGAAATGTTGAAAATTTCCTGAAGAAGAGTCGATTGAACAGTTGTTAACGATTCAATGGGACGACGTAACGATGGGTAGTGAGGGTTCTTGAACGATTAGCCCTCAAGGCTGTGGACACTATCGGCCACCTTAGCAGGTTCCGGTGAATGACCGATAGACAAGTTTCTATTAATTATTACGGTAAAAACTAAGAACAACAAGTGTTTGCTGAAAGTAGAATAAAACTAGAACCTCCTTAAGAATACATGTGTGAACATGTTTTTGAGCTGATCGAAGGTTACATATGTGGATCTTTTGTCACTAAGAATAAATTTGACTGGATATCAGATATAATCAGAGTTAAATTATTTTCTAGCTTTGAAAGAATTTAAAGACCTTGAGTTCCTGAAGAGGTTAACGATAATTAGACTTGAAGAAATTATTACACGAAGCAAATTATTACCGGTAACAAACACCGATATTGCGCAACGGCGGAGCAACAGACAGACGTTCAAAACGAAACGAATGAGATCATGTATCAAATGTAAAACACACCTGTATCTATCATGCTCGCGGATGGCCACAATTGCTAAAGTTAGCTGTGTGAAGTTAAAAGGAGAAACCAGAAGAACAAGAAACACGGTATTATGATGTCTCGTCGTTGATCAGTGGATTATTGTTTCGTTCATTCAAATGGTACTATCCACTATGTGAACTGACCTTGAATATCTAATGAAAGACGCATGAAAACACGGTTCATTTGCAATTTAAACAATTGCCATTTTACAAAACTAGTGTTGACTTAGAACTGGTATTTCACTACTTAGGTTAAATATGGGATCAGATTTTTGACTCCGCTCCTCTTTGACAGAAATTTCCAGGCGGACACAAAGGCAAAACCGAACGAAATTAACGAGTGTACTGAATACGTTACTATCCCAGGGTCTTCATCTTTATTCGATTCGTCGTACCTTTAGAAAGCGAGAAAGTTGGAGAATTCAGGAACGAAAAGTCACGTTTGTCTTTCACCGGGTACCCGCAGCTGGACATCTTTTATAAACTTTGCCGAGCTTTGTCACACTGGGACCATTAGTCTCCTATTTTTAACGCACAACGATGCACGGAAATCGACTAGAGTGGCCTTAAAGATTCATGCTTCTATCAGGGACGATCGATCCTGGGGACAACCTTACAGACCGAACAGACCGAATGAATTAACGGCTGTTGAATTAATAATTACGAATAAACGATAGAGAGGTTGAGAATCGTTGACGGAAATTGCAGTCGAGATAGTGTTACAAACGGAGTAGAAACTTTCGTGTATAGAATTCGTGTTGCGATGTTTGTGTGAGGCGCTTGATAATTACCTGCGCTCGGGGGAGATATAGAGCAGTGGAGGTTTCAGTTTTATTATTGAAATGTTTATGCGGAGAATTTGTATGCGTTGAATTCTTGTGTGATAAGTGTAGAATTTCGACGCGTAGAACTTCGGGGTATCGAATTTCTGCGTGTAGAATTTCGGCGCGTCGAATTTCCATCGCGTCGAGTTCATACGTATTGAATTTCAAAGTGCCGATATCCTACGTGTCGAATTTCAGCGCGTCGAATTCCTACGTATCAAATTTCGAGGTGTCGAATTCCTATGTATCAAATTTCAAAGTGTCAAATTCCTACGTGTAGAATTTCGGTGCGTAGAACTTCAACGTACCGAATTCCCATGTGTTGAATTCCTACGCGTCGAAATCCTTCACATGGAATTCTTACACATTGAACTCCATTACAGATTGCTCGTGGAATTCTTACTGCATCTCATTCTTATATAACATAATTCTACCAAAATCTCATGTATCACCCCAGTGTTCACAGTTCCCGCAACCAATCAGAACCTCCTATATTCTACCCAGGGTTTCATCTCTTCGAATCTCACGTTCGAGATTGTAAACGAACGCTACTGATCGATACCGCGCTTCCCTTATTTCTCTAACGCTTCGGCCACGGAATTATTAATCAGGTGGATCAAGCTGGTATTAAATTCTTCGTCGGGTCGAAGGAATCGATAGCGCGAGCTACCGCAACGATTACCGTGCTTGGAGAACATCTATTATCGAAGAGCAACAAACGATACGCGATCCGGTGGCGCGATCCGAGACGTGATCCTGACGAATCGTCCCCACGAGCAAATGCTGTCCTCCGGAGACGCTTCGCGCCGAGCAAACGACCATCGAAAGATCAACCTCCTACGTGGTCTATCGATCCCTCTGCTACTTGCCTGTTTCGTGATCGATGGTATCATCTTGTAACTGATGGTGCAACCGCTAACATGCTGCAAACTACGTCAGAAAGTATGGCGGAAATAATGGATATGTTGCATGCGAAATTCTAAAGGATAATTACAGTGTTAGACAAATGCGCACTTCACATATTTTATATGTATAAGTAGATTAAATACGAAGGGACATAATGTGTGATGGTATAGGAACGATTTAATACGTGGTTGTATAATGGGACGTATAGCGTGTAAGGTTGTGGTGATGTAGTTTGATGATACAATATTTCGAATTACAGGGCGTGGTAATGCAACATGTGGGGTACGTAGGGTTTCAACGCGTAGGAATTCGACGAATCGGAATTCAGAGCGTAGGAATTCTGCGCATGGGAATTCGACACGTAGGAATTCGGCGCGTGGGAATTCGATACGTTGGAATTCGGCACGTGGTAATTCGATACGTAAGAATTCGACGCGTGGAAATTCGATACGTAGGAATTCGGCACGAAGGAATTCGATACATAAGAATTCGGCGCGTGGGAATTCGGGGCGTAGGAATTCGACGCGCTGAAATTCGATGCGTAGGAGTTCGACACGTAGTAATTCTCCACGTAGAAGTTCGTCGCGTACGAATTGAACGCATAAGTGACTTACATACATCAGAAAACAGGAAAGTATGATAAGCTTCCCCCATTCGAACAGTCCACACGTAACAACGCGAACATTTTCCTTCCCCTTCCCGTCCCATGCACCATTTTATTCTTCGTTAATCACGTTTTACCATTTCCCTAGCGTGACGACGCCCCAAGTGTCACGTATGCGTCCTCAAACAGCTTGATTCCGCACATTTCGCTTACGTAATCGCGTGAACTCCCGGTTTAACCTCGGGCTTCCGATACAACTGCACGCAAAGTGATTCACCTCGAGCAACCGATAACGGCCTGCTCGTAAACAAACAGCTAAAAGCGCGATTTATCTTGGGTGGGACGTTACCGAGTCACGAGCACGCCGTTATTGCTATACTGACCACTAGTAAACTTACCTGCGTGACATAATCGTCTTCCGTATTTAGGGAGATATTAGCTGATATTATAGGAGAATTGTGCATTTTTACCTTGATGTAAGAGAAGTATACAACATATGAAACACCGATTTCATTCAAATTTTGCACATTTATAGGAGATATTGAAACTAATAATTTTACAAAATTATGATGTGCAACTCATCAAAACAAGAGAGAAATTTACGTTCAAAGTACTTATGAATTATAAATGATTATAAATAACGAGATCAAATGTAATCTTCATTCATAATTTATCAGAGAGTAAATATTCAACGTTGCACGCCAATGTTGTCAGTTGGAATCATTGATCTTGATGTAATAGATTATCGAAAGATATCGGGAAATGATAACCATAATGAACACGTTGCATCGCCGACTTTCCGGACGGTTGAGCTATCTCGAGATTCGACAAGAACAATCTGAGAAACGTTCCAACACTCAAAAGGAGAAAAGATGAATTTTTCTCGATTTTCGCAATTCAAGGGTTTACAACAGCGGCCCAGATACCGGCGTTAGTCAGTTATTTGTCGAGGTGAAACGTGAGCGTAACGTGAACAGAGCGGAATTCTAAATAATATTTGATCAAGCAGTTAACCGAATCGCTATAAATCAACACCTAAGCGTACCGTTTACATTCCATCTTCAATCTTTCTAACTCTCTTCCTCTTCTCATATGATTTTCGGATTTCCGAAAGGCAAACACGCAGCAAAACATCGACCGCGATATAAGATTCTCGTCTGACGTCAACCTGTCACATGCCTGTGTACTCGTATTACGATGAATTACGTCCGAGGAGACACTGTGCTCTCACATAATCAAACACGCGCACACACGTGGCCATCGTGTCAGACATCGTCACCCACAGGTGCGCGAACTTCGAGACCGATGAATAATGCACACCTACACGGTGTGCTTTGTAATTCGGTAAGACAGCCAAGATAATCGCTCTTTCTTCCTCGAGACTTGCTCTTTCGACTACATATTCTAGGGATCTTCTAGGGATCTTTCTCAGCTCTAAGGAAATTTCTGCGAGAGCTTTCGTCTTATTTCATTTATTAATGGATTGGTCCCGGCGAATAAAAATAAACGAAAAATGGAGGTATATTAAGGTATGGTTCATATAAATTAAATTGCTTTAATCTTGGAAAGAGGTTTGCAAGTCTGTGACCGTCGACTTTCGGCATTAATTTTTTATTAATCATTTGGTAGAGTAATTTCTAGGTGTTTCTTTTTTAGGAAAATTAGATGAGATAATCACAAGGGTTCAATATTTCAAGGTCACCAGGTCCATCTTCATGTCTTAGGGAGGGGTCTCAAGAATTAGGAAGGTCCCGAGATCACTAGCTTTTTTAGTGATTCAAATACGTGGACTGAAGTCCCAAAGTTAAATTTTCAAGAACCAACAGCCCAAACTCTAAAACAAGTGCAACTCGGTACGGAACCAAGGTACAGAAGCATGTAAAATAAGTCGACGAGGAAATCATTTATCCCTATTCCACCCTATCTTTGGCAGAACAAGAATTGGGAGTGGTTTCGAACACAACCGGTAAATTTAGTTCTCGAAGCCAACAGAAAGACTCGATTAGCAAACGTCCCCGAGAAGAAGCTGACACTTTCACCGGTGAACCCGCAGCTCGGCGTACAGAAATTCAGCGTGCATTTACATTTGCATTTAATTTAAACATACGCGGCCATGCATGCCGCTGAATTCCGGTGTTCCACGCGTGGAACTCCGGCGTCTCCTCCACAATTGTCACCGTTTTCGATTCGCCCGCACCCAACCCCGGCTGTTTCCGACCCAAAGCGAAGATTAGTTCCTGGCATACATTCCGCGCGCATATCAGGACAAGCTTTAAGCGGGATTGTATCCAACGACGCGACGCCGAATCTCCGAGTCGGCACGTGTTACGCCGCACGCCAGACACAGGCATCCGCCCGCAAAACCGTTTTCTATCCTTCTACTTTTTGACTTTTGCGAGAATCGGTGAAAAATTAGGATGGGAATTTGGGGCTTTTAATTTTGGGATTTTAGGAACTCTGACATTTTTCGACTTCTGTGGGCTTTGAGAATTTTGAAACCTCCTTGGGAGTTTTGGATTAATAAATTTTGAGACCATGATGGAATTTTATGGAATTTTATGAATCCCATTCTGCGAGTAAAAGTTTTAAGCGGCGAAACTTCAGAGATTTGATGAGATTCGAGTTGGAGTATAAAACTCCAAGTTAATTAAGAATTAACGAATATTTGAACTGCAAAGTTACTATGGAACTCGACACTAACGCGGAGCCCCCGGCGTAGGGGAATAACTAACTGCGGGGAGTAATTTTGCCAAATTTAATGGGACTAAAATTTCAATTATCCAGAACTGTCGACTCTGTTGATACGCAAAATTGCTCGATTCCGCAATTTAATGTCTTCTATTTTGTCTCGATGGAATGCGAACGCGCGCATTGTTCTGTCGGTAATTTCTAAAACGCGAGCGTTAAGTCGAATGAGCTACGATTAAACATGCTCGTTCCACAAAAGGAACGTTGGCTCTGTATGACATTCCGTGGCATTCTGGAGCACGAACGGATCTTTATTTTCTTTTTCTTCGACCGGATGAATATTCTTGAAAAAAAAAAACGCTAGCTATTGCACAATGCGACAATAAAGTCTCGGGAAAAACAACGCTCGGAATAATATTATCTTCCTGCTCGTGTAATACTCACATGACTGCGATTCATGCTCGTCCCATTCATCAACGTTTTAATTTTTTAAACGATTTCAGTGAAAAGATTGCTTTCAATCTGCCAGTAATAATTTTAAACAGGTTGCATGATGAATTGTCTTCCTCTTTGCATTGTGTCTTATCTTCTGATTACATCGGATGACATAATTCTATTTATATTTCTTTTTCTTGAAAAACGCCTCGTCAACGTCATTTTATTTTCAACCATTTCAACTGTTTTTGTTCTCCGCTGTTTTATGATTCACCCACAATTATCACTCTTCTGGACAAACTAATTTTTATAGCACTTAGCACCGTTCGTGTGTAGCGCCGTCTGAACACTGAGGCTTCCGTGTTCGCATTGTTTTTATTGTTCGATTGTTCATAACGTCCCAATGGGATTTTCCCGAAGTTTCTCATGCCAGTTGTTGAAAGGTAGTTCAAAGTCGTACCACAATTAGAATCCTTTTATCTACGTTTCCTCTTCACACTCAATTTTCAACAAACGTCTTGCTTTTTCGTTCAACGAGATTGTCATTTAATAACTACGCTTAAATAATCTCGGATGGTATCACGCGATGAATCTTAGACTGTTGCCAATCACGAGATCGAATTAGAATCATGTATTGACAAGAATAGATTAATCATCGCATCTAAATTAAAACTGATTGAGCATCGTTGCTAATAGTAGACTAGTCAACAATAAATCATCAGTAGACGGGGAATTAAAATTAAAATTGATAGAGAACAAATCTTTCACATTTAATGTTGCACCTGCCATTTTACATTAACACTGATTCTAGTATAATAATGCAGTAGACGCAGTAGATGATATAACAACGCAAGATGGCCACCCTATAGCGTGACAGTAAATTTATCAAGTGGCTTCTGTTATGGACATAATTTACACCCCTCCTGACCACGTGTTACAGTGGAATATCGCATTTTCCCTCGTTTGTCTACTCTACATTTTTTGTTCTAGCTATTATCGCGTATACAGATCTCTATTCTCTTGGTTCCCAACTTTAGTTAGACGGTCTCCTTAACCATTCATTTTCATTTCCTTACGCTCACATTTTTCTTTCATTATCCACCTATTCTGTTTCCCATCGCCATTTCCGCCCCTGCATTTTCTCCTCATTCTCCTTTCATTTAAAATATAAATAGGTTCTAGAATCTGGGTACGTAAAAATTTAGAGATGATATGGAGATGTTAAAGGGTGTTACATATGAGGTGATATAATATTTTCACATATGTTCATATAACATATAGCTATAAATATAACTGTAAATATGAATATACATATAACTAGTGAGATGTGCAATTAATTGACAGGTTTGAACAACCCACCCCATATTTCCCCCAGCCTATAATTTCACGCCTCCTGCCCCAAAACGCTGATGAACCCTCATGTTCCATCACGATAGATAATTCGGCGAGCATTACGAATCGATTCCTTGGTACACGAAGCAAAGTAGAAAGTTCAGAGTCTCGAGTAGTTCGTTAAACTAGCTGAACCATTGTCGAGGGACCGCTAATCCGTGTTTCCGTGTAATAATTGTAGCACTTTGAGGTCTCCCCGTGAATCGACGGTAGGGAGAGACTCTCGAACGTGTAGATGTACCGAGTAATCCTATTACAAACTCTCTCGGTTGCAAAGAAAAAGCGATCATAGCTTCTGGATGCTCTTGGACTGCTATTCCAGAACAGTTAACTACTTCCCTCGTACCGACTGTTCGTATTCATTGCAACAAGATCGCGGGAACTTTTTACTTGTCTAAAGTTGTGAAGTTAACTGCTTTACCGGCAACTTCTTTGTCAGATACTTCCGTTTTCTTTTCTATTTTATATCGTTCCTGAGCTCTTTTAAGGTGTCGGAAGGTACTCGAAAGGGATAAGTACTAGTATTTATAAGGATGTATAATTATAATATTTAACCCGAAAAAATCGTATCGATCGAAATCCGCTCAATTTTCGTCGGCCCGTGGAATAAAAAGTATGCAAGTTTTTCAAAGCAAACGACGAATGGTCGCACTCGGGCAAACGAGCAATCGAGAGTGTCCGCGGTACTGATTTACGATGGGCACGGAATGCAAGCGAGAAGTCCAATAGGAGCGTAGATACTTTATTGCAACTGGTCCCCGGTGTCTGGTAAAGATTAACACGTAACGCGTGCAGAAATAGTATTACATCGTAATTTCCGGGGGCCGTCTGTACGCACGCGCGAAAAACAGGATTAAAAGAAATGCTCGCATCGTCGCGTAGAAAATATTTCGTTATTCCCATTGTGGCACGAAAATGCTGAGCGCGCTGCGGAATATTTGCATAGGAAAGCTCGCCAGAAGTCGATTTTCAACATTTTTGCAGGAGGGTTTAAAATTACTGCTTCATCCGGAAGTTAAATATATTAACAACCAGGTAGCTGGAGTCAGCACTTCTGCGAAATGGCAAACGAAATTCTGATTGATGATATAACGGGTTATATGGTCATTTATTGGAGGACTTTGATCGATATATATTTTTAATATTTCACCGTCTCATGAAATAGAACCTTGTTAATAAATGGTGATCTCAAGTTTTAAAATTTCTCAGTTCCTAAATTTTGGAATTTCTAAGTCACTTCAGATTTCTAAATTCATAAATTCCCTAGACACTAAATGTACAAATATCCAAATTCTGAAGTTACTAGTTTCACAAGTCAACTTCTCAAATTTCCATATCTTTAAATTCCTAAATTCTCAAATCCCTAAAGTCCTCAAATCCCAAAATCCCCAAATCCCAAATTCAAAGTTCAACCCAAAGTTCCCCACAAATTCGGTAATATATCGAGAGACCGCTCAATTCGCATAAATCATATAGATTCACGATAACGAAGGAACCCATGGGTGTCAAATGATGCACACAGGTACATACGTCATGAATGCTGATGTAATAGGTGTACGCGAACGCACAGCGGACCGTATTCGGGTCAAATGACTGTTCTCACCACGGGGAAATAACTATAATCGAAGTAATTTACCTGGTTCCCCTGTTCTGCCGCGTTGTAGCACTTAAATGCCGTATGGAATCAATGGGCGAGCCGTGGTCTCGACGGCACCGCTGATATCGCACTCGACTGCAGTTTAATCGTATCGCGCGATTTAATTTATTCGAGTGCTCCGAGCGATGCTGCCGGTTCTGAACAACGAACATCATTTTCATTATCGTATAATACGCATCGAAATATATTAGTCAGTTACTCGACGTGGAACTCGACTCGTAAACTTCATTCACTTTTTTCACCCACCATCGTTCGTGATAAATATGACCACGGCAAGCTGCATTTACCAATTTGTATTTTCAATTATATTATGTTAATCTCGATAACCTCGATGTATAATCAATCATATCTCGATGATTCGTAACTTGCTCAAAAATTCAATTTTACAGGTTCTACACGTCAACAATCAGTTAACATCCGACATGTGCAAACGTGTCAACATGCGTCAGATTCTAGTCCGTCCGCTTTGATGTCCACATATGTATCACACATGCAGAGTATTTTAAGCTAACCTAACAAGCCAGAATTCGGTGGCAATTGCGAGATAAATAATAAATGTCAAAGTACGTGATCCGACATTTGTCAGGTACGATACTTAACGACTTGATATGTTATTTGTGGAACCTTCAGGCGGTTTCTCATCGTTCCACATGGACACGTCCTTTGATCGAACGCATGGCTGGCACACGGATGTCCGATCAGCATCACCGATGTCCGACACAGGCGGTTATTATACGGGCGAACGATCGCGTCGAATCGGTGCCAATTTTCTGTACGGACGCGAATCGGAGCACCCTCTGCCGCATCGTCGTTCGAGAAGAAGACCCACCTACGAAAGATTGCTATCTATAAATCAGAGGGTAGAGAATCCACCCCACTTTTTCCACTCGCGGAAAAACTGGGACACAAAAAAATATGAAATGTGGGGACAACGTATATGGAAATGTATTGGGATGTATTCTGGAAGATAGGGACTTTGTAGATTCTCTAGACTAGGTAGAGATTTTTTAGATGTGGGGGTAAAGAGGTGTAGGGACGTGCGGATGTAGGAATATGTGGACATGTGAAGACATATCTAGAAATCTAGATATTTACAAGTCCAACAGTTTGTAAATTGTAAAATAATTGTAAAATTGTAAAACAGTTGCTCCGATTAAAAATTGCCAGTAAAAAAGACCAGCAGCCATATTAGATAATAGTGACTGAAACCGATAATTACCCGTTGATCAATAAATAAGTGTGATACGATATCACAAGGGTATTGTCATCATCCCCGAAGCTTGAAAAGCAGCGGAAGTTGGTTAAAGCCGCGAAACTTTGAATTTCATACGACATTTAGTCGTCCGAGGTTAAGCTATAAAGTTCCGAAGAGAGAAGCTTTATACATCAACGCTTTTGTTCGCCGTTTACCACCTCTCGCTCGCAAGCTCCTTTAGAGGGAGGCAATAGGTGTACGGGGTCGAAGTTGATGCAAGTTACCCGGCGAAGAAGATATATTCGTTCGAAATAATGCGCCATAAATTCGCAGCAAGTTTAATGTACCATTACCCGAGGGGGCGAGAGGTGGTCGCAATAAATCAGCTTTTCGTCCGAGTGTACACGCGCGAAGGGGGTGAAACTGGGTCGACCTGCGTTTCGTCATCGTTAACGTTGTCATTCCCCGGTCGCAAGCTTCGGCCCAGCTTTCGGTGTTCATCGGCGAATCGGAGAAATCCTGCTGCGTCGGAAACAATGAATTTCTGTACGCGTTGCGTTCCGTGCGACACGATGGAACATGAATATTCACGATTACGATTCAACCTCGTGGAACACCACGAAGAAGCGATTTTATCTTCAGACTCTGCGTCGAGTTTACTCGCGTACAAGTGGAATTCCTACGAGTGGAATTCTTACAAGTGGAATTCCGACGCATTGAATTCTTACGAGAGGAATTTCCACGCGTTAAATTCTTGAGAGTGGAATTCATTTCAGGTAGAATTTCTACACCTTGAATTCCCATTGTCGAATCCCTTGTTGAAATTCTACACATTGCACCATATAGACTTTCTTCATGCTATATAGCAACATATAAAGTTTCCACGCGTTATATCGCCGCAAACCAAATTACTACTACTAATGCCGTATTAATCCAACACCAATCTTAAAAATCTGTCTTCCCATAACCGAATCGTCTGTGGCAATATAACAGATCCAACTGTATCTGATTTCGATCCACGCTCAACATGATACCACGCCAGTACAATTTTTTGCTACCTTTACATTCGATATCGTTTACCAGCGATCTAAACGACGCGCAGATACGCGCTCGTCGCAAGCCTCCCAAGGCATTTCGTCTAGACGATTTTTGAAAGTTTCACAGGGAGCCGGGATTTAACGTCCAGCACAGACGAAATTTCAGGTATATTTAATTTTTTTTTTGTCCGTCGGAATAAGCCGAGTGAAATTGAACGAAGCCGGGATTTGAGAACTCGAGCGTACAACGCGGTAATCAAGAACGTGGATCGCTCTCCCGTCAAGATTATACTATACTTTTACTCCTCTCTTTTATGCTCTTCTTTTACGACGAAGATCAACTTCCCGAATTGAAAGTTTTATGACCGTTTTTCTTTTTTTTTTCGGCCGGCGCGTGAAATTTGTCCGAAAAGAACCTGCACGCCGAGGACTCTGATATCGATACTCGTTCGGTTGGCGGTGGAAAATCGATAGTCTTCGTAAACGATACTCTTGACATCGTGTTCTTGGATATTCTAACCACGCTCGAATTTCCATTGTTCTTTTATCATCGCGATCTCGATTATATTTCCACGATTTTCGAGTATCCGGTGTTCCTCAAAGGCTACCGATCGTAATTTCCCGACGTGCCCTTTCGCGATAAGATAAGCCCCCGGGGAATTGTTCTTACCGCCAAACGTGCCAAGAAACTGTTACTCGCAATTACTTTCACGCCATCAAACGTTTGTTCGCGGTATTCTTGAATATTCTCGTGCATCAGTCGACACGAAACGTGCCCGCGATAAACTGTCCGAACGTGGGCGGCGAACTTTTACAACAAAGAAATTATTTCTGTTCGGCTTTAATTTCGCCACCGAAGTTCCGCAACTTTCGCGGAGACGAAAGAACCGTGTTTCAAAGGCTCGCGAGATTTCGCCCTGGAAATAGAATTCCGAAAGTTCACGTAATCTTTTCGATCACGAAAGTTATGCTGGAAGAAAACGTACAATAGATAGAGAAGATAATTCATTTCTTCTTCAAGAAATTTTTCTAAATTTGGAAAACGTTATCTCGGTTCGATTAACCGGTGATCGATTAACTTTACGGGTAATTAGCTTCCTTCTATTTATGGATAAAGCACGGAGACGCTTTTTAGAGAGATCAGAATTTTCAACTTCTAAATTAATACATTTCTATAGCACTCAAGTTCGAAATTTCCATATTCACAAACATCCAAATTGTTCAATTCTTAAATTCATAAATTTGTTGCGTCGCTAAGCCTGCAGTTGATCTTGGAAGAGTGAAGATCACGTAAAATCCACATTGACGTTCCCACAGTCTTAAGCTCCAAATAAGCCTCGAATCCTATTCCGCGAATCATGTCAGTTTCTGTGTCTCCGAATGTGGCGTTTGATACGCAACAAGCTAATGCAGATCACTGGCGATCAATCAATGTTCCAGAACTCTGACGATCAATAGACGTTGCCGATATCTCGGTATTATCGCTAAACATTGACCCTAAATTTCCAAATGCATAATTTGCACATTGACAATCAATATACGCAGTTGATAAATCGCGAATATCTCGGTAGTCTCGGTAAATATCGAGAACCGTGAAACGACGATATGTAACCATTCGGGGTCCATAATGATCAAAGCAAACATAGTTTTATTCGGCAGAGAATCTTCAAACGCAGTTAATTTTGCAACCGCAAACAAGCGCTGGATCGTTTTGGACGCATCTGGACTACACGTGTTGCTCTTCGCAGTTGCCTTACGTAACGCAGGAAATTCTACTGATGTCTACCCACGAGTTGGCGTGTGGAAAGAAGTCTATTTGAGACCTTGGATATTTAGTAAGGTGGAAATTTGAGGTTATGGAAACTTGAAAATTGGATATTTCGAAGGGTGGAAATTTGCCTTCTGGAAATTAACAAATTTAGGTATTGAGAAGTGTAGAAATTTGGCTCTTGGAAATTGGAAAATTTAGATATTCAGAGATTTAAAAAACCTATTACAAAATTTGAAAAGTTCTGACCAATCTCCGCCACCTCCTGAGTTGACAACAGTACGCGCGTGTATAAACGTCCCTACTCGTACATCATTGAAAATAAAACGCGATCGACGCGTTCATCTCGCGCGAAATTTCTTATCCGTCACTCTGCCCGACAGTCGATTGCCTCGTATCGCGTACAATCTCGGAAGCGTCACGATCGATACCAACGGCCGACATCACCTGTCGGACAGACGATTCTTAAAGATTCCAAATCGATTCTTCCTGAAAACCCGTCCCGGCATTCTGTTCGAGAATATCCGCGAGCGTGCAGGTCACGGGAGGAAAAGAGTACGAGAAACGTCCCGCGGAGACACGTTGTCAGCGAGCATCTCCGTCGCATAAAATATCGGCAAGTTCCTTGCTGCCGGCGTAACACGAGTTCCATTTCTAACTGAGGTCATTTCCCGTGCACCTTGCAGTTTTCGCGTGCACTGTCGAGTCTATTGACTGCCTTTTCCAGTAATTGCTGTCGAGTCGAGCATGACATGCGAGTTTGCGGGAGATGTGGACATCTGGGAGATGTGGATAGGGAGTCTAGGGATATTCTTTATGCAACGTCTCGAATAAAATCATCATATTTCTTTCTCTAACTCTTCTACAATAGAACTACTGAATTGTCGAAATAATAGGACTGAGTTTTTACTGATTAACAATAAATTTGTTATCCTCCTTCATAATTAATGAAAACAATGTATCGTACAAAAGAAGTATCAATTAATACCACTTGTCATTCTATAAATTTAAAATAAACTTGATCGATTCCTTCATACACCTCTGCGATGATTGTCTACGTATCTGACAAATGAATATGTATTCGTCTATTAAAAAGAAACAGTATCAAATAAAATATTGAAACGGTTATTGTTTTCTGTGGTAAAGAAAATAAGGCAAACGATCAGCACGAAATAACGCGACATCGAAAGTGTGTATGTTGAACCCAGAATGGAATTGGTGCTATCTGGCCGTGTAGCGTTTATCAGTGAAACGAATCGTTTATACGCGGCTCGATATCGCCGCGCAAGGAATTGAATTGCTAATTCGAGCAATTATTCTCTTCGGTTGTTGACCGTGTAAAATTGAAATTGTCCACGCGTTCTGGCCGATCGATCGTCGGCCTAGAACGGGCAGATCAGGTGCCCGTTCAAGAGCTCCTGGGCTCTCGTGTGCAAAGCGTTGTACTTCTATGTCTAACTCATATGAACTTGTACAATGTCTAACTCGTATGAACTTATACATATGTGTCATTCATATGAACTTATACATATGTGTAATTCATATGAACTTATACATATGTTTCATTCATATGAACTTGTGCAATGTCTAACTCATATGAACTTGTACAATGTTTATTTCATATGGACTTGCCACAACGTCTAGCTCATATGGACTTATACATACATGTCATTCATCTGCACTTGTGCAATGTCTACTTCATATGGAGTTGTAACAATGTCTAACTCAAATGAACTTGTGAAATGTCTCATTCATATGAACTTGTACAATGTCAACTACCTATGGTCTTATACAATACCTAACTTCATATGAACTTTCATACAAGGCCGAATTCACATAGTCCTATACGACGTCCATCTTCTGTACAACATCCTATATGGACATATACAATGTCCAGTTCGTACAGATTTGTGCAATGAGTAGTTGTCTGCAAATTTATTGTCCGAATGATCGTAGGGTGAAAAGATTAGTATAGAAATAGTAGGATGTGGAAGACCGTAACCCGTTTTGCGACTGCAGACATCGAAGTACTGCTTATTGCCTACAAGTTCATGGATAGAGGAACACTTGACAGAATGAAGCTAATCGAGAAACGCTCTAGTGACTAAAGGGGTTGAGAGACTAGAGTCCAAGTTCCTTTCGCACGCGCTTCGACGACGACGCGCCTGGTTTGCGTGCGTCATCGCGACGAATCGATCTCGCGAGATCGCAGGACGACCGTGTTCTCGACTTTAAAATCTTCTGGTCTTCTTTCAACGACCGATACCACTTTTTAATTAGCGCACAATGTTGCAAAGATAGCGAGTTACCAAAGCGAATACCAAATTCGTAAATCCACAAAATGATAGACCCCCAAATTCTTAATTTCCTGCATCCATACAACGTCACATTCCTAGGTTCCCAAATTGGTAGACCCCAAAAATTCTCAACTCTCTAGGTTACCAGAGTGATGTTCCATATCCAAATAATTACAAAGTCACATCTTCCTAACATCGTAAAAGTCGTCATCAACCTAACTGACCTAAGGTTTTTCTACGAGTACCACATGCAAGGTGTTAATAGACGAGAATGACTGCGACGTAACATCACGGTATGCAGATAAGTGCAGTCGTTAAATATAACCATAGGCAATCAAAGAGTGGACCTGCGATTCGCTTTGGCGAAGAAGTCGCACAATAATTGCATTGATCGGGACTATTTGCACGGTCGCATGTTTGTTCAGCCAGTCCACTCGTGGCCCTCTAATTATAGCCGATCCAACCGGACCACTTTCAACAAGCGCAACGTTCTATTACACGTCGCTCCTCTTTTTTCGCCGTCGCGGATTCAAATGGACGTCTGAGCGTCTCGTATAATTTCGGCCTTCTAAGTGCAAAGGAGTCGAAACGCGTCTCCACAAAGGAAACGCGTCCTCGAGAGTGCACATTCCTGGAAACGGCAGACTCCGCTCCGCAAAATCGTGATATTTCAGAGACGACGCCACCGGGAAGTTTCTTCCGCGAAAGAATTGAATTACTACGAGATTCGGCCGGTAGTTAAGAGAAATTCCACTCGTCGCTGAGATGGCTACCTTCTATTCGAAAATAATGCACCGGCCCAGACGTTTCCGGCCAATTAACTGCAAAACGATTGCGAACGAATTGGGAAATTGAGCTGTGTTTTTGTTGCTAACATATTTCAGAACAAAGTTTGGATGACTACGAGGTTCAAAAATTAAGTTCTTAATTCAACTTTAATTAGCGCTTAATTAATTACCTTTATTAAGGAAATACTATTAACAATTACTGTATTGAACAATTAAGCAATCTTGAAGGATTCGCTAATGGAACACTGCAATTTAGTTTTTAATTCAATCAGCTTTTAGTTAAAGACTTTAATTGACAATTAACTTCCAACAAACAACCGAGGAATTTGAAACTTAAGGGTGGAAGCAATTACTGGTAAATCGAGCTTTCTATTTGAAACGATGACTGATAAATGAGCAGATGTGTATGACGCACCTGGTGCGTCAGGGACTGACGATCAAAATTGTCATCTCAAATCCACGCTATTTAATTTCCTTTATTTTAACAGCAAGACTATTTGAACAGTCTTATCAAACTAAATCATGCATTTATTTCTACTGAGACACCATCGAATATTGAAAGAAAATCGATAAACAACTAAAACGAAAAAAAATCCAAAACCGATAATAATTTCATGGATTTAACTAAATTAAATTCGAATAATCTGATGAATTCAAAGACTATAAACTATAAAAAATATAAAGAGTATAAAGTATAGAAGGCGCGTTAAACGTTCCTTGAACCCGTATTTATTGGTCATCGACGTTATCCAGCGTAAAAATCAGTCGATTCAAAGTAGGCCGGTGTTTCATTAATCAAAAAGCAATCGAGAGATCTCCGATTCACGGTGGTGTTCGACGATAAGAGAGCGGAGACTGGGCCGCGATCGTAAATCGATTCGACGATCGAGAATCGCGTCAGCAGATGTTCGAGATACAGCCCATCGACGTGGCTGGTACACGCGGTTTCTGTGTGCGTGTATTGTGCGCGCGGCCTACTCTGCGAACTTCAACCCCCTCTCGGTTCACCCCTTTCTCCCTTTCTTTCGCGTATCCATGACGTCATTGCGCCCCTACCATCGTTTCACCATCGCCACGACGCTTGTGTACAGTCAACGGCAAATCCTACCCTAGGGAAAAGACCACTTGCCGATTTTTTTTAGGAATTTTTCGTTATTCAAGAATTTGGGGATGGAAGAATTTGGAGACGCAAGGATTTGGAGGCACAAGGATTTGATCCAGAGATTACAAAATGGGGATGTGGGAATCTAGGGATTTGGTCGACTACGAATTAGGTGCCCACAAATTTGGGGATCTAGAGATTTAGGGACCTAGGAAGTATCGGTACTTGAGGATCTTGAGATCTGACTTTGGGATTTGGACATCTTGGGATATAGGAATATATGGACTTAAAGGTTCAGAAATTTGGGAGATTAGGGATTTGTGGACTTTGGGATATGGGAATATAATATTGTTTTTAGGGATTAAGATTTGATGACATTTGGACTTGACCTGAATATATCAGAAACTAGGGGTTCAGAGTCAAAATCAAATCTTGATGCTCTAAATCCCTAGCTCCATAAAGTAGATCACATCAGTCCAAATCCTAAAGATTTCAAATTCCATTTCCAAATCGTCAAATTACCAACCCCTAAAAATGACCAAATAGAGTGTCCTCCCCCTCACCATATTTTTTCCTCGAGAAACAACATCTGTTCCTGACTGTACTCCCTGTCTCGTTCACGGTTAGGATAGGATCTGCTAGAGGTCGATATACCCCCTACACACCCTCCTTTCCAACTGGCCTTCTCCTCTAGCCTCTTTTTTTCTCCTCTCCGACGATTCTCTTGATTTTGTTGGTCCTCGTGCTTTCTCGTTTTCTCCTCCATTTGTCTCCTTTACAGTTTCACCTGCCCACGTGCATCCCCGTCTTGTCCAGGTTTCTTCGTTCAACCCCCACGGTGCTGCGCCATCGGACACTCGGCTGCGCGTAGCCGGAGCAGAAGGTTGAAGGTAAAATAAACGCTGTTCCGAAGCGTAGGACGCTGAAGGGTCGAAGCAAGCCAGGTAATAAGGGTTGTCGGTGACGTAGTTGAAAATAGTCTCGAGAGGAAGGAGTTACTTGGGGCGAGTAGATAAGGCGATGAAAAATAGACTTCGGTGCAGGGGCGGCTTTACTGCTAAGCAAAATAAGCACGTGCTTAGGACGAGGTGGAGGTACTGCAACGTAAGCTCCCTTTGAATGACACATATGGAAATTTTGGTACTCTTAAACTCTCACATGTTCATTTACAAAAATTTATCCAACTCTTCAAGTTTTCTAATAGACACAAATTTTTGAATTAATAAATGAAAAAAAGATCCATGTGAAGTAGCGGAAATGGAAAGTAGAGACAGAAAAAATATGGGGTAAGAAGAAGAGGGTAGAAGTAGAAAGGTCATGGAAAAAGTGGACGCAAGAAGCGAAGGAGGGTGTGAGAGGCTATGACGTAGAGGAGCCCTCGAAGCGTGCACGCAGCGTGTTGGCAAGTGTGCGTGCATGCACGTCCATGCACACGCACGCGCGACACAATATGACGTCACAAGGGCGGGGTCCTCGTTAGCGGCACTCTGCCAGTGCACTGGGACAAGGGGTAAGCAACACGTGGAAAAGGGGTCGTGTTAGGCTGTCTATCACCCCCCAAGTCGCACCTCATCTCCGACTTGCCCTAGTCGGGCTTAAAAAGCGTCCTACCCCATTGTCTGTCAACCCTTAGTAAAATTGGCTAAACGTCCCCTTCGATTTTTGACGAAGATGAACGCAATGATCCGTACACTTTCATGGGGGATTCGCAACTTTTTTTTTATGATGCTTCACAAATTTATAATTCATAAACCGATATGGTTAGTATGATTTTTTTGACGATGAGCACATTTTCACGGGGGATTTATAATTCATAAATTTATATATTATTATTACGATATATAATTATGATAATTATTATTCTGATTTATAAATTTCCTTCTAAGGATAAATTTTGAATATTGGTAAGTTTCGAATGATGTAACGGATATGTAATCTTTGAAGATACTTGGCGAAATCTCTTGTGGTTGAATGGTGAACGCATCCGCCCTACAACCCCGCAGATCAGAGTTCAAAACCCCGGTCGGTGAAGAAAATTTTTCACCCTCTGAAACAATCGGAAAACGCGGGCGTGTAAAACGTATGCATTTTCCGAGGCAGCCGGGAAAGCAATTCCGAACGGTGAAAATTCAGGAAAAATTGCCGGCGTGCTCGTCAAAACGAAATTAATTCGAATTCCAACTTTCGAAATCAGCACGGCTGTTATCTGCAACGGTGTGACCGCACAAAGTTCCACCGGTGGCGAAATTTTCGTGCGGGAGCGTGTTTGAAATTCCAATGAGCGTTGTAAGCCCGGGAGAAAAGCTCTCGGAAAAGCTCACAACGGTTTCGTCCCTGCGGTGGCGGGGTTCGGTCACCGGAACCGTCCAGAAAGTTGAACGCCGCTACAAATCTTGAACCGATCGCTGTAAACCAAATCGTGTACCCGCAAGGGGCGAGATCGATTTAAATCGAACGATTTCCAGAATGGGAAAACTCAGCCGGAGAGAGAGGTCACGTTGGAATGGCAAAGTGTAACTTCCTCTCCGCGAACTCGATTCCCCACAAGCATTTGCGGCACATCCGGAACTGATCGTCCTTGTTAATCCATTTCAGGTTAGCGAGCTGTCCCGTATCCTCGCGTTACGAGTCAATTTCTCGACCCCGGAATTATCGGGACTCTCGGGAAATTGCTTCCGAATCGATAGGTGTGATTCTCGTTTTAAATTATTCGTTTATGTTAAAACCGACAACGCTCGCACTGGTTCGGCAAACAGGAAATCGGACCAATTATTTTTTATTCTCCGTTTACCGGTTTGCGAGATCACTGCAAACATTCTTATATATCAGAGGTGCAATTACCAAGGACGAATAACTTGACAATCATACATAGTCATAGTTCACTTAAGAAAAATGTATCGACTAAAATTGAGCTTAAAAAAGATAAATTATAAAGTTTTGTCCGAGGCTGTACTAAAAAGAATTATACAGCATCTTTAAGTGGAGGTAATGGATTAAACCGAATTAAGAGTGCTACGTTAACAACGGCAGAGGTAAACGAACCGGAAGCTCGAAAAAGGAGAGGGAGGATCGACAGATGGAGGCAGGGAGACATGAATCGTATTCTCATCGGAGATGCGCGTCGCGGATTACTCGTCGTCTTGGTTCCCTTATCGCTGTCGCGGCTGCTGTTATCGTGGCAATACGTAACAGAACGAACGTCATTCTCATGCGTCACACTTCCTGCTAATGTCACGATTACGCGGCATTAGTCATTCGTCACTTAACGACCCCGATAAAACGATCTCGAACTAATGGCATCATTTTAATTCTAACCCATTACTGCACCGGTGGAAAATTTTACACGAAATCCTCGATTACGAGGAAGTTTAACGTTCGATTCGGAAAAGAGGTTCAACGTTTGAAAATCTCGATTCATCCGCTGCTTTAACTGGAAATTATTCGACAAACCGTGGCTCAGGTCGAGCGCAAAACGAATTAAACTGAAAGGGACTCGGCAAGTTTCAAGCTTGACGCTATCTGAGTCCGAAAATGCATAATTGAATTGCCTTCGTCCCTCGGCACGGCCAGAAACATTCTAGCGGCGCAATAACGCCGGAGTTAATAGAGTCACGAATGTAGATAAGAGATACTCGTCCCCAAAAGGCTCGATGAACTTCCATCAACTTCCCTTCGCCGAACTGGCAAACGGCGCGGAACATCACTGAATCAGATTTCATAAAATCTACGCGAAGATACTTGTACTTCTCTGATAAAATCCGTGCATGTACAAGCAGCCTCGAAGCTGACTAGCTTGTCTCGGACACCGGTACACCAGCGATTCTCAACTTCTTCCTTACGTATTTTACCACTTAGCTTTGAAAACTTTTCGGTATTTTTCTATTTGAAAATTTTTGGACTTTTGGAGACTTGGGGATTTGGGGACCTGAGGTTCGAGGATTTGTGGAAACTTAATTTAGTTGGGGTATTTAAGGATTTGGAGATTTGTAGATTTAGGAAGTTGGAAATTTGGGGATTCAAGAACTCAATCTTGAGATTCGAAGAATTTCGAAATACTTGCAAATCGAAGAGTGACCATCGCCAGCAGTAAATTTCGAGATTAAGCTTAATCCTCACGCGTGAGTATCGCGTGTCCGTTGACGGACAATGTCGTTCGAATTGGGTGTCGAGGTGGTCCCGTATCTCGTGGCGAGTTACAGGGCCGTAACGAAGGAGTTGGCAACTAGTTTCTCCGATGCATGTCCTTCTCCGGCGAACAATGCCGATACATACACACGTGCACGCTTTGCACCGATACCAGTGAGCCTGGGCCTGACGCGAAGAGGCCTGCCACGTTCGAGTTACGACAATATCCCGAACTTACCAACGCGAAACTTTCGGCAAAGAGACAGACGGAGAGAGAATGAAAGCAGCTTGCCGGACGACACACCGTCAAAGGGATCGAGGACGTCTGCCTTACGGATACAGAATGCAAAGAGACACGGCCCGTGGCCGCTCGAAGGGTGGTCGCGATAACCACCGCTGGAAATTTCAAGCTTCGCTATTATTCTTTCGCTGCTGCCTTCTCGTGACACGGTTTTCTTTTATACGTCCACGTTTGTACAAGTTTCGAGAGGGTGACTGTCAGCTCTCTCGAAAGAACGTCTTGTTATACAACTTCGACGTCCGATGTACGTTTTTCCTTAAAAATGATCTGCACTCAACATTGTACACTTTCTACCATATAATATAAATCTTCAATGATATGAATACTGAGGCAATGAGTAGGGATACAAGAGGCGACACTCGACAAAGAAACACACTTTTTAGAGACAGAGGACACCAATTTAAAAGCTAAATCGGGGGTGGATTTCGACGCAGTATTTCGTAATCCGCGTGCGCAGAGTGTGCAAGTATGGCGGTCGAAAAAGAATAGTTTAAACCTACATACTCATCAGCAATTTATTGTATATACTGAAGAATGTAAATAAAATTGTATCGTTTTTAATGTACTGCATTTTATTTTTAAGACAGTTTATATTAAAGCAAATATTAATACCGAAGTATAAAGTACGGATGAGAATGTTTTTATAACTATCGAGCTTCCGTAAACAATTGTATCGAGGAATATTTCGGTAAATAAAATGCTTCCTCGGTTTTTACATCTTTATTTGTTCGTGAAATAATGAAACGAATATAGGATCGTTTGCGCAGAGAAAATTGCACAGGTGGTGCAAGAGATGGTTAAGTTGACGCGTGTAAGTGGTATCTCTAGTCGAATAATATTTGTGGCAAGTTAAATGGCAGGCGATAATAGTCCCGATGCTGATAGAATCGCGAGGGTTGATGTCTGGTTGCCGAGTAAACGTTTGTCGGATTATGTACCCTAACGATAAGGGAAAATGGTGGGGCTGTTTGGAGAAGCAACTATAATCCTATCATAAAAGAAATACGTCTACGAGAAAGATAAGCTCATCTGGAGACCTGCAAAGGGTCTCTTAAACCGCGTATACCTATACACGCAACTTTTATCGAAGCCAACTAAAATTTTCCTCGTCTTTGCGTGCAAACATCGATATTCTTCGACGTACAGGGTTGTATCGGCGATGTGACTTTGTTGTTCGGAACAATGTGCACGCGAAAATGTCGTTTATCTGGGAACGATTCATTGTTCGCATTGACTTAATAATTTATTCACGATACTACGTGATTGGAAATTTGTTGCGATCGTTAGCCCGAGGCGTTTACGATATCCAACACGTGCTCGGCCGTGTTTCGATATCGTGCAAATGTTCGAATGGGTCGACAAAGAGAAACAGCGACGAAGGCTGAAATAAGTCGAGCGATAAAGCCACGTTTACGAGGCTCGTGCGAGAGAGTGATTTTTAAGAAGGCGAACAAGCACACATTATTTATTGGCGTGGACGTTGGAAAAAGAAAACAGGCATCGTACGCGACGATAAATTTCGCCCGTTTATAGACCTTTTTATGGCGACGTCCACCCTCGATGAGGCTCGTTAAAATTAGCCCGGAGATTTGCTTCAGAATTAGCTATGCGAGCCGTATCGGTGCCTGTTAAGCGGACTGCATAAAAACCCTTTAGAGAAAGGGTCGACGAACCGACGAAGCCGGGGGTTCGCGTGCAAGGTCGACGACAAAAGGCAGAGCGCACGAACTGCGTTTCCCATTCAAGTGTCTTTTCTGCTCGCGGAATTCGCCGGGGAAACGCGAATGCCGATTTCGGGCTCGACGCTGAAGTATCTTTCGAATCGACCTTTGTTTCCGCCAACTGAACTCTCGGATCGTTAAACTGCGCGAGAACTGTTCGGGCCCTTGAGGGTTGCAAAATGTTCAACTTCGAAAATGAACTACAGCTTTTTTCAGAACGAACACACGAATTTTTGGACTCTTCTACAATTTCTCTCCCCTCCAGTTCTCAAATTCTTAAATTTACTAATTTCTAAATGCTCCAGTGCTTAACTTGTTAATTAAAAAAATTCTGAAATTCGAGAAAGCCTAACGTGAGCTTGCAAGAGTTCTTAAGTTCACGAGTGACGGAAGGCAGAGACAGCTGGAAGAAAGGTACTCGGTCAATCATAGCTCCGAGTTTTCTTTTCCCTTTAAAGAAAGTGTCAGTTATCGAGTTAATTCCGTGCAACGTTTCCAGCGCGCTACTTCCGCGAATTAATCCCGAGCCCCGTAATATATTCCGATTGAATTATTTTATACAGAAACGACGCGCTGCTCTCTTCCTCGCGCGAGCCTTTATTTTGAATTATTCATCGCTTTGTCGGAAATTGCTTCTGTGCTACTTTCAGTTACACGTTTCGCTCATGTTCGAGGCTGTAGCCGGTTTTTTTCCACGACGTTTCTCGCGACGAGTGATTTCGACTCGCGCGACAGATCGCGAACTTATCGAACTCGAAGATTCCGGACGATCGCAACTTGCCGTCGAACTTCAAACGACGAATCTGCGTTGGTAATGTCTCTCCTACCCTTCGGGAAAGTTTCTCGGTCGCTTACAAGATTGCCGAGTTGTCGAAGGCTGCATGTAATTTCCGAGCTGTCCTCGCTCGACTGGAAATGCAACCCTCCTCGACCTATTAGCTCGTAATACACGAAACGTTCTCTCGTAAATAACCTCTGACCGCGTCAATTGGACTTTTCAAACAGCTCGAATCCTTGCAATTAAAGTTTCCAGCTGTGTCTCGTCGGATAACGTTCGTTATGCGCGTACAACGGGATACCGGTCGCGGCCATCTTGATTTATCGCTCTTGCGTATTTGCCCTCCAGTTCAGCCGACTCCGTCAACGAAAGTGTTCGCCAACCTCCACGTTTGTAAATTATTTCCTCGCATCTTAATCGAACGGAAAATATCAGCTACCGATTGCCGGCCACTATAGTTCGACAAAAATTTAATAAAGCATCGCAAAAGTATCGCGAACGGAGAGAGGAATTTAATCAAATTTCTATTGCAACTACCAGCATGGATCCTTAAACGCGATCCGGTTTATGAATAGAACTCGAACACTGGTTCATTAAAATTTTCGCGGGAGAGATTCTCAAACGCGGCCTGTAATATTCAGGCAAACGGATCGGGGATCCGGCATTTCGGAGATTTACTGCTGCGAACGAGGTCTACGCTGCAACACGTATTCGACTTGTACTTGTACGCGTTACTCATCCGGATTTATAAGCCTATTCCCGTTTCAGGGACTCCTGGTTTAGCCGATTATTTCAATGTAAAATTAATCGTGCAGGGTAATGGAGATTTTTCGTTCGCGTTTTCAACGCGATCAAATTTTAACGTGATTTTATTATATTATACTCGTTAAGGTGGCAATATACTGTATTTAGTAGCTGCCACGATTTATGTCGCTGTAATCGTTTAACACCCGTCGACTCGTATTATTTTTAATCGAGCACACAATTTTAATTTTCATCGCTACAAAGATAAACTGTCTGCTACCGATATTTTATTATAATACGAATAAAGGCAGCTGTATTTTATGTGTACCTACATTAAATTTGAAAGAGCTCGATTTATTTCGAGCACGTACGGAAACTTCCGAGTCTAGCCCATTTTTCCTTCTAAAGTAACCTTCGAACTTCGTTTACAAAGAAATAAAGAGGAATAGCAGGAAAATAAATGTGACGACGGATAAACGGCAGCTGTTTTTTCGGAAATCAATCCTTGCACGTTGGTGGCGTTCGTTCGGAGCCTTCGCCTTTAAACGGTAGCAACCGATCGAACGTCAGGAAAACGAGAACGAATCGAACGCGACCGATTGTTGACGTCCGCCATCAATGACCCCAATCAACCGATTAACGCTGCTACACCAATGTCGACGTTATCCACGTCATCATCGTGATCGGGAGCCTACGTAGCTGATGATCGGGGCTGTGCATCGGTGGTCGCCGTCCGTGAATATGCCCTCAGGCCGGTAACAACCAGCCAGGGAGCAGCATAATATATTCCCGAACCGGTGGCACGATGTTCTAAAGGCGACTATCAAGTTGTGGTCGCCTAATTTACGATCGCAGCAAATGGATGTCGGCTTTAGTGGACGCGGCCGGCAGAGGATCCTCTCGTGGGAGTTTGTTATCGAAACGAAAAGGCAATTCGTCTGTGAGCATTATAGTTCGACAGGACCATTTAGAGAGCGAAATTCGGGGAGTAGCGTAACAGAACGAGGAGCGGTGTCAGGAAGGAGGGTACGATTGAATCGGTGAAATCTAATCCGAGATTCGGCTCCGTCCAATTCTGTGAAACAAAAGGGCGAGCGATTGGCATCGGGTCGATATCGAGCCGAATCGATCGGATACGCGTCTGAGGAGTTATCGTGAAGGAGCGTCGAAGAAGGGCAAGGACGAGACGGCGGCGACGAACGAGAAGGACAGGTTCTCCGGTGACGGACCGATCGGTCGATGGTCCACAGTCGACTGTCGGAGCGTGGCGGTCGGGTGCTGGCGGCGTCGCGACGCTTGCGCGGCAGGTTTCGCGACTCCGTCAGACGGCGCCCCGACGCTGGTAGCGTCGGACGGACCGGTCGGTCGGGCCACCAGTCAGCCTCCAGTGAGCCAGCAGCCCTCTCTTTCTCCCTCACCCACACGAACGCGTCCGTCGGTTGCGCGCACGCGAACACCGAGCCAGAATCGTGTGGATTCACGGACTCTCGCGGGCCAACGTCGGTGTGGACCGAGTTGCACGCGCACATGCACACCCTCGCGCTACCACCCCCTCCCACCCTGCTCCTCTCCCTCCCCTTGTCCCACCTTTCTCCGTCGCACGCTTTCCGACATCCTGCGAGGAGAGTCTTTATCCAGCGAACGACACGAGAGGGAGTCCGAGTTCCTGGCTCGTCCCTCGCGGCTGCAGTGCGTTCCCAAACATCCACGAGACAACCTCGAGGTGTCCGCACGCACCCACGCACGCACGCACGCATCGAACCTCCAACGGCCACGAGGAGAGGGTGCACCGAGCGGATCCCGAGGGCGAGCCACTCGCGAACCACGTAGCCGCGCCACGCGGATCGCCGCGTATTTCACCGACAGTTCTCCTCGGTCACCCTCTGCGGGATCGTTTGTTCCTCGATCGGTGCCGTCCCGTTCGGGAGTGCTCGGCCGAGAACCGATTTTCCCGCGCGTGTCTCCATCCGTGTGCTTCGGTTGTGCTCGAGGCGGTCTTCGTGGCGCGAAGGTGTGAAGTTTCAGTGCCCGAGGAAGAGAAAAACGGCCGACGCGCGAGACGGATCGAGACGAACAAGGACGATCGAGAGACTTGAGGATTTCCCATGGGAAATGAGAATTCGCACGGAAACGGTGACCGAGGTCGCGAAACAAGACGGAGAAGGTAGCAGCGTGACGCGTCGACGGCCCTGATCTTCGATCCGACTTCCGCGAAATTACCAACGAACAAAGTGAGAACGAACGTTCGGATGTGACGCTTGCAAACGTCGAGCCGTTAGAGAGGGTAGTTTTTATTCGCGAGTGCTGGAAACTGTTCGTCGACCGATATAGCCAAGTCGCTGCACGGTTGCAACGTATCTGCGTAATTTGCGTGAACATGCTGCGCATCTCTCTCTCTCTCTCTCTCTCTCCTCTCTCCCTCCTTGCCTGTAAATGAATCCTGTTGATCCGTGGCGTGAAACGAGCGAGGGTTAAAGGACGAGCCAAGGAAGGGTTCAGGGGCGTGTATCGACGAATCTCGAGGGTGTAAATAGGTGTACAGAAGAGTCGAGGACGTCGACTTTGATCGAAGAAACGTCGACGCGTTCTTGCTCTCCCTTTTCGCGCTTCCGTTCTCCTTCGACCGAGCTACGTACGGCCAAAGACCGTGTGAAGCGATAAGGGAACGGGTCGCGGATAAACGGGGAATAATTCGTAAGTCGTACCACTAAGGACCAGCAGCGGAACTCGAGGCCGCTACGCGAGTAGCCGAGAATAGATTCTAATTAGAAAACGGGCGACACCCGTGCGTGTAAATGTGTACACGAGACAACTTGCGGTTCAATTTCGTCTCGTCGCGTGTGTCTGTGCGTGCGTAGCATCTAATTAATAATATCTGTCTGTCGCGAGTTTTCATTCGATTCTGTTCGATTCCGTTCTAACGAGCGAAATAATAAGAATATACAATTCGCATAAGCAAGTCGGAGCAGTACGGGTATCTAGCGCTTAGCCTTTTAGCCTTTTGGCGCGATAACTAATTAGCGAGCGGACGTCGTTGAGATCGGGAGCAACGTCGAAGCCGCGCGTAGAAATTCGCCGAGAAAAAAAATAAAAGAGGTACACGCTCGAGCGAGAACGAGTCGAGGATCGACTTCCAGATCCGTTCGATAGCCGCCGCGAGAGGACACGAGTTTGCTTAATTAGTGTCCGAGCGAGCTTTAATCTAAGAGGAAGATAACGAAAGGGGGACCAATTTTTCACGCTCGTTCTCAATCTCTTCCTTACTTTCATCCACGGCTTGCCTCTCTCTGTCCCGCGTGTTCGTGTCACCTATCCGCCTTTATCTCCTTAATCCAGCCGCCCAGCGGACTTATCCATAAATCTTTCCCTCTGTACGCTCTTCCCGTATTAACTCCGTCATCGTGAGACCGGCCCGAATACCGAGAATACGAAGAAGGAGTCGAGCAAGCAATAAATCAAGAGCCGAGCGACATTCAACGAGGAACAGAAAGGTGGTCGCGGGTCACCACACTCTAAAAAACGAGGAAGCGTTCGGTCCGATGCAGAAACAGCCCCTGCGACGCTTGTCTCCGTGATCGCGAGAGGTCGTTCAGTTAATCACCCGGAGGACGGTAGCGTCGAGTACACCGGGTAGAACAATAGCGATAACCCTAATCGGCCGACTGGGAGAGTTATCGAAGGTAGCCAGCCAGGGCTCCCATCACCACGACATTGTCCGTTTGATGACGATGACATTATCCTGAAACGGGCATGACGCCCCTGGCCTCGAGATGCGACGAGACCACTACCATCCTGCTGTTGCTGCTACTCGAGCTGGCACCCGGAGCACGCTGCTACCCTCGCGCGGCCGCCACGTCCGCCTCGACTTCGTCGAGATAGCATCTACAGTCGACGGCGAGGGTGCGAGTGATGCCGCTCCTCGGCAGCATTATGACCATCGACGCCGGTAGTCCGACAACGGCGTCCACCAGCGTCTTCGAGGAGAACATGACGTGGTCTCGATCAACCGGTGCCACTACGTCTTCCGCTAACGAGGCCCACTCGATCCCCAGCGACGAGCAGTACCTGCTGCGACTAGCTACGACCACCGTCGCCGATCCTGCTACCAAACGTCCCGACCAAGGACCGTCCGCTCGCACGGACAACGATACCGGGATTGGCACGAGCGTTCAGCGAGAGGAGCGAACGAGGGAGTACGGTTGCGCTTGCACCAGGTCGAACCCGGTGACTCGACCGGTGGAGGACACCGTGTCAGCGACCAGGCTGCCGTTTCTCGTCACCGAGCTGGACGTCGTCGACGCCACCGTCGATTCCAACAGCACCTCCGACGAGGACGTTCAAGGACTGAGACAGCTGGAACTGTTGTTCGGTTTGGGGGGCATGATGGAAGATTTCGGTGGGCCGTTGAACGACTCCTTCAACGAGAGTCTCCTGTTCCCGTGGAACGGTAGCCTGTACAACGAATCGTATTTCGTGCTCGGGGAGAGTTTGTACCCTTCGGGCTACACGTTGCCGCACATCATAATGGCCTCCGTCCTGGCGACGCTGCTCATGATCGTGATCGTCGTGGGGAACATGCTCGTGATCATCGCCATCGCCACCGAGAAAGCCCTGAAGAACATACAGAACTGGTTCATAGCCAGCCTGGCTGTCGCCGATTTCTTCCTGGGCCTGGTGATCATGCCCTTCTCGTTGGCCAACGAGATCATGGGCTACTGGATCTTCGGTTACTGGTGGTGCGACATACACTCGGCCATGGACGTGTTGCTGTGCACCGCCAGCATCATGAATCTCTGCCTGATAAGTCTGGACAGGTTCTGGAGCATCACACAAGCGGTGAATTACTTGAAGAAGAGGACCCCGGCCAGGGCCGCGCTAATGATCGCCCTGGTTTGGCTACTATCGGCGCTAGTTTGCATCCCGCCGCTGCTGGGATGGAAAAGACCCACCCCCGCCGAAGAGTACCCCAAGTGTAAGGTAAGCTCGTTACTCCAACAATTTCAGCTTGACACGTTGTTCGACGACGTTCTTCGAGCGTCGATTTAGGAGATAATTATTTGCCGGATGGCCGTTGTAAATGGCAAATTATAAGTGATCGCGTTTCCTCTTTAATGACGGGAATTAAATCGTTCCGTGGAATCGTCGGTACGCCGAAAGTACTCGTCCATTCATTACGCCATTGTTACTTATCCTCCGAGAACTTCTTAATTACCCTCAGGAGATGAATTTATGAATCCATTGGTCTAATTGATGGATTACCGACGATGAAAGGAGCAGGAATTCAAATTTACTGAATCGAATACCTTCGGTAATCGCGGAAGGTTGGGAGACCTTTTCAAATCCTGCCTTTTGACGTCGCGTGTTGAAACAACTATTTTCGAACAACGGGACGATAACTGTTTTTTATTTGTAACATGGCGAATGTCGAAATACATTTAGCGATTGTAAATACAGAAGGTTTTGTTGAAGTATCTTTTTTGTAAACTTGACCTCCTTTAAAGATACGTTAAAAATGACAAAGTTTGTCAAAATTAAGTATCTTGTTTATTATGATATAAGAATTGAATCTTCTAAGTCAACGAAGTAACGAAATTTGAAAAAATTCAGATCCTTTGAGCTATTTTATCCTACTGCGCTCTTTCAGCTCGTTATACGGAACACAATATCGAGTTATAAATTTGCGACCGATTAACAATCTGCCTACGCCTTGAACGTCGAGCGTACGTCAGCTAGCTGTAAAGGGCACTAGACCTTCGCTGATTAAAAAGTCTCGTCAAGTTTGTTCTTCAATCTGCGCTTTAACGCCTCCTTTGCCCGGCGTTAATTATTAAATTCGATCTCCTTTCATAAACGATATTAAATTCGTATCCATCATCGTGCGTAAAATATCTATGGAGCAGGATTCTTTTGAGGGGATCCAAAATCGCGATCTCGCGTGAATTCTTTGACGGTTCGTGTGTTGGTCGACAGTGACGCGTGCACGCGATTATAGAAACCCGTGGGTGGTGTAAAAAGCAGGGTGGAAGCATTTGCAGGGTGTATCCTGTAGCGAGAGAAGGGTTCGAGAGGGTAGTGGACAGAGAGGGTACAGAAGTATCGGACGGCTGGCTTTTATGCAACGGCGAAACCCACCCTTATCTTCGACCCCTCGAAACCAGCTTACGTTCGCCTCTACAAAACGCCGTGTAAGATTGGATTTCTACGCCTGACAGTTTGCTTCGCCGAGCTGACCCGTACAACTTCGCGACCTTTCCCTCACCCTTCCCTTTTTCCTTTTCAGCGTTTCCCTTCCATATGCGCGTTACGTTGCTCGATTCACAGCGACGATTTCCGCCCGGGGGCCGGGCTTAACCAGCCCGAAAATACACGGCGTTTCAGCTGACGAAGGTTTACGGTTTCCATTGATCTCGTTAACCCCTTAGTAATTGGAAAGCCTGTCGAAGTAGTTACCGCTAACGCTTTCAACCCACGTTAAAACTATGTTTAATTAAGCTTCGTACGGCGAAACTTTTACCGGCGGATTTTTGGCAGATACGTTCGAACCGGAATTCGCGTTATTAACACGGCCGATCGACGAGGGCAAAGCTACCTGTTGTCGGAGAGCTGGAAGTTCGATCCGGCGCGACGCCGAGCGTCGATTCGTTCTGGCCCCGATATTAATAACCCTCGACGGCAAAAGTTCCGCGGCGATAAACGTTCATCGAGTTAACCACTTCCGAGAAAGACTGACTTTTCATTACCTTAATGACGAGGCGTTCGTTTCTGGTTCGAGTCCCCTCCGTTAACCTTCTCGCCACCGGTGTTACTTCGTCCTTGTTGGAATTGCTCTTCAGCCTCACGCGTAACACTGATTTTCAAGTACTTCAAGCATATAGGTATAATTCGATGCGAATTATGGAATGCCGGAGGCAACTTGATTAACAGCACACGGCGTGTTCAATGGCTGTAACTTTGTAGAGGTAATTAAAAAGGGTTGAGATAATGAGACTCATTTTGGTGAAAGCTCGAAGCTGTTCATACAAGTGCGTTGCAAATCAACAATGAAACGTTTCACGAGAAGAGCTTCGCATTATTCGTATTGTAGAAATTCGTGCAGATAAAACGCGGAAAATGGAGGAATATTTAGGTCGTCGTGTATTGCTATGCATTATCATGCGTGGTATTGTGATGCGTGCAGTCACCACGCCTGGTATATTGGCGCTTTAATGACACGCATGGCGTTGTATCACCACGCATCATTTGGTCACGTATTGTATATCGACGCGTTGTAATATTACTTGTATGGTGGTTAACTCGTGGTACACGTATGGTACATCAACCCTTGTTACATTTAATTATGGTGTTATGATACATCAATGCATGTATCACCACGCATGATACATCAATCCTTGTTACATCTACTTATGGTGTTATCATGCACGGTATGATGCATCACCACACGTGGTGTATTGACACGTGATGTCTCCACACATGATATTTCGATGCGTGCATATAACCATGTGTGGTGTACTGGCATATTGTATTACTACATATGATATTCTAGCACAATTATAGCACCATGTGTGGTATAGTGACACATACTGCACATGATATTTCAGTGTATTAACCATGTGTAGTATATCGACGTGCTACTATAACAATATGTCGACGCTGTATATCACCATATTATGCATCAAGGTATAAAATCCTCAAAAATAGCTTCGAACAATATTCACCCCAAAATTTCTACCTTCGAAAGAACTTGTTGATCTTCTTCAGCGATTCCCGAAAAGGATCGCGTTTTGCCGTAGGTCGGTTATCGCGTTCAGCTTCGAAACGAAGCGTATCGTGACGGGGGTAAGCGACCGGTTATTACGTACACGCGAGTCACGAACGAACTCGTGCGAATTCCTTGGTCACGTCAATCCGACGAGACCAACTAACTCGACTCGAAAGCAGAAGAGAAAGAGAGGGAGACGGAGAGAGTCGGTAGATGAAATCGGGTGACAGGCAACAGGACGTCGCGCTAGCTGGAATCAAGGGGTTAAAGCTTATCGGGTTAAGCCGCGCGTGTGAACTAAAGTCGGCATTAAGTTTGCGCGATACGTCTGGATCTCTCGTGTAAAATCCAAGCATCGCGCCACGGATACGTGTAATGCCAAGAGCAGATGCTCGTGTCGCGGTTCTGATGCTTCATTAACGTGGTAAGCAGCTTCCTCGGCTTTATCAACTACCATTATTTACCAGGGAAATTAATAAAACCTTGGCTGAGATTGTCATCGTTTTTTTCAAACTTCTTTGCAATTCATTCATTAATATATCCATATATTATACATAGTATTTATTTAAAAAAAACAGAAGTTAAAAATAATCCAGACTACACTGTTTTTAGAAATATAAAATGGTATTCTGGTCCGCAAGTTTTCTCGTGCTTAATTCGATAAACTACAAAGATGGAGTCATTCGTGACGTCACAGTTAACCTATATACACAAAATCTTATTTTTAGCTGCTCTTTATTTACCAGTATTATAAAACAAATCATTCCGTATTAATACAGTATGTCAATGTTAGCAGATGAAGTGAACGATTCGATCTTTTTGTGAACAGTCGCTTACACGTCGGTATTTCGAGCAGTGATTGAAAGTGATCCTTGCACAATCGAGGTAGTGGCGGTAATCTGTCGGTAGTAGTAAAATTACCCTGGAAAGGATCGCTCTCTTTCAGAGCCATTCTCAGCCGGTGAATACTCAACGACGAAGAGTGAAACGAGATTAGAGGAGACAAGGTTTGCCCCAGAGGCAGAGTTCGCCGGTAGGGTGGGACGCATCCGTTCGTTTCCGTTTCTTTTCCTCTGAATTTTTTTTTCTTCCATCGGTCCACGGAAAGGCTGGCAAACTAATCACGTTAAAAGATTGAAGTCTTACCACCGTCTTTCCGAGTTGCCTCTGGCCGCGAGCATTTGTCCCCCTTCGTTTGTTACCGCTCGGAAAAATCCGACGAGGAAGCGGCTCTACCGAGAGACAGCCCTGCAGACGCTCGCGAGGTCGCGGTGAATTACGTCCAGAGAAAAACAACGTTGAATCCTGCGGAAGATTCATTTCCGTCTACTCTTTCGCGAATCCGCGCCTGAGCATCTTGTTAGACCGCTAATTTCGTTTGGAAACGAACCGCCGACATCCGGCTTGCAAAATAAATCTCCCCGTGGGTGATGATTCGGGCTCGCTTTTTTCTCCGACCGGGTCATTTGGGTCAACCCGGTTAATAGCTTCCATCGATTCACCTTCCCCTACGTGTTACAGCTTGTCTCGATGCGACCCGCCTCGCCACCATGATATATGACATAACGGCACGTTACCCCATTCGTTCGTGCATTACGACGCTATGTTTATTAATCTGACCCCTCCATGCTAAGAAGCGGTCGCGAACTGACGCAGCGATTCGTTCTGCTGCACGTTGTTTCAACGGCTAGCTTGATCGAGATTGATTAATACTGCGGCGGAAAATCGAGTCCCCTTTCATTCCGCAAACCTTTATTACGTACATTATTAGTGCACCCGTGATCAAATAGCCTATGATCGGTCAATGGAGTATTTTGGACGCTTCCACCATTTTCAACGCCAACTCGCGACAAAATGGCGACGTCGTCCAAAAAGACGCTCAGCTCACGTTCACCTTTTAATTTGCAACTCTAAAACTACTCAAATCTGAAAATAGCCGAATTCATTGAAAATGTTCAACTTTCCAAATATCATAAATATTCAACAGTATACAAGAACACAATCATGTATAACGAGATATGTGATATTTGCCTGGGTAGTTTAATATTCGTAATGCATGCACATCGTAACCACTTATGATCTGCAAGCAGTCACCAACGAATAATAAATCCTGTACACTGACCACTAATTAACCTTGAAGTTAGTTGCTTAATGACTGACTTGTTTATCGTTGTGTATAGGAAGTACATAAGCCGAGAACCGTAAAACGTTCTGCAAAGCCATTTGGCGAGCGAACAGGTATTTCAAGGGGCACTTAAATGGGTAGCAGACTCCACTCGAGAGAATTTGGGTTCGATTAAAGTGTTTCGAAGCATGAAAGCGACGATCGTTTTCTCTGCGATTCGACCGTGTCATAGTTCTTCAAGTATCAAGTTTTCGAGCGGCGGAAATAAAGCCGAGCGGACTGTAATTCGCCTGGTTACATCGTTTCATTAGCCTGTAATTAACGGACTCTTTACCGGCAAAGAGCCTCGGTACTTTTCAAACATTCACGGAATTTATAATAGCCGAGGATCGCTGTCTTCTTTTGCCCGCTGAACCGAAACTCGTAAACGGAAGCGCGTAATTAAACCGTAATCGATACGGGCCTTTTGACGTCCTTATTTCAGGGATTTCAGGATTTGAAGATCATTTTCTTCCTTATTCTCTTTCCCAGAAAATTTTAAATGACGGGACGGAGAAATTGAGTACTTGTCAGAAATTTAGGTCATAGTAAAATATAACAATTATTGAGCACACGATCTCAATTTTAAATTCTGAGTCGAATTCTGAAATTTTCAAAGTGGACTCTCAATTTTATATTACCTGGTGACATATATAAATTGATGTCGATAATTTTGCGTATATAATGAGATGTAATCAGGTGGTCATCAAAGTCTCAAGAGTGTAATGGTAGTATTCGTGTATTTTTTCGAGGTGTAGCAAGGGTGCAATTCGAAAGGTTAAGCAGGTCCTGATAAATAGGAGGGGTTGGAGTTTCTCATCACCCTCTCGGGTACGGACGCGCTTCAATCTCCTAATGCGATTAAGTTCATGCTCGCCGCATGGAATGGCCGAGGATGAGCGCAGAGAAGTTGCATCTCTGGGGTGCATTATCCGTTACAAGTTCTAATAAATTTCGAGCGAGACGGGTTGGCCGTGACGGTAAGTCGAGCTCGTTCGAGGAATTCCGGTTGGCTCGAATTAACCTGGTCCTAGCTCGAGCTTCCGAGTAATGAAATGGAAATCCTTTCGGTCTGCCCTTCGAACCTAACTCGCGGCGGACGGAAATGTTAATCAAAGCGTGAACGAGCGTGTTTTTACGACGGCAACCGTCGCTCATCCCGAAGAGCGCGAGTGGATTCCGCTCGAGTTGGAGCCTTCAGTTTCCGATTGAAAATCGAACTTGATCGATTCCCTCCATCAGCGTTACGTTCCTTCGCGCCTGCAGGGCGAGTGTTCTTGCGCGGCGCTAAGCAAACACCGATGTATTCCTCGCACGGAATCGAAACTCGTGCACGAATTTGACAAACGTCTCGCGAAAAGAATAATTCAAATCCGCTTCGCTGGACCCGATACAGGAAATAGGAACGAGCTCCCACGGGATCGAAACCGTCGGAGAACCAAATTTATAGAGGCAACTGGAAACAGTTTTCATCCGTGGTAGCTTGTTTAAAATTCACGACCTGCACTTCTTTCATATGTGTAAATTACGCGATGAACAACTGTGTAACATCTTCACTATGGTAGTGGTCGATTACAAAGTCACGTAAATTATTTATTTATAGAAGTAAATGAAAAGAAATGTGTACTTACAGATTAGAGGTTTTTGTTGCTGTGTCATATGTGACATATGTGACGATGCAAATTCAGTGAAATTAATCATTTATAGTAATAGCTTGGCCCTTGATGTTGACAATGATACATACTAACAGATTAGAAGATTGAATGAAAAAATCAAGTAACCTTCTTCTTATGTCATATGTGACATATGTGACCGACGAAAATTCAGATAACTATGTCCACAAAATGAAACCAGCTTGTTGAACCAATAAGTTCAATACAAAAATTCCATATTAAAATGTACAATAATTTCCTGTAATTTATATCCCAGTTAAATCATCAATATTAAAGTCGTACACTTATTTCGAACAGGCTAATCCAGTTTCTTATTTTCCACACTCAAGCAGAGGCACTTTGCCGATGTCTTTTCGCGAGCAACCTTATTACTCGTAAGTGCCATAGTCGTAGCACGAAACGGATTACGTTCGCGGAAACTGTAGGAAGAGAAAATGGTATGGAAGCTCGAGTTTCTTCGTTACCGATTCCCAAATGTATTCCGAAGAATTATTCCAGTATCGAGGAATCTGTTTCCTCGGTGAAAATCACGTCTCGTAACGACAAACGCTCCCGACCACGTGAATTTCGATTAACTGCGATCGAAATAAAATTTGCGAGTTCTCGGCACCCCGGGTAACGAGCTCCGCGCACGAACTCAATTTCCTTTGGCACGCGGACGAGATACAACGATACCTCGCAAGGTTTACTAGCAACGCTGATCGGTTTTGCTATCGGAAACGTTTCCCCAGGCATCGAACACAATATACCGTGTCTCGGAAGAGAATTCGGAAAGACGAGACTAGAGTACAACTTCGTTGTTAAGAGTATGCGCATTGTACCGTTGTCACGATTTGTCGAACTTTGGGCATCTGAGGAGGTAGAGTTTGGGGGTTATAGACATTTGGGGATCTTGGAATTTGGGAACATAGAAATTGGGGGTTATACTTATTTAGGGATCACGTGACCCCTCGTGCGCGCTTAATTCAAATATAACATACAGTATGACCGGTCCTCTTTTATCTTCGCTACCTATATTAATTTTAACACTATCTCTCTAAAATTATTATTACTATTTTTCGTTAGAGCTCCGTGTAAAACGCTTCCTGCAATTTGCAATTTGAGCATTCCCCCACGTCCTCCCAAATTGAAACTTTCGCAAAGTAATTTTCTTCTCTCGATACAAACACCGTTAACACCTTCAAGTAAATTGCTCGACAATTAACCGCGGTTACCGTCGGATTAGCGAACGGAACGGCGCCGGTACGATTCGCGGAGAATCAAAGCATAGTTTCGAGGCTCGATCGTTCTAATCGTATTAACGAGATAAATGCTTTTCATTAAAAGCAACCGCACAGTGAATGAACGTCGTTCACCGCGGGACGGTGATTGTCGATCAACGTTTTGGGCATCGAACTGCAGAGCGGTCGGCGTGTTGACACACACGGCCCGCTGAAAAAGCACGCGTCCCGATCGACGACACGGATTAACGAGCGTCGCGGCGACGATTGTTCTATAGCCGCAACTGTGGCTGCCCGATTTAGCTACGATAAATCCAACGGCCTTTTGTGTGCCTTGGTGAACCGTAGACCGCACTCGAGCTCGAGTAATAAAGCCGCCAGGATTAATTAGACGTCCCGCTACGAATGGCTCTTCGCGCGCGAACGAGGGCTCTTCGGATTTAAGGGATCAAAACTTGAACCGCTGCCCCAACTTTCCAACGAAATGTTACAATCGACCGCTAAGATCGAGAATTCGTCTGGGTCGACTATCTTGGCCGGTTAGAGTTGCGATAACTACGAACTATCAGCGCGGAGCTCTCTGGGGAAAAATGTAAGTTCCAGTCTTGACTTAATTTTTGTATCTTCACATAAACCTGTATGATGAACCCACATACTGCACTTGTTTACCGTCTCAAATTATACCATATGAGATATAAAACGTATGATTTTTAAACAATTTATATCACTAAAAAGTATTAAATTAATTATCAAATATCACTGCTAAGTAGCCATCGAGGTCTGTCACTTTACTTGCAATATTCAGTAGTACAAGTCAACGATTTCGCCTACGACACTTATATCATACATGTTCCCGTATATAAAATGATATAATTCTGTCACTTACAGTCATTTAATATAACACTGTTATAATTGAACTCAGTTAACAGTTTACGTACAATTATAACAAGTGCTAACACATACATATGGTTGTACACATATCGTACATTGTACAAATTTAACACAATGTCCTCACAAAAGGAAAGTGCAGACAGAAATCAGCAATTTCCAAATGAAAGAATCAGTGTGTTTAGCCTTGAGATTGAACCGATCGATCGTTAGAACAAATAAACGCAGAGGTGAGAAATTCTCGTGCAAGCAAACGAGAAAGTCAAACGTCGTAGTCCGAAACGAGTAGAGAGTCAAACTCATTTCGTGATTACGAGTTGGTTCATCGGCAAACGATTTCTTCACGATACCGTCTAATCGATCACGCTACACGATTTCGATAATGGAATTGTCTGTTGTATTTAATCGAGTGCTCGATGATTTAAATCTGCCAGTAGAGGAGCTCGACGATGCGTCTGACAGGGTGTAAAGTGAAAATAATTCAACGTTGTTATATTTATTTTTTATTATTGCTGAATTCAGATAATACTTATAGCCATGTACAAAGGTCGTAAACGTGCTATGTAAAAGCTACACATACGCAACTATCAAACTATGCAACTTGCATCGTACTACCCTAAACTCTGTAGCAAGCATATTCCTGCATAACACAACATACTAAAATAGTTAAAGAATATAAAGCAATTACCTGTCATTAAAGTATTCCTTTTGTATCGTAAACTTTATAGTAGAAAAATTGTTCCGGCAAAGATTGGCAATCGCGTTACCGGCCTTTGACGCGATAAAAGGTTTAGTGAAATTCAAAAATCCCGTGCAATCGCGTAGCTGTAGCAGTATCGACTCGTGTAAAGGTTATCCTGTTTTAATGAGAAGCTTTCGGAATATGCAATAGCTGCCGTGTCCCATTAGGCATTCTTTTGTCGCGTCACGACACGCCCTCCGTTTCAAGCGGTCCAAGTGCGAAATGAAAGTTCTCGTTGCTGTCGTCCTAGCGACGGAAATATTTGTCTTTCGGCCTGTCGAACAGTAACTGAAAAATGACTTGTCCCGTATCGAGACCTTCGACGCGTTTTCCTACGTCCCCGAAACCCGTCCGATTTCAACGGAAGCGAGTCGAACGTGTCAAACTGCGGCGGCTTTTTGGTAGACAGAACGACGCGAGAGAAATATTAAATCGCGTGAAAGAGCTATTGGATGTTTCGACGACTACCTTTTGTTACGATATTACGTAAACGTTATCTAATCCGTAGAATACGATCACTTCTCTGCGGTTCAAAAATTTGGACGTAAATTGGTTTGTAATTCCAACTGTATCTCACGCGGTAAATTACTACCCTGTAATTCCATGCGTTGTATTTCCACGCGTCGAATCTCCACGCGCCATATCTCCCCGCGTCAAATCACTACGTACATCATAATTCCACTCTCCATATTTTCACATAGCGTACTTCCACGCGCCATATCTCCTTAAATCACCACTAATAACCAATTCTCCCCGACAAAATACACTCCTCGCAATATTTTCCTCCCCCATCGACCTACGCAGGCTCGATTCATTCGTGGGTAGCTAATTTCTTCCGAATAAACTAGCATGAAAACGAATGGCTTCGTAAGCGAGGTCCCATTAATCGCGCCACGTTATACCAAGCCTTCCTCTCCTGGATGCATCTTGCACGGCAATTTGCCCGGCAAGCTACTGCACGCTGGCGGCAGTTTGTCTCAATTTAACTGGCCGCCTTATTCGTCTTGATTCAATTTTCTCCGATCAATTAGTCCGCGAGAGTGGCGGGTGTCTCGAATTTACCCAGACGGTCCCTTTTGTTCGAACCCGGACTGTCAGACTTCGGGAAACATCGTCGAACAAGAGAAACGTGGAATAGATTTGTTCTATTTGCACGAAAATTCAGAATTTGGCTGTAGTTAAAAATATCTGTTATCTGCCACAATATCAAAACTCATAAAAAAAATATAAGATCTCACATCGGTAGTTTACTCAGCGATCCTAACTATTATAATTACACCCAAGTTGAAAATTCACATGTACTGAAAATATGAGAAAAATTTACCATATTTGAACTGCAAGTGCGTCCTCATTGCACAAGTGGTTCTTTTCTCCCCCATGTAGCTACTCTACTGAAAAAGTAATTCGGACCTTATTTAACGATTGCAGGCTTTTCTTATCTACACAACAAACGAAACATGTCACAATAGAAACATTGACGTACATCGTTCCGATACATTCTTAGTCGCTTTTTAACGGTCCTATTTGTATCCACGCTTTTGTGTGTTTTTTTTTTTGTTGGTCCTCGTTAAGTACGTTCCGCCAGCGTTCTTTCCATGAAACGACCTTTTCTTCCGTCTCCTATCTCTCGATCCACTTTGTCCGGAAATCTCGACGAATCTCCTCTACCTCTGCTATCCATCTGGTTGCTCGCGAGACGTCCATTCTTCCCGCGTGTTGACACAACCATTTGCTTCTTTTCTGCCCCGCAGATTCGTTTAATGACTGCGCGAACTCATTCCGTAGGCTCTTCCTTTTCCGTAGCCGAAAAACCGTCCGCGTATCTTTGTCCTCTGCTGAAAACCGACACGCTCTTGGCTGCCGAAACAGAGACCTCGCTGAAATAATTCACTAACCCGCATAATCACGTGGCTCGGCTTTCAGAAATGGCACGTTTCTTTATCTTTGGGGACACAGGATAATTTCGGGAGATACTGGACGGGGATTCAGAGGCACGGAATAATAGATTCGAGGTTATGTCGGTGACTAACCTGACCGTGCAACAAAATTGTGAGGAAATTTGGGGACGGGGTTTAAAAGATATCTTGAGCAACAATAGATTTGAGGTTATGTCATAGACTAACTAAGAAAATTGTAAGACAACTCTTCAGCTGGTCATCATACGTACCATTTATTGTGTTTTAAGTTTGAAGACGTATAATGAAATTTTTGATATACGATCATATCTAAGAAGGTTAAATATTGCAAAGAGCAATATGATGAGTTTGGAATAATAGGTAAAAGAATGGTGATGGGTTGAATCACCGATGGTATTCTGGTAAGCCATGGCCGGGCTAGAAGTTAGCGGGTCAATCTGCACCGAGGTCGGGTCAGAAATTAAATCGATACGCAGCCACGTTAAGTCGTCGATGCCTACTATCAGCGCAGCCGACGCGAACATCGCTCGAGTAGTCGCATCGAGGTCGACTCAAGGGGCGAGAATAGGACAAACACGCCTTTGTCACCGTCACCAGCCACCTATCAAAAGGCTAAACTACGTTGGCGAACTCCAGCCGCACCGATAAAAGGCGAACTAGTGTAAACTTGAGGCCAGGGAGTGGGCGAGCCCGAGTACGAGGAAACGAAATACAAGAAGTTGCCCGATCTAACAAGTGTTCCTTCCACTTTTATCTTTCGATGGTTCCACAAACTCTTTCGTACTCGTAAACAGTTCGTTCGAATATTACTGTTGCACAACCAATTCGTGATTCTCGCATTCCACAATTCTCACGTTTGTTTGTATTCGAAATATTTTGCGCGGTGTTATGTTCAAATTTCAAGTATTCATGGAATTGTAGATGTCTCTGAAAAATTCATAGTTTACTGGTTTTGATGTGGAAGTTTTCAGAAATTTCTCTTTGCGAGATGAATAATTGATATGTGAAGGATATATGAAGAATATATGGAGGACACATATGAAGGATATATGTGGAGGGCATGTATGAAGGACATATGTGGAGGATATGTGAACGACATATGTGAAGGACATATGTGAAGGACATATGAAGGATATACAATATGAAGGACATATGTGGAGGGCATATATGAAGGACATATGTGGAGGACATATGAAGGTCATGTATGTTTGTCTGCAACTGCATGTTTGTTTTTTAGATACACTCATTCTTTGGAACATGTAAGATACTAAAATGATGAGCAAGTGAAAATAAATGCATACCCATAAAAGCTGAGCAAGTGCATAGCAAAATGAAGCTGGGTGAATGAAAGAAATTGCATAGGAAAAAGTAAGACGAAGGAAAACGAAAAGAAGAAAAGTTTGTATGAAAAGAAACGTAATAACAACAGTTATTCGAGAGTACACGCGATGATTCGAAAAATGGGTTTGATCGGAGTTGTTCGGATCAGCCTTAATGGAATTCGGCGCACGCGAAAGAAAACCACCAACTTCCGTCGTGCAAACGATCCGATGGAAAGTTTCGTGCGTTCCCTTCGTTTCTTGCTTTTTTTCCATCGGTCGGTTACTTGCCCCTGTTTCCTTCCGGTCGGTACTCGGAAATTTCCTCTTAAGCTAGTCGCGTCATAAAATATGCTCTCCTAGGTTAACACCGTGCCTCGAAAGTCCGTCGGACTTTTAAACTCCATCGATGTTGGAAGATTCAATTTGACGCTTCGCCTACAATGTTTGTCAGCCGAGCGGGTTTCTCAGCGAATAAAAATTAATGGGTCAACCCTACCGGTCCGGTGAACGTTGAAAATTTACCCTTCGTTTTAACCGACGTTACGAAATTTTACGGGTATTAAACGTATTTTTTGATATTTCACCCTTTGATAGTCGACATTTTTTTTTTTATTGTATATTAGAAAGGACATTATGAACAATTTATAAGAGCTTTATTTTTTATGTAATTTATGACATTTTTTTATGTACATGACTTCCTGTGTAATTACACAAACTAGAAGGGGTTAGAGAAATAATTTTGAATATTTCTGAAAATAAATTTGTGAAGAAAAGAAACAGCAAAAATACTGAATGTGTTAGGAAAGTAGTTAATTGAATTTGATAGAGTGCGAATGCAGATGTGAATTAAGTTTGCGATCGAATGAAGTACGATCGACGAAGGGATGAAACGCAGGAGCCGGATCGAAAGAAGCGGACAAATTACGAAACGATAGAAATATCGCAAGAAGGTGGAAAAAGCAGGGAACGTCGAGCAGGATAAAGAGCAAATTGCGAGAATATAACGAACGACCGGTGATACTGCGAACGTGCGCCGCGTGAAATTTACGTTCGTTCCACTGGCGATACTATTGTCGCGCAACGAGCATAGGTAAATAATGCCGCGGGCTGAAGCCCGTTTTTTCCCGGGCTTTTTTTCTCGCGAACGTAATCGGGTGCACGAGCGAAAAACAATTGGACCAGCATCTACGTCCACGAGGATAGATTAATTAATCGTTACTCGATGTCGCCGTCATATTTTTCCATTCGGTACTTCAATCCATTTACATCGGTGATTAAACTTACGGAGCCACGCGCCATTTGCATCCGTTAAATATTTACAATCTTCGACTGATTGCTGGAGAGTGTTGGGAATTAAAATAGTTAGGGGAAATTTGTCGGATTTACGCAGCGTCAGAGAATGTTTTACTTGTTCAGTGGAATTTACGAATGGAGAGTAAGGATTTGGAGATTTGGGGATTTGGGGATTGGAGATTTGGAAATTTGGGGAGTTAGGAGTTTGGAAATATGACGATCTGGGGATTTGAGAATTTCAAGATTTGAAGAATTGGAAATATTGGTATTTAGGGATGTGGAGATTTGGGGATTTGGGAATTTGGGGATTTTACATTTTTTTACATTTACATTTTTTTTTACATTTCGTCTCCCACGTTACATGTTGGATCCACATTGTGCTCATCTACATTAGTACCCAGCACCATGATCCATCTACTTACTCCACCATTCCTCCCCCCAAGTAATAATCTCCCTCCACTTCTGCTTAACACAAATAGAATGTCAAACAACCAAAACAGAAAGAATTGATATCCTCTGCATATCATGCATCGAAAAACAGCAGTAACTTTGTCTCCCGAAGGCAGAGTCTAAGAAGTTTACCGACATAATCAAAACGGCCTCTCGAGCACGACTGAGCTGTGCACAAGGCTGAAGTACTCTCGAAATCCGAGAAGTATCGACAAGCCTCGAATACTTGTAATAAAAATGAACGTTGAAGCGGACGTTGAAAAATTCGCGAAAACTCTCGTGACATCTTTAATCGACATTTCTGCGTTTCTTTCTTCCGTTTATTCGGCCAGGATTTCTCTCGGTAGGCGATGTCAACGTGTAATTTAACGCTAATGGAATCGTCGCCGTTAGTTCTCGATTGAACTTCGTGCGAGAATCGATGCTTCGAGTATTAGCCTCACTTTTAACGCTGTCTGCTGATATACTCGTATAAGCCGTTTAAATCTTCGACAGTTTATGGTTACTTTGAGTGTACAGATACACTGTACACGTACGATCTGAATAGAAGCGAATTCAAGGCCAATTCGCAGTTCCTCTAGGGAACAATTTGCAGAGCTTGAAATTATTATATGATTGAAATGGAATGCGATGCTGCCGGGTATATCAGAACAAACACGGCCTAAATGTTATGTCATAAATCTTGTCGGTGTCCTGACCCGGCTTTAACTATTCTCGATATGATAATTAGCGTTAAATGCACACCGCCGAGTTCGCATGGCCCGCTATTTGTTCGGGTTAACAACGTATTACACTTTGCTTTCTCTAAATGGAAACTGTTGTTTGGTTCTCTCTGGTTGCAACCGTGCAGCCCCGCCAGCTACGTTTTCGTCAATTCGTCAATGTACCTAACACACCTATACTTGCATTATTTTACACTCATTTGTTACGAACAATACTTTAACTGTTCGAACTCATCGAAATTATATATTGTCACTTTTACTGTGGATATATTTAGTTCTACAATTTATATTCATATTGAAAATTATAAACATAATTCACAAATATTGTCAAAGGTTAAAATTATCAAACAGTTCATAAGATTCTTATAGTTAATGACTGTTCACAAGATTTTTGTTATAAATTGCACAATTTGTTGAAACGATTCTTTGGAGGTATCCATTGATTTTTATAAAATAACGATCGAAAATGTGTGCATCAGTATAATTCAGTCTCCAAGTGATTACGCACCTGAAATTCCCAATACGATCAAATTTTCGTGGCATCGACAAGGAAATAAGATGACCAGGAAAGTGCATTCGCAAGTAGTGTATCCCGAGCCAATAATAAATAGTAATCTGAACAAATAACCGTTGTTCGCGGAAGCTGTGTTCCCCGGAGAGGAGCACGTGAGACGTTGCTGACAAAGACGAGTCAGAGAGAGAAAAACGGTCAGCGGCGAGGAAGAAAAAGTGCAGATGCAGCCGGTAATTCCGTGGAGCCGGTCGTTCGGGAAGAAAGCCCGGGAATTACGGCTTATCCTCCGGGTCGAGTAGGAAGCTCGTCGGGCGTAGAAGAAAAATACGCGATGCTCGGCCGCGCGTGCTAGTTAGAGGGGTAAGAGGATCGCGGTTGGAGAAAAACGAGAAGGTGAAAAGGCAAGGTTGAACAAAGAGGGTAACCTGTAACGTACCTCAAAGGACAATTTTCGGCCAAACGCTTTTCGTAACTTGTCCGATCGAAGCTTTAACGATCCTCGTCCTCCTTTTTTTTCGATACACGACACAGTTTTTCGCCAGCCACGGTAAATACCCGGGACCCGGAGATACCGCGTGTCAGCCAGCCCGCTTTTTAATTATGTTTTGGATGCGAGTAATTACCGGACCGGGACCGGTGCACGCGGCCGTAATTAAATTTCATTAATCTGTGACACTGTGTCCCCGAGGGGCTCCTTCTTTCTTGGCCGCGTTTCCATTTGGGAACGCGAGTTTCTATATGCTGCTTTGTCGCGGGGAAAATTTGATTTTAACCCTTCGTTACGCTTCTGAGCCAAAATACTCTCGTATTTTGTTAATTCATAGAAGATCTGGTGGCAGAAATTTGAAGCTTAAATTGCATAAGCTACTTCTTCATATTTTATATATTTCTTTATACCCTCTGTTTTTATGTATGTCGTTTCTTTTTATACTTTATTCATATATTTTTACTTTATACATTATTTAAAATATGTGTTAAAGAATGCAGTCTTTCTCGTGTCTGGTGATATTTGATTGCTTCAAGTTTGAAATTCTAATCAGTTTGAAACAGATGGTCGCCAAAAAGATGGTCAAATTTGCAGGATCGATTCGTCCACGTGATTACGAGGTATAATTGATGACGATCGAATCGCGTCGCCGGTTTCTCGCGCGTGTGTACCTTGAAACGATTTCCAGCGGGACGAGTAAATGAAGCCGTTTGCGGCGAGAACGCATTTCCCGTCAGCACGGAACAATTTGCAGGCAATTCCGTCGCGAACGAGTCCCGCGCGCGCGCGCCACGAGACGGCAAGCGATTTCTTGCGCGAGGCGAAACAACGAGCGGACAATTTTTCGCCGCGGACTAAGTGTCGCGACGACGAGGAATTTTATGGCGGCGTTAGTTTGCTCGGCGACAGGAAAATGGATCGATACGCTGACGCGGAACAAAGCGACGACAGCAGGTTCCTTTCCACCCTTTTTCGAACCGACCCTTTTCGCGACCCGTCCTAAATGGGTCTCGATCTTCCGCGGGGAACTTGATTAAACGGAACCTGTTTCCGTGCTGGAAATACGCCTGTTCGACCAAAATTGCCCAACTTTCCCCACGCGAAATATTTAACCGACTAAACGGAGACACCTCGCTCCCGAAATATCGGACTGTTTTTGGACCTCGATCGATAACTTGGACTGAAAGTGAACGTATTGCACCCGGAATTTTCGGCGACCTTCAATAAATCGGGTCGTGATTGAGCACTGAAGAAATTTATCGGCTTATTCTACTTTCATAGCTGTTATGAACTGATAGTTTTAATAAAAGAAAATATTTTTGTCATGCTTAATCGTTTTTACGTCCCTCACAAAATCTCGTCATTCACTCTACTGCATTATTTACTGCAACTCAACTCCTTCAAACCTAACCTACTTCAGGACATTGATCATAAAAGCAACACTTGAACATTTATACATTGTTTTATCCTTCCTTGTAATTTAAAATAATAATGACAGAGAAGTGGTGATTTTACAAAATTTTTAACGAAATTTCATTAATTTCCCGAGACCCAATTTTCTAGTAATTCCCCGCGACACGCACGTGTCGGCTCGCGACGCCTCGTGATGCGCTTTATTAGAACATGTTAAATGCAAGGTATTTGACCCCGCTGTTGCCTACGAACGAACGTTTAGGGAATTTGAGAATTCAGTTATGAATGAAAAGTGCTGAGAGGTGGAATTCATTGAGTAACGGAAAGGTGTTTTCATATCAGAGACAAGATTTTCTGAAAGTAAAAATATATTCCTAGGCGTTCTAAGATGTAAGATAAATTTTCAATCGAGCAATCTGCATAGTAAAGGGATTAATCAATATTCAGTCGGTATTCTAGAATTGCGGAACAGAGAAAGCTGAGATGTTTGATTATTCAGATCGTTACTTCGTGAAACTCGTTACTTTATGTACGGAATTAAGAATTTATGGATAATTTAATTGTGTATCTCATTTATTAAGAATGTATTAATGATCGCACAGTGTAAATTTATACGCTCTATTGATAATGTATAAATATTAACTGGGAAAATATGTTTGAATATTTATGAGACAAACGAAACAGGGAAGTGAACGATCTCGAGAGCTGGAAAATCTCCGGAAGGTTCTTCCGCCACAATTATTTATTCCCGCAGTAATTGGTTATTCAATACACTTATTAAAATTGAACTCCGGCACGACGCTCTCCTTATATACGCTCCCCGAGGAGTCGGTGCAAGGGTGGGGGGTGAGTTTAATTTCCTCGAAATATTCTTAGATACCTGGCGCCAGGGCGGCTCTTCTAACTTTCCTCATTAGCCTCGTGGATTCTCCCATTCTACATTTATTTACTGAAACAAATTTCGTTGTATCTTCGTGTTCCTTGATGGCAGACTCGTCCCGCGAGACAAAGTCTGCTAAACGCTCGAGAAAGAAAATTGAATTCCGAAACACCGAGCAGATTTACGTGCATGTTCTCATTTTCATTACCTATCGTTAGGGAATCTCTCTTGTGTTCGTAAACGTAACAAAATTTTTGATAAAAATTAGGTTGCTAGTTGATTTGTTACAAGTAGGTTAAGTTAGGATTAGATTGGGAATTAGGTTAGCTTAGATGATTAGCTTATTGTATTAGCTGCTTATGATGGAGTTAGGTGCTGATAGGATGAGGTGATAGCATTAGGTTCAGATGATAGATTTAGGTTACGTTAAGTGATGGACCTAAGTTAAGTCGTAAGATGAAATTAACTCAGATAGTACCAGGTCAGGTTAGGTACCCAGTAAGGATACCCGCAATACTCTGAATAACGGTTAATATCGATTGATAGGTTTCACTGGAATAAAACTCGGAACTCGAATAAAATTTCCAATATAACCGCGTTCCTGCAATATTACCGTTTCCATTTTCTTGAGTGGTCCTTTACGAGTGTAATCTTTTCGAAGACATAATAAGCGTGGAAATTGGTCTAAAACGTCCAATCAGGGTAGGGTGTTTTTGATCGATTCAGAGGCGTCCTCAATATCTCGCGACAGCCTGTTACACCGGAGACAGATGATCGCGACGTATCATCGCGACACCGAACGACGACGGATATCCCTCTGGGGGAATATTCTGTTTCCGATGGATTCTCGGTTTCCTAAGAACCAGCTTCCGGCTCGAGTTTTCGTTCCGGGGGTTTCGTTTTTACACGATATTTCTTTGCGGACACGGTCTAGCCTGGTTTCCCCGAGACACTTAGCGGGACGAAACGGAGAAACGCGATCGGAACAAAGCCAAGAAACATGTATGGGAAGCGATAAGGAATTCGAGCCAAGCCATTGAAACCTCTGACCCGCTACGTCCGACAATCTTTCCGCCGCTATCCACCGTTTCTTTTGTGTCGCCATTTTCCTCGCCCACTTTTTCTCCCCGGGAAAATGTACCGTGACCGACGTCGTCGTCGAACCGATTTCGCTCCGGTCGGAAGTTGGCGTCAATTAATTGGGTCGGCGTTGAAATTGTTTCGATAAGTTGGCCGGTGTGTAACGAACGCTCGTGGCTCCTCGTTTATTACGGTCGATCGATCGGAAAGTTTCATTTTTCCGCTTGTTATTGGCTACACGCTTGAAACGACACTCTAACTTTCTGCCGAGAGAATCGGCTCGTTCGATTTATTAGACGCGCGGATTAAACGCTTCAAACTCGACGCATGTCGGATATATTCATCTGGTAAACCGTTGTAATTTCCGTTCGTTGTCTCCTTTGAAGATGACAAATTTATTTTTATTACAAGTTACTTCTGTATGTCACAAGCCGTCAGAAATCTTCAAGCTTTTAAAATCTCCAAATAAAGATCAGGTGCAAAATTTCCAAGGTAAATTCTGAAAACCCTAAATTGAGGGTTTGAAAGTTCTACAAGGTAAATTAGGATATCGCCAGATCTGACCTCTATTTGCTCGTGGAAGATGAGTAAAAAAATGGCCTGCAAACTCCAGCGATCGAAGAAAAATTCGCAGCAGTTTCCTCGGGAAGTTTCTTCGTAAGAATCGTCGGGGTGGGGTCGGTTTAATCGCGGTCGAATTACCGTTATTTCAGTCCAGACTATTGTTAATCGCAGTTTCATGCGCCGGCATATAGCGGCGTTTAACGCGGTTATAATTTGTATGGTCACAATTAGTCCGTCGCGCGGGGCTAGAAATTCACCAGCGATTTGTCCGCGTTAGCGCAGCCGAGCGTTCCGCCTCGATTTATCTTCCTATCCGATGGAATTCTGCAGCCCCGTCTCGTTTCGTTCCGAGTATCATTCTTCCCCGCGAGTGGATCAGTGAATTAATTTCGCTACGGACAGTGTACCAGTCACCCGTTATCCTCGTTTATATCGTTCGCTCTCTCTTCTGCCGACAAAACCGAAATTCGAGTGGCAATTTCAACTTGCACGGCTTGCTTCTCTCTTTTATCGTCCAATTTCGAAACTTACGGAATATTGTACATAGTGGGTCTAGGGACTTTGGTAGTCACATTGTGATTGTAGAAATTGTGGACAATTAGAAGCCTATGATTTTGTATCTTTGAAAACATGGAACTGAAACATTGAGAACTTAGGTTGTAGCAAGATTGAAATCCTGAAAAGGATGTAGGGAATTGTATACTGTAACAATGTATGGTCTAAGCAAATAATCGTGATTCGAGATCGACGATGTAAGAGCGACAAAACTGTCCTCTCGACCAACTGTGCTTTTCATTTACGAAGAAACCACGTGTAGCAGAGGCCACATACACGTTCGATTTCCGAGCGAGTCGTTTTCGTGGACAGCAAGCAGCGCGTTGGAAAGCCGCAATTTCGTGGCAGCATCTCGGAAAAAGAGAGAAGAAAAGCTGAAAGCTATAGGACACCGGTCTGAGCCGCGCTTATGACACGTCTGTGCGGTGTCGAGATTACGTTTTCCGGTTGAAATTTTCGGGAATCGGCGATGGAGAGTGTCGGCAGCTTTTGAAGTAGATGATCAGGATTCGTTTGGAAAGTTGAATCAATATTACGGGGTGATTTACCAAGCGACCACACGAGGTATTGGCAATCGATCCGTTACCGCAACATCGATTTCATCCTATTTGGACATTACACGGTACTAATTACTATTGCTAATGCACGGCGTTCCAGCCGCGGTAACGCGCAATCACGCCGACATGGCTGATACGTATTATCCCGGATAGCCTTCCAGCGACAGGATAATCGCGAGCTACGATCCTGCCGTTTAAAGGACTCCCGTATTTCTTGCTCTCCCGCTTCAACTTAATGCGACGTGGCTCTGCTAGCGGTCGTGTCTCAGATTAATACCTAGGGATTTCGGGGACAAACGTTTTATACCTCGATGTTCTCACGAGTACAATCTGTTTCTCCAACACGTGTTTCCGTTTACAGCACCTTTTACCACTTATAAATTCTAAAATCACTGCTTCTGACTTCTAAGGACGCCATGGATATCTAAAATATGGGACTGGTTTATAACATATGTGTCATGTTAAATGTTAAGTAAAACGAAAATAAATTTCATCATCAAAAGCTATATAAGAATAGTCAATTACGATATCTCGTTTCATTCCCATAAAATCCTAACGATTCGTCCCTAATGGTTTTCATCGATACGACGAAACAGATGAAGAATCGATCAGCAATAAAAGAGAGTTTCGCCGTAACTTTGCGACGAGGTCAGCCGTAAACTAGCCGGTATGTTACGTGGTAGGAATATGTTGCGGGAATATAAGTTATCGTTGTCTACGCAGGGTCACGCGCCAGTTTCATGGTACCTTTTCCGATTTCCACGACCGGTCCTTGATCGAAGGTTCGACCCTTCGTTCCCTGGCGATTCGTCGGTTCCGGTGGCGGTTTCCGGCAGCGCGACTTCCGGCTTCTTGCAGGAGCATCGTCCAATCCGCGCCAACGACAATCGGATTTCGTTCTGCTTCGCTGGCCACGTGTACATCTCGGGCCAGATTTTCGTGGAAATTTAGGTAACGGGAACGATAAGCTTCCAGCGTGATTTCCCTCGCGTTTGTGTCAGGATACACTCGGTTTATTCTCTTCGCGAACGATTTTTCCGATAGTAGAAAAATTGATTTTTACGATTCTAACAAACCGACAGTGAAATGCTCGTAATTCTGCGACTGTGCAGTTTGCGTCAGCAATCCTTACGTCACGGATCCGTCAAATCGATTCGACCCTTGAACTTTCGAACCCGTGGTAAGGAAACGCATTCCGTTGCAACTTGGTATTTGTTTCTGCGTTCCGAGCAAGAAAGGAACTTACATTCGCGAAAAGAAGTCGAGGAAAAACAGCAGGAAGAATTTGAACCGAGCAGATTCCACCCTCGAGCAACGATGTTTCTGGGGGGAAGTCATTTTTCACGTTAATTCGCACTGCGGGGTCAACCCTATCGAAATGACTCGGGTTCCGATGGGGAGAGCCATTTTATTGCTCCCTGTTGGGGCCGTCGATAAATCGTACTCGACTCAAAATTTTTCTTGCGTATCATGATATATTAGGTACTCACGTGCTAAACTTCTGTATATTGTATTGTCAGGCATTAGATTTCTACTCGTTGTATTACCAATTCATAGATTTTCAGAAGTTTTATTGCAAATTGGTAGATTTTTACGCGTTAGATTCTGTATTCGTCGTATTTTCACGTGTAGTAATTTCACACGCTGTAATTCCACGCATATCTCCACGCGCCATATTTCCCCACTACCACGCGTTCTTCCACTCACATTTTGTGCCTACTCGATAAAAGCTATACAATATACGTACTATGTACGCTGACGTCTACATAATCGTAACGATGAAAAACGCCAAAAAAATTTTGCACGAGTCTCGCAAAGCCGCCCCTCACGGCCCGCTGGAAGATAATATTTGCAGGTGGTGCAGCGCGAAAGAAAATCCCGCGATCCGAAGAAAGGATCGAGATGAAGTTTGTTCCGTGAAAAGTTTCCGGGGAGTCGACCAGATGAATTCGGGACTAAAGGGATGGATGGATGGATAGACGGCAGAAGAGGCGGTACGAAAGACAAAGAGGAAATACTTCCGAGGGAAAATGGAAAAGATACAACATCGTCCAAAAGTTTTGTTACACGTGTATACAGAACGGAGCTACAGATCTTCTTCACTGTAGGGGAGGGACAAATCTGACAAAGTAAACTTTTGCGAATGAAACTCGTTTTACATTCTATTCTTGTTCGATGCTGTTTTCTCGTAATAAAATGTAAAAGCGTTTTCGTATTCCTTTTTATTGTTGAATTAGTGACAAGATGTGCTCATGCATTAATACTGATTTTTGTGAATGGAAGTCTTGTGTATTCACATTTCACTAATGTCATATTCTTTTATATGTATATACATATGCATACATTATGTATATGCATAACGACGCAATGTGCATTGAATGTACTTTCATGTTCATATGTTACATTAAAAAATGTAGGAACACAAGAAAATTGTAGTAGGATTAATTATTAAAGAACTTAAAGTTGTCTAACATTTAATTCATTATGGTGATTTTTGTTTTGTGCCTCATTGCACCCCTCGTGTGTGTCCTCTCCTCATCGATCGGAATACTGTCGTGTATCAAAATAAACGAGTACGTCGATGTGGGTGCATTAATTCGAGAAATACGAGCCACCCTTCAACCCTTTCCCCATCGATCCCCCTTGTTCGATGACAAATGAAGTATCCTTCACGGCGACGAGTCCTTTCTTTGCTGTTGTGCTATCTATCCTCCGGTTCATCAGTCTCGGACCGAGGCCAAACTTAATGGGTTAAAAACAAGACCGGTACCGTTAAAAAACCCTCTTCGTTGATCGCCGGCAAGGTGGCTAATGAAACTCGTCGATCACGTTCGGTGACACGTTTACGAAGGTCACGAGCACCCTTTCGACCTACACACATGCGTCTCACACACACGTATTAGTCGAACAGCAACGCCTGTGTATTCGCAGATAAGGCGGAAACACTGGAATCGTATATATCGATCCTCGGTCTCGATAAGATACGAGAACCCTACAACCTTGGACTCGGCTTCACGAGCTGCTGCTCACGGGAACAGTTTCGTGGAGAAACGGAGAGGGAGGAAGAAAGAGAGGCTCAGGGTTTTGTTCTCTTCGAGGCATCGATCGTTCGAAACCGTCCTTTACCCAGGAAGGGAAAGGATCTGGTAATGAAGGAGACCGCTCCTTTCTCGCCTACAACGTCGATCAAAAGTTTCGCTACTACTTTGCCGCCTGTTTAACGACGGAAAATTAACTGGGGAAAATAAGAATTGTTCGCAACAACTCGACCGTTCTAATCTACCTTTGTTTTAGGGGAAAACGACTGCAATTCTTATTCTTTATTGGAACTCAGAATCATTCCAACTTGGAATGAAAGTGGACAGTTTTCGATTGTCGGAAATTTTATTTTATTCTAGGGTGAATTTGTGGAGTTAGGAGAGCTTTGGAAGTTTGAGAGGTTATGTGTTTGAGGTTAACTGTTATCAGCTCTGAAATATTATATTATACTTTATGTCATAATGTTAGCACTGTTTTATATTTGTGAAATGTGAAAGAATAATAAATATTTTTATTATAATCCTTACATTCAAGAATATTACATATTGTCACCACAATCCTCTTTGTATCATCCTAAAAATAAATTTCTTAGTTATCAATTACAAAGTTTCAAGTAAAGAAACTGCACAAACTTTGTCAAGGACAAAAACTTGATGGTATTTAAAGGTTAAATGAATTATATTTATTCAGAGTGCCCTCAAGATGTTTTTCTGCAGAACTTTACCAGCGTGTTCTACAAGTAAAAATGAGATAAAATGTTGTGTAAACATAAACTCTTAAGAGCCTTATAAAAAGTTGTAACATGACAAGACGAGAACGGGCTGTTTACAACTTTCAATACAGTATAAAGGTATTTGTGTTCTTGTGCTTGTAGAATATTCTAGTTCTACGGAAAATATTGTAACATTGGATCTCGTATTATTTGTAACTGTTTCATAAAGTATTTAATACTACAAAGCGGTCAAAGGAAATGAATTAATTTATGTTTTGTCGTCCGCTTATTTTTCAATCTCATTAACTTCAAAGTATAAATTGTAGTTTAGTGTTACTTATGATACGGAATTTTCGCTCTGAACTTTTGCAAAAATCCCAAATCAAGGGTAAAGATAAAAAATAATAAAAGTAACAATAAATATGAATCGATTCGACGAAGTCCACGTGAAAAGGTAGGAAACGAGAAGTCCTATTAAGGAACATAAATTCTTGACTCAGTCGGAGAAAAGTTCGGGTTAAGAGAGATCGTGGAGAGTGATCTCGAGCTCGAGTTTTGCAGACACTTAATCAATTCAATTGCTAGTCATCGGAGGAAACTCTCCAACGTCCTCGATCTCGCACTCCTAGACTTAATTATCGTTGAAAACGCTATCGTTCTCTGAAAAATTAGCGTCGTACGATAGCAAGATAAAGCATGCACGCTAATTATCTTCGATCATTGTTTCTCGAAAGTAAATCGACATCCTTCGGATCGCCTGTTGATCTCGTCAGGATAATTTGATCCAGGAGCTGCTAACGAACCAGTCACGATCTTTTGTCCGTGAACGTGCCACGTGGCCAATTAATTTCATTAACTCCCGAAGTGTCGCACCGAAATGCCTCGCTAATTGTCAAGCTGGCAAATAACACAGGGGCTCGAGGCGAGCGTGCACCTTCCTGGAACGTTAAGCACGATCCGGAAGAGTAAATAAACGAGGCTGCGATTCACACGGGTCGCGCAGGCGTTGCTAATTGCAATTAATTTCATCAAATCGCGAGCCAGCGACTCGACGAGACTTCTGTCTTCGGCATAATCAATAGCACCGGGATTCTAACGAGCTGCGATTAATTTATTTCTTAACCTTCGCTACATTCGATTATGAATACCCCATTCACCGAGGATTTAACTTTTGTACCATTCAAATTTCGAACGAGGGAAAAGTTCAACAATCTTATTTTTGATATATTAATCCACTCTCGATGATCTTGACACATATTGTCAAGGTTATCTTAAAATCGGTTGATATACTACACAAAATCCACATGCTAATCAAAATTTGTAACCGTAATCTTTGTAACAGAAACAATGGTCACCAGAAATAACCAGATCGGAGAGGAAACGGTGACGAACAGTCCAAGGTAAACTCTGGTGGTCGAAAGTTTATTGCATCAGAGTTTACAAGCGAGAGGACGCAATCTCGACTGGTGATACACCCGGCAAGCAACTCGGTTATCCTTTCAGGGAAGTTAACAACGCGTTATTCCGACTGTTTGCGATCGAGAGCTCGTACACAGGAGTCAGAACGTTATCGAGCACCTTCGAGGCTCGATTCAAGCCACGGTATTGTGCCCCGATCGAACGCGTTCCTGTCTCTGCCAGCGAATGTGACTAATTAGTTTCATTAAGTCGAAGAGCAACGATCGACCGGATTGTCAACCGTGAGCGACATGATCAACGCGTGCGAACGCAAACGGATACGAGTCCTTCGTACTGCGACCACCTGAATACCGTGGTTTCGATGCACGTTTGCGTTCTGCTGCTGGATGTGATTAATTGATTTCATTAATTAAGCCTGTTTCGACGTGTACTGGCATCGTTATATACTCGTTGCGACAGCTTTTAACGTATTTTGTATGTTACATATGTTATACATGTACTGTATGTTACATGTGTAGGCTATGTCATATGTATACTGTATGTGTATCACATGTGCACTGTATGTCATATGTATACCATATGTGTACTGTATGTCATATTTATATTGTACGTGTACTATATGTCATATGTACCATATGTTATATGACTTTTATACGATGCTAATGCATGACACTGTAGAGTACAAATTTTCAGTCTTCGGAACAGTTAACTGGGCCAAAGTTGCCCTAACTTACGTTACCCAATCAGTCCCCGTAACAAGTACGTACTTGGAATTCTTGAAATTTGGTGAAAATGATAGATAAAACTTTTGGAAGTATGAGTACCGTCTGACGAGACTTTCAATGACTTTAGCGCGGTACTAAAATGAAAAACTTCCGAAACTTAAAGCTTCCGCGGCTCTATCGCCATGATTGAAACGGGTGGAGTCGAGGAAATACGAGATAAATCTATTTAACACAGTCCTATATTACTCCGTGAAAAGATAAATAAAAGTGGAGTCAGGTTATGTCAATATTTTAACAAAGACGAGAGTGGATTACGTGATCTGTTAAAAAGGTGACGTTAAATGATCTCTGACGCCATACAAATATTGTAGAAGACATTCGTTAACCCTTTCGCGAATAATTAAAATGTACAATTAGCGACGGTACCTTTTTACAATTGTTTAATCGTCCATTTCTTGGTTTAGTAAATTTTCGTCCATTTCAGAACCCTTTTTAACCTCGATAACTTCAAGATTCCTAAGTTTCTCGATAAACCCAAGTTCGTTGCCAAGATTTAACTATCTGGATTTATTTGAATCGCCCCCGAAGTTATGGGATTGCAGAGTGATCAAAAGTATCGTACGAAACGAATGGTCAATTACGAGAACAGAACGTTTCTGGAATAATTAATTTCGTCGAATGGAGAGATCTTAGGCTCCACCGTGCACCGTATATCCCCATTATCTTCGTTTACACGACGGAGAGTCCCAGGGGCTGAACGTGGAGGCACTCGCAGAATCGCTGTTCAAACGTTTACCCCCGTTACTTTTCGGCCGTGGACTAATTTCGTTATCCGACAGGCTCGAAATTACCGGGCCACTTCGACGGGCTAATATCGCGGACACCAGTGCGTGTTTTCACCCTTCTCTTTTTTCCGATCCCCCGGAAAGTCAATAAGTATCGGTGGACCGATTAAATATTTGCATCCGTTCGGTTACGCTCGCTGGATAAAGTTCATTAATTTCGACGGTTCGCCCGTTAAATTTCTGCGTACCATCAAAAGCTGCAATCGATATCATTCGTCGCCCAAAATCATTTGATGATGATTAGTATGTTAACCCCAAAAAATTTAAAACCTAAGAATTTCATAATCGGAACCTAGAAATTCAAAGTCAAAGTCAGAATCCCAAAGTCTGAGTATTTATCTAAAGGAAACGTCGTGTCCGAGTGTACAGGATGTTCCCGTACGGATCACCAAACCGAACAAACGAATCGCAAGGTAGAAGCGTGTGCTCAAACAAGGAAACAACGTCTTGATTGCACGATCGAGTTTAGACTGCCCGTCACGTTCGGAGCGCAAACAATTTAAGCGAAGCATCGGTTATCCATTTCGGATCGGAAATCAGCGAGCGAATAAGAGATCCAGAGGGACGGTACGTCGGGGAATGCATAAACAGTTCGAATGATAGAGTCTGTCGAATACGAGATACACTTCGGGGTATACGGACAAACGTAGCCTCGGGCTTTGGTGACCGGTTTGTATTAACGAAAACGGGGTGTACAGAGAGATAAGAAAACAAGGGGACCAAGAATTTCATCCTTTCATCCCATTTACCGTTTTCCTTTCACGCAATATCTGTGTTTTTCATTTACCCATTTGTGGATTTGTCTTCTGCTGGAGACAAGTATAAATATATCTATAACTAATTTTCGAATTCTTGGTCTTTTTCATTTTTTAACCCGCTGCAAGGTGACTCACCTATTCTTAATATAACAATTCATAAATTTATACAATGTGTAGATATAACGAAAGAGAAAATAGTAGCAATTTACCCCTTGCTCTATCTTGACGCACCCTGACGCACTCGTACTTCGTGATCAATTTTACCGAATTTTTTAATACGATCGACCGTTTCGTAAATCGAATTTCATAAACAAATCACGTCGGTTCGAATTTATATTGCAGCCTAGAAAGAGCAGTCGAAGGTGGCTTTAACGCGTTGAATGCCGCAACGAAAACGACCGTGAGTAATACGGTACATTATAATTGCAATTATTCGGAATACGATCGTTCCATTTTTCGCTTTGGAAATAAATTCCTAGTGAATTATCACGTTATACCGGGTTGGCCAGTCATCGCTTCGCTCCTTGGCATTCAACGCGTTAAATGCGAGGAAAGTTAGCGTGCCCGTAAAATACAGTACAATATTTCTCTCGTTATCGGTTAAGCGTTTAAACTTCTTTAACGTCCGTTGAAACTCCTTGCTTTATCGACGATTTGAATATCTCTCGCATTCGTTTCGAGTCTCTGCGAAACGTCGACCAAGGGAAGCTGTATATAATTTCGCTTCCTGAAGTAGTGTAACGGCGTCATTGATCAGACGGAAAACGCTCGATACGATTTTACCCTTAAATGCTTCATTTTCGTAAAAGGGAAAATGTTATGAGACCTTCAATACATATTTTATCAGTGATGCAATTCGGAAAAGTGCATATTTCACGTGTATGCTAAAAATGTAACCGAGTTGCACTTCTGTAACTTCGTGTCACTCGGTATGATATATTTTGAAAACATTTTCAAATTGACATTTTCAATAGCATTTCTGAAATTAAATTTTACATTTGATGTTTTCATTGACGAACTTGAAATTTTTTAGTTGAAGTTTGATGAATTGCTTTCGAGTTATTATTTTTCTACCATTGTCATTGCTCCAGTGATCCATAAAAAATACTTAATTGTATTAAACCGAATATTGTTAATTATAAAATAAGGAACGTTCCGACAGGATTATCCAGTTCATTATCCTTCATAATTACATAATACGTCGGTTATAAAACAGATCCGTGATCGATTATTCTCTCGATGTGGACCTTTATTCTTCAACGACGGCTACGTTAAAAAATGGACATTGATTACTATCAAACCCTCCCTCTTTTAACGATGAAGAATGGTTCTGGCTAATCCGTGCGCCCATACCGCGTATCCCAAACAGATAAAGCATAAAATAGTGGCGCGGACGTTGCGCTTTGTGCTCGAAGGCGAACGTCTATCCCATGAAACTGGATCCTTCCTTTTTGCTAAAAATAAAACTCCTCGGATAATGTGGGACACCGTTTCCCCTCGGACAATGAGCACCAGTCCCATTCACCGCGAACCAGTTTTTCGATGTCTCTACACGATGACGTTCTTCGGCTCTCCCGCGAAGAATGTTATCGATTGTGGGACGGGTTAGGGTCAGACGTAAAACTGGACTCTGCCAGGAGTTTCGAACTTTGGTATTTCGAAATATTGACATTTTACTACTTTGAAATTTGGGAATATTTAATTTAATCTAACCTTGAACGTAACATGAATCTTATAACCTTGAACGTGAACCTAACAACCTTGAAACGATTGAAGTCACTGAACGTCGATTCCTGTAAGCCTTAAAACCAGAAGTAGCTTATATCTCGAAATCCCCTAAGAGTAATGCATCAGAGCCGAATATATCGCATAAAAGTACCGTTTCTCATCCCATGAAAGTTTGAGAGCAGCTTATCTCCGGTAACGAAAGTCGTCGTTCGAAAACGCGGACGTTCAGAATCGGCCGGTATAAATAACGTGTATCTCTGTCAATTTCCGGTCGGTATTTCCGCCATGGAAGAGCGATTATTTCGAGGAGGGGTGATACGCTTTCACGATATCGAGTCCGCGGCGAAGATGGACGGTCAGTTTGCCAGATGAAACGTACTTTTAGACGACGGTCACGAGAGGAAGCGTTGATATCCCGTGGCGTTAGCGACGTTCCGCCATTACACCGTCCTCTATCCAGGATAGTGACATCGCGGAACGTTTCGATCCGGCTATATATCAGGGTCCATGAAATAGAGCAGATGGGAAGCTGGAAATGATAGCCGAAAGATGGAAGGTGTCGATTTCTTTCGGGAACACGTTTCGGGTTATACGTGACCTGTGCATTTCGTATCTTGAGAGCTGATTTCTAGCAAAATGGCGGAGGGCTGGTTTTTTAAGAGCAAGTTTACGAGGAAGTTTGAATACGAAAATTCACTGTTGTGAAGTTTACAAATTTGTAGATTATTTAGAATTTCGTAAATTTTCCTGGTTTCGACAAAATGGCGAAAGTTTCTAGGTGCTGATATTCGTGTCTTGTAACAACCTGTTTCGTGGAACACGAAAGTGAAGGAAGAGAGAACATTCTTGTTTCCGTACCTAACCGAGGTATTATTATGGAATACATCAGATATCGAAGACGAATAGGATTGCGATAGGACGATGAATAGGATACCGCGTCTCCCTACGACAACTTCGCGTTCCGTGGGAGTAACCAAAGAACACCGACATTGTTAAGTGGAATAACAAACTTTGCGTATCTGTAGTGAACGCAACTTTGTGGGAACAGTTCGCGCGCTTCTGGCCCTTGTTTCTCGGTTAAATATGCTCTGTAAATGTACGCTCTTTGGGACACATATGCAACACCTCATATTTTCATATATTTGAAATTCTGGTCGTTTTCAAATTTTCATGTTTCAGAATTTAAATTTTCATACTTTAGAATTTTTAATCTTTTTTAATTTCTAAATATCAGTTCAGTTAGAAAACTAGGAGAGTACGTAGACATTTTCTCTGGATACCTACGACTCTTCTCGTGACAGGGTATAAAGGATCCACGGAATTTTTCAATCACGATTTTCCCGATTTTCACGACTTTTTCGTTGGCTGAGTATTTAGGGGAATATTTGAGCGAAGACCTTCAGAAGTATACATTTTTCGAAAGCCTAGGATCTCGTAAGGGAGGAACGGCAAAGGCTGACGACGGGTTGTTAACGCGGGGGATGCAAGGGCAAAACGAGGGATGATAGAGGGGATGGTTAGCGGCACTCAAGAGTCTGCGGTATTTTAATATCTGACATTCCTGAAACGGCCGATCATGCGACTCTGCAGGGAGCAGCGGCGACGTCTAACAACGGCGTTTGCATCGCTGCTAACCGAACCTGTGTCACGGCGCTACTGTTATTGCCGACATCGCTTTATGGCCGCAATTGTTGCCACTGTCGATTCTCTCGCTACGTCCGCGAAATGACCAGCCTTCCCGTTAACCCAAATATTCATTTCCAACGCAGTCTTCGCCGACATTCCAGCGGTGATTATTGCATGATTGTTGCATACCGGTTGGAACATTTGCACCTTGCTTGCAACATCGAGTTCTGCAACTTATGACCATCATGGTTCTGCTTTTGGTACTTTCCTTTGGAAGACTAGTAACCCTTGTTCTACAATATCGTGTACCATTCGTGACGTACAAATTCATGTGTGACAAAGTAGTGTTGTTCATATGTGACAAATATTGCAGTACAGTTCATATGTGACAAGTCAGAGAGTATAGTTCACATGTGACACATCAGATACTACAGGTCATATGTGACAAGTCAGACAGTACAGTTCATATGTGACACATCATATAGTTCATATGTGACAAGTCAGACAGTACAGTTCATATGTGACAAATCAGACTCAGTTGCAAATAGTCTGTGGTTCTCCCATAAAAATATAGTTGTGTCCTAATTAAAAATGGTCTAATCGATCGAAATAAATGTCGAGGTAAAAACAATTTAGTCTTGGATGAGTATTTTCAATCTAGAAGATTCGAGTGTCAAATTTATGAAAAGTAAGGAACGAATTTTCCCACGATCCAAAAACGAGATGCTTGTGAACACCCACGGTCGTGTTTTCGTTTGCCCTGATAACAAACCGCCATGGTCCAAAGTTCTAACCAAGAATTTCGGTATACTCTGTATACGTAATGCTCTGTCAGGGTAGTTTGGAATTCTCTTTTCGAATAACATGCTTCGTTGCCTCAGTTTATCCGGCCAGTTTACGATAACACGCTAGGGTTATGTGTCCAGAGAGGATAGAATAGAGAAACGAACATTCGAGGAGGACAATTTATATCTGCCTGATACCAGTTCCGATAGATAGAATTTTAAAATCATACGGTATCTGTCTTAATTCGAATGGGAGCGATGATTATTCAGAATGATAAAAATTAAAAATAGTGTAGATGCATACATCTAAATTGAAAATGAAGTATTTTCAAGGGTGTTGCAGTGATTCGTTCCCGTTAAATACGGATTTACTGTCTTTTTCGAGGAAATTGATCGGCGCGAGGGAATACGGCACACAGGATCTCTGTACTCGAGATTGAATAGCGACATTGGCGGAAGTAGAACGATGACAATTCTACCGAACTGAAACAGAAGAGGATGAAAAGAAGGGACGGTGGATTTTGCTTGCTGGATTCCTGACTGCGGTGGCGGTGGCCGCGTTATTGGTGAACGGACAGAAAAATCGATGAGAGTGGCATTCAGTTTCGGTTCGTCGAAGCGAACGTCTCATCGCATTTTCTCACCAACCGACGTACCTATACACAATGTTTTCATCCCCTTCTCGACAGGATAATACGTGAAATAATTTCGAAATTTTTATTTCATTTGGGCACTTTTTTTAAATTTGGATATTTAGAAGGGTAGGCCTTCTGAAAATCGACAAATTTAGATATTGAGAAATGTAGAAATTGGAAAATTTAGATAGTAAGCGTAGAATCTGAAGGAAATTCTGAGCAATTGAAGTGGCTCTTCTAAACACCAAGGTGCTTCACGCGCCAACTCGTGACGTCTGCATCTTACAATTACCCAAATTCCTTATTTTAGAGAGTTCTGTGCTTCTACAAGATTACTACTGCTGACGTACTTTATAATTGTACCAAGTTTGAAGAAAATCGGTGTGTCAAAGGTCATGAGGTCTACAAGAGTGACAGTGTGCAGCGAGTACCGCAATACGGGCCGATGACGGGCGATTTAATTAGCTCGCGGTATTTTCATCGGAGCAAATTTTATCAGAATTTACCGTCAAAGGATTACCGCGGCGATAAACGATTTAACCCAGGCCCGTATTCGAAGCTCCCTGTTTCTTCCACTTTTCTTTGTTTCGCCTCTCGAATCGATACTCATCGCGGCTCGCTAATGACGCACGAACGTTCGTCCCGTTTAAAGCCTCTTTACGGCCGAAACATATTTATCGTCGGCGGGGAAGGAAAGTCGGATGAAGTTTTTAACGAAATGACACCGACGATAATTTGATCGGTGTTCGACGAAATTGCTCCCATTGAAATTTCCCCTTGTTCGAGATTATATTTTAACGCGTACGATCGACGTGCAAGAGAAAATGGCACACGATATTTCTACGTAGCCGGGAATGTACCAATTCCGGGCTGCTTCTTTATTTCGTAACAAAACGTGCTAGCGTGCACGGAATAGTTCCGGGCTTCGATATCGATTGCACGACGCCGTGTCGCTGGTGCTTTACACGAAAATAAAATATTAGGTCATTAAGCATCAAACTTGACAAATACATTCTTCTTTTCGAAAAAACTTATCACTTCTCGTTAAATTCTATGTACTTTTTAAATATCGATTCGAGAACTTGTGGATCGGTTCAGAATTTGGTATAAATTAGCTTTCAAAATTTTAAAATCTAAAAATTGAAACTCTTACATTCAAAAACTCTTAGATTAAAAAATGTGAATAACGAATCCTCCGAAGGAGCTGTCCCATAAAAACGTCCCTAATAACATAAAACCTCATATCGCGTAAACACTCTCATGCTCGCACCTCGTCAAGGAACACTCTACGTAATAAACGAAAGAACGAAGGTATTTATACGAAGGTATTAAGCGGAAGGTATTGTTTAACATTCCAGTAATTACCGTGCAGAAATTACTTGGACAAAAGCAGCGAACGTTGAACAGCTTCGCTCGCGAAAGGGCGTCCTTTACCTTTGGGACAGCGACGCGAATATAATATCATAATAACGTCATACAATAACATCAAACAATGACGAAGTTTAAATAGTTACATTCCGAAAAGTTTCTATTCTCCCCGAGGGTCGACAGTGTTCTTCGAAAACTCGTTTTCGAAAATGTCTTAGCTTTCTCGTGAAGCAAAGGAATTTTAACGGGGCTCGTTTAAAACTCGACGTGACGTATGGATTGTCGATGTTCGTCGATACGGCAATTTTTCAAAATGCACTGGAGGCCGCGTGAAATTTTAACGAACGTGCGTTCTCGATCGATCGTGCGAAATTTAAGCCCGTTAAGCCGCTCGCATGGCAAAGCATTCGTTATGAACGAGTGGATAACATCGGTGTCCCTTGATCCCACTAGAGTCTCATAAGCTCCTAAGGAGATTTGGGAAAAAATTTTTAGAGCTTATTTACAAATTTTAGGGAAGTGCATAAAGTATGTGAGGAACATCACTCTCACACTGCACTACAAATGTGCAGTTCAAACAGGGGACACTTGATTAATTATACAGTAAAAATTTGACGAATTGTACGCTTCAACTGACGTCTGATTAATTGTACAGGTAATTTGATGTCAGTTATAATTGACTAAATTTATTTTTAACACATTTAAAGCCACATTGCTCAGTTAACTGATTATCCCCTTGTCTTAATATCGTGACACACTCATGACGCACATTAGAAAATTGTAGGTTAAGTTCATAAAATGAACATCAACCCAGAAGACATAACAATTTGAATATTTTTACAATAGCGTGGAAAGTTTGGAGGTTGATCTCATCGTTCGATGGTTGATTAAAATTGTTGAACCCGAAGATGAAGGGGGCAATAAAATTTCTTGAACGGGTCCCGGTGTGGAATGGTTGATACGAATGGAGCTGTAATACGCCTCGCGGAAAGCGTTCAACGGTGCTCGAAATGGGGTTTCGTTTCTTTTTCGTTCGAACAATAACTCAGCCATGGGCGCGAGTGATTTGTGCGCGTTGCTCAAAGCGAAATACGAGAGCACACGTACGATGGGTGTGTGAGCTCGCGTCAATTCGCCGAGGTGGAAGAGAGCCACCGGTGGAGAGCTACAGCGTCGATACGATGGCGCCAGGGACGAAACCAGATGGGGTGAGAAAGCAACGGCAGTTCTATTATTTCGATTAAAAAAAGAAACGAACGTCTTACGGCCAAATATTTGAAGTAGTTGCTCCTGACGTGTACCATTTGTTTCTACTTATTAAACTTGACTTGTCGTGGTACAGCCTTTTCAAGAGACACATTTTTTATTCTCAAAAGCAATAGTCAGAGAATAACAGGATTTCATATATTTGTATAATTTATCATTTATTTCATGCTTTCATGTATTTATATAATTCATGATTTATTTCCTGATTTCATGTATTTATACAATTTATGATTTATTTCATGATTTGTATAATTTATCACTTATTTAGTGATGTCAGTTTTTCTTCATTTCAAATCATGCAAAATTCAGTTAAATGAACATAAAAAATTATTAGAACTGACTTGAAGTCAATCTTCCAATTCCAAGTCCGAAACTAACGACAGATTTATAAAAGAATTGATCTTCATTGATGCACACGAAAATTTTCAAAATCAATTTTCTCCCTACACCCGTTTGTCTTGCTTATACACTCTTCCACTTTATCTTACTTTGCTCTGTGATCTTGTACTTTATCTCGCTTTGCTACGTGACGTACTTTATCTCATTTTACCACGTGTTCTTGCCCTTTCAAGAAATTAATTTCTGAAGACCAGAACAAGTATCAAAATTTTTCAAAATTCCTTGACCTAAGTCTCCTCTGAATTTATTGTCCCTCAAAATGAGATTTCCGAACCGTTTCAAACAATTTACAGGGCATTTTGTAACAGCGTGAAGCAGTTTGTAATGGTCGTAGGTCCAAGGGAGGGCGCCAGGAAGAGAGGCTCTGATTCAAACTTGCTAATTAGTTATAGTTAGTCTCTGGTCGTGAGCACATTGTAGTTTAGTCTTAGCACAGCTGCTTAGTCACCCAGCGCTTTGAACAACCTTCGAGTTCCCAAGTATTTGATATTCCCCTAAACATAAGGGTGATCTGCACCCTACGTAAATATACGTGGGTCAAATATGTGCTAATATCATTTTGATCTGACAGATTTTCATCATTTTTGAAAATAGAGATCTACCCTTAAAATAACAATTTATTCAAAAAATTTCATGGGTGAATCTACCAATTCTGATCTCGCAATTTTCGCAACTTTTAAAAATAAAGCTGCATGTTCTTAAAAATAGACACATTCTACCCCCAACACCCATAAAATATCAAAAGATCTCTGATCTCCGCAAACAACGGAGGCTTAATATTTCGATCTGAGCTTTTTGCAATTACCCTCCATCATGATCATCTAAATTCGGTTCGTTCTTACCACTTATTGTTCGGTAAACACTTTTTTGCCATATAGCGCTCGCGTTTTTCATCGACGCCCACTCGGGTTCTTGGTATCCACCCTCTTTCGGGTTCTTCCCTCCCTGCTGTTCTCCTCGTAAAATCACGTAGACGAGAGATGCACGATGTATTCATGGCTGGCGTGGGCGAATATTAAATCGTCCGCCCGTTACGAGCTGCGAAGATAACGATGCCGCGGCTGAAGGCGGCGGAGAGGCCCGTGTGCTTTATCGCTCGCCTGGGGAATTGTTTTAGCGGTATCGCGACGGTAACTCAGCGTAGATTTAGGCGAAGGGCTCTTTCGCATCGGTAAAAGGCGTGTTACGAAAATTGGGAGAGGATTAGCGATGGACGATGATTTCGTGAATTGCTTCTGATGGGAAAATCGAGGGCCAAGGATGGGGGTGAGATTCGGGAACATCTGGGGCTGAATCTCAGATTAAAATTTTTATTTACTAAATTGTGAAATTTTCTAATGTACGACACGAATTCTTAAAGTTGTAAATTGTCTATGGCACAAGTTCTCTTTACTACACCCCAAATTCTTAATTTAACAAATTTCTTACGCCTCAAATTCTCAAGTTACCAAATTTCCTACGCTCCAAATCTCACATTCCGAGATTCCCTACACCCCAAATTTTAACATTTTCAAATTCTCTGCGCCTCCAAATGCTAACATTTCCAAATTTCCTACGCCCCCAATTCCCAAATTATGAAATTTCCAACTTGCATCCACGTCGAACTCCCAACTACTCCCCTTCTCAAACTCTCAAACTTCCACCCTTCCAGTGTCCCCTACTCCTCCCCAAATCAACTCAAATTTCCATCGCTATTCCCAGTTTCAAATCCCTGTACCCAATTTCGCAAATTTGTAAATCGGACCAAGCGACGTAAAAACAATCGATGTCCAAAGCTCCATCGAGAGCGAAAAAAAAAATGGTTTAACGCGATACGATAAAGGGCATGAACCGGGTCGACGCGAGGGGCGAATAAATCGCGAGGGTATGGCTGCCGGAAGTTCAATTAGGTTCAGCCCCGTGCAGTGAGTTTCACCTCCCGGAGGTGGTGCAAATTAACGAGACCCGCACCGATCCGCTTCGTATCCATAATTCCGACAGATAGCGGATTCCCGTCAGACTTCTTCGCCAGCTACTCGTTCATCCGCGCCACTCTTGTTAGTTCAACTACTTACTCTCGACATCCACGTCGGTGGTAAGTATTCAATCGGATAAGAGGCTCACATCGAACGCTGGAGAACCATCGCCCACCGGGATTTCTTCCAAGCCGCACTTTTGGAACATGTTCCAAGCAAAATCATCCCCCAGATTTCCTTTCGATCCGAAAGTTAGCTTTCGAGTAACGGGTGTCAATTTTCTGGGAGTCGTTTTATGTTGGGATTTTGCGAGATGGCTGCAGCTTTTTTGACAGTTGGTATAATAGATAAAGGGAAGTTTTACACTGAACCTAAATTTGAACACTATCAAGCGATAGAGCAATAGCATGAGCAATAATGTAGATATGTAGATGAGCAATAGGTGCAATGAAAATATATTTTAAATTTAATACTCAATAATTATGTCACCAGGTAATAAACATCCATTGACTGTTCTGTTCTCTTTCACATGTACATTCATTCTAATAATTATTTATTATATGTTATAAATAAAGAGTGACATTAAATTCATGAATGAATAGTTGAGGCTATCTGAATCATATCCTCAAACGTATCCAGAAACAAGAGCGAAGGATAAAAGTAACGATCGGAGCAATTAAATTGATGACGCTGAAAAGCATCGATTTCCGCGTAGAGTGGTTTCTTAAACCATTCCAGTATCGTTTTGTTCCCGGCTATCTCGTTCTCCCACGGATTATCATTTTTCCCATTTCGAATTTACGCCCCGCTAGATCCGAGCGTATAAAAATTCAGCCCTCGGTCCTGGATATTTCGATGCAGCGAGCCCCCGGTGTCGAATGGAAATTGTTTTCCGCGCCTCGCTGAAGCACCAATATCGACAGTTTGAAAATTGATCGTCTACCACGAATTTCGCGGTCACCGCGAATCCTCTGATACCTCGTGCAGCGGTTCATTACCTCCCGTGCTTCTGAGGCGATTACCTCGAATCACTTACAACACGGAATATTACGTCGTGGAGTGCTGCGATCTAGGTAGTAAGCACTGTAGATTAACTAGATACCTGAACTTACACGCCCATAAATATGCATCTGATTCCTTCCAGCGAGAGGATCAACCTCCATATTGGAACCTTAGAAATTTCTCAAGTTACACATTTAATTAAAAATGTTAAACAGTTTTGAGATTCCAAGACCCTCAAATAAATGTGCAAGTGCCTAGATGCCCAAAGTCCCACAAAACTAGTAGCTCATCCCTATGTCCACATTCTCATGGACATATTCTAATTCTAACCCAAAACGTTTGAATCCTGAATAGTCATAAATTCCTTTGGATAGTTTCCCCAGGAGTATCTTTCGATTACAGCAGACACTACGTTAAATAAGTCTGTTCGTAGTATAATGTTCGAAGTTATGGTCTGCAAATAAATCGATGAGAAGGTGCAACCGTATCCAATCGCAGTGTACCTCCGCAACACAAGCACGGAGCGTCAATAGCAACAAACTGAAGGATAAACCGAAACGCCACAGGGAACTGTACCTTCCGATATTGGCCAGCAATCTGTATCCGGTATGCGGACCGAATTTCACCGATCGCCCACTGTCTATATTGATGAGCACCCGTCGGGCAATCCACGCTGCTACTTCGTCACACTCCGTACACAAATACGAAGTGCCGACAAACTTGCGAGACACACCGGCAAGTTGAGGACGAAATCTCCCAATATCGGCTAGCCAAGATATCTGGCGACGTGAATTTCGGGACGAAGTCGCGAAACCGCAAAGCGTCTCGGACTTGGCGAACGTGTATCGCTGCTAAACCGTTTCAAACCACTGTCTGGAGCGTATTGCTCGTAAACACTCCGGTTGTTCCGGATATGGCCCGCAGCGACACTACGACCTGGACATTAATATCCCATTTGAACTTCTCAGTTCTGCGGTTTTACGCGATGCCTGGACAAAACGTGCCACTTAACGCTGTCGAATTCTCTTTCTGCAACGTATGCTCTGTTAAACTCCAGATTTTAGTTGATGGTGACTTCCAACTTTATGTCCACATAATTCTAGTTATATATTCGCTAATGACTGAGAGTCAGTAGATGCAGTCTGGTGTAAATGAAGAGAGAAGAATGTGGGGATGTGAGTTATGTGGCTACTGGAAAGTGTCGAACCGAATGGTGAGTATGAACGTGAGGTGAAGAGTGGAAGAAAGACAAGGTGACTTATGGATATCCTATCTGGGACCTACGGACCCAACTGGTCAAATCAGAAATGTGGACACCTAGACTCATATTGAGACTGTTTAGACCATTAAACCTTAGCCTTTAGGAGCTAAAGTTTGAACCTAACCCAGGTTAGCGCCAAAAGTAGGGTAACATACCTACTAACATACCTACTCAAAAGGTCTGCTAGATTAAGAGCGAACGTAGAGGGAACTAAACAATTTGGGAGGTTAATCTGGGAGCGACATCGACCGCAGTGGCATTAAGCTCTGACAAATTCCGCAAGGACGTAGCCATTACAGCGGTCGTCTGAATTGTCCATTAGCGGGTAATTGAAGACGCAGACGTGACGCACAAGCGTGAACGCGTACGAAGATCAAGGGACACGACACGTTGAAAACTGGGAGCCGTACATCACGAGTCGGTAGAAGCGTGTAAAGGGTCCACGTTAAAAACTCGTCTAACGCGGTCGACTATGTTCGTTGCAACGTTTCATCATGGCTTTGTGTACAATACACTCGGCAACCAGCACGTACAGTTGATTTATCAGCTAGCGTAATTGCGACGGCACGGAGCGTGCTCTTATTTCGCGGGCCTTTCTCGCCACTGTTTCAGGAGATCCATCTGACAGACCGTTCACCGACTCGTTGAAAAACTGGATCGTTACTCGAGAGCTTCTCTCTTTTCGACTTCGCTGATCAACGTATCCTTCGCTCGGTCAACTTACAACGATATCATTTGTTTCCGGTGGGAGGCATCTTCGTTTGCGGTGTTTTCTGTGTCAGTTGGGAGTAGAACTGATTGCTGATGAGGTGCAGGGCATTAGGGTGCGCGGGGGATGCGAATTTGAAGATTCAGCAATTTGGGGTTTGGTAGTTTGCGGAGTTGAGATTCCCAGATTTCGAAGTTTGGGATTTGGCTAGTTGTGGATTTGCCTGTTTGGTAATTTGTGGATTTGGGAATTTGAGGAGTTGGTAGTTTGTGGATTTGGTAATTTGAGGATTTGGTAATTTGGGGATTTAGGGAGGTTGCGATTTGCCAATTTGAGGGTTTGACAATTTGGGGGTTTGACTATTTGGAGATTTGATAATTTTGGCAAGTTGGGATTTGGTAATTTAAGGGTTTGATAATTTTGGGATTTAGCAAGTAATAAGGAAATTGGAGATTTGACACTGAAGATTTCATAATTTGTGGATTTTATAATTTGAGATATGATACTTAAAGATTTAAAAAGTAGTATATGTAAAGATCTGAAAATTGAAAACTTCAAAAATGAAAAAATGTATAAATGAATGTCCCAACTAAGAAACAAACTATCCGCCATTTGCACGGTACCGCACGTCCATCAGTTCCATCGGAATCGACTACGGAAATTCACAGAATTTGCGCCATTATCGCCCTTCCTCCGCTTCCTCTCTGGCCGATTTCATTTCCAAGGGACAATCTTTTCTCTGAAAGGGAAGGAATGGCGCGTTCCGTCGTTAACCTCCATTTTCTGCTTCCACCGAGCATGGAAAAAACGACTAATCTTATCTGCTTTGTCGTTTTAAAGTGCGCGCACAAGGATGACTGGAAAATTCAGTTTCTCTGCATGCCGTTCGCGAACGCTTTAAGGAAGGTTCTCTTCCGTTTTCTCGCAATTTGTGCTTATTTGTATCGAGAGCAAACAGAGATACGCTTGTTACAGGGATCATAAGAGAAAGGCAGAAACAGAAGTTCCATTGTAAATGTTTTGCTTCTACAATGCGAGAGAAAACTTGTAGCAAGAAAATTCAGATGCTTCGCATTTCTCTTGTTCTGGGAATTTCGGGTTGGAAATGAGAATCGAAAGGGGTCAATAAAGAGTTTGGAGAGGAAGTTCTTGAATTTTAATATTACCGGGATTCAAATTACGTTATCTATCTGCAAAGGTTAGATACTTCGAAATTTCTTTGTTTATAATTCTTTAGATATTCAGTTTATACATTTCTACAAATCAAGAGGGTAAAGCTCAGGGCAAACTAGGTTCTCAAATTCCATTCGCACAGTTTCGAAATTTCTATATTTATAATTTCTTAGAAATTGAATTTCCAAATCTCCAAACTTCAAGATCAGCAAATACCTACCTCCCCAAACTACATTCCAAAGTTTCTAAATTCCCAAATTTCTACACCCCAATTCCTCAGATCCCCAACTTCTACATCCCCAAATCTCAAGATCTGCAAACTCCTAGAGCCCAAATCCCGCTGGTCCTCGAAATCTCTATATCTGCACCCGTAACTCCGTAAATCCTGAGATCCTAGAATTCTACGCCCCGAAATCCACCCTCTTCAGATCGAGTCCCTAAAAATCCAGAAGCCCTACGGCGCATCTTTAGGGAAAGCAGATTTGCTGTTGACTGTACGTGGAATTTTCATCCGGCAATTTCGGAGGTATGTTTCGGTCGAAAGGGATTCGGATATCCTTTAATCCACATTATCCCTACGGAGATGCTCGCAGAATTACAGCGAGGCCGCGGAAGGGACGTTCCCCGACAGAGAGGTCAAAGGGTAACCGGAGGTGGCCAAACGGTAACCGGTATTCCGATCGAAGGGAGAGGAAAAAAAATCGTACCGGTGGCAGGGAACGCGTTCAAACGCACGAATGATCAACGGAGAAGCATACAAGCATTCCAATCGAATACAGCCGCTTGACCTAGCAGCGATCGAATTTCAATCAACCCCTCCCGTGATGTTACCTCCTCCAGACCGACACGCATTGCCTGTGCCAGCCAACCAAGCTATTTCGAGGAGATTAGCACCGCTCCCGAGGACATGCTCGCCGTGTTTGCCCTGGAGAAACGATTCGCGTGATCAACGGGAAACAACGACGCTGAAAGATCTTTAGCTCGTTTGGCCTGCGATTTTTTAGGCTGGCGGGTGAACAAGAATTTAACACATTATAATATTTATTATTTATTTGAGAAAAATTTGAATATATTTCGTATCTCCACACGTGATATCTCCCTGCTCCCTATTCACACGTTACCACATTACGCAAATAGCGAATAAAATAAAGCGGCAACCCATACGAGAAGCTATTCGCTGCAGAACATCAGCAAGTTCCCCGGTAAATTGTTGCACGGCGTGGGCGTTAAGCAAAGCGTTTGTTCGCAAAAGTCGTAGAAAGGAATGTGGTACTTCAACGATTGCCGTGTATCGCCTAACAAGGATAAAGGGAAAGATAAAGCGGATTACGAGCGAAACTCGCTTTGTCTAGCGAGCAAAGTAAGCAGAATCCAGGGAATTTGTTTGAAGCCGTGCAAACACCGATTACCCGAAAAATTTTGCCGAAGGATCGGCCTGGGGAGAAGACGGCGCTAACTGAATTTCTCCTGGACTCGGTACACTTTCGCAGCCGGTGAAGACCCTGTACTTTATTACGCCACTTACTCCGCGTAATATTATACAACGCAGATATTTCCTACGCTCTCTGCATTACGTTTAATTAGAGGATCTCCGTTGCCATGGAACGGTGTCTCGCTTTAATTCTCTGCCTTAATCGCCGCTATTTCCCGAATGTAGACGACAATCTAAATCTTCGTGAGATCGTTTGTCGCGATAGGTCACGTGTCGAAGGTCGAAAGTTCACTTACGTTTGTAATTATTTTTATTCATCCTCTCTTTATTGGAACACTTTTGGACCTGTTCACGAAATTTGATAAACGTCGGTTATAAATGTTAATGAAACGACTATTAAATCCCTAATTTCCGAGAGGTTCGTTATCGTCGTTCAACAAGTTCAAATTCCTTGCGAATCCTCTTTCACCTCTTTTCTCTGTTGGCCGTTTCCTATCGCCGGACAATTTATTATATCTCGTGGCGGCGGTAATTGCCGCGTGTTTACAAAATTTTCATCGCCAGGAATAAACTCGAAACTGGTTCCCTCGCGAAATTGCAAGAACGTGCCGAAGCGAACTATACAGAGTGACGTTTACGATGTTACACGCGTGAAAAACGAGCCTCGAGAAGAACAGCGAAAACCTATTCGACGCGCTCCATCGAGCGTGTTCGCTTTTCGACGCATCACGAACGGACAAGCTGAAATTCACGGGCTGAAAGGATATATCTATACAGTTTCATTCCCGTTTACGATGATTTTTATCGTCTTTTGCGATAGATTTTATAGCGACGATTTAACGAGGTTGCGAAAAGAGATGTGGATGGGAGGGATTTTTGGGATTAGGGAGGTTTTAGATGGAATTTATGGGGATGGAGTGCTTGGAGATACTGTATGGGGAGATATGACGCGTGGAGATACCGTGTGGGGAGATATGGCGCGTGGAAATACGGCGCGTGGAGATTCGACTCGTGGAAATACGACGTGTAGGGAATATAACTCATAGAAACACTGCGTGTGATCCCACCATAAATGATCGACATGCGATAAAACCTCGAATATGATCGACTCACATATAATGCACGTTTCCAGCAATTTTTGACCGCCATATAAATAGTGGTCCACTATTACAAAGTGTTCAGCATGATCGCGTTCGAAGTGAACGGTTATCTCGCAGCACGAACGACCACGCGATAGATTCGCTTGGAAACAAAGTCGTGGCAATTAATCAATTCCCTTTCCACCCAGGTTGAAAACGAACGAAGGAACGAACGAGTTCATCGTGCCCGTTAAGGTATCAGGAATTTTTAATCCGTCGTTCGATCCAGCTACGCTATTAATGTCACGCTCTCGAGATTAATTGCACTTATCAAGTTGTCCCGGTCTTGGGAAAAAAGGAAAGAACCCTTACCCTCTTATTGGCCGACACCCTGTCCCAACGTTCATCGATCGAAACCGATGGAAAAATGATTCTGAAAGAGACGGGGCTCGTTTCGCGCGAAAGCAAAGGGACCTCGAGCCGCGATTGAAACGTGGATGGGTCATATCGAACGCTTCATTTATTTTATTAATAGATAACAAATGAATGCGCGTATGAAAGATGCAGGATGGTGGATCACAGATTTTGATTGATTAATGAGATGTACTGGCTGTTATAAATTATTACAAAATTGGATTTTGAAACGGGGATGGAATCGGTCCGAAATTCATAATTGATCGCTCGAAAATCATTATCAATTTAATATATTAATAACCAGCAGATCGTCGAGATTTAATGCAACGCCATTAGGTACACGAGTGCCTAGTTCTGTTTGTGAACACAATCATTTTGGGTTACCACGAGGTACAAGCATTGCAAATTTCAATTACCACGAGTTCTAATAGCTAGATCACCTCGAGTTCCAGCTAACACAAATTCTAATTGCGAGTTCTAATCACTGGTAGTTGCAGTCACTGCAAGTTCTAAAAGATATGAGTTCCAATCACCTCAAGGTCCAATCACTACGAGTTCTAATAATCATGAGCCCCAATCACTCTTCAAGTCCCTATCACCACAAATTCCAATCACCACAGGTTCTCATTGCCATGAGTTTCAATCACCTCGAGTTCCAATCACAAGTTCCCCCCATGTGATATACATGAATCGTATTACTATATCTAGCTTTACACATGATGACATGGTCCTTAATCTAGCAAATCTTCTTAGAGACACCTTGATTAAGATCCCCAACGTTCTCTAACAGTGAAAAAACACTTCTGACTCTTTGACTTGTAATATCGTGACGCACTCATGACGCACATAGCAGTTCAGTAAAATACAACATGTCAACTTTCCTTATTAATCTTAAAATTATAATAATTAGCTACCTCTGTCTGACACAACTACTAACAAAATCATAGCTGTCGAACGCATCCCACAAGCTCTTAAAGTTTAAAATGAACTATTGAAAGAAAGGATGCAGAATTCCATTGATTTGTCCAGAATGATTCCCCGTAAATTCCCTCGGAGCCAGGGAATTTCGAGTCAGTTGGCCAGCCGGCTTCGGATTGGGCAAATCGAATTTTTCTCCTTCCCAGCAGCTCCATCGAGCGTGATCTCATCTGGACGCCAAGACGTCTCTGTCTCAGCTAGGAAACTCCATTATCGCCGGGCTCTAGCCGGCTGCAGCTTCTCCGAGGAGAAGTGAGGCCAAGGGAATCATAAATTTTCGTACGTCAGGTCGACTAGCTATTCCAGGTGATCCTGAATCTGCACCACCGTAATTCGTCCGTGCTCTTTATTCGCCGGGGGACGGTTTCACCGCGTTTCCGTGGATGGAGATACAGAGTACTCAAACTCGACTTCTGTGTCTACGGCCTTTTAGCTTTCGATTTTGGTGACTTCTTGTTTCTAGTACTGCTAGTACTCCGTTTCGTTCTTATTCGATTTGGTAGATAGGTTTGGTAGACCATGCGTGTTGCAAAAAGTTTGAGTGTCCCATCTTGTACCATCTTCATCTTGTTCCTTCCTACTCTTTGCCCTAATAATTGCCAGAAGGACTAACACGAAAATATTCAAATTAACACCTGTATGCTAACAATAATTCATCAGAATGTTTAAAAATCTCAGACTAGTGTATATCTTGGTATCAGCAACCCGTCAATGAACAAACCCATTCGTTAAGTTGTTGAATAACTCTAGACTCTAGTAGAATAATAAATCGAGCTCCGTCATTTATCTTGAAGTAATATTGCGGGTATCGAAGGTTTAAGAAGGCAACGTAGCGACGGCTGAAACTAATATCCCTGGAAACAAGTGAGAAATCGCGCGACGGTAACACCGTTCCTCCGACATTTCTCTTCGTCACCGAAAGTACATTTCGCGCAGAAATACCAGGGTTAACCATAAACGTATAATATACTCGAGGAAGGGTAACCATTTGCAAACACGGATGAAACGGTGAAAGGTAAAATTTCGGCTAGGGAGAGCTGGAGAACGTCAATAAAAGCGATATTAGAAAATCGTGGAAGTTGAAGTGAATTTATAGGAGGACTCGAAGAATCGGCAGAGCCGTTTGATTTCGCCGACCAGAGACGAATCGTCCGTCGCTCTGCGAACGAATTATTCCGGGAGCCGCGATAAAATTGCGATTCTCTGCATATATCTTCGCCTCCTTCTTCAACGTCGCTTCGATTCTTCCGGGGAAAGTCGAAGAATGCGACGAGCTCGTTCGACTTATTGCAACTCGCTGCGCCTCCGTGGGGTCGCTCCATCATTTTCGGGATATTGCGCGAACGTGTTCCCGTTTTGCAGGGACTACTTCTCGAATTCGTTCGAGTTACGTTTTTTGAGGTGTATAGTCATCTGAGATGGTCAAATGTACCCTTATGCTGAATGTATAATTTTCCATTTTTGTAAGACACTAAATAAATAAAAACTAGGGTAAATACAGGAATTTTGAATTTTACCCCAGTTAGGGGATGAAATTAGATGTAAGACTTTGAGAATGCTATCATACATATTGCAAGTTTCATTTATCTCAAAGACATTAACCATTTTATTGGACCTCTCTACTTCTTCACATCCCCAAATCGAATTCAACTTTTCACATCCCCCAACATCTAAATCCTCGAATTTCCAAATGTCGCAAACGTAACCCAGTACCCGTATAACTGAAGATTTCCAGTGCAATCAGAGCTCGCATAGAAACTGTGCCAATTGTCGCAAGAAGTTCCCTCTGAACACGGAGGCTTATTAATTTCTTGCACCAATGAAGTGGTAACTGATTTCCTTTCATTCCGAGCGTCTCCGACGCTCTCTTTCGCCACGATAATCGAGTTTCCGCGATATGGCTGCTGATTAGAGAGACGTCGCGCGACGGATCATGCTCCTATCTACGTATCGTAGAAACTTGATTAATAGATGCGGATTAATAGACACGTGTCGCGTCTACCGTTGATCTACAGCGACGATACGGGAAACTTAATTAATGGCCGTCAGCCGTGGCGGTTTGCGTTTCCCCGTGACCGATGCCTCGAATTCATTAGTAATGACAGCGGACTAGTTGAAAAACTTTTTACCAAACGGGGGGATTGTTGGTAAAAAAGCTGGACCGTGGCTCGAAACTCCGGAACGATAAAACTTTCTCGTGGAACGGGATAGTCGGGCACAACTGGACGTTAATTTTATTTTACAGGAGGGTATAACGATACTGTGAAATGTTCGACGGAAAAACCTGTTACTGCTCTGTGGCTAAACCAATTGATACTATTCCACTTGTGGTACATTATACTTTTATGTACTTTCTATATTGGGCAGAGGTAGAATTTTAGATTACTCTAATTTCCTAGTTCTCTATATCCCTACTTCTGTATTTCTCTAATTTTCTAATCTCCCACCTCCTATCTCCCAATTCCCTAATTCTCGAAATCCTGAATTTCCAACTCTGAAAATCCTAAATTCCCAATTCCCCGTCGAACTGTCCGCCCGTTCGCGCCAGTAGTCGAAACGCGTCACAGGTCAGACGCGTCGCCCCAGAGACGAACAATTTCGCTAAAAATCAGGACAATACGTGCCGCAGATATCGTCACGACGGGGGCACGTTTCGCAAAAACGACGAGACGGCTGCTTAAATCGTGTCCTAAATTTCTGACAGCACCCCGACGTCAAGTATTTATCTCTGATTGTACGAGCAGGCGAACTAATGGCGCGGCGCGGTTCCACGCTTCGCTGCGCTCTAACTGAAGCCCGGATAAAAAGGATTGAAAAATATAAACTGTACGACGGCCAGCATTTTATCGAGGATTAGATCCAGCTGCAGGACAACCTTCATCCATTCTCGTTATCCTTCTGTCTGACTTATGGCGAGCACACTCTGGGCGAGAACATCTTGTGGATCACGTCACATGTGGATGTGTACACGTGTGGCATATATGGATGTAGTTGAATACGTTCTATTCACATTTCGTGAAGATGTAATGTGCAATTTTGTCAAGTGGGAATAGAGTTGAATAAGACGGTAGGACTTCACATTTATGTCACTTTGTATACATGACGTATGAGTTTGCTGTACACATATGTTTAGCAACTTGTGTTATTAAAGACTGTAATTGTACTTGTTAATGGACAATTTAATAAACTGTTGTTGAACAAAATAAAAATATTTTCAACTTCAGTATTTTAAGATTTCTATCAAGAGGCTTGTCATTTTTGCTAGAAATGAACAATTTTAAATGAACAATTTCAGATGAACATTTTTAAATGAATAATTGGTAACTAACGAAGAGAGGACAGTTAATGTACATTCACCTTATTCGATCAAAACAGTATTCTCTTCCCTAAGTCATAACATCCTCCATTTCACAAAATTTCAACGCACACGTTCCCCAACCAGAATTACCATACTAAATGCTCTATTATACCCTGAGCTCCGAAACTGAGGAATTACGTGGTCCACAACTACACGAACTCGAAGACGTATCAAAAGATCAAACGGTAGCGAAAGCTCGAAGATGACAATCGAAGAGTTTGTAGACATCGAAAGACATGAATTGAAATTAATAGGGTCCTAAGGTACAAGATGTTAGTAAAATTGCAGTTCATAGGGGAGTTCATGGTACGAAGGTAGTTCCGAAGAAAAACAATTTAATTCAATTTGCCCGGCCGCGGCGAGAAGAAGCAGAAACACAAGCGAAAGCTGGAAGAACAATAAAAGCTGAATGGTGAAAGAAGAGAGGGTCAGGGCCGCGTGTCCCTCGGCGCCGAACGCGAGCTGCTAATTGTGTTACAAATGTCCTTGCCAACGCGTAATTTGCCGTAATTACTGTCATAACGTTGGAGCGAAGAAACACGAAGAAAAAAGCGTTTAGGCAATTTTACGATGAAGACCCCGTCGAGTTGGAAGATCGCAAAACAGTATATTCCAGTCAATTTTGACAGATTGCAGTTTCGTGTTTGATCTCTTTTGCACAGAGAAAATAAAGTTTCCGGAGAACAATACGTTGAAAGTGTTTGCATCGCGATCGATCTCCGATGACTTTTCGCTAGCCACTTAAGCAACGTTCTTGGACGTGGTTCAGATCGAGCTGTAAATCAGCGGCTTAAGCGGTTTTTCGGAATTCGCCGCGGATAAATAGACTGTTTTGTTAGGGAGCGAGTAATTAAATTGTTGGCAAGCTTGCGTTTGGTTATTGAGAGCTCGCGTGTTTGCGCGGTGGTGAGTGCAACGTAGGCTTCTTTTGGTTAATGAGTGTATGGGCATACTTATTTCTGATTTCTCAGTATTTACTGTATGAATCGGATAATCTTTAGGCCTTCAATCATTGAAACAATTTGTGAAAATTCTTCATTCGCAAATCTATAAATATTGAGTACCTTACTTTTCTAAAAACGTTTTCCACATTTTCATAAATCTGAATTTTAAATTTTCTAAAATCTTGAAAATGCTAAAATTCCCCAAATTCCTGAATTCACAAGCTGCTCTCGCAGCACATTTTCAGTGCAATGCAAAGAGAGTTTAATACAGTTGGCAGACTTACAACCCGAAACTTACCGCTGCTTTTTTACAACCTTTCATTCGAACTTTGAATGGCGGGGTTACAAAAAATTGGAATCCTCCTTCAGAAAGGTGAAGAGCAGGATTTAGCAGAGAATGGCGAGGTAACCGAGTCACGGACCGTTTTCTCCAGCAGTGGTAAGCGAACAGGAAACGTTGATATTTAAAGCCGATAGATTCCGAAGCTATTTGAGCTGTAGGATGAATTACATTCATGGAACGGCTTGATTCTGTCACGAGAAGGGAATTTTAATGGCCCTTCGAATCGACCGCAACGTTGGTGAATTTGTTGAAGGATTTCGGATTTAAAGCTGCCTTCATACCTTTCGAACGTTGCTCAAATACGTGGAAGTATCTGGCGAGGAGTACGGTGCGTGGAAATATGATGTGGAGAGAATGCAACGCGGGGAAATATGGGGCGTGGAGATTCGACGCGTGGAAATACGGCGCGTGAGAGATTCAGTGCATGTAATTACAAAGCGTGCTGATTTAACGCGTGGAAATACGTCGCGTGGAGATATACCACATTGTAATAGAATTTCCCTGTATCGTTAACATCGAAGACAGTTATTCCCCTTTTACCCCAAAAGGTTCGATCGAATCACCTTTTCCCCAGCGCCCTACAAAAAATTTCTGGCAATCGTCTTTTCTTCGACAAACAGAAGGTACAGAAAAAAAGCAGCATCGAGTTTACTCTTCTAATTGTTTACTTTGCCGAAGTCTATCAATCTTCGTAGCCGCCCGAAGATCGTCGAAACGACATCGTTTCCTTTGATTCATCGCCGGCGAAAACGCGATTTCTCATTTGCTCGTCAAATTTGATGGATTTTTCAAGATCACGTAACGAATCATCCGACGATTTACGCACCTTTCTCCCCGTGGCGTTTAATTAGAAAAATCGCATTGATATATCATGGAGTCGTTCGAATTAATTTTCGACAACGTTTCATCCGGTAAAGATTCATCAACGAGATCAACGAAATTCGGTCGGCCATTATTTTCGCGAGCCCGATACACCGTATAATTAATAATCCACCGATCGCTCGTAATTGCCGGTGTTTTGTGTATTAATGAAGTAGCAGACAGCCAGTCAGCGAACGGCTGCGAGCTGATTAAACGAGTTTACGCGAGCAATCGTATTCATCGTTATCGAAAATGAACCGGGCAGCCGACCGGAAACAAAGGCCACTATTCAATTTTACAGAGAATCTCTGGTCCGTGTTACGTATATCGGGTTTGCGAGACACATCGTTTTGATCGATGCCACAAGGAGTCCGATCCGACCATCGAACACGGGTAATTTACTCTATTTATATTTCACCGGGACATTCATCCCCTATAAATAGTCGTGGTGTAATGGCGAGAGGGCTGGTGGCCATTGGCGTAACTGAGATTTTAATGTAGGGTTCGATAAAGTACACATTAACAATTCTATTGACACAAGTTATCTTTCGCTGCATTATTCCATTATTACTCAAACTTTCCTTTTGTTATATTGCCACTGGTTACGTTATTGTTCAATTTTTCATTTGGTAGATTTCCATATGTGATCGATTTTCGATTCATATATTGACGTGATGGATTTTCCTCGCGTTATATCGCCACCTATACTGCAACCGCTCGTTATATGACCAAATCCTCAATCCCTAATTACGCCGATGCAAGAATCAGTCGTGACTGCACGCGCGTGCAACACAACAAAGTTCCGAGCGTGTACTCTCACGGAAACGTCGTAGAAAGGCGCCTAGTCACGCCAACCTGTGGGTCCTCGACTGATAGGCGGTTTGGTAACTATCTGCCTGCCTAAGGTATACATATATACATATGTATATACGTTTACCTGCTCGAGTCGGTGCAGGGTTTCTCAAGTTACTTCGCTTCAGAAGCGCACAAAAGCAAGACGATAATAGCTTCTTGACTTTGAGGGTACTTCTCGGGAGAGGAGCAAGAAACACGAGTCCGATGATGACTCAAGATATGTATAACGCGAGACTGTCTTTTTAAATGCATATTATTTTCTTTCTTGGTTACGTGAGTACAAGATGTGGGGATATGAAGACATGTAGGGTGTGAGGGTGTAGACATATGAGGTGCAAGGGTGTACACATATGAGGTGTAAGGGTATATACATATGAGGTGTAAGGGTGTCGATATATTTAAATATAGGAATCTATTAACAAATGTAGGTAGGGATTTAGAGATATAGTGATCTAAAAATACAGATATTCAAGATCTTCACTATCTTTACTCGTAATCTACATAAAATCAAAGAAACGATAAAACCACACCCACAGGCAATTACATAGCATGGACTTATCATAACATAACAAGCTTCACACAGAGTTAACGAGTACCATGTCATCGTTATAACAAAATGATTGGCAAAAAAGAAGACTGCAATCGATAGTGACGTAACGTTTAAGGAACTTTAACGTAGTATGGGGTAGAAACGGTGCACCTGTGCAACAGCTTGTGGCAAAGAAGAAAAACCGGCGCGCTTGTTGGAGGCGCGAGTTTGAGAGACGCTGGCCCATTGTGCACACCTGGGGAAGCTAGTAAACCTTGCCAGGGTTGAACACACATAACCAGGAGTCTGTGTTTCCAGCTAGCTGGAATTAGGAAGGAGAGTATAGAGCAGGAACAGCTTCTTTCTTCCAGCACGAAGAAATATGAACACGTTGTACGCGGTGTGTGGCCCGATGCCAGAGGCTCTGCCAACAAAAACTCTACGGAGCCGGATAACGCTCTAATCTCGACCCGACTCAACTTTTATTGCAAATTTCAACGATCGGTGCTGCGTTTCAGAGCTATCCGATCGAAACGATTATGTTCGAACTGGGATAGAAATTTGGGGAATTGAGAATTTGGGAAATTAGGAAATTAGGAAATTAGGGAATTAGGGAATTAGGGAATTAGGGAATTAGGAAATTAGGAAATTGGGGAATTGGAAATTTGGGGAATAAGAGACTTGGAATTTTGGAAATTTCTCGATATCGAATTATCGATTTTACCAATATTTATCAAACCCTCTAAAACGCAACGGAAGTCTCCCATTTTCCCAAAACAGCCCTAAAACGCAATATACCAGGAATCTCTGTGTCTCGAAACGAAGCCGGAAACGCAACAACGTTATCGCCGGACATATTGAATATCAGGGTTTCCATTTAGGCTCACGCAACGAGTAATTGCGTCGTTATCGCGGCACGCTGTCGATTAAAGGGCAACAAGTTGCCGCGGTTGGTTGGCGCACGAGAGGGGAAAAACACGGGGCTTTGTTCGTTGCCCGCGATCCGCTCGAGTATCGCTCTCGTCGGCGATTTATCGACGGCCTTAATCGAGTTCCAAAGACCAATCATAGATTCTGATTGCTGTTTAATAATTCGACTGATGAGGTAACTCCGTGTTCGTAACGCGCGTGAACTTGTTCCCGGTGACCTGCACACACGCCGCGTAAAATGACACGGCGCTGTTACAAAACCAATCTTTCCACGGTATTACGTGTTCGTACGCCTGGATTAATTTTCAATCGGCTGCAATTTTCGACATTGCGAAAGGAAATCTAATTTGTCGGAATAACACTGTAAAATGTTTAATGCGTCATGTATTCTCGTTTCGTGTTTAATTATCTTTTGTATTTTTGGACTGGACATATAGGCATGTGGGGATATTTCTATATAAGAATAATGGTGGAGGTGTTCAAACATAAGTGTGTAGGTGTGAAGATATAGGAGTCAGTACGACGGTTTCACTCTCATCGTGATAAAGAAATCTAGAAATATCTCAAAGTATTAAGTGATTTAGGGACATTTGAAGGGCTGTGATAATCTGAGGAGACCATAATAAGCAAACCATATTGGATCGATATACGATAACCACCTCCCCACATTTCGCAGTATCCAAAGATCGATTTCAATCCCGTTACATGGCACATCCAGGTAGGCCCCAGGAACGCCGGGCTATCGCGTGCGTGTCTCGATTGACGTCCGAATGGAAGGAAGGAACATCGCCCGGGGTTGGGGTCACGCGAACACCGTGTTCCCTTACGCGCCTCTGCATACAACGCCTAGGTGCATTTACACGGACGTCGGCGAACGATATAGAGGCGTGTTACCGCGGTTGCATATGGATGCGCATAATTACGAGAAGCGATGTCGGCCGGCGGTCTTCTCTATCCGGGCTCTAAGGACGTGCGGGTTTTCGCGTATCGCGGGTACAACGACCCGCGGCTTGATATGCGATGTTTAATGAATAGCCGCTGGCCGGCCACGACAGGAAGTCGGCCAAGTTGACATCCGTGAACGTAAAACGCGGAATTATTCATGTAACGATTATTTTCTGCCCCCGTGGATAGAAATTAACGTAACCGACAACCGAACACATCGGTCGATCGAAACCGTGTCATTTTTAATGATCGCGATTGGCCGGGCGAATTCTTCCCTAGGTCACGAATTAATAATCTCGTTCGAAGTTGCTTCAAGATTTCAAATTCACGAGTCTATAACGAGGCAACTGGGTAATAACGTGAGCTGTGAAATATAGTTGTTCCGCAAGTTCTCTTACATCTAGGGAATATGGTGACAAATGGGACAAATCACAATAACCTGTTCGGTACCTATACAAAACCAGATCCCATGCCTGTATATTAAACGAAGGAACTAAAGCTGAAGATTTAACACGAAAGACATAATAATTCGAAAATTTGACAATTACCAACGATCATCGGATGACAGCGCGATGACGAGTGTCCTCCGAGTAGATCGTAAAGGGATCTAGTGTTTCCGAGATGGAACGTCCAGGAACGTGTTAATCCCGCAGGATCGCTCGTCCGGCCGGAAGTCAGCGACGTCGGTTTCGTCGTAGCGGCGGCAAACGGGTCGCTTCCGTTCCGGCTCTCTGCTTCCGTGTCCGGTTCCGCTTGCAGTTTCCGCTTTTAATACCCTCTGGCTAGTTGCCCGCGGCCAGTTTGTACGAGTGTACGAAAGGACGAAGCGTCGAAGGGTAAAAGGGTACAGGTGCTGCTAGTTTTCGGCATCGACTCGCCAACTTCCTTCCTTTTGCCGCATTTCCGACCGCGTCTGTCTATCGAAACAACTGCGCGTCCGCTTTTATTTGCATAGCGCGTCGAATTTTTTTATTCCCGTCGGCAGGAAATTAGTTCCTTCAAAAGGGAATTAAAAAGATTACCTAATTATAGGGGGTACAATTTAAATTTTGATTGCTTCGCGAACGGCCATTATTTTATAATAAATTGGTACGGTATTAATTAGTCGAGCTGCCGATCATATTTTGCGAAGCTCTACAAGTTCATTTTCGAATATTTTGTAAATATTAACAATAACGGTGCAGATTTTCGGAGAATTAATTGCGATTTCAATTACGATTTAAATTAACATTATCGTTTATCACGGGAGATGAAAGCGGTACAGGATGTACGTTAAATATTAAAATTATTAACGTGTAGATACGCACGTATCAAATTTAAACTTTCCTTTGATCAGTATTGTGCTTTTACGTGGCTATTTCAATGCAAATTAGATCGCGTTAATAACGGAAGAAGCGCGAGAAGAGAGGTCGAAACTTCTCGATCATTTTCGAACACGTTCGTAGCTGAAAGTTGTACGTAAACAAAATGGAGGACCGTGTTCGGCGTGTATCGAAGGTGTGTTAATTTGGGATCGAACGATAATATCCGGCCGTGTATCGGGGCGAGATCAGTCAGTTTTCAATTAGCGAAATGAAATCAGTGGTGCGCCGGCGTGCATTGTCGACGACAGGGAAATGATAAAGCGGCCACGATGCCATCGACGTCATAAATATTTCCCTTCGACGGGGCCAAGAAATACTGCGGCTCTGCATGGGGAAACATTTGCAATTCAGATGCCATACCGTCGAAGCTTGAATCAACTTTACGAAGACCCTCTCGTTTGTATACATATTTCAACCTGTTGTGTTTCTCGGAGGTTCTCGGTGCGCTTTTAATTCCTGTCGCGAATTCCGACCTTACTATTAATAGCGTGCGATTACCATTTCATTCCAGGAAAAGTCAATATCATCCATCTTCTGATTGCCACGGTAAATCGACCTGAACTACGAGATATTTAGGTTTTATTCCTAACAATTCTTTTAATTCGGAGGAAATGAATTTTATTTCATAATACACTTTTATTGAAAAGATCATATGAAATTATTCGAACACAGTATTCGTACGTATAGGTTCATTTATCGATTAAATATCAGATGAAAGAAATATTTATGTCTTTGAGAAATGCTAGTAGATAAGTATCAAAATGTGGTAGATTTATTGATTTTATTAAGGTACGCATCAATTTTGTCAAGATCATATATCAGTTTTATCAAGATACATATGTATCACCTATATTGAGATAAACATATATCACTTTTACCAAGATAAACATGTATCGATTTTATGGAGATAAACATATATCAATTTTAACGAGATATGTGTCAAGTATCTTTCACATTTATCCCATCTGAGGCTATTCAAGTTGCGGTCATCGGGTTAACCCCTTACCTACAATTGTTGTACATTCCGAATTGTGATGTACGTCACGGGTGCGTCACGATTTTGTAGAGCAAGAGGTTAACTGTGCAATTTGGTTTTAATACTCCTATCGAAAAATCAAATAAAATATTCTTCGGTAAAATGAACAAGTCGTGTGACGCATACGGTGCGTCAGAAGCTTCGCATCTCAAACGGTAATGTGCGAGTGTGATACCATAATGTAGGGAGTTAAGGTTATACACAGGATTAATTGAGTGAGACATACATTGAAAATCTTGTAAATACTTGTAAATACTACGTACTGTATAAAAAAGAGCGTTTTTAAAATTTACTCTAAGAGAAACTAGTAGAAAGAAATAAAATCCAGTGGCGACTGAAATTCTGAAGAAATTGGAGAGTCTAATAATTCGCAGGGAGAATGTAGAATACCCTGGTGGGTAGAAAGAGTCGATTACCGAGCCGACTTTTAACAATGCGGTGGCAGCGTAAAAAGAAACGAAACATCTTAAAGCCGCCAGCTCGGCGGGGTACGGCACGATAAAAGGGGTGGCCCCTCGGATCTCGTCCACGTAATAAATGAAGCCCGACACCGCGATAAGCTAGAAAATAGCGAGCGTAGAAACACACCTTTGAGCGGATACGGTTCAGTTACACAACCAGGAGCGTGTGTGGTTTATCGAAGTCGGCGCGTGAGGAACGGCGCTTAAAAAGCAAGGGGAGAGACAGAGGAGAAAGGGTGGAAAAAAGGGAAGGGTTGCAAGAAAGCCGCGGAGCGATCGCGGTCTTAAGATTAGCCGATTGTAGTTGTAGGGTTGGCAGCGACTTTGAGAAAAGAGGTTGCCCCCGACGTGGAATCGATTCGACGCTGGCTACGAACACTCGGAAACGATTCTGCCCCCTAGGAATCCTTAACCATGTTAAATGGTAATGCAGCAAATAATTCCGACATGAATAACGGAACATTCGAACGCCAACTTTTCAATCGTGACCGGAAAAATTCTCGGCTATCTGCTCTTTCTATTATGCCTGTCGTCGGAATTCTATCACGAACCTTTGGGGATGTCTTCCTTCTTTTAGAGGAACCCTTTAGGGGGTTGCTGCGAAAATGCATCGAGTATATCTTAAATTTATACATTTTTAGTTTCTTAAATCCCCGAATTGTACCAAAGTTTCAAATTAGCAAATTCCCTACCCTCAAATCATATCCTGAAATCTTTATATCGAATGTAGAAATTTTTTGATTCGGAGATACGATTCACCCCGCGGATATTTCTTTGCACGGCGACGTTCAGTTTATTAATGTTCGCGAATCGATGAGACCGCGTCCAACTCTTTCATTCGAGCTGACTCGAGACGAATGAAACGGATGTGACGTGAAACGATCTTCCCCGCTACTAGCAAAGTATTCAGTATAGAAAAAAAAAGTAGTTCAACGCGGTTATTTTTAAAAGTTAATCGGGCTGGCTCGTTCAACGTTTTCTCTGTCGATGATTTATTTTACGGGTAAATTGAATCACCGCCATGTACGTCAGTTATAATTTTCACGCCCTCTCCCTCTCTTCCTTTGCCGCTTTTTCTCTTCTTTCCGAACGATGAGAAAGCTCGTCAGTCTCGGTTTAGCGTCGTGGCCCGATAACGGCGGTTCGATATAGTGACGCTGATAAAACGATCGTGGTATTAATCACGCCGACATTGTTCCGAGCGTTTATCAACTTCGTTAAGGGTTCCTCGATTTCATAATTTTATGATTTTATAAGTCCACGATGGCTCGTAAAACTTAAATCGAGCCACCGCGGTTATACAACGTCTACAGACGGTGTATTTCCGGGAGAATTTTCTTGCAGGAAAGTTACTGTTCGGGTCGTCGAAAAACGAACAAATACGAAACGATCGCGGCGTAGTAAGAAGTTGAAAAGTTGGCGGCACATTTTTCTCTATTTAACCCGAGAAAATTGCCATAGTCTCGCACCTACTACGCTCCGTCGACCGCCACAAATACTTAATGGAGTGTGAGAACTTTTACCCGCGCTGTGAGCGCGCTATAAAGTCGCCTCTAATTTCTCTCGTCATTATGCCAGCCATCTATTTTCCTTTTCCACGTTACGCTCGAATCCGTGTGTCGATCAAGCCCAATTTCGTGGAAGGATGCCTCGGCTTTCACCTAGATAACGATCTCTAAACGTTTCGACATTGAACCAAATATTCAATTTTGGGGAATTTGGAATTTTGGAAATTTGGGGATTTGGAATTTGAGGAATTTGCAATGTGGAGAATATAGAATTTGTAGAATTTGGAATTTGAAGAATTAAGAAATTGTAGAATTGGAAATTTTAGGAATAGTGAATTTGAGGAACAGAAAATTTTTGATATAGATGCAGAGGAATAGGGTTCCGTAAAGATACGATATTCCTAGAATAGAGTTGCAATACGATTGAACGTCACACACGTGAACGCGAAAGCAACGTTTCCGGCACGATTGCTGGTCTTCCAGCATCGTTATCGCGGAAGGACGAATGCAAATGCGGAGACAGCACGGAGGTGTAGTTTTGAGCTGAACTGCTGAGAATTTTCATACATCTGCATAGGATAAATATTAAAGAAAGAGGAGGGAGGAAAAAAGCAGGCTGTACCGAGTGCCACCTGCCGCCGGTGTTTTTCCTGCTTTGTATTCCGGAACTTCCTTGATTTCTCCGGGCTACCACGCGCTCGAGAACCGGGATATCGATCCGACATGTCGATGTTCACTTTGAATTTACTCGTTTACAAATTATTTCATTTGGGATTTCGGGGATTTGGGAATTTGGGGAATTAGGAAACTGGGGAATTTGGAAATTGGGGAATTAGGAAATTGGGGAATTATAAAATTGGGGAATTAGGAAATTTGAGAATTTGGCAATTTGCAAATTTAGAAATTTCCGTAAAAAATCCGTAACATCGCGCGTATTTTTTCCAGAAGCTCGTATCCTTGGCGAAACAAGTCATTAACATTGATGCATCCTTTCCCGCGATTTCTCTTCCGCGAGCACGTTCTGGCTGGTCTATGAAAACGCGCGAAATTGGATTGTAACGGGAGCACGAGCTGCCAGCAATTCAGTAATAGAGGGTAGCGGCGTCACCGTGGGGTTTCACGGTCGCGTGAGCTCGCGCGGAACAACGAGCACGTTTATTCATTCTTCAATTACTCTAATTGGCCGAGTTTAATATCAAAAGAGGCGGTGGTAGGGGTTGAAAGAAAGAGAATGCGCGCTTGGTAAACGAATGAAGCGGTTCAACTGCAGAGCGAAGAGGAGGAGGAACAAAAGAGGGTGACGTGTATTCGAAAACTTTCTCGACCGGTTAATGAATATTAACTGATACCATTTTAATGTCTAATTAGCGAGATTGAAACGAACTCGGGTAAATAAGTAGCCGGGGTGACATTTTTAAATCCTTCCAGTTTTACTTCTGCCACCCCTGTTTTTCTCTCACTTTGCGTTCTTTCCGTCGGATGTTTGCGCACGTTCCGTGTCAAAATTACGGTATCAACGACTGGCTAATGAAATTAGCCAAATTCACGGTGTCCGTGTTTCAAAGCCACAAAAGAAGCTTTTTCACTAATTTTATGAGTCACTTTGTTATGGTCACTACAATGTCGTTCTAATAATTATTCATATATTCACCTTGTCAGTGTACTCTCTAATTTATTAAAACGATGATGTCACCAAAGTTTAGGATTTTTTGTCCATCATTTTTCTGACTCTTATAAAAATTACATGATTATAAAAGAAAATTGTGTCACTTCTAGTAAGTTGTAATTCTTCTCTCAATATAAATCTCTGCTACGAAAGTGTTTTTTAAGTGAATCAATAATAACATAAAATAAAGTACACATAAAGCAGTTAATTGAAACGGAATGGACCGTGTCCCATTAATTACCAGGTTTCTTTCTCGAGCAACACCATGGAGAAGTAGAAGACAACTCCTTTAACCGTGGTAGAAATGGCGGAGGTACAATTCTCTCCGTGAAAAGAGAAGGTTTCTCAGCTTCGTAAATCAGCTTCGCTTCTAGGCTTCTCCTCTCTGGCTCTTTGTGCCCGTTCTCGCGTAGAAACGATCAAATTAACTTCTCGATCGATTCCTCTTTTCACCTCCCTCCCCTACTTCCGTTTCTTCCAGCCCGTTCGTCTCGACTTCCGTGCATACGTGCCTCTCTCTTTCTTATTCCCTGCTTCTTGTTAAACTCGTGTCTCGTGGCTTCGAGACCCTCCTCCCGTGGTTTCCGATTACCGTTCAAGTGCAATTCATCCTTCGATTGATCGACTGGTTGCACCGTAATCCGTTTCCATTTTCCTCTTTATCCTTCTTCCGCCCTTCTCATCTCTTGCCAACGCCAAACCGGTGACGCTACTTCCAAGGGGTGCAAGGTTAATAACCGTTATGCCAATCTGAACGCGTTCCTTTTCGTACAAACACATACAGCTCTCTTCAAAAGTCCCTACCCTTCAAGGTACATCTTTGCATTTGGTGATAGACCTCTTCTGAAGGAGATCTCGAATGATCAATATACAGGGTGTTTCATAATAGTGTCAACAACAGACCATGTATAATAAGTACCTCCTACATGATCTCTTCTGAAAGAAATTTTAAACAATCGATATGCAGGGTGTTTCAGACCAGACCATTTGCATAAAAGATAATACCATAAGTACCTACCTGATTCAAATACAAATTTCAAATAAATTCAACCTTAAAACTACAAGATTGTACTCTGCTCAAGTACACGAAATATAGGGAAATATTCTTGGAAGTTCTCCATATATCTACATCTTTAAAAGAGTTTCTTTTTCATGCACCCTCTACTTCCAAACTCGTTTAACAGCAATCACTGCGAGCAACAAAAACTTTTACGCTCAAGATATCTGATTCGCAATAAAGAATTTCATTTCCCGGTTACACACCGTTTTTACTGTCAACCGTGCCCTCTATTCGATATCTTTATACCGAGTTTATATAGCAATCGAAGGAGGAGTACTTTTGCATGGGAAAGTAGGATCTTTCGTGCATTGAAAAGCAGTATTTACGATTGCACGAAAATATGCGGACGGTCCGAATTTTCGATTTCTTCGCTCGATCACGTTCCGTTCGTAAAAAAAAATTGCAACGGGGAGTACTGGTTTCCATGAAATAATCCAGCACCGCCACGGGAAACATATTTTCTGGCCGAGTATTACACAGCTGTGACGCGCGCGTTATGGCCGCAGTTTCGAGCGACACCTTCCCGCGTCAACGATGATGCTATAGGGACAAATGTTGTATAGTTCGGTGGAAATTGCGTGATAGTCCTTCTGTGAAAGTCACCGACAATAATTTTGGACAGACACGGAGCAGTGATGAAGCATTCATGAACTCGAGGGCATTCGGGAGTTGCGGGAATTTTGGGAATGGAAGTCAGAGAAAATGGAAGTTTGGGGAAATTGAAATTTGGGGGATCGGGAATTTGGGGAATTTGGAACTTGAGGAATGTGGAACTTGGGGAATGTGGAATTTGGGTAATGGGGAAATTGGGGAAATTAGAAATTGGAGAATCGAAAATTTGTGGAAATTCGAATTTTGGAGAATTGGGAATTGGAAATTTGTGGAATTGAGAATTTGACTACAACTCTGAAATTTAATAATTAAAATCCCTCAAACAAATCAAACATCCTGCAACGGCAGCCAAAGTAACATTTCGCGCAACTCCTTCAAACTTAATAGCAGTCTTAAAAAAAATTCCCCGACAAAATTACGTGACCAATAAAATCGTACGATCATTCGAAGTGCAGTTAATTTTCGATCACGTCCTTCCGCGTCATTGAGAATTCGATCAGCGAGTTCAGAGCCGTTCGTTTGACCGGTTGACTGTTGGTAACCGGGTCTCGTTTGATCTCCGTTCACCGTGGCCGTTCCCGGGGGAGTCGGTTTCATAAATGACCAGCGAAACTTTCCTCGGACGAGTAACTTTTAATTTCGAATTGACGTTCGCTCGAACGACGACCGAGAAGAAGAGAAAGAAGGAGGTTGGCTTAATAACCCGCGGCGTTTGCCGCCAAACTATAACTTTAAAAGCCGGCAAACGAAATTTCCACGGCCGCAAACTCCCGCGTGATTTTCAGCCCTCTTCCTTTCGCAACTTCGTTACGTTCGATCGACTCCGTTTGTCTTCTTATCGTTACTTTCAAATTACGCTACATTTCGCGATATCTTTCGACTTTTATAGACTCATACATTAATCTAACAAGAGGATGTTAATTTCATAAATATCTAAACTACTGTCACAACTACGATGTTAGCCTTTCATGTCATTTCAAACGGACTGGAGCAGGTCAACCGTCGAGCATAATATTCGTTAGAAATTCTCAGTTGAGAATCGCGGGCGTACTTCGGGTTCATTTTCTTCCGGTTAACCGTAGTCGGTGCATTTTCCATGCTCATCCGCCAAGGGAAACCCTTGGTCACGTTCGCTTTGGAGGACTCCTTTCCTCGTTATGCACAAAGACAAGAGGAATAGAGCCGTCGCACGGGACTCGCTCATCGAGTCTCTTTGTGTTCGTGCGTTACGACCGGACACATCGTCCTTCTTTTCTTTTCACCACCCACGCAACTTCTTCTGCTTCGCTTCCTCTCCGCGATTATTCTACCTCCTACTTAACGACCGATGTTGTTCTTGCCACGGAGACGTTAACGAGCCGACGACGCAACAATCGCTGGCGGCCATGCTACTCTGATGTTTACACGTTCGGTAATTTCCTTGGGAATTCAAATGGATGTCCACTTGGGGAAACAATAGTATTGTTTTACCTTAATAACACTTTTCTAACTCTTTTCGTTTACTGCTAGTTTCATTCTTTAATATCTTATGTGTTCACTCCTTGCACAGTATCGTGACGCACTCGTGACGCACATTAGAATTTGGATATGATAGACTCATATTTTCATTATAATTGAATTTTGTTCAATTCTGATTGCGATTTGCGTAATCAAGGATCGCTGGTAATGTACCTAACCTTCAGTTTAGGTTCAGTTAGCGTTCAGTTGTCTCGACGTTGTAGGAACAGGTAGTATGACATTGTTCAGAAAAGTGTAGATTAAAGGGTGAAGTAGAAATTAATCAGTGAAGAACAAACAAAATATTGCAGAGAAATTTAATGCCAAAAATTCGAAACCATAGATCTCGGCAGCCATCTTAAACGGTGAGAGTATTACAAAACTGTTATAAGCCGAGAAAGTTAATAAATCTGTAGCGGTGATTTCGCGACGAGAAGTTTGATGAAAGAAAAAGATGGCGGAGGGTCGTAAAGGAAGAATGGAAGGCAAAGTTTCGAAGGCGATTTTTCTCTCGAACATAATATTTCAGCTGTACACAATCCACGGGATCGGGGTAGACCGCAATCAGCGAGTAATTACACGGCCGGCACTTCCACGAGGAGAAAGGTAGACAAGGGAAGGTGGACAGATTCCCTCGGGAACGCGGTGGGAAGAAGCCGCGAATCGTGATGTTTAAAACGAATCAGCAGAATTTGATTTACATAAAGCGCCGGAGGACGAGATGAAGCGTACGGGCATTGTGGAAATTTTCAAACTGCACTCGAGGATCGTGGAATTTTTAATTAAATCAATTTGCCTCTGTACAAAGAGCACGAATTAAAATCTGCATAATGAATAACGGGAACAGGCCGGATTGTACATGGTGAACGGGGTAAGTGGTAAAGTAATGTAACGGTGAAAGAAAAAGTTTGATATCGAGTCTGTAACCGAATGGCAACATTTCGACTAATATTAATAAGAGGCGGAGAGAGCTCGTTGGACGCACTAACGCAAGAGATAAGCGTAACCGTGATCGCACTAATGAATCCATTTAATCCAGGTATGATTTAGTCGGAGTAACTCCGAATAAATTTGCTTTATAGTCGCTGCGTCTCGTACGTACACGAACATCCTCGTTTTGCGAGCGGCATGCGAGCTAAATAGCGCCAGCACCGCTGCTAAATTAAGATTTTTTCAACGAGAACAGAGTTAAATAACGCGTCCCGCGGGAAACTTTCCGAATGATACTATTCAGAGAGGATCGAGCTAACTTGAAAAACATCTCTGTGCTACGTTTCGAGCAACGGAATAAGAACAAAAACGGAGCACGCCTTCGTGAGTGTCGAAAGACCGTGCTTGTTTTGCACTGGAAATTGCGGATTTTTATATTTTTAGATTGTAGGATTTCAGGAGAAAAAGATTTATAACTTAGAAATTAGGAAGCTTGAGAATTTACGGAAGTTTAGAACGTCTCATATTTGAGAACTTACAAATTTATAAACGTAGAGGTAAAGGAATTTATAAATTTGCGAACGTGTAGATGGAGTTCCTAAATTAAGCAATTTAGAAATATAAATTGAGCAATTTTGAAAAATAGGAATTTGTCACTATGGAGATAAAAAATTTATAAACATCGCAATTGGAGTACTTTGTATGCAGAAAATTTATTCCAACAATATGTACCATTATCCACTCAAACCCAATTTGTCACCCATAATTTCACACTTACTCGAACAATTTCATGCTTATTTAAACCGAGCCAAACATATTAGTTTTATAAAAACTGTGCCGACAGATTTGTAAGGTGATAAATATCCATCGTGACGGGCAATCATCGACGCCGCGTTTACTGGTTTGTTTCGCTCGTCAGGGGAATAAACGTTGTCTGGTCAGACATATTTCCGAAACGTACCGAAGGGAACCGTTTCGCGGTGTACCGATGCATGTAGCACCCGATGCGAGAACAAATGGAAAGCATTTGCTTCGATTTAGGTCGGTCTGCAACGCGGGTGTTCGAGCTAAAAGGCATCGTTCGCCGACAAACACGCTTTATCCCGGGCTACAATTAAAGAACCACCTTTGTTCGAATGAATAGAGAGACTCGAGCGTGAGTTTCTTTCTGGAAAATATCCGAGGCGGGTCGCGACATCACCCTTCAAAATCTCGCCCTTGCTTTACCAGAGATTTTCGGCGAGATTGAAACATCTTTTCTTTCTTGGAGCTTCTATTAAGCGCGAACAAAACCGAGCATCGATTTTCTTGCTTAATAACGGATTGATTTGGATTCGGATCTTTTGCTGATTTTTTTCTGGTAGGGAGATTCAATCATTTGTTGTTGGTAAAATTTGTATTGTTATTGTATTATATTATTACTTATTTTGGGCGGAAAAGAATAAAGTGTCAACGATTCCATCATAGAATAATATAAATATTTTAGATGAAGAATAAAATATGGTGTTACCATATCGATCACATAAAAATACAAATTTAAAAAATATTATTGCAGAAATATTTTAGGTGACGAAGAATAAAGTGTTAAAGTGATCAGAGAATATAAACGTCGAAATACCGTTTAAACAGATCCGGAATCCGGTACCTAAAATTCCCAATATAATTTTAATTACGGATGGAATATCTGTTCATTTCAGATATGTTAACCGGTCACAGCTCCATAAAATACGCTACGAAATTCTTGTGTTGTAACGCGCTTAAATGAACTTTATATTCCATTATTAAAACAATGAGAAACATCTCTTTCCACCCATAATTACAATTTTGTTTGAAATTACTTTCGTTGCATTTCTGTTTTTATACTACGTCGACAATTAGCAATATGTAATTAAATGCATGTTTAACTCGTTGAAGAATTAATCGTCGTAATTTCTGTAATTTCAATTTTTCTTTCAAGCTTGAAATCGTGCAACGAGGGGTTAATCCACACAATTTAACCATTACATATTGATAATTGTGGAGGTTAGGTTAATTGTAAGGGATACTTATTTTCCTCAATTTAACCAGTACATGTCAGGATAATACCTGTGGCACAGCATGTTACTGTTTTAACAATTTTTTAAAGCAAATTTTCCTACCGTGTTTCTCGACTACCTCCCCGGAATCCGAAGAAAAAAATTGAATTTTCCGTCGAAAGAAGAAACTCCGAAGAAAGGAATGACTTTAGCAATATCCTCGTTAAAAAGCGAAGTGTTTTATTGGAAGGAAGAATATCAGTTTTAGAACGGCCTGGATCGTTGATTGCAGGGGAATCATGCAAAAGAAACTATCGAGTTTCTCTCTGACCGAGTGCCTGCAGTTTCCTCGCAGCGAATAAAAGTGGAAAGGGCAAATCGACGAGAATGGAAGAAACGGTAAAGAAAGTTGTAAGGATACTGTGATTCGTGGTAAATCGGTGCAATGCACTCGAATGTCGACTAAATTCTATTCGTCCGAGGGACCGAAATTAGGCGAAAGGACTTATTCGAAAGGGAGCTTTATCGATTAGCTTTAAAGGGCTCGTAAAAGTTCCGCAATTTTGCCACTCGACTTTTCGAATTTAAGACAGTCTTTCCACCTCGAAAGTTCAACGACAAGAGGTCCATATTTCACGCAAAATTCGTGTTCGATGTCGTCGAACGATTTTCGCGACGTTTCATGAAAAATTGATTTTGGCAAGGAGCTACGAATAACTATTCCGATCGAATGTATAACGTGGTTTCATAGCTACCTTGTTCCAGGAACACCGTATAATAGGACGTTCGGGTTGGTTCGTCGCAATTTTTGATAATGATACACCGTGTCCCTGCCAACTATGTAAATCAAGTGTCACGGAAAATGTATCGAACACGATTTTCCAAAGGGAACGAGGTAGCCGTATAACGTTCCTTAAACGTTGTTTATTCGCTATAGCCATAATAGAAGCGTCTTCGTTACGGCACACAAATTTTCCGACGGATTTATTCGTCGGATTTTATTTTAGAGTCGTTGGGCCGCGATCCAACGTTGCCGAACGACGGGACTTCTTTTTAGTTTTACCGTTTAATCTGATTGCGAGATCGAAGCTTTGCTACTTTTTTTAGTTCTCTTTAATACTTTGAGCCGATTTTGAATTTTTAACTTTTCAAACGTTATCCTCACTTTCATGCTTTGGGCGAGATTATTAATGGAGTTACAAATTAGTATACAAATTAGAGGAATTTACAACTTAAAAATGTTGAGGTTAGGAAGCTTAACTAAAGTCGAATAAAGTTAAATTTATAATGTCATCTAAAAGAGAAAATAATTCATGGACATATGATTGTAAAAATTGTGCAAATTGAGGAACACAGTGTAAAACTTTCCCATAAATACCAGAATGCAGAATTATAAAAATACAGAGATAAAAAATGTGACAAAGAAGTTTTGAACGTAATATGAGCAATGTAGTAGAACATAAAAGCGCGGTATCCGCAGTCGTTTCCATTGTAACATTTCGTTTTATCGATTGTTGCGTTTCTTGTGGCGTCAGCGTTTCGTTGTAAAACGTTAACCGGATTTACGATCCGAACGTGACGATCGCGAGGGAAACACAGCGATTTTCGCCCGTTCCATTTTCCATGCCGAACAATTACTTCTAGAGTCGCGCCGTTTCCCGGCAGCCATTGAATGCCGTGAAGTTTGTCGTAAACCCTGGAATGGAGTCTAACCGTCTTTAGTCACTGAATATCTGGCTATGAACTAGCGTGCTAATTAACTGCTCTCGAATCTGCAACGTTCTAACCATTTCTAACGAAGTACTTCTAACGTCGTTTGACGAAATTCAGAAGAGGAGACGATAACACCGATGGTAAAGAATGCAAGCTAAATTCGCGGCCATGAAACAAACCATTCCGTTGCGAACCAGCGAAATACAACGTGTAACGAGTATCAGGGAGTTTCGTTTTCAAGGATCCTTTCCGTCGGATCTGAAGAGACATTCAAGATTAAATCGGCTTTACCCGCATTCACGTGTTTCCTATTTTTCGCGGAGACCCGTATTTACTGAAGGATTACGGGACATTTTGCGTATCCGGGGTTTCAAGACACCGGGGAAAGTCACTGGAAGAGCTCTCTAAATACCGGTTTTTCTGGAAGTATTGCGGGATTCGAGGGTTTTCGTGGCGATATGTCGAGTGGTGTTATGAGCGTAACTCTATGGGGGAGGCAACGCATACTGATACACGTGGAGATTTTAGGGTTTGTATTCGAGCATGAGGTTAATTGTACGCGTGGTAATTTTACCAGTGGTAATTCTATGCGTGGTGAATTCTACGCGTGATTAGTTCTACGTTTGGTAATACCACAAACAGTAATTCTATACATGATCAATTTTGCACGTGGTTGATTCCACAAATAGTTCTACATGCGACGATTAGACACATGTTAATTCAATCACGTGATGAATCGCGTGGTAATTCACCCCGTATTGATCAAACGCATATTAATCCAATTAGTTGATGATCGAATGCGTGATAATGCAACGCATGGTAATACAATTACGTGGTGATTCAACGCGTGATAATATAACGAAGTGAACACACAGTGATTCAAATCGTAATAATACGAGGTGTGACGATCCATCGTGTGATAACGGAAACCCGGAATAATACAACGTAATATTACGGTGCAACGCCTGGCGATATAACCGGCGACAATCTGACATTCAATATTCAGGGCTTTAAGATTGCATTAAAAGAAGAGAGAATGTCTTAAAGAAGAATCATCCAAAGATTGAACTCCGCGTTTGATTTTAAAAGAAGAATGCATCCCCAAGGAATAATTCCTGAAAGAAACTTTATTAAGAAGGACTTCCTTATTCTAGGAAGTTCCACGATTGTGGCCATCGAGGTCAGGAGATTCTCACCTGTTCAGGTAAATCGGATTTCATCGCGAAGTGTTTTAACTCGACAAAGAACGGTTCTTTGCCTGGTTGTTTACGCAAAGCTCTCACAAAGAAGCTCAACGAGGAGTTGAGACAGGCGTTGACGAGTACTGGCGCGAAAAGAGCCGTTGAGATTGGGTTTGGAAAATTCTCTCTTCATTTGTGAGAGCCCTACAAAGTAACGCGGATTGTTCGTGGAATGTAATTTGGCGAACGTGAGATTCTCGTGGGCAACGCGCTGTACTGGGTGTTCGAAAAGCACTCAATATTTATGTTGTTTATGAAACTCGTTGCGCGTAGAATTACCACGCGTAGAATTATCAAACGCAGAATTCACTACGTATAGAATTACCAAGCGTAGAATTCACTACGTATAGAATTACCAAGCGTAGAGTTAACCACGTGTAGAATTACCAAGTGTAGCATCACCAAACGTAGAATTCACTACGTATAGAATTACCAAACGTAGAGTTAACCACGTATAGAATTACCAAGCGTAGAATTCACCACGTATAGAATTACCAAGCGTAGAATTCACCAGTAGATTTTTTATTGACAGTGTGTTTTATGATTTTTGGACACAGTATATATCATGGCGTTATTTCCTTCGCGAATGTTGCGGTCGAATTAACCAAAAGGTGTTCTGATTGTCGCGACAATGGCGTATAAAGAAACGAACCGCAACTCGGAGGACCCTAGCAATGCAGTTGTTACTCACCGGCAGCCAAGAAAGAATGCAATTACGGTGGATTCGAGTTTGTTGTTCCTTGAATGGGGATCGTTTGAAACTGGAACTGCACCTTTTGTCTCGCTAATTTCCTTTCCTCGTTCTCTTGCCTCCACTGCAACTTCTGTAAATCAAGACGAATACAGAGGGATATAGAAACTTGGGAACGTGGTGATTTGTGGACTATAGAAGTTGGGAAGTATACAGATTTTAGGGTCGTAGGGGTATATAGAAATTTGGGGTATGGAGATTGAGGTATGTAGAAATTTGCAGGTTATGGAAATTCGGAAATGTAGAGATTTAGAGGTTATTGGGGAATATAGAAATTTAAAGGTTATAGGAATTGAGAAATACATAGCTATGTGACATAGTACAAATTTCTCCCAGAAACAAAATGGCGAGCAGCAGAATCTTGACCAATAATTGCTGACTCTGAAACTTCACGTCCCAATATTGCTGTTCCTCATCCCAAAGTCCATTCAGTCGATATCGATCAAGTCGTAAAGAAAAACAAAACACGTTCGTCAAGATTCTTCCTCTGTCACTATGTATGCATCGTCCCTAAACACAACTATTTTACGAGCCTCGTAAAAAGGACACAGTGTAATGGTATAAAAACAACGGTCACGTTGATGACGTTACCAGATAGAAAGCACATAAAAAGAGTCATATATCGTGTGTGACTCCCCTCGAAACTGTGGTCTACCCTCCTAAAAATCACGGGAGCAAAAAATCCATCTCGAATATTCCCGCTGAGCGGAATAAAAGGGAATCCCGTCGATTTAAAGGGAATCTCTTTCGTAATTCGAACTAATCTTTCAAAACTTACTTCAGAAATTAATTTCGTGTTGAAGCTAATTTTAACGTCTATCACAGTAATGTTTTAAAGATGAAAGAATGTCTAAGTAAATCCTTAATACGGCGAGTGTTTCCCGTTGTACGTTGAGACACAGAGAAGATTGAGCGTACAGGAATTCGGACAATAGTAACCTGGAGGTCCTGTTAGATGTTAGAAACTATCAGTGTACAGAGGATAAGGGTGTGGAGAGAAGGATGGGGTGGCAGAAGGTTAGAAACGTTCAGAGAGACACAGCCTGCGGGATCCTTCGGAGCCGGGTTTAATCTTGGAGTTCAAGGCTCCAGGTTGGCCAGCCTCGTATGCAGCCAACACGGTGCACGCGAGCGAATAATTGAATCCCGCTGCACCCGGGGCTACGGGTTCTATTGTCGGCTCGTTTGTGCGTACGAACTGTGCCCTGGTTCGCTTTCGATTCGTTCGAACTGAATTCGTTTCGACTGGGACGTCGCTGCCGACTGTGGTAACGGGGAACTATAGCAATCAGCCCGAACTGAAAACACGCTCTAAAATTCCGCTGAAATTTATACAATTGTTGACACGCATGGACACATACTGGCGTGGCAGACGTGGGCAGATTCTTACAAGTTTGGGAGTTTGGTAAAATACGTCAGCTACAACCCCTTAAGAATACCACACACCGTATATACAAAACATAGTAATTTGAAAAGAATATAGAAATTTGCAAATGCATGATTTTATACTGAATTACTAAGTCATACCTATGTCCCTAAATCATCCTTGATCACCCTTGATAGATGATCTCATTGAGGTAGAGGAGTATAGAGATGAAAATTACTATCGGACTTGATAAATTTTGTTGAAAGTTCATTTGAAAGTTTTAAACGATCAATAACATTCAATCTCGTAGCCATTAACAAATTTCAAAGCTATCGGGACGAGTGGTGTTCGATACGTGCTACAGTGGAAAATCTGCAGTGGATGCGGTATCAGTTTCAGCTACTGCTGAAATACCATCGGGAGAGAATACGCGCGATTCGCTAACAATGGACGGTACTCTATCGAGGCCTCGTGCAATCGATCAAGATGATGGATTCGAACGTTTGCCCCCTGTTCGACGTTCCTACCTGAAATGCTCTTCTCACAGCTCATTAAACCGCGTGGTCAAAGTTTTTTTGGTCTTCATACAATACCTGCTTTTAGTCACTTTTCAGTTTTGCGGAACGCATTAGGAAACTATGTACATTTTAGAACTGTTAATTTTACCGAAAACAAAGTTATTTTTTTTAAATCTGTTCAAGTTTAATACATTTAATGCAGAACTTTAACCATTGTATAATGGTGATTTGAGAAAATTAACAGAGCTGACAGGTAAAAGGACTAATGAACAAGTTAATTAATGGACAATTTATTATATGTATGGAAATTATTGTACCAATTAAATGAATGAATTAATGAACGAATGTATCTGTCACGTGGACAGCATACATTTATCATATAAATGTTCATATGAATAATGTATATTTATTATACTAAAATTGTAGTTACAGCTCAATGCAACTTCCTATACAATTATTGTGTATCCATCAAAACTTGTTGAACTGAAATACAACCGAAATATAACTTCAGTCAACATGACCTATGGCAAGACTATTCTTGCTCAAATTTTCATCACATAACCTTTGAGATACAAAATGTTAGTTACAATTTAAATCAGTTTGAGATATAAAGAATGAATAAGAAATGAAGAAATATACCATGAAATAGCACAGATTAATTCGTCTAAAGTGATTTGTTTGTAAGCGCTATCGCCAGGATCGCCATAAATGGAGCGTAAGAAAAATGGCGGCGAAGGGAAACAGTAGTCAGAGAACAGTGGCGTGCCCTGATGGATCGTGTTACGTCGATTTACATACCGTGCGAAAGATTGACGAGCGGTTTCGGCGTGTTGTAATCGCAACGAGCGAGTCAGGCAACGCTAGGCACCAGGTAACAGCATAATAGGCATAATTGAATAGACCGTGCGCGCATAATTATTCTCGCAGTACACTAAGCCGCGATTACGAAGCAAAACGCGTATTATGCGGTGTACCGTATAGAAACGTTCTCGCTCGGTCATGTACCATCTCCCTCGGCGACGATGCACGCGCTCCAAAGCGAGGAATAGTTGAGCCGTGTAATTTATCAACTGACCCATTTCCTGAAGTCACGCCGAAAGATCGGAATACCCTGCGAGAGCGTTTCGATTGTTTCCGCCCTCCGGCCTCGCGTTACTCGGATTCTCCCCGAATTATTACGCATTCCACTGGATAACGTTTCGTCTGACTCCGTTTTCGCTATCTGACCGCGTGTTACTTCTTTCACCAACCGGACTCCACTGCTATTTCCATGGAATTATTCTTAAGATATCTTCACGCAAAGATTGGTCTTTTGTGAAATACTTGGATGCAAGTCAATTTTTCTGAAGAGAAGTTACGTAGACTCAAGACTTCAAGATCCTCAAGTCCCTAGGTTCTGAAGTCCAAGGGCACTAGGCTTCAACAGTCCCAAGATTCTAAAGTCTCCTAGACTCTAAAAATGTCAAGGTCTTCAAAATTCCAAAGTGCAATACTCCTGAAGCTCTGAAAAAGTCCCATGCTTTCAAAATTCCTAAGGTTTCAAAGTGTCATATGCTCAAAAATCCTATAGTCCCTTGTCAAGCTTAAGAATCACAAGGTTTAAAAATGTCAATCTTGTTTCCCTCCAATTCAGAAGAAGAAGAAGAGAACAGTGTATGATAATGATGTAAAAACGAGCGATGTCTACGGTTTTTCCAACGTCTTCATAAAAACCATCTGACCGTCCATAAAGAACATCTCTTGACACGCGGTAGGGCGGCCATTTTGTTTACCCATCGCTGCCGCGTCCCAAGAATCCCTCTTGAACGCTCGGAACCATTATCCTAGTGTCTAAATTTACAAAAGCTTCTGATACCGCAGAGTGTCGTGACAAAAACGTAGCAGCCCTTTACGGTGTCCTAATTACTGGCATAATTAACCCAATCCTTTCTACGACAACGGTAATCCGATACCCAGCTATTCTGACAGAATAACGAGTTAAAAAATAACGAGGCTGTCGAACGCGATCTTGTTTCGGAGCGGTGATCCATCGATCCTCTGAAATTGAACGAAATACGAGTTGACGGTCTCGAATTATTGGCGAAAGGCAGGCTATCCTCGTTAATTCCTGCTGAAACGCGTGTGGCCGTTATGGTTGCTCATTATGGTGCGATATTAAACGGGTTTGCATCGGTTTTTAAAGGGATACCGTGGCTTGTCGTCTGATACTTGTTTCGTTCTTTCGACGCATTATATTGTTTTAGGATTAAATGCAAGTGGATAACGTAATTGGTAGAACAATTTCGACATGACGTGCACCTGTAAACCTTGCACTATGATTTATTTGTCAGTTGCGACAGTTAGAACTAATCACAGTTATATTAAGACAAAGAAAGTTGAAATGTCAAAATACTCCAAGGGGTTAAAATAAAAATGTTGAACGTTGTATGACACAGGTTTCAAAGTTCACTCAAGCCTTGAAATTTCCAAAATACCAAAAAGCCCCTCTAATCCCCTATGCTCCCATCAAAACACTAAATAACCATAGCTCAGCAACCTAATTAGATGTGAATTATAACAACCAGAACAATCAGCAGAGCACAATGGACCGCAGAAACTTAGAAACGAAATTCATAGAGAAGAGATTAGATCTACAGAGAGAATTCGTGGGTAACTAAAGCTGTTAACGGAATTAATTAGCAAAGGTAGTTTCAAGTTGTAGCTGATAAGCATTGACTCGGGACGGCATCGATCGCGTCGCGGGCACAATAAAACGTGGAACAATGTTTCCGACAGTTCCAGTTGCCAGGAATAATTCAGTGATGTTCAAGCGTGAAATACGAGAGTGGAAAAAAAGGCCGGAGACGCGAGCACAGTTTCCATCGGAGAAACGCGGAGAAATGAAATTAGCCGCGAGCCAGCGGAAATTTCTGCGACGGGCGAGTCACCGGGGCTGACCGAGAAAAAGAATCCCGCAGCCGGCATTGAACGACGCGTACAAATAACGCGAAAGCGTGCGACATCGTTGAAATCCCGGGACAATATGGCCGCGACTAAGACGTAAAGCTCGACTGGCGGAAACGTTAATGGAAAAAGATTAGTCGACGGACATAGCGTTGAAACGAGCACGGTGCTCGAATTATCGTGTTTCGGCTACGAAACGAACGTTGACGTGATCGTGATTTATCGTTCGCGGAATGAAACGTACAGTCAACGACAAATCTTTACGAATTATACTTCTCTGATATAGCGATGACGAGTTCATTTCTGGGGACTTTTGGTAACTTGAAAATTTGGGAATTTTTCGATATAGGTATTTGAGGGGTGAGACATTTGGGGACGTAGGAGTGTAGGCACATACGAAGTTTCAGATCTACGTATGTAAGAATTTAGGAGTTTGAGGAGGTAAATTTTGGGACGTAGAAGTTATCTGTAAATTGTAGAATTTGAAAAATTGCGAGAACATAAGAGAAAAGTTGAATTGGAAAAATTGGGAAATACGAAAATTTGCAACGTTGTATCCGAGTGTACCGACGTGAAAATATTACGATTCATATGACAAAATGTTCGAAAACTTCCGCGTCCGTTGATGACAAAATGGCACGCGGCTCGAAACTTCGAAACGTATCGATTCGTAGTATGGAACGTTCGGGGAATCAATCAAAGTTGCTCCAAAGGTATTTCAGCTTGGATGCTGAGGTAATCAGGCGTTTCGATTCAACGTTTGCAATCGGCTTTTGGAGAAATTCATAACCGAAGCAGTGTCAGATCGTTGGCTAGTCGGAGATATCCATTGACGTAGTTACGATTTTTGTTTACGGTGTATCGGTTCTGCAACTTTGGTAACGGTGTCAATGTCCTGCTACGGGATGATTAAGTATCTTTTGGAAATTGCAAAATTGCTATGTTTGGGAATTTTGAAACTTTCGAAGTTGGGTGATTAATCATTTGGAAGGGAAAGAATTAAATTTTGAAATTTTGAAATTCTGAAAATTTGTGAATTTAGAAACATCTCGATTATTTCATCCTACCTCTGGGTCCCCAAAAAATTCCGGGGCGATGTCACCCTCCGGGCACCTAAACGAACTCGCAGGAATAGAAAAATATTCAAATCGCTTTGGCATCGACGAACGAACATGAATAACGGCCGATGCATTCCTTACAGTTTCGGATTCTGATCGGTGTATTTCCAGCCCCATCGATTGCTATCAACAGTTGTTCAATTATTAATGAATCACTCTTCTGAAAGCGAGTTGGCATCGATAGAAGATTCGTTGGTCTTCGCTGTTCTTTATTTACTGATTCGAAGAGAAGTAAGGAAGAATTCTGGCGAATTTTGCTGCGTATCGATCGTCGATAAAATTGAAAACCTGTTCACATTTAGAACCGAAAGATTTAGGAACTTAGCTGAGGACTTAGTTGATCTAGTTAAAAACTTGTAACTTAAAAAGTTTCATAATTAGAAACTTCACAAATTCGAGTACAATTTCAACATTTGAGGACATTACAATTTCAACATCGAGGGCACAGAAACTTGCAAATTGACTAACGTGTAAACGTAGAATTTTGCAAGTCATATGTGACATCAAAGAAGTGTAAAAGTTGAATTGCATCCAGAAATTCAAATTTACCGGTTGATGTTAATGCAGTAGCACAAGTGACCTCGACGGTATATTATTTTCCTCACACTGTAGCCGTGAACGTTGATGCCGGGGGGCGTTATTGACCCCATTAGGCGTCGCGCGATGACGCGAGAGCAAACTAACGCCACGTTGACCGATGTTTCCAGTAGCTCTACCTTCTGGAACTCTGTTCAGCCACAAATTACGCGAGCAAACAGCTGCGAAGAGCTCGACACCTCGAAAATGAATTTACTGCTGGGCGAAGACGTTAATTCGAAGCCCTGTATTATTGTTAATAATATTGTTAATAGTATAGTTAATAGTATAATATATAGTAACAATATAGTAACAAATGTACGTATACACGTATGTATGCTATGTATATCGTTAATTTTCCACATATGACACAATGTGTAGCCATAAAAGTGAAATCGTACGTGGTCTTCCGATGGTCGAGAATTGCAATTAATAGTATAGTTAATTATTAAAACAGACGTCGTAGCTGAATATTCGAGAAGATATTAACGGACCACAGTGGACAATGAATTAATTAGGTAAACGCGGCGGTGGCAATAAAATGGCGGATAGAACGAGCTCTAGTGCGCCCATAAACTGTGATAGTAATAATAATCCGCTGAAAGCATCGAGTATTGTGCACGATTTGAAAACGCGATGCACTCGTAACATTAGTGTGTAACGTTTACCTCGTTTCGCGTTACAGGTTTATAATCAACCTTTATTTCCCTTTCCGACGTTTCGCGCCTAAAACCCGCTGCGCTTTTTAATTCACCGATTTATCCTCGCTCGAAGAGTCGTACCTGGATTTCTTCGCGCGGATAAAATAACGTATTAAACGTTTTAGAGAGCGTTTGTATTTTTCGCGGAAGGTGACCGCGAATAATAATTTCAGCCGCGATAAGCGGCTCGTAATAAAAGGAAGTTTTTCTTTTTCAAGGTGCCTCTGGCAGCAATAAAGATAACCGAAAGCGCAACGAAGAAGAAACGTATAATTTTAGCCAACGAATCGTCGCTTCGCTTCCCGCCAGATAGCTCGGCAACATTCTAACGAATTATTATAGCGTCCTACCCGCGGAAAAATAATTACTAGAGCAATATAATCGCACATAAATAGTACTATTCCCTACGCTACAGACCGTGTTTTATCATTTCTGATGCTCGTGTAATTAGCTGGAGAGTATTCGAGTTGCAAATTTCTTCCTTGTCGCGTAATTACTTGGCGGAATACGGGAATGAAATAATTTAGTTGGAGTTATATTTTAATTTGATTGTGTCGCTATGCTGGCTCTTGAATTCACAATCCTTGCATTGTTGGACAAGCTATTTCAGGTAAATTTCAAGTTCCAGAATTTATTCAAGTTTTCATGTTTTTACATTTTCACGTTCTCAAATTTCTAAATCGATAAATTTCTAGGTTCCAAAATTTGCAAATACTACAGCTTTCATATTCCCAAGTCAACGACGTAAGTCACATGACGCATATGTTGCATCACGAGTGCGTCATCATTGTAGAGCAAGAGGTCAGTTTCCACATTTTCACATTCCAAATTCGTGACGTTCTAAATCAGTAAATTCTCCAATTCAAAAATGTACAAATATGTTTTCTAATAACCTTCCAAATTTCTGAAATCTCCAAAGAAGTAACAGAAACTTGAACACGTAGAAAATTGAATGTCCCTAAATTCGAAAATGTTGCACTCAGTACTTGGCGTCGCCATTCTTGCCGGAGAACGTACTCCAAAAACGAGGAACGTGCAAACAATGGTGGCAAAAAAGCCGGAGATAAAAAGCCCGATTCGAAAGCACGCGTTCGCAAGAAAACGTAGCGGAGTTTGCCCGGATCGTGACTGCATTAGGGTCGGGAAATTGAAAAATACGCGTTTCGCGCGTGTGTCTGGCGTCTTTATACCGGAGATGCAAAAATTGTCTCTTCTTTCGGTGCGGCCGTAACTTCCCATCACGGTGTATTTCCCGGCGTTTCTGGCCGTCCCCGTGGCCCGTCCGCTACGTGACTTTAAAATTTAAATCAACGCCCGCGTTGTTCCTTCGTCGCCGTTGCAGCTTTTTCCGCGAGCATCCATGAAATATTTGCACGCGCCAGCTCCCGGGCCCGCTGAATAGTTTATAAATATTGATTAAACACGGAGCGGCACGGAAGTCGCCGTTAAACGCCGGCCAACACGACAAATTAATCTGTCAAGAGGAAACGACTTCTTGTCGCTGCGTGTTCCACGTTCTGGTTAACCGCCGTGCTGAGCACCGCGATTACTGAAAGAGTTCCCTGCCCCTTTTCACCGAGTACAAAGGGAACATTACGAACGCGATATTATTTTCTCTTCTTTTCGAGGGGATGAAAAATTAAACGGAGAGATTTGTACACCCCGTGCAACGCAGGATTCCTCGGGATGACGTAAGCATGAATAGCTTGATACCCAGAGACCAGATTTGCATTCGACTGTCCGCTGATCTCGGGACGTGAAAAGGATATTGTTCGATTTTTCTGAATAAGAGCAGTGGGCTTGATAACTCGTGAAATTCTTCGAAGCCATTGATAAACGATTCGGGTGAAAAAAAACTCGCGAAGAAACGGTAAGAAACTGAAAAAGAATACCGGGAAGGGTGGATCGAATGGGAAAGGGGAAACAAAACCGGCCGAAGATGAGTCTGCAGATCCGGAAGATTCCTCTTATTGTTTGTCCTTCATTTTTTATCCATGAAAACGAGAGTCCGAGCCTTCCAAGGAGAAGAGAGTCCGACAGCTTACAAAGCAGAAAGTGGAAGAGTAGAATGGGCAGATGGAAGGAAAATAAAGGGCGCGTTCGAGGGAGAAGAATGAGGTATTTGAAAGTGGACAGTGGACCGAATGAAAATATCTCGAATGCAATGGTAACTGAAAAGAGACGGAGGTAGTCGTGGAAACGACGATCTATTCGATTTCAGACGGTAGAAATTGAAATTTGATGTTTACACGTAACCGGGGGAGAGGAAGTGGTGGAGATCAACGGCTGAAGAGGCGAACGAGCAAAGAAAGATTTCGTAATGTCGGGGGAAAGTTGCAAATATTGGAAGAGAGGGTGATGAGTTTGAATTCTGGGTTTGATTAAAACTTCTTACTGCCAAGTAGATAACACTACTTTTAGTTATGATATAATTTTAAAATTGAAGATTTGCGAGAATTGGTTTTTGTTATTTGGAGGTTGATGCGGAGGAGATGGTATACTATTTTTAGGAGAACGAGGGAGGAATATAATTTATGGTGATATAGTGCGTGGGAGATGGAATAAGTAGGCGGTATGACGCATGGAGGTAATATGCGTGGTAGTTCGACTAATAATACAGCCAGTGGTAATTTAATACGTGATATTTCAATATGTGGAAGTTCAATGCGTAGTAGTTCAACGCGTGGTAGTTCAGCACGTGGTAGTTAAACACGTGGTAGTTTAGCATGTAGTAGTTCAGTACATTGTGGATCAACATACAGTAATATAACAAGTGGTACTATAAAGTGTGGTGATTCATCAAATAACAATACGATACATGATAAATGAATACATAGTAATACAACACATGGCAATGTACTATGTCTCATATACATGTATAATTAGATATAATAGTAAAATTTTAAATCGAAGCTTGCTAGACTTCAGTAACTATTATTCTCTTTCTCATAAATTATGATATAAATTATTATATTTGTAATTGTATTATTTACTATATAATATGAGATGCATTGTAGAAAGTAGAGTATGCATAGTGATACAGAAGTGTCCGTCCAGCAAAATGGTTTCTCTTGAAGGGTAGAACTAGTCAAAGATAACAAAATCGTCTCTCGACTAACTTTTAACGATCTCCAAGCACTCGGAGCATCGATCGCCCTGCGAATTCATAATACAACCGGTTACGCAAGAGTTCGGTTGTTCTTGGAGAGAAAAGTTCAGAAGTCTTTTACGTGGATGGGACAAGTTTCGAGAACCGTCGTGAAAAACAAAATAAGCAGCCGTGCTCGATCAAGTTTCCTCTCGAAAACAAGAAAAACATCTCTTCAATTATTATCAATTTCTTGACGGGCGAGGAAAAGTGAGACATGAAACGAACAACAAATTGGAGTCGATGTATTATGTTTTTTTCCCACTTCCAAAATCGTAAATTTGAAAGATCTCGTTTGGTCGCAAAAACCATTGGAAACGTGTTACCATGGGTACGAGATGGTAGTCTCGATAATCATGGTGATCTTAGAACCTTGAGAAATATAACAAGCACGCGAAATTTCTGAAAGCAAAAAGAGGGTGAAATATGTGTGTCCCACGACAGCAACCCCTTTGCCTATCATCGTAGAAGGAATTGGTGAACGGCATCGATCAAAGTTATTAAACCCTAAAAATCAAAAGAATTCTTCAACCCAACTTTCAAAGAGTTTCTAACATTTCCTTTGTGACGTAAAATTCATTTCGCTGGTAAGCCTCTTTTATCGACCGGTATGCTTTCAAACTTTTTTCGATTTGTACGTTTAGCGGCGGAAGAAAATTGTTTAACAATTTAATTATTCCGTTCGCAAACAACGGGAAATTTCAAAGAAAACGCTACCGAAGGAACAAAGCAACGCGGAAGAATGTAAAAATAAAGCGGAACGAACTGAAAGTGTGCTCCATAATTTAAATAAAATTTACAGAATAAATATTAAATTCTTCTGTCGAGAAAAATATGATATGCTGGAAAATTTATGTTGCGAAAAATGTCGACATTATTGTGTATAATTAATTCATTCTACGGGGTGAAATATGTGCAATGAAAAATATTTTTCGTGTCGTTATATAGGATGTTTTGGACATTAGTTTTGTTAAAATTTTAGGGAAAAAATAATCGTACATAAACAATTTTTCATACGATTATATATGAACAGTATTTTTCATGTACTGATATATGAACAATATTTATGTTCATATCATATATCCATAATTAATTTATTTTAGTAAATAAATATTATGTATTGCAGAAATATAAAAAATATAAAAAATGTAAAGCAGGAAAATTGTGGGATATAGAAACTTGAAATAAAGTACTCTTAAAAAATGAACCTTACCTCAAAACCCACATCATGCACAATAACCTTTCGCACAAAAATTCTGAACACGAACATAAATTTGAAAATTCTATGGTCCAGAAATTTGTACAAAATTTGCTCCTCGCATAATGTAAAATTGAATGAGTATTACCAAAAAAAAAAAATGGGAGATTAAGTTGGTTGAGAGTAAGGTAGTCGAAGCTCATCTTGGTGGAGCTCCGTCAGCTCCGTCGAAAACGAGAAGGAAGGACATCATCGGTAGACGATGGTCTGTACGTGCCGTGGCATGGTCCCGAGCTTTAAAGCTCTTCTCGTTTAGCTGCTCTCCAGCAGCTGTTTAAAGCTGGTGCTGGCACACGAGTCCGCTTCGAATTCCGTCAGGTTATTTAACCTAAACTGTACCATCTGATCTCGGTGCCGAGGGAAGAAAAAGGGGATGACCGAAATTCAGCTTCCTCTTTTTTTTCAGACGGTCGAACCGAGCTTTTATCTCGGATTATCCAGCCACCCAGTTTTTATCTGCGGAAACCACCCCGGTTTGTTTCAAGATCGTGTAACGCGAACGGTTTCCGTTTCTTTCTCGATGATATTGCGGTTCGTGTCTGTGGAAACAACAACGACGATGGAAATTCATTTCTTATCCGGCACGAGTGAATTATGCGAACGGACGCTTCGGATCGTTTACCGAAGAGATCTTATTATTCGAGCAAACGGAAGCGTTTACCGACTATAGCATTCAACCCTGGGATCTACTTTCAATTTTCTTCAATTCAGATTTTTTGGATCGAAGCAGGTGGGAATTTGTAAAATTGGAAGATTCAAAATTGAACAAAGGAGAAGTAAATTTATAAATTTTCAAACCCTTAAATCCAAAAATTTTCATATTCTCAATCATTCAAGTATGAACCTATCAGTCTAAAAACTCTGCTAACAATTCCGTACCACAAAAATTTTCCATCCAGTAATATAAAAATTTTGCATTTAAATGCACCATGACTAACCCTCGTGGATGAACATGTTCAACGCAGTATCATTTTTCCTAAATATCCTGTTTCATCACGGTGTAAATTTAATTTCCAAAGGACGCATTTCGTCAATTGGGAACAATACCCATTTGCGAGTTTCCCTTTTCTATTTTGCATTTAAAAAAACCAGCGCACCTTTTCAGACTGGGCTTTTATAGATAATTTCCTAGCCTTTGTTCAGCGTTGTACGCGAAAATCCCTCGTACGGTTGTAGTTCCTTTTTCGTCCTCTTTCCTACTTCATGAGCCACGTGAAATGTATGTAAAACAAGGGTGTAGCGTTTTTCGACAATACACTCCCGTGTTACCGCGACAGAAACTTTCCTTCTGCGTGAAACGTGCTACGGCATAATTACCGAGTGAATAACACCATGAACTTTTCCTTCAAAGAACTACCACGAAATTTGCCCGCTTGTGTAAATGCCCGGGGATTATACCGCGTTAAGTATATCGCCGTTTCGTGTCATTCTGCTAGAAATTTTGGCTGTCGGAATTATCTGTATTCTTTTATCTCCATTGTCAGCGCTTTATCCTTATCATTTTTAAATATTTAATTTTCTAAATTTTGTAGGGTTTGCGTTTCATGCACTTGGAGGATCTAACACATTTAATTTTCAAATAGATAAAATAAGTATTCAGATTTCTAAGTTGTCCTAATTTCCAATTCCCCAAATTCCCAAGAATCCAACTTCCCCTTCTATTTTCCCCAGAACGATGAGCTACTCCGCAGTAGAAAAAAGTAGAATCGATCAGCCATAAATCAGACATGAACGTGGTCGAAAGCTCGGTAGAATACCATCTGCAGAAACCATAAGTCAGACAGGGAGTTAGGAAAATATCAGTCGGTTTAGCGTTAAAACACCGTGATTTAACGAGCGTACGTGTTTATAAAACGTAAGCACGCATACGGTAGATAACATTTTCTTCCCGGGTTTCTTTTCGCCGGAACCTTTACGCCCCGTCTTTCCACACACGCGAGATTTTTCACGCGATGCACGTCTACCGGCGCTCTTTTTCCCGGGGCTTTTTCACATTTTCCAAGAGTTTGATTCTCTCGCCGGCAGACACCGGTACATTGGTATTCGCGACGGGATCGAAAGAGCGCTCGCCGGGTAACCGAACCCGGGGCTCGGGCATCTTATGCAGTCTCCGCGATTGAAATTAAATCGACGGGAAAATAATTCACGGCGATCGACCGTTGCTACGTCTCGAAAGAGGATTCCCGACGGTGTTACGTCAAATCCTTGCGAGCGAAATGAAATTTCGTCGAACGAGCTCTCGCGAAATGAATGGCACGACCGTGAAGGAATTTCCAACCTCGAAAACTTCCCGTCCGGACAACCGAACGACCTCTTCCTTTTACTGTCTACCATTTTCAGGAATCTGTATGGCACTCGATACGTGGCTGCTTGATAAGTGCACGCTTAATAAGCGATCGCTTAATAAGTGACCGCTTGATAAGTGGCTGCTTGATAAGTGTCTACTTGCAATTAGACTTTCGCATTTAAGTGAATTTGAAGATGTGAAAATTTTAGAGACAGCAGAACTTGAACATTTATTTCAAGAATTGAACAATAAGGACCTTTAACAAAACTGAAAACCATCGTTGCACCAAATGTGGAATTTGTATCGTGGTTTAATAAAAGCTAGTACCAAAGCAGAATGATCGTTTCAGTCCGATGGTCAACAAGTGAACTTGCTCGAACAATTCGCGAACATTCAGTGAAAAGAATGCGATATTTTGCCGTTTGTGCACGCGTAGCAACGTTCAACCCTCTTTTAGCGCGTAACGTTTCGTTCAAACAATTCTTCGCAACGAAGCGAGGCTCATTGTACCGTCAGCGTTTTGATAAAACATCTGGTTTACTTAACGCGGTAACCGCGTACCAGTTTAGTCGATTATTTAAAGCGGTAAATGAATATCGATTCAGCGGCCTCTTTTTTTCTCGATTAACGGACCAAGAAATTTCCGTGTCCAACGCGTGTCCGCGTGACGAGTTTGAATTTTAATTACGAAGAAAAAAGTATGTACTCAGGGAAGCTGTCGTCGCGACGAAAAATCGATCGGCAGCGTCCATTGTTACGAACGTTCAATCGGAAACGTTTAATTCACGAAGGTACATTGAAAATCCTGATTTCCTTCGCGAACAAATTTTCATCGAAAACAGAGATCGAGCAGAGCTTGATTTATCCCTAATCCGAATAGTGGGATCTAATTATGTTTTAGACCATAGACGCAATTTCGTTAATAACACGGAGGTTTTTTGAACAGACAAATCACCATTTTGTTTTTGAAGCGTTCCCATTGCAATATTAGCTGCGTCGAGAACAACAACAGCGGCGTAAAATGGACGAGAGCCCGTATTAAATTTCTCGCGAGCCACGTATCGTGTATCCGCGAAACAATATGGTCCGAGTTATAGCAAAACCGTGACATTCTGCGCGAAAACGACCCGCGAGCGCAATAAACGTGCACTCCCGACCTTTTTTTTGCGGCGCACGCGATTCCCTCCACTCGCTGCCGGATTAAAATCTTCAATCTTCGTAAGAAACGCTTGTTACATGCGCGTGCACGCCGCAGTTTCCCTCGAGCTGATTAGAAATTTAAATGATACCATTTTTGTTCTCGCTTTGACCGCTTGATTCCGGTATTCTACCGTCGCCAGTTCCTGCGGGGAGAAAATTAAAATTCTACGTCCCAAGCTGCAACTTTTATTAGGCTGTTCAGTAGGAAATGTCGGGTTATTTATTGCGATACTTTTTTACGCAATGTTACTGCGGTCGGGGGTTGAATGCATCTCTATTTTTAACACTGACTATGTAGCTCCAACTTAACCCTGTAACTTTAACTTAACATTATATTCCAATAATTTGTAAGCTTCATTTTTAACCCTTCAACTTTATCATTTTAACCCTACAAGTTTAATTTAACCTTATTTGTGAGCTACTCTTTCAGCAAACAAAAATTATTGACGTTTCAACTGATGAAACTATAGTTCCATTTTTGTCGGGGAAAAAAAATAGCAGTCTGATACTCGCGAATTCCGTTTAAAGGTTATGAATATGTAAAATAACGTTTTGCGCGTAGTTTCGAGGTTAGTTTGGCGCCATATTGATTTCAATCTCTAATCCGATTGGTACACAGATATCAAACTGCTGTCCCGCATAGAACGTAAAGGAAACAAATGCAAAAAATAAAATGACAAACCAAATAATTAAGTGAACAATTAAAATGAACAAATAAAAATGAAGGTGTGGCGGTTTCACTCCCACGCTCATCGCCACTAGACGGCGCATAAGACCGAGACTAGACTTTCTCGCTAGTACTCAATGAGCCTTCCTATTCATACATATAGTTCCTGTCCATCCCTTCCATACATCCCCGCGTCTAAGGCAAGGGCCTGCTAGGATGCCTTACTGACGAGTCCACTAGCAGGTCCCGGACGAAACGCTCTCTTCCCTCTCTCCTTCATTTTTCCTAGCACTCCCACTCCGCTAGTATAACCGCCAAATTGGTGACCCCGACGTTCCAAGGAAAAACACACAACCAACAACCAACGCAGAGAGGACGACAACATTCTTCAACATGGCACGAAGACTAGAGGCAATGCTCCATCTTCTCTCTCGCTCCTGGGATGGCAGTTTCGACGACAACGCTATGACAACTCTCTCGGATTGCTGCGCCGCACTCCCCACGATCGATCGATGTCCGGGCCCACTCTCGATCGGGGACCACTCGCCGAGCTACAGTTGTGCTCGTTTTCAGCGTCGCCCATCCCGGGACCGACAAGAGACGGCGCGCCTAGTTTCGGACTTTGCTGTGCGTCCATAAAACGGCTAGAGAGCACGCGCCTCGCCACATCTCCAAGGATTTAACACAGCAAAGGGACGAATGCGCCGAATTATGGAACTTCTACTTCTGCACGATACGACAACGACGCCATGCGAACATCACTGAGAGCCAGCAGACGCCAACAGGGGACTTTGATGGACCATCATCAACCTTCGGAACTTGGAATATTCTACGTTCAATCACTGGAAGGGGGGTGATGTGGCGGTTTCACTCCCACGCTCATCGCCACTAGACGGCGCATAAGACCGAGACTAGACTTTCTCGCTAGTACTCAATGAGCCTTCCTATTCATACATATAGTTCCTGTCCATCCCTTCCATACATCCCCGCGTCTAAGGCAAGGGCCTGCTAGGATGCCTTACTGACGAGTCCACTAGCAGGTCCCGGACGAAACGCTCTCTTCCCTCTCTCCTTCATTTTTCCTAGCACTCCCACTCCGCTAGTATAACCGCCAAAAAGGTATAAAAATATAATATGAATTGACGTGTCTAAAAGTTCAACATAGTCTGTATAAACGCGATAAAATTTTGAAACAAAGGTACATAAGTGTAATCCCCAGTACTAATGAACTTTCCCGTAAAATTGGCTGGTTACCATTACAATAATATCACAAATTTCCAAGGCACACAGAGTTGAGCGAGGCGAGTTTCGAAATAACCCAGCACGACATTCTCGTTTTAAAACGGAAAGTTAGTTCCCGGTGTAAAGGCTCGCTTTGTGTCGTCCCTTTTCCCTGGATGTAATTAAATTGTCATCGTCGTGCGGAAACGCCTCCCCGAAAAGCGCAACACACGCTACGCCCTTTTTCCTCTTACCGCTCGCAATTCGCGCGCGTTTGCCTCAAATTAATACTTTTCCTCTCGGTTCCATTGAGCCGGAGAAAAACATCCAATTTCGTTTGCAATCCCCGTTAGACGTAGTGGAATTGCCGGCCGTTTCGTACTCGCTGCTTGCATGAGATTGGTCCGCTTTAAACGCTCTGACGTGCCTCTTACGCGCACTCTGCGCTGTCAGCTGCACGAAAACGATCCAAAAAAAGGGAGGGTGTGGAGTATAGTTATAACGGCTCTGAACGGACAAATTCGTCCAAGGTTGATTTATATCGATATTCCTCTTACGCCAGTTTCATCCGTTTTTAGAGTGCAAAAATAAAATCGGTTTCATCTAGCGATATATTAATAACACGAAGATGTTATTACACATTAGCAAGTAAGTAGAATTAAGGATAGGTGGTTTGATATGTGCTGAATAATAATTTGTGGACACTATGAAAAATATATTTCTGGTCAAGTTGGGAATTTAAAAATTTAGAAATCTAAAAACCTAAAAATCTAAAAAAATATGTTCCAAGGGTCCAAATATGAATTTCCACCGTCAGCATAGTTTGAAATATGAAAGACCCCGTTCCCCGCAATCTGTGCCCTCAGAACCGCAGAAGGGATTAATTAATGGCATGACCCTAGCGCCACTTTGATTCTCATCAGTGACGAAGTGAACGGGGTCCATTGAAACTTCGAATGTCTTTAATGAAACATTTCGTCGTGACTTCTCGTTCCCGATTGCTGGTAATTTTCTTAATAACATGCGGCTCGCGGTAGCGTGAAAAGACCGGGAGTTGAACGCGATTAGGCACGAAATTACGTTCCAGCCGAAGAACGCGACGCGTCTTCCGGCCCGGTTCACGGTGCGGTGGATTATTTTTTAATAAGATGCAAATTCGCGGAATTTCGCGACGTTAAGAGATTACGTTCCCGGAGCCTGCGTCCGTGACACGCGATTATTAATGCCTCGCTGCTTTCCGATGACGAACTACGTTTTCCCGCCAACGACGTCGTCCGCCGAAGAATTCTGCATTCGCTCTTCTATTACGAGATTGAAACGCGTTCGCCGCGATAGAAATTGACGAAATTACTTTTCCAATAACGACGTCATTGTGAAATAGGGTGGTTTTACGACTCCCTGCCGAGGACTTCCATCTCACGCGTTAAACCGACGAATAAACTTCAAACGTAAATTTCTACGCCGTATTGCGAAGTTGTGCTCTCGCAAGATTATTACGTTCGGTGTACTTTATAATTGCGCGAAGTTTGAACGAAATCGCCGTTGCAAAGATCGTGAACGATGGGCGGCCGAGAAAACTGACTGCCGAAGGAACAATAAATGGTGCGATAAGAATATATTTGATCGATAAATCTTTTCGACGAGCGAACGTGTTCGACTTACTGAACGAATTTCGTATTCAGAGGCGCGTCTGGCAATCTCACTTTCATCGCCGTTATTTCGGCCACGTCATAACATCGCGATCCGCGCTTTGGCGAAATAAAAGAGCGTTCGTCGAAAAAGCAACATGTTTTTACACAACGCGTTGAAACGAGAGTATATGGAGGGGAGGAGAAAAACAGAAATCCAGGTCATGCCGGACCCCACACGGATTTGTTTGAAGCGTTCCGCAGCCGGCCTTTTTCGCCGCGAATCATCCCTTTTCATCCCCATAGCGACTTCAATGTCAAACACTTTTCATCAACGCTTGACAGACTCGTCGATTCCGACGTGCGTGTTGCCTTTATTGAAAAGGAACGCTGAACAAACGTTTCTAATTAAACTTTCCGTTCATATGGAACCTATTTGCTTTGACGTCGGATGAAAGGGCTAGGTTTCGTAACAGAATTGTTCTATAGATACATGTACTGATAAAGGGAATTTTAATATTTCGGCAGTTTTTATTGTACAAGGTTCAATAAAAGGTTCGAGGTTTTTATTGTACAAATTCCTAGGTTCCCAAAATCTGTCAATCCACAATTTCCTACATCCCTAAATTCCTACATCTCCAAAATCCCAAAATCCACAAATTCCAATGTCCCCAATTTTCTGCATCCCCGAATCCCTACGTCCCCATAAAATTTATAATTTCCGCACCATCGCGAAGCAATTTTTGTCGTCCCACGTTTACATCCGATTATTGGCCGGTTTCGATTTAACGATCCGAGAACCGTGCAATATAACAAGGTCGAGCGAACTCGAACGACACTCGATTCACAGACGATTCGCATGGTGTTATGGAATACGGTTGAACAGATCACGAAAGCCGATATTATAGATTTGTCTGTCGAGGCGTGTCGAGCGACCGGCAAGCGTGATATCCGTGAAACAGCTTCAATTAAGTTCAACGTAGGCGAAAAAGGCAGACGCAAGCCGTACGGCGATGCTCCAAATGCCTGTGGCTACGTTTTGTCCGACCCAATTAAATTTCTTTCCAGGCTGCCGTCTCGTTACTTCTTTTCATCTAGATTCGGGCCAAATCATGCTCTCTTTAAGGACGCCGTCAGCGCGAAACCGAGAAAACGATTATAACTCGTACCTCCCCGCTAAATAATTGCATTCCTTCGTCGTCTGTCTGGTCCTCTCGCGGATTCCAGACGGGCAAAAAGCTACCGGGTTTTTATCGCAAAACATGCTTAATTGAACCGAATGCTCCGACATTAAACGTCGCGTTCTTGGGACATTGCTTTTTCAAACTATTTGACACTGGATTCTTCGATATTTCATCAAGGTTGATCATACATGAAATCACTGTCAGATTCTGTCAGTACGATCAGAAATGTGAAGATTTCGTAAATTCGACCATTAAGCTCGATGACTGCAATAGTGAAGTTTTTACGAGTGTACTTATAACTGTTTGAGACAGATGCTAATGTAAACAAAATGGCCGACAAGAAACAAAATGGCCGTCCAGAATCAAGATGGCCGTCAACAAGATACATGTTAATTAAACGTTAGAGTATGGAATTAACGATTGACAAAGAAATGAAAAGATCATGGAGGAAATAGAGCAAAGAGGTGGGGGAAGCAGCAAGGGATTCCGAGATTATTTCTGCGAAAGAGCGAAATTCAAGTTATTGGTTACCGAAATCCTGGCTCGGATTCTTTTCAATAAGAACGTGTCACCCCCTTTTCAGAGATAAGTATAGATAGCATCGATTGGACGATTCGCGGCTTCCTTCGAGGAGAAGTTTAAAGATTAGGAATTCATCATGACGGTTTCCCAGCGTGAATGGTACCGGTTCATTTTACCAGTCTGTTCCTTTGACGCCACGATTGATACTCCCTTTGTCCCGTCGGCCATTGTGAACCGCTGTTGCTTTTACCGACGCGTTTGCTCGACTTGAAATAGAAACGGGAAGAAATGAATTTCTTCCTTCCTTTTCGCATTGAATGGGCAAGTTTCGAGAGAGGTAAGACCCGATTCGCAGGTGGATGTTATATTACTTGTTCGAGAGGCTTTCAGCTACTTTCGGATGAGTCTCGTCCCACCGGAACGTTGCTTTAATTGTGTTAATATTTGACCGGGAATGTGCTACGAACTGCAGCCGAATAAAACAATATTTGTCGAGATAACGTTAGCCGTAATGTATTATTTTGAACGACGTTGCTAACGTCCGGATAGAGACGATGTTTGCCGTGGAAACTATGCTATGAAAATCACCCCGCTCGCTCTATTCTCCACTGTTATTTCAGATGGTCGGCAATTTCTTTCGGTACAGTTTCTCCGTAAACTGTCGAGTGGAATCATTTATTAAGCTCCTCAAAAATGAAGCTTCATGTTCAAAAATATTTCTGTACGTTATCGATTTGCTGTAAAAATATCGTCGAATTTGAATCACATTTTGTTTGATGTTGGTTTAAAAATCAACTTAAAGGTCAACTTATATTATAAGTTCTTGCTAAAGGTCCCAAGAGGGTCCTTAAAATAAAGTGTTTAATCAACATAGCAAGAGGATGGTTCGACTCGGAATCACTCGATTTGCTATTTATTCGGCAATTTATCGAGGAATTTTGCAGGAAAGGATCGTTTATCAGAGATTCGGTAATTGAAATGGTTGGCAAACGCTGGCCAGCGTACGTTCTCTCACGGAAACGAGTTCAGGATCGCGGTGGCGTCGTTTCGACGAAAATGACCAAGGATACGCGTTGCCATTTGGCGAATGACATCGTTCTGCCGCAGTGAATGTCGATTCAGTTCCGAGCTAGGAAGAATATCATTCTAGCGGCGAGGAAACTCGCGCAAAATGAGCGAGGGCCATTGCTTTAATTTACCGTATGATTCGGGCAATTTTTTGGTCGCGATCCATTCGGAAATCTGGACAGTCTTCCGTACGAACGGTCAAGGAAACGAAGGAAAAAAAGGAGGCAGACGAAAGTTATTATTCATGATTTCATGAATTTTCATTCGCGAGATTGCTCGTTATACATCGGGAAAACGCGTGCGCGTGTCGTAAACCTGTTTGTTTCGCGCTGCCGACCTTTTCGTATCGAGAGAAACACGAGGGGAATGAATTTTTCATTAAGAAACCCGCGAGAGTGTAAACGCGCGGTTTGAAAAAAAATATTCCGCAACCGTGAACCGTGATATTCCGTCTGGAATGGGAAAACGGAACGGGGCGACGTTTGACGTCAGCGACACCGCTTCCTCGTTTCGCCCTCGCCAAGACTACCCCTGGCAATCTCGGTTGCTATATCGCCTAATTATATTGTCTAACTATATTCCACCTGCTTTTTATCGTCGAGCAATAAATCGATACTACAATGATTGGTAATAAACTTGTTATCATAGGTAACAAAAATGGAATGGAAACTTCCTTAACTTTTTTGACAAGCAAAGATTTCTACTGTTTCGTTGGAGATGTAGGGGTAGAGACATCTTAAGATCTACAAATCTAAACACCTAGAAACCCAGAAAGATTTTATATTCATGAACAGCACAAATTATTATTCTACTTCACATATTCTGAAAGGAGTCATTTGTTCCACGTGTTTGCGGGGTACAGCAGCAAGCCGAGTGGAGCTTTTTTCAATTTTCTTAACCAGAACCGGTGAGAAAAAGCCGTCCAACGGTCGGATGTCACATTCATGAGACCGCTCGCGTAACGGTGCTATGAAAAGAAAGGAAAACGGCCAACGGCCACGAAAAGGGAAGATTAAACGTTCAACGTTGAGAGATTAAATTTTATACGTGCTAATCGTTTCACGACGAAACTTCTGACCTTACTTCCTCGGAAACAATTTGACATTTTACAGCATTAGAATTTGTAAGTACATGAAAATGTTTCATTAATTGTCGAAGATGAGGGCAGGGATACTAGTGTGTAGAGATATGAAGATGTAGGAAGTTAGGGCTAAGTGAACTTGAGATCTACGGGAATACTAAAATTTTTCAACTCTCGGATAGAACTTCGCGTACTAGAACCTTCACATACCAAGACCTGCACATATCAAGTTTGTCAAACATATAAATTTCGAGCCATCGCGTATCGCTCTGGAAATAGTAGAAGACCTTAAAATGTGTACCAAGTAACGAAAGACAAAGAAGCAGCGTATCGTGAAAGAAATTCACTTTGCCGTGAAAAGATCGAATGTCCTTCCGCTAGAATGCCGTTCTTCTGTGCGCAGATCCCGCGTGCACAAAGTAAATGGATAGCGTTAAAGTAGAATGTGGTCGGACGTAATGCGATACGGGAGATTACGTTGTGTTACGGTCGGCTACACCGGTCTACGTTAGATCCTATTGCAAGTCAGAGCCACGGTGATTCTGATCAAGTCGGTAACGGTGGATCCATTTCCCGTTGCGTTCTACTTTGATCCAGGATCGTGTATTGCAGGACGTCCATTTTGTAGAGCAGCGCCCCACACGTCAGGCAAATGAACCCACTTACCATGGCGAGCGTGCAAAAATTGCTTTTCCAGGAATGGGAATTGAAAAAGCGGATAGACGGTACTGTTAATAAATAAATGGAGGTTCCTGTCGTTTCGCGCATAATTCAAATGCAAATGCAACGCGACGAAGAAGTTATTACACGGAATCAAACGTCCTCTGTTCGGGGGCGGTGGTCCGTTTTATTCCGGCTAGTTCGCGGAACCGCGTCGTAAATTAAATTGAATTAAACTCTAACGCGTGCACAGCGCACGTATACACGTACTCGTATTTCACGTGCACGCCGGCTTTAGCCGAAACCCCCCTGCTATACGTGCTCGTACGTACACATCACGACACTGTAACCCAGTTTTGCTTGCGTTACCCGCGTGACCGTAAAAGTATTATGAATACGGCCATCTAAATGATATGCTAACCGAGCCGGAATTTCGCCAACCGGGACTTTCGGACGATGGGACGCTGGAAAATTTAGGTTCACCAACTTTCACAGTACTTTGCAATATTAGGGTTTTATTTTGCATATTTCAGTATATTACATTTGGGTGTTGGAGCTTAGCGTGGGACATAGGGATCTTGGGATTTAGTGTGGACGTCGGGAGAGTAGGATATTGGGACTTTTGATATACTGTGACGTTGGGATATTGGGACATGTAGATATGTGAGACATAGGAATATTGGAACGTAGGTATATTTGCACTTCTGAGATACTGGGATATTAGGATACCTATCACTTGGTATAAGACCCATTTGGTCCCAACAAAAATCCCAAAAAGCTCAGCAATATACTCTAATTAGAATCCACAACTACAACTGAAGAATTCTATTCAGTTTTCGCTGGTTCTTGTTGCAGCTCTCAGAGGACATCGGTTACGTCCTCTACTCCGCTCTGGGCAGCTTCTACATCCCCTCGTGCATCATGGTGTTCGTGTACATACGCATCTACTTCGCCGCGAAGGCTCGAGCGCGTCGAGGCATCCGTAAGCAGCCTCGTCCTCGCGCAGTGGTACCACCCGAATCACCAGACGTCAGACAAACTAGTTTCACCCAAAGCACACCTGCCACGGAATCGAAAAAACCACCGGGATCCGTGATGGAGAACGTGGCCACCATCGAGAACCAGCCGGTTCAGATTCCCATAGTCACTTGCGATTTCGCTAGTGATGTCAGCACCTCCGAAGCGGACCCTGGTGGAGGAAGCAGCATACCCATGGAGGAGAAAGACACTCTCAAGGTTCGTTAAGATTATAGATAGGTTTTCAAATAAAGGGTGTTTAAGTGGTTTAACTGAACCAGTAATAATTTTTTCACAATTGTGATTATTTATCACTCACAAATACAACCAAGTCATACTCGTCCTGCGTTGGTCCAAAAGAGTTCTGTCAAAACTGTGTGGCGCAAATATCGAACGGTATTTTTGAACACCGTATATACCCGATAACAAACGAGCCCCATTCACGACGGGCGTAGAGTGGATGATTCTGTATGTTTAACAACATTACTCCGAAGCACGACTCGCACGCGAATCGGACCATCAATCACGGTCGAGTTACGAGCACTCGTTTCAAATTCCACGCGTAGGACCAGCCGCTTTAATGCATATACGGTCTGAATTCAGAGCTCAGCAGACATTATCGTTTGTTACGGGGAGGTATCAAACGACCTGGTCCCGTGAAAAAATTACCATTCAGTACTTTGGATTGCTCAGCAAACTCGCGAGTTTCCTCTGTTGACACGGGGATATTGAACCTCTGGTTTCGAGCTTGTTCCCAGGCAAAGACACCTGAATATTATTCAATAACTTACGGTTGGAATCTAAATCCCGTGCTTGGTAACATCTGAAATCTGCTGGCGCATAAGAGTAAAGGCAGTAAATAGCGTAGTAGATTTCGGATCTCCGAATCGAATAAAGGGTTCCGGGCACAATAACGCGTCCGACGCGTATCGATCACACGCGAACACAGAAATTGCTACTTTTGATCGCCGCTCGTAAACCACCTTCGATAACGTTCGATCGAATTAGAACTTCCCGACGAGAGGCTCCGTTATTTTCAATCGAACCGTCGCGAAAACTGCAGGGGCTCCTTGTCGCCGAATGAACATTTATGAGATCCTCTATGAAATCACACGGATCGCTAGCTCCGCGCGAATATCGCGTGAAATATACTCTCCTCGTGGAGATTCGGCTAGCCGGGCACTTTATCTTCCTTTCTGGTCGAGGATTTACCAGGCTTCTGATTTGTGAACTGATTTTCATTCCGGGGTCAAATTAATTAGGGAGATATGTCTGGGATCTCTAAATTCAATAGGTGTTTCTGAACTTCACGAGATTTTAAAGATACATTGCAATATCAAACACAAGCATCCCTAACGTTTCTAAATAAAAAACTAAGTCTGCAGTTCTTTTACCTACCTTGATTTACAAAATAGATGAAGGTTCCCCTTAGAATGTATAAATAAATGATAATATACGTATTCAACCAATCTATCTAAATTATAAGATCCAAGAGAAATATCGAGCCAGACATAGGAGTGCAAAAAAAACTCCAACTTTGGGCTCCATTGAGACCAGCCATTAACCTGCGTCCACATTATTTAAATGTGAGGATGTGACGTAACGATTTGTGTGTACAGGTAACGATTCCGATGCCGGTGCAGAAGAGCAGTCTGAAGGCGACGCTGTCGGTGAACGGCGACGGTCAATCGAGCGTGCCGTCGCGATGCCGGGCGCCGAGCGTGGGCATCGACGTCGACATGGTTTCGGAGTTCGATCCCTCGTCGTCGGACAGCGGCGTGGTATCGAGATGCGCCGTGGTGAAGCCGTTGAAGCTGCGACTTTGCCAGCCGATCTTCGGTCGCAGGAACCTGGGGAAGCTGCGACGGGAGCACGGGGACGGTGGTCGGTCCGCGGGCAAGGACGACTCCGGCGTGGAGGGCAAATCGTCGAAGCCGCGGGACCCCGAGAGAGAGAAGAGGAGACTGGCGAGAAAGAAGGAGAAACGAGCCACTCTGATACTCGGTTTCATAATGGGCAGCTTCATCGCCTGCTGGCTGCCCTTTTTCGTCCTGTACATCGCGAAACCTCTGTTCCCGGACGTCGAAATACCCACCCAAGCGTTCGTGATCGCGTTCTGGCTGGGATACATGAACTCTGCCCTGAACCCGTTCATTTACACCGTCTTCAACAAGGACTTTCGACGCGCGTTCCGTCGTATACTGTTCAAATGAAAACGGTCGAATCGCGATGTCGGTTAATTCGTGTCGAATTCCGAGTATCGCGAGGAAAAAGTCGATTCGCGACGCGGACGAAAACGTCTCTCGAAAGCGCGTCCCGGCGGATCGAGAGGCTGAGAGGAGACGCGAAAACACGTTTATACCCGAGAGATTCGCGCTCGCTCCTGAAAAACTTTCCGACCAAAACGTCCCTACGGAATGGTGAACTCGCTGAAATTTCGAGCACGGACGGAATCGCGATACCGCGGCGCAAATTCCTGTCCAGATGTCGTCTCGGGGAATTCGCGAGCCGAGAAATATGCGATCGAACGAGTAGACTCGCGTCGAATCGTTTCGTCGGCTCGCGCCGGATACGTGCTCGACAGGGCGAACGTCTCGAAAACGAAACACGACAAATTCGATAACCCGGTTACCAGTGACGGTCATGAATCCTCTATGAGCCGAATCCTGGACTAACAGGGAAGTTTCAGCAACAGCTGCTTCGAACCCTCGATACAACTTACGAATGCTTGTCGATTCAACGTGACACCGTCGAAGACAGATGGGATATCGCGACGGGTATCTACGCGAACTCGAGGATGCTTTACTGGAACTGATTGTACACTCGGGTTAGAGTCAAGCTTCCTAGGAATGGGTGTGAGGGACCTATCGATCTCATTTTGGGAATTCTTTAACTCTGAAATTTACAAATCTACTAGTTCTCTAATAAATTATTTTGATACATTTCTGAAATTGTCAAGTCTTAAAATTGAAGTTTCAAAATTTTTAATGTACACTTTAATTTCTTTCACTTATTTTAAACTTCTAAAATATCGATACATTCACAATTTTATAAATTTCCCAAACCACGGATTTACATATTCCCAAAGTACATTAGTTTGGGATCAAAGATCGAATGGTTTCCTACGTCGCCATTTTCTCTAGGCCTCATCAAACGTTGGCAAGGGAAATCGTATAATGAGGACGTTTGTGGGCGCGATTCTCTCGGTAAAACGAGACAGTCGACTTGGGTGTCGGAAAAAGTACATGCGGATTTATACTACAATTTTGCATCACTACCCTTGCAGATATTTATGTACTATTTCTATCTCGATATCAGTATAAACTTAACTCTTCAATCAGGAAAAAATAACCTAACATCTCAAAACTTTTTCTGTTAAAACTTTATAATTAACAAATATTATTTTATCAGATCTGCAAAGAATTTTGCAAATGTACTATTATAAATATTTAAAACTTCGACAAGGTTTCGAAAGAACGTTATGAAAAAACACCGTGAAAACACACGATACCAACATAACCTTGATTTATTTCCATTTGTTTCGGAATAGCGGAAAAATATTTAATTTGAATTTATCTCTGACACAAAAAACCGCAGGAACTTTTTCCTGTACCTAACCTCGTGTTTTCCCTCGAAACTTTTCCCTTCGACCTCGCCAACGAACGGAGCGTGTACATCCACGATATTCATCCTCCTCTGAGTTCCTTCGGCAAACGACACACGGTCCGATTGTAAATTAAACGTCGCGACAATCCACTATTATCGATGTACGTGAATATGTAGATATGCAGACATAACTGTTATAAGACAAATTTTAGTGGTTATGGCGTAAGACTTAACTCTTTCGTTTTCATTCATTTGATTACGAATAACCATCGCAGTTTATCTTTCTTATTACCTGCAATCGGAAATCAAATTTTTTTAAAAGTTTTACTGTGTCAATTTTTTTAAATAATTAATACACACATATTCGTTTCATTTTTCATTAATTTAGAAAATTATAATCAGTCATTTGTTATTGAAAGAGTCTAAATTATTTTAACTGTTAACTAAAATTGAGGTCCTATTCCACCACGAAATCTCAGTTAAAGAAAATGATTATTCGTAACCAAAGTACTCAAAAATTTCCGGTCGTTCAAATTTTTTCCGAAGATTTGACTCAATACAATTTGAAACTAATTTGTACTCGAGGACTTTTCAAAAAGATTATTTTGGATCTCTGTAGATATGTATAGTGAGCGCATGCGTGTATATAAGATGGAGCTGTCGTCGCGAACCGTGGAGAGAGTTTTCGTTCCGAAACGTATGATCGAAAAAAATGGTCGATACGGTTCGATCGTAGGCGGGCACGAGACTGGGAAACAAGTTGGAGAAACTGAGGGACGAGATAGGACAACGGATGTGGCAAGTTTCCTCGCGGCGAAGGAAAGTCTCGCGAGCCGGGAATTGGAAAAGAAACCGCGAAGAAAAGTAGGGTTCGTAAGTTCGCTTCGTTGCCCCGTTTCGTGCCCCGGGGGATGGGAAACTTTCTCGTGAACGAGTCGCGTCTCGCGTGTAATAATAACGTAACCGTTGTATAATATTCTACACGCGTGGAGATAAAGGAACATAAGAGGTTCGATCGAAAACGATCGTCGTGGACAAATAAAAGATCACGAGGCGAACATGTTTCCTATTAAATAGGCGCATCTCTCGTTAATCGATAGCATCGGCGTTAATCGTGTAACGTTTAATCACGAGTTTTTCGAATTCTACGACTTCGCTAAAAATTAAGGGAAAAGAACGTAATGTACGTGGTATCTATATAAACGTAGGAGTTTCTCCGTTATAAATGAAAAAATGAATTAATAAAAAAAAATATACGATTGTACCGTGTGCGAATTCTGACAGAGATTCAAATTTTGCGAGGGCAAGGGGACGGGAAACACGATCGAGGGTACTTTCGGTACGTTATAATTAATTGCCTTTTTCAACGCCGTTCAAATATGAACGGCTCTATTTGTTTAGCGATGGTCGAACACTAACGGCACACAGAAACAGTGCGGTTTCAATTATTACGCGGCATTACGCAATATTTGCGCGACGGGGTGCCAATTCGCGATCGGCCACTTTATAATTTAACGCCTAGCGAGCTCGCCAAACCACCGAACGAATCCACCCCCATCGAAATTGATCAACCCGCTTCCGCACACCCCTTTGATCCACACACGATTTTATTTAATTTCTAACAACAGATAGTTCGATCGGATCAGTGACGGGCTATACACGGACAAATAAACACTCGGGGCATCGATTAAAATTTCATTATTTATCAGTTTATATGTCCATACATTTGTTTACTACATCGCTTCAAAATTAGTTAAATTTACAAATTGAAAATTTCTACCTTTTCAGAATTTTAAATTATGAATACTAATCCTTAGACTTCACAACCCTTAAATCTTCAAATTCTCAAACTCAATTTAATTCTCAAGCACTTTAAAATTCAAAACTTTTCATCCCTTAAATTTTTGGATTATTCTCAGTTCTTACCCATCACTGGTCCATATCTACAAAGCAATCACAACTAGTCTAATGAACATCTCTCTCAAAACTTTATAAATTCACTAAAAGAATTTTATTTCTTTCATTCGCCATTTATAAGCATGCTCATGTAAACGTGTCACATTACAAAAACACAAGCTAATAAAATCTCGACAATATTTGTAAGTAGTATAAAATACGATCTCCCAGAACATTTGATCTTTAAACATTGATCGTTCTGCGATCTACATAAAAAAGGTTCTCCACTATAATTCCCTTTGTTATAAATAAATGAAAAAATCCGTAAAAATCTGTGGAACGTGCATTGAAAATTCTTGTTGGTAGCAGAGTTGGGCATTATTTCAACTAATTTTCTTCCACAAATTTTGAATAAATTAAAATATTTGATAAATGTATGAATTTTAAATGATGTTTAAAAACAAATAATTTGTAATTGGAAGGAAATTTAAAATATTCTATTTAAAAAATAAATTTGATCTTTGAAATCGTACTCGAGTTTTGAATTATTCAAAGTTTGCAATCGAGATGAAAATTGACGTATCGCTTGATAGAAGTATCGATCGTTGGCAAATATTTTGGGGTTATTCGAAAGTTGTGTGAGAAGGTTATTCGAAATAATGTCCGAGTCTGGTTGGTAGACGGTTGTATCCGAAATTTCGACGTCCTAATTTCCAGCCAGCATCCGGAAACAAATCAAAGAGCGGTAAAACGTTGCTCGTTAATCGAGAAAGGGGCCAGCATGCTGCCCACCGAAACAAATTTCGAAAAACAATTTCCCCGATACTTTTACGCCACCGCATTCAATCTGGTCTCTCTATTTCGTAGATTGAAGATCATCCCCGTGGCTCTGACCGAGCGGGACTCGAATAAAAAAATTACTTGGAACTTCTATACCGGACCAGATCGAAATCCCGGTATTTCTGTCCGAGGATTAAGTGGTAAGAGTCGTGCATTTCGCTCCCCTAACACACAGCGCGTATCCGTTCTTTGATTTCGGAAAGTTTGATAGCTTCCGGTGATTCAATCTCTCGATTCGACACAAATAGAACGCAATTGGAAATCTTCTACGTTTATTAAATAACGGATTCGATCGAAATACTTTTCTCTATTTTCAACTTTTAAAGCACTGACGAACAAATTAGTTTTCTCTGGGGTAGACTGCTTCAATGTGACAATATTTTAATTTCGTTTAGACTTTGGGGATTATGCATTTTATGTCGTTTGCTTTTATAATCAAATACAGCTTTTAAATTTTGTAAGTTTAAATATTATGGAATTTTCGAGGCTTTTATAAAGTCACTCAAATTTGCCTAAGTCATCAAATTTCCAAATCCTATTTGTCAAAAGCTTTACTAGTGCATTTTCCCTAGGGAATGCTAGTATGTTCTCCAGTGCACGTCCCCAACTAGACGTTCCCAAACAAAAGCAATAAAACCGATAAGATCTCGATTACCTGAAAAACGTGTATACCGAATCGGCGATTTCGAGGATCGATCACGGCCGAGTGCGGGGTTGATGCACCCTTGATGATTATTTGAACGGGCGACCGGTGCGAACGCAACGTTTGCACGGTTAACCATAGAACGGTTTGCATGGAAAATTGCGGATGAAAGCGTAGAAGTCTTTTCTACGTGGTTGCTGGAAATTGATTTCGACCGGCGTGGGACGTGACGAGCATTCGTTATCGTCCTCTGCCAATATTAGCCGACGTATAAAATTAAAAGAAGCATCGTTGATGAACGTGAGGGAGAATATTTTCGAGACATTCTTATCTTTGCACTTTGATCTTGATACCTTTACAACGCGACATCTGGAGTAGACTTATCGCGTAAATGGAAGAGGATTTACGTTCGGAGAGAGAGAAACGTCAGTTCTGATAGAGTGGTATATTTCGAACGATCAACTCGGCCATCTTGACGCGTTTGCACAGATCGTTTCCCGAAATCGTCGACTCGAGTTTCTCTTTTCGTGAAAATTCCCGTTCGCTCGTCGTATTAGATCGAGACACAGCAATAGACACAGGTCGGCGGACTGTCCCGTCGTTAAAGAAACTTAATTCTAGATCGATGTAAGATGTAAAACGAAGGGAGATCTCCCGTAAGATAGCGATAACGTAGAGCTTAGCCAGTGCAATGTTCGCCGGACGTAACAAGTGGAATACCGTGAATCCGTAAACATTTGCAACGTGCATAATTAACAAACGTAAACTGTCATTTACCATTTAATACCGTTATGTGTACGCGGCCGCCTTAGGCGGTCGGACAGAATTTTTGCAAAACCGAACATTTTTCGATGAATCTCTCTGTGTGTGTCAAGTAATAACCTAACCCTACACACGATGTTAAGCATAATATGCTTATAAAGGTATATGCGACATTAGGCCGTGGATATACAGCTGAACGGAACGACTACTTTTCGAATAGAGAAACTAACGTTTAAACGATCATTCTAATTAATTGTTACGCTCGTACCGTCTCTTTAAAGCGACACCGCGACACGTAGTCGCGATTGCTAAATTAACGAACGAACACGATGATACTTTGTATTTATACACATTGTACACAGATATGTATATTACTATTGTTATTAATATTATTCTTTATTATTATTAACAGATTTACCATTATTCTTATTATCACCATTGTCATTCTCGTTCTTATTGCCATCGATCTTGTACATTGAATAATCCAACGTGGGCAACGATCGACCATTATTATTTCGATCCGTTGAACGGCGGATTAACACCGAACGCGAGATCGTCCTTTTTAATTTGCCCGGTTAATTTACGATCCATAATCTTCGAATAAATTTCTTCGTTATTCGCGAAGATGCGCCACGGACTGTCTCGGCTGGCGCCGAATCCGGAGATTCATGCAACCGCTATCAGACACTTTTATCGCGTTCGATTTATCTTTCCAACATGCGATTCATTCTTTCCTGAACTTTCGAATTCTTCCAAATTAACTGCAATTTATACTGCGGATGTGTTATATCCAGACATTTTTACTGAACTAGGATACTCTGGAAACCTACATTCATGGATCCCTAAATTTCTAGATCCATAGATCCTTAAACTCCACATACCAGTTCCTACATCCCCATGTACCTAAACTCCAAATACCCTTAATTTACAATTTCCTCTACATCCCCCTTGCTATCCAACCCCTAGGATATTTCAATGTTAGTAATATCTTAGATCTCAAATATCCTCAAGTATCCTCATAAATATTTTTAGGTTGCAAATATATCTTTACCTCCGCATCTTTATGTCCCTGCGTCCAACCCTGTAACCTTGTAACAACCCCTATAACCCTACAATCTCCCGTTTGCAGTAATTTCCGTCTAAATTAGTCCGTTGTCACAACTGTCAAACAAGCGTTTTTCCACTGTGCATCTTTCAACGCGTTATCGGTTTCGAGAGACCAGGAATTATGTTTATAAAATCTCTGAACGCGGTCGCCGGGATTTTCGACGCGGCATTCAACAGCAATCAATTTTTAACTTCGTGTTCCATTGTCGTTCGCGCGTGATTGTTAAAAGACAGAATATTTCGCAATAATGGCGTCCGTAGAACAACACCCGGACTTCATTGGAAACGCGACGATCTCGCGTTGGTACGCCGTCAGACGATCTCTCTATCGATAATATTGGAGCAATGAAATCACTGTGATATCACTAAAACGCTTTCAAGGTGTGTATGTGTGTATGGGTCGGGATCGACAATTAACGCTGCACCCGCGGGGCTGGTCCGTACTTTCGAACGATAAATAAACCGGCAGAAATGGGACTAGATATTTCCGGGGGTGGGGGCAGACAAAGAACACGATTTATGGTTACGATTATCGTAAATTATTGTAAATCATATTATATTGTATATACGTATACATACACGGAACTTGTACTATTGATCGGACGAATCTATTATACATATATTATATTGTATACATACATATACATAATAGAGTAACGATATTACGGTGAATATTATTATCAGACTACTGTCGTCGTACTACTATCGTCATTGTTAGTCGACATTATTATCGATGCAAATCCTACTGTCTAGTAGCGTTTTGCGTACAGTACATCACGAAAGTTCCACGCTTGCGTTTTAAACTGTTAACGAACGACATACAGCTTCCCCTTAAACTCTAAGATCTATAAATACTTCCTGGTTTATGTAATTTAAGGATAACCCTTGGGTTTGCTACCTTTATATGATGTCCTCAGTACTAGATTTAGGATTCTGGATCTACACTCTCCATAGGGTTCAGCTAGGTTTCTCTAGGTCTCCTAGGTCTATAGTTCTTTTAGCTCCCTCTAAGTACTTCATCAACAGCCAATTAGATTTTTCTGCAATTTGTAGCCCCATTTCAATTTTTCTTAGAATCCAGATTTTAGACTTTCATTACAATATTATAGATTTGCACCAAAGGTCCCTATGCAGTCATTTACTTGTTTTTCCAGGTTTTTCCAAAACTCCACATATATGGTCCTCCAATTTCAGAGTTCACATGTGACCTTCTACCATTTACCCCTTGTTCCCGTATGTGGGAACATAAGTGTCATTTGTTAATAATTTTCTACGCGATCGTTGTAATACTTTGGTGTGCACTGTACGTCGCGAGGAGAGAGCGAGAATGAGAGTGAGAGAGAGAGAATGCAAGATCAAAGTCGAACACGAAACTATAGTAGCAAATGATACCACGCTCGCGGTATTCTAGTGTACATAGGAATCCGACGGCCGGAAACGGCACCGTTTCCGTTCCGTGATGTCGCACTATTCGAATCGAGTTTCCTCGTCGATTCGTTTCGAAACACTTTTTTTTTCCTCGACTAACAAGTAGATTCTAGATGTACAAACGTGTTTTCTGGTCATCCTCGATCGCCAGTAATCGTGAAAAAAAAAATACGATAATGGAAAACTTTCTAATGGTCTATTCAAGCTGGAGAATTCTATCTAGAGACAATAGAGGGACGCGTGATACATAATGAAGCGCAAACTTGTCGGCAACGAGAGATTGGAAGGTGATTGCGGGGCGAGCTGCCGCGACGATATTAAGGTCCTTTAACGGGACACAGGATGGCTCATTTTCGCTGGATACTTCTAATGAAATTCGAACCAACCGATCCGTTCGTGTTCCAACTTTACCGCGTACTCCCAGACAATCGGATAATAAATCCTCCCGTTTATTACGCGAAACGACTAATTGTCTTCTTTTTGTCTCGTTCTGTCTCATAAACAGATGTTATCGTAACAACCCAGAATGAACGTAAAGTCCGATAATTAATTATTTTCCTGTCAGAGATAATGGAACTTTTAACGTCCACCGAAACACAATCATTTACGGTTTACTGCGACGTTTTATTTAATCTAGTTTATTTCCGGGAAAATACGTAAAACATGTTAGTTTTATTCCCTGAACATTTTTATTTGTCTTCAGGTTGTGCAAAAATTATTTATGATGCACCTGGAAAATTGTAGGTTAAGGGGACGATAGTGGTTAATTTAATAAGTTGTAAAACAGCAACCCTGCAAGCACCGATGCTTGAACAATCAGGTGAATGGGAGAAATGAAAAGGTTCGAATCTCTCGTTATCCTTCGACCTTTCCGCTTCGAATCAATGTGCAAATGGCGCCCTGTTCGAAATCTATTCTAAGCCGAACGGAGAGCACGAGACCGTACCGATAATCGCCTCGTTGTCATTCGAGACAACGCGAATCGATCAATCAAATATCAATCGATCAAAATTCGCCGTCGTCCATTTCGAGCAATTTCATTTGCACTTTTACCGTACACGCCCGATCGCGTGCATCCTTTCGGTTGAATACAGTTTTCACGTAGCGGAGTAATTAATTTACCGCGAGTACGCGCTTATTTACGGAGTGATCCTCGTTGATTATTAAACTCGTGATCCGCGGACAACCGGCCTTCACAATGACCGAATCGATTTTGTACATCATTTTCAAAAGTCTTCTTTTCTCTTTTTCGCACGCGGAGTTCCGCGACGATGAACAGCAATAAAACTATTTGTAAAATCGCAGACGGACCAAACGTGGTCTGCGGATCGTGATTTCGTTCGACCCATCCGCTCGTGAGGAACTCTCGATGATGTTTCAAGTTCCTAATCGGAGAACTCTCGTTCGAAAATCGGATAGTTCGCGCAAAAGTCTTGGATGTTGTAGTCACTTTTCTAATGGACGTTATGAGACACCACTCGAGGGCACGGTAGACCGGAGGGGGAAATCTTTCGGTATTTACTTTCGATTTGGGGAGAAAATTATGTGGATTAGAGAAGGTATAGGTACTGTGAAGGTCTAGATATGAGATACATCTTGGTCTGGAGCTAGGAAGTACCTCTGGGTCTAGAGTTACGAACTACACCTGGATGTAGAGTTACGAACTACCTTTGAATCTAGAGCTACAAACTACCTCTGGGTCCAGAGCTACGAACTACCTCTGGGTCCAGAGCTAGAAAACACCTGAATCTAGAGAGCTAAACAACCTAGATCTAGACCTAGACCAAGTACTACACCTAAATCCAAATCGAGATGCAGCTCCAAATCAAAGTCCAGACCTGAGAAGACCTAAACCTAAATGAAGTACTCCTAGATGCAAACTTACACCTTAACCTAAGTCCCAAGATCCAAACCTCACTTCTTAAGGACTACCTAAAAGAAATTTAGATCTAATGCAAATCTGCACCTGGACCACCCCATATCCAGAAAAACCTGCATCTAAACCACACATCCAGAAAAATTTGGACATCCAGAAAAGATCCGCATCTAGAATCTATACAGAACCTACTCTCCCTGTATCTAAATACAAAAATCGAAAGTAACGGAAGAGTCCTCCGAACACGAAAGAAACCTGAGCGACAGGTAACAGGCTACGTTCCCAAATAAAATGAGCTACAGTTCCCGCGACCACGGGATCATCGCAGAATTCGTTTCACAAGTTTAATCTATAAAAGTCTTCCACTCCTTCCTGAACGTGTATTCGTCTACGTAATTCGGCTGATTGGTCACGAACGTAGAGCGTAATCGATAAGGGTTTGTACGCCTCGCGAGCGAGTGCCCTCAGCGAAAATTCTCCCTTTCACGTTTACACAATTTGATCGAGGGAACAGGTAGCATTGGCTCGCTTGGTGTAAACCTCTAACCCTAACCCGATTTTCGATGTCCTGTCGAAGTTACAGGTAACCCGGTTAACCCGCTACGTCGCGAATTACAACAGCGCTGTGAAACTTGCTATTAGATTGTCCGAGTTCCAGACATTTTCAAACACTGTTTCTTCCCTTTACTACTTTATTTATAAGTTTCTGAAGTTTCAGAAGTAAATAATTGCTCTATCCAACTTTCCTCTTCGCCGTTAATTTGTTTCCTTACAAAATTTGCACTGCGTTAATCTTTTATTATTGACTCGTTTCGTAATTTTAACTTGAATTACAACTTCGTAATGGAGAGATAAATGGCCCTTGAATAAATTGAATAAACCCTTTTCGAAACTGCCACAATATTGAAATGCAGCAATGAGTTACAACTGGATTAACCGGGTTAGAAAGTGGTATCTGAGCGTAATCAAAGCCGAGCACAAATTCCCGGTTCTCGATGAATTAATTCAAGATATCGAACGTCGATACGCAAAAAAAGCCGATACTGCGAATTGTTGCGAGAATGAATTTCGAAGATATTCGACGTTCTCGCGCAAACACGGTCTTGACTCGCTTAAGCGTTTAATTACATTTCAGCGTTTAAATAGTTTCATCGAGACAAACGCGAGAGGAATGCAACGGAAACGGGGAATCTGGCGAATGATCGACACTCGTTACTTTTAACATTCAACCTATATTCGCCTGAAATTTATCCGATAGCGAGCTTGTAATTGTTCATAACGTTTACAAACGTATAGTTCTTTGTTACACGGTAGCTGTAGCTGGGTTATGGCAGCCGCCATATTGGTGGGTGAATGTTTTAGCTGCGCAGATGAACAAGTTCAAGAGGTTAGGTTTGCATATTATTTTGTAGATGACTCGATTTTTAAGATTCTGACTTTTTGTTGGGGGTTTGTTATGTTTCCATATTTTCAAATTTTCTGTATTCAAAATCAGCAAGTTTTGTTTCCCTCATTTGCAACTTCTCAATTACCCAATTTCTACCTTGTCAAATTTTCTACTTTCCCAACTCCCAATTTTCCAACTTCCCTTATTCAAACTTCAAAATCCTTCCGGAATTTCCAAATTCTGGAAAGTTGAAATTTCCAAATCCCAAATTCCCGAAGTACGAACATCCAATCTCCGTTTACAACTTCCTCCACGAAAAGACAATAACCCAATAAATACAAAAGCTACACGCTAATCAAAGACCTTGAAGTGTAATTCGCTGGGTGGAAAAATCATCGAGATCCCTTAGCTTTTGTCGACTTCCGTAGGAGATCAATTCAACAGCGAAACTTTCGTGCTTTCTCGTCAGATTTCCCTTCGTTGCATTTTCAACGGGCTGACTCCGAACAATTTCATCTCGGCTACCGTTTCCGAAAGCCGTGCACACGAAACAAAGAGGAAAAACCGGAAAAGCTGCGTTCAATTTTTCAAGAACGAAAGCTACTTGTTGCGTTCGCTGCAGCGAGCAACAATTTTCCCTTGATAATTTAACGACCGTTCGAAAGCTTCGAACAGAGCTTCTTCAATTTCCACGATCGAACGTGTATCGATTTTAACCTCTCAGGCTGAACTTTACTGCTCTTACACTTCTCTGTACAGAGTTCGAATTATGCGTAAACAGCATTACAACGCGTGTTGTTCTCTACGAGTACATTAAAATGAAGTTTTTCATGATTAAATTATTTTTCCCAAAGATATGAGTAACTTTGATAATTTTTTAGAAAATTCACAATATAATTTCTACCTAAAACTATAGTGTACCTAAGAGGTTAATCATACAGTTTCGACAGGATCGATTTTAACCCTTTGCACTTCTCCAAGTTTTCTCGTAAACATCTTATAATTCAGATAGATTATGTCAGGTGGAATATATTTTCATTTATTTACAATTTAAAATAAATGAAAAAGTCACATGCTGCAGTACATTTGAGAACCCCTATTTCGTAAATTAAAGAGTGCAAAGGGTAATCGTACGTTCGGATAATTGCATCGAGAACCGGCGAGTCTGTCACGATCTAGGAACCAGAGCTACGGGTTATTTCGCCGAAGGGTTAAAAACGGTATCGCTGGAAAATAATGGAAAAATCGAGCAGAAAATATGGAGACACTCTCGCGTGTGTGAGTGTGGTAGATTACAAAACACTGCGAGTTTATGGTTGTGTTAACACGTTCAATGCCGGAACTTTTGTAAGTATGAACTCTCAGTTTATTTATTCTTACGTTTTAATTTTTAGGGTTTTAACAGACTGTAGATGTTTGTGCATTCATCGTGGTCTTATAAAAATAAATCATACTGTCGTAGGATGCAGGACCACAGATTTATTACTTTGCGGACTTTGATGCAGTTCATAAACATCCGCAGATTTATTAAGAAAGAGGTTATCTCACTGACATACACTTTTTACAAGATTCTAAAACACGTGTGTGCACACAAACGTAGGTACAAGTGTATGTAAAAGCGATCGAAACTTTCATTATGTGATTAATACAATTTTACGAATACTACTAATCGATTCAGCTATTATACTTTTATGATTGATAAGTCACCAACATGGCGTTCAACGTGTTAATTGAACAGAGGCTCCCTAATTGAATGACAATGAGCGTACAATTGTAATAATTTGTTAAACATTGGCTTGAGGAACCTCGATATTTTCCTCTTAGATCTCAACTTCTCTTGTACAAGGTTATCTCAAGAAAGACAGCTCTGTAATTTCCTGCCGCAGAGCCCCCGGCGCAGGGAGATATCGAGGTTCCGCCATACCCAGAATCGCGATCATTTCGCGAGCGTAAATTTCAAAAACATTGACTGACACTGCGATGCGATAATTTTGTTCGAAACGTTTACGATTCGGCCGAGAAAGCGAGAGGGCCAATTTTGCAAAATAACCGGAGAAAACAGGTACTTCAAAGAGCACGAGATACTCCCGGCGTTTGAAACGGAACGGAAGAAAAGGCGAGCTTACGCGAGAGAAAATGAAAGAGTTCGAAAACTGGAATTAAAAGGAAATAAACGGAAGTAGCCAAGCAGCTTTACTGTTCTACGTTCGTGCTCGAACTGCCTGTTTTTACAGCAATGCCGTAGCTCGATCCATCGATCGATCGATCGTTCTTCGGCGAGAAACGTTAAGAAGGTCAAGGAACACGAGTACTACGATATGTATACTGACATTAAACGAAAGGAACTATCAGTACATTACGACTTTGTTTTATAAAAGAAAGACGAAAAACAAAATCGACCGTGTTGTCTTTTCCCTCTCCATCCTACTCCTTTACTTCGACGATCAAATAAATCTGCTATCGGGTAAGAACATCGTTTCAAAATAATCGTTATAAAGGTTTAAAGTTTCTTTAAAATATAAAGGAGTTATGAAGTTAACCTCTTGCAAACCTCTTCCAAATTGACATAACATTTCAACATTCTTTGTCTATTTTAATATTGTAGCTGATTGGTTCTGACTGACACACTTAATAGTGCAAGGGGTTAAATATTTAATAACCTATCATCTTGAAATCTAAATTATATTCATTGGTAACCTCAAGAATAATTGAAAACAAACTAACTTCAATATTTCAAAGTTCTGTTATTTTTAATAGAATGAAATAAATATCTAATGGATTTATTTTACTACGGAGGAAATTGCAGCGAGAGGTAAGTTTAGACAAAGATATTCGAGACGAACAATTGACCCCTGAACTTCCGCCTTGATGCAAACGTGAAATTAAATAACGTCGGATTTATAAAAGCCCGCCCAAAGCTGCTTACCGTAAATATCTTATAACAGAGTTCAAAACTGACCGAACTTTGTAAGTCCGATAATTTCGGTGCAGGGAAAACTCTCTCAAGTATCCCGAAGTATCGAAACAGAATTAAAGACAATAGTCGTGTTCGAAAGTAGTTAATAATTGTTTGGAATAAGGTATTAACGTTGTTGCTAACAGTTTAAACGCCATTTGATGTTTATGTCGAGAGACAAAATGGACGATCTTTGAAAGAGTAACTTAACCTCAAATTCAATCAAGCTTTTCTACTTTGTTGACGTTTGTTATGAATTAAACATTTGAAACTAAAAAATTATAGGTTAAGGGGTAGATAATTTCGATTACGGTAAAGGTTAAACTAATTCGAATGGACGTACTCGATAAAAGGGAGTCACTACAATGGAAAATACAACAAATATGTGGGAATATAGTATCTACCGTGCAGCGTATATATGTACATATAAGGATCAGAGAATTGGAAAAGCAAAGATACTCCGATAGCCCGTGCGAATTCACTCTGGAATAGAATTCAATTCCACACTTCGATTTCCCTGGACCCATTGTGACGAACACTGGCCTAGACAGTTTTTAGTGACCTAAAAGTATCGATGCGATTGATTTCTCTATGATCTTCGATTTTAGTCATTTATCGAACGATACAACATTTAATACGATATTAATAATCTTTTAGACACATGAGATAATAATCACAGACATATGAGATACATAATCAGACTCATGGACTTATACAATAAATATATATTTTTTAAATAAATGAAGTGTCTTGAGCACACGAATATCAATGTAGAATGAAATAAACTCTTTGACTTATCACTCGTGACGCACATTATACAGAGTTTAATACCAATTATCCCTAAATCCAAAATATAACTAATATTACAATTTTTCTTAGTTGTTATAAAATTGCAGCATAATTAGATAACTCTGTCTGACGCAACTGAAATTATAGGTTAAGGGGTTGGTAAGGGTGTGTCTGAATTCTAACGAAATACCCCATAAACCGAAATAACACATAAAGACCGTCAGAGCCCGAAGAAATGGCGGGAAACTAAGGAAAGTAAGCGTAGAGAAGCGAAACGTTAAGCTCGTTCGAGCGTGTCAGGCGTTTTAATTAAATGGAACAATGGCGAACAGCGTCGAACAAGACACCGGTATAAAAGTAACAGAAAGACGAAACAAAAGGAATTCCATCGATCCTCATGGAACGATTCGCGTATGTATTTCTTTACGAGGAACAATTTCATTCTATCCGTTTGTATCGGGACTCTCGAAACACGTTCCCAATCAAAGTACGTTGCAATTAATTCTCGCCATCGTTCTCGTCCCCCGGAGCGTCCTCGTTTCAGAACAGCCCGGAGTCTTCTCCTTCTTTTTCTTTTTTTCTCCTTTTTATCCTCGTTGAACCGGTCGACGCGAGAACCGTCAGAATACTAATCGTCGAAGAACGCGGATTCGGAATGCCGGATGAACGCGAATTCCGACGTGCAAATGAGATTCGTCCCGACGCGAGCCAATCGTCGCGGTGCCGTTCGAGAACCTGTTATTGGAAAAGATTCTAACGACAGGATCCAAAGGGAATCCTGTTCGACGGATCGTCGGGGAGAGGACACGATAACTGCGAAAGGATTCGACGTGAAACGAATCTTTTCGTTTTTAGGACGAGGTTTGGGCACGTTTCGAACGGTCACTTATTCAACGGTTACTTATTTAACGGTCACTTATTCAACGGTCACTTATCAGTATATCCAGGGAGCAATCATGAATATTCAACTTCTTAATTTTTAGATTTGCAAGTTTTCAGATTTCTGAGAAGTTCATAAAACCGCCTAGGAACCAATGTCCACAAACAATCCGCGTAAAATGAAATCAGCGCAGCACTAATTATCCGGGAACGAAGACCCCGTCATATTGAAACGCAAATGAAATTTTCCGACCAAGTCGAACGGATCCTTGAGAAGTTCCCGTTACTTGCGAAAGACTCCGGCTAACTTTCCCCGGAAGATAATTCCGGAAATTTGAAAATCAATCCCAATCATAGCTAAGGGGATTACGTTATCAAGCTGCTACTTCGTTTGCCGGTTATCAACGATTCGGTTGCGAAAGAGTGCCGATGCAAAGTCTGCCGCGAAACAGGAGCGGGACGTGCCGGAAGAATAATAATCGGAAGGATAACAAGCGAGCGAAAACAGAGCACGAAAATGGAGGTCGATGATAGAAGAATCGAGAAGCTGTATCCCAGGCAAAGATGTGGCATGTTTGCAAAGTAAATTTCAGCTCGAGGACAACTCGATTCCGAGTTTTAATCTAATACTCGATCCCCGGGGCTCTGTTGCGATCGTTGACACCTTCTCTGTTTCCTGTCTATTATTCCTGAGATACAGACCCCCGTTGTCCGCCATTTTGTCCGCGAACGCCACGAAATGGCGGCACGGTTGACGGATTTTCCGGATCACGAATCGCCGGACAAAGGTGGGACAAATGCGGTTAACCACGAAGGGAATTGCGGTGTGCTGGCAGAAAGGGGTAGAAACATTGAGACAGGTTTCTCTGAAAGAAACTGGACGGGATTTACGAAAAGAAACGCCACGGGACAGCGGGCCAGCAAAAAATGGAAACAAAAAGCGTGGACGAGAAACGGGACAGAAGAGAGATTAAACCTGCGACGGGGTTTAGAATTTTACGGGATATGCTGAATTCATTTTTAATTGCGTTGAATCGGGGGAAATTAATCCTTCAGGTATTATTTTGCAACGTATGCATTTTACTTGTGCACTGCATTGGTTTCAATTTACTGTTTCATGAATTGTATTAACCCTTTGCACTTGAAAGACACATTCACCATTCAGTTTAATACAATTTGAAATAAATATTTAACCACTTGTCGTACAATTCATTTGTCAAACGTGTCAGGCAAAACTTCATTGCTGTAATATTAACAACAGTAAAATAGTGACCACAAAAGAATTCAGCAAACTCTAAAAATTTTTAAGTGGCAACAGCAAAAATCCAGTCACACATGATTCATCCCCAGTCATCGACACGAAAGAGTACACTAAAAAATATAACAATCGATGATACAACGAATTGATTTTTATTCGCGTTGATTGACGTTGGAAATGAAGGGTGCTCTTTCCATAAACGGGATTCATAGAAACCATCGGGAAAGGGATCTTTCGAGTCGATCGGGCAAAGGGCGACGAGGGGGCGGTTTACGAGCGATCGGATGAAAGAAAGGAATTATTCATGACGGTTTGATGGGCTATCCCTGACGCATGGCCTCGTTAAAATGACGTATTCCGTTATCGACGCGACACAGTGCGTGAACGTGTGAAAATGTACCGAGTGGAAAACGGATATTTATACCGGCTGAAATAAATCAACCTGATCAAACCTTCGATGATCTTCTTGGCGTTTTTTACTTAAAAAAATTATGAGTTCATCGAAGAATTTATACGAGACAGTTTGTACAGAATGAACAAGAATTTTATAAAACGGATGTAAACGTAAGGGTGATGTACACAGAGTTAAAAACCGTATGAAAATTGCAACAGCGCGAAGTTAAAAGAAAATTCACATGCAATAAACTATCGATACGTTTCGTTGTTCAATATTTAACGTTCAACGCGAAGAGTTTATTTTATGTATCAATAGCTAATCAATTTACCGGTGCGTGCTTCACTCGTGAAGTACAAACGCAAAATCCGCGGGGGGGGGAAAAGCAACAAATAACGCCGTAGCGAGAGACGATTTCGAAAATGCAATTTATTAATTACAACGGGGTTTTCTCTGTTGCCGTTGTTTATTCATAACGTAACACGAAAACGTGTAACTTTTACGTAATTATTACATCGCGATATACGAGTTTGCGTATAATCGAATGAAACTGACTGCGATATCGCATTTATTTCCGGCGCATTTCGATATGGTTCACCCTCTTTTCTGTTCAGTCTCTTTATCGAACGATTTAGCATCGCAGCGACGTTTAATCGGCCGTCAGTTTTCGAATCCCGGGTTTTTGTAATTAATATTTGATCAGGCAATTTTCATACGAATTCGAGGATTAACGGTGATATACCTTTTCGGTAATTACAGAAACAGTCGATATTACGCGGAAAAGAAGAGATAGCTCGAATATTGCCGTCATGATTAGTCGCGCTGAATTAGAGGATTATAATTACCCACCCAGTTCGAAACTGTTATCGGGTCACGTTTAATTGCATATTTCAACGTCGTAAACACGCGTAGTGTATAATTGATACGGATTTCCATCCATCACAATTTCCATTGGAAATGATGCAGATCTAATTACCGACCGAAGAAATTCGAAGCACGGTATCCGCCGGACTTTACGATGTTTGCTCAGTTTCTCGGTTTGCCATAAAAATAAAGACACGGGATAGGGTTGGCCCCGTGACCGTGTAAACAGAATGAATCGAACGTCAACATCGAATATCTCGATATCGCTGCTGTTTTCCACCAATCGTAAAAAAAAGAAGATTATACCCTGACCAGGCCAATAAATGTTACCCCTATTTGGAATTGCCCACTGTTACGGATTTCACGAAACTCGTAGATCGTTATAGCCGACTCGTATCAATAACGAACACACCCTAATCGGATTTCTGCGACGAATATCACTGTACGAAATTTTTACCCTCGTAAACACAGAATGTTATTTATTCATTCTTTTTATATTACAATTGTATTTCTCATTTTTCTTCTTTCACTCATTCTGAATAATTTTGTAGTTGTTTTTTATATGTACATGTTACATATGTTTTTCATCCCCTAATATATTTATCACAATTGTATGACCATTCTTTTTATTTCACTGTCAATTGCAGGTTTCGTATATTTTTTATTTCACTCATTCTGAATAATTTATTTTGTATTTGTTTTTAATACGTACATGTTTCACATGTTTTCATCCCCTCATGTGTGTCATATGTGTACGTATATGATCCCATATATTTTTAAATAAATGAATTCGACAAATACAGAGTACTTTTAATAAAAATGATTAAATTCAATCGAACGTTTCATCAAGAATTTCTCCAATATTTTCTATTGATCTCAAGTTAATATTATATTTCGAGAAAATATTGACATTTGTTAAAATTGATCAAACAGTTTTCAATTAACGAGAGTATCGATTTTATCATATCCGAATTTCGGAGAAATACAGAGAATTTAATTAGTGCATAATATAATTAATAACGATTATGCAAGCAAGTAACTTTTATCCCATAAATTGTGACTGGTTTTTCTAGTAACTCAATAAATCGTACAATCGGCAGGTCGTTTACAATAAAGATGTTATTGGTATTCAAAGGTAAACGAAACTCTGTATACGGTCGCTTATTGGATTATAATAAATTCGTAGCGCGTGCTATCGCGAGCGATATTTGGAATCTCGTAGCCGAAGGAGCCTTCTATAAATATTGTGGCTTATATATCGCAAAATCCGATGGAAACTATATCGATATGCATCGCGAAGGAAGGCAAACGCATCGTATAGCTAACGGTGATTTGATTTCGTCCGAAAATTGACTTCAAGGAATATTTGTCGCTCTCCAAATTAAATATCGATCTCTTCGCCTCGAGGAGGATCGGTTGCCAACATCCAAGATCGAGTCGCAAAATTCTATGCAAATAACGAAGAGAAACAGCTGAGCTGTTAGTAATTTAATCCAACGATCGCGATACAAGATTCATTTGCCCTATGCTCTTGCACCGCTTCATCCCTTAATCCACCCACTAAAGATTTCAGTTTCGTTTAAGAGGATCGCAGCTTCTATCCATTCTTTACCGATTATCAGCTCGGTTGCCCCGCAAGGGATCAACTAAACTCGATCGTTGTCTCGAATATATCTTCCTTTACGACGAAAATTACGTGTATTTTCAATGTTTATGACAACGAACGAAGCGTTCCCGAACGAGTAATCTCTGTTAACGACTTTCGAACCGATACATCTGGGGAAACTTTACGAGCCACCGGGCTCTTTCACCGGTTCGATTGAAAAATCTCATTTCGAATGCAAAGCGTTCGAGGAAAAAACGTTGATTTCCACGGACATGCAACTGTAACGACTCTCGAAAATTAATTTCTGTAAACTCTTTCGTCGAACTGAAAATTACAGGGATTTAAATTTTAAATGAGGACCAAATTGAAAGCTGTACGTTCGGATATTATGTAATTGAAACTTCCGCAAAATTTTGTTGGAATTCACGCGGTGGAGGATAATTCGACTTTTGTTACATTGCCATATTTTCATGAAATTTTACGCGTGCTAATATTCTACAGGATATAGGTACTTGGGAAGGTTCGTTAAAATGACGAGCTTTAGATTTGCGTTAAATCAGTTGTTGAACTTACCATATGTTAAGTTTATTGCACGTTAGACCTCGGGTTATATTGCCACCCCAATATCTCGTTCAGCAATACAACGAGATTTTAAAATCTCAACCTCTGAAAAACTTTCTATATTCATCTCCGAATGACCGTAAAAACTGTGATAAAAATCTATCAAACCGTCGACGGATTAAAAAAACCGCACCTGCGACGAGATTGATTGAAAAATCTTATCGGAAGGGGAAAAGCGTTTTCAGGGGGTTGATATCCGGTAGAATCCATCCTCTATCCGGTGTACTTTGCAGCTCGTAGAGTTCTCAGAATCAGCTCGGTTTAATCGAGTCGCTTTATCGCGCGATGGCCGGATACTCGTCGAATCGGTAGGCACGCGGAACCTAGTTACTCGTCTCCGGAAGTAGAATCGACTAGTTCGCAGTTAAATCCGACAGCCACTGACGAACCTACCAGTTCTCGAATCGATCGAGGATAATCCACGTGACGCTAACGATCGCTGTAACCGAAGCTTGATCGAACGGCACAATCGACCTTTTGCAAATTTGATCACGCTCCCGTTTTTGTTCTACCCGGGCTTATCGTTTGTGCGCTCGTCCCTTCTCATTTTCCGCGCGAGATGCAGCGACGGGAAACGCTCCATTTTTCCTGATTCCGTATCGCGATTTTCTATTAACATAAAACATTTCGATGGAAACGATGTTATTTTACATACGTTACGTTTAAGGTAGACAGGTCGAATTTTGTAGACATTTTGTTTTGTTTTATGGGATGACACACTTTTACGGGATGAAATCGGCGGAACACTTCTATTTGGGGTGAGTTAAATTTTAATAGAACTTATGACCGTGAATTTACAAAATTTCAAAAAAGTATCGAATCTGAATTTCTAAATTAAGAACAGAGAAAATGGCTCCCATCGAGTAACGCGAATTTGCATTTCATCCCCATCTTTACCGTTCTTTATCGAGTTCCGACAGTGACAAGCAGCGTCGGTGAAACACTCAGAAAGATTTCGAATCAAGGCGAAAAAAGAAGCTATCCAGATAAAAAATGCATTTACCGGCAGGGGAGAAATCCGGGTATTTTTCATTCGGAACAAAATTCAGTTGGATACGTTTCTCCCGGTTTTTGCGGTGGGAGCAAAAACGGTGGACGAGGGAAAGAAACGGGGACGGCAGCCAGGGAGAAGGAGATCGCCGACTTCCAGTTTCTCGAGGTGGACCGATTAATAGTTTTGTAACCGATGTTCTCCGGAGGAAGGACGAAATCTCGCTGCAAGAACGCGAATTTATGTTCCATTAAATCAGGCTGCGAGATCGATCGGTGAGAAACGTGCGTGAAACCGCGACCGTACATGTTGCGAGAACGTTCCGGCCATATAGCGAGCCTGCGAAGAACGTATGGACCATTGATTTCCCGAAACGCGGAGGTCAACCGACGAGTTTCTGGTTAACTGATCAAGCCCGACCTCGGGTCATAAATTATCGGACCACCGATCGTGGTCGGTTTCCGAGCTTAAACCCGGTGACCGTCTCCTTGATCCGAAGAGAAGACGGTTTAACTGGAAAACGCGAAGCTTATCGTCCTATTCGATACCACGTTCTATGTACTTACAGAAATTGCATCCGTCGATCAGCTAAATCTTTTCGGCCACCGTGATTGTTTCTTCGGTTAATCCTTTGCGGTGGATAACGGATATTCGGGATCTGGGGACTTTAGATATGGAGATTTGGGAAATTGAGAATTTGGGGTTTAGAAATTTGGGGATGTAAGGATTTGAACACTTGAAGATTTAGAACTTTGGGAATTTATTTATGAGGTAATTAGAGAATTTAGGGGTTGAGAAACTTGAAAATTCCGAAGTGCTTCAATTCTGAAATTCAGCAAACTTCCAAGAAGTCCAAATCTTCGAATACGAAGTCCCAGGTGTTTAATGCACCCCCACCCCCCTATCTTGTAACTCGATTGTCGAAGTTTATACGTTCTTAAAAAGCTGCAAAAGTTCGTAGCCATCGCAAAAGTTGTTACGAGCATTACCGATCGGTACTTCTGTCCTTTGGTATCGTACGGACGTCGTAAACACTCGCGAAAGAAACGTCCCCCGATAACTTCGAAATAATATCGTTCGACCCGGAAGTATAAAAATCGGAATTCGTAGAAAAAGCCGTCGCGTGTTCGCCCTAAACTTCGTACACGAGAGGAAACAAAAGAAAATCGACTTGGTAGCAAGTTCTAAATGGCGTCTGGGAGCCACCCCTTTCCACCCAGTGTAAATCACAAAAGGTGCTCGTTCTTTGCTCAAAATTAAAGCGGCATCTCACGAAATTCTCCGTTTTTCTCCTCGGCCATATGTTCGCGTTTGCTCGTCTTATTGCAAGCAGCCAAAACAGCAGCTGGACGATGCCGCTACGAGTTTATTGCACGAATGGAGCCCGCAAGTTCCGCGCTTTCCCTGGAGATAGTCTGGCTTGCGCTCTTCGGTTGGTCTACATCGAGATTACGATGTTTTACGCTTGGCGGAACCGCTTCTATTCCGGGAACTGTACACTCGGATGCAATGTAGGCTTCCTTTAAATAAGCTTTTCTGTATTCGTAATTTATGGACTTATTGTTACTTATGTTGATTGACCCCTGATTCTTTTTCATGTTTCCATATGTGTAAATTTTAGGATTGCCATATGTGTACACCCCTAACTCTACATTCTCATATTCCTACACCCCTAACTCTAGATTCCCATATATCTACATTTCCAAATTTCTAGTCCCCCATATTCCTACACCCCCAACTCTGAATTCCCAAATTTCCATACCACCCTGTTCCCACACCCCCAAATCCCTACCTCAACCCACAAAACCCCTAAATCTCCCTATTCCCAAGTACCTACCAACCTACCACCTCATTCCCAAATGTTCATCCCCAAAAATTTATGAGTAAAAGCTTCTTATCATTAGTTGTCAAGTTTATGAAAGACTTGTTACGTTGACTGTACCCGAGAACACAGGTTCTAGGTGAACGGTCGTCCTGGCGTTTATTCGGGTCGTAGGAAAGCTTCTTAATGCGCCTTAGCTCGCGTCATGCCGCTCGAGCTTTTAATAGCGGCCGTCTGGCCCTCGTTGCGTGTTCGAGACAGACGCCGTTGCAGCTTTTCTCCTTCGGCTAGACCATGTATATAGAAGGACTAAAACCCTCCGGGGATAAAGGCGAATCCCGAATAGACAGGGAGCAGGTTGCAACCGATTACCGGGTTCTTCGCTGTCTGATTCGCTTGTCGGATTTTCTATGAAACTTTCAGTAAGATAACCATCGTGATAGCGTACCGTTTCTGATCGAAAGGCGTTTGGTCTCATAATTCATGATGGTGTTAATTCGAAATGTGATCCTGATGTTATTGTGTAAATGAAAATTTTCGTACACCCTCAAATTAAAATTTTTATATTCTTATACCCTAAACTCTAGTTTCTATATTCCTGTACCATCTCTATGTCACCATATTCCTTCACTCCTAACTCTACATCCTCATATTCCTACAACCCCAACTCTACATTCCCATATACACCCCAACTCTAAATTCCCATATTCCACCCCTCCAATTTTCTATACCACCCTATTCCACCCCCCAAAATACCTTCACCCCAAATCCTTAAACCTCCATAATCGATAACTTTCAAACTAAGTAATTTCCCCACGGAATTAAACGTAAAAATATCGGGGTACCCTCAGTACAACCGTGAAATTACGAAAGTCACCGTAGATTTATACCGAACGTCCCATAATAGAGGCGCGAATAAAAATAAACAGAAATAAAGCACCGATATCGCGCGAAATGGAAATTCTGTGTTCTTTGTGCCGCGTTTTGCATATCGCATCCCGTGCATTTCGGCGGCGTCACATAATCATCGCCGGTAAAAATTGATGGGATCGTCTTCTAAAAAAAATCAAGCGGAAAAAAATCGAGGAAAAATTACCGGAAGGGTGTGCCGGTAACAGATGATATGTGATCGCGTTTAAAGTAACGTATCGCGAATAAACCCGTGAGCCAATGTTCCTCGTTGAAACTTTTTAGCGTATCAGTTGTTCAATTTTCGTCTGTCAGTCGCAGACCTTTTCGTTCAATTACCCGGCGCAATTTGATAAGAACAAGTAACATTCCGTGATGCTCGTTTCTTGCTTCTCGAAATGAAAAGCTGTATTGCCCGGCTTGACGTAATACAACTGGTAGACGGATGGACGGGGATCGTTTTATTGGCTCAGGGACAGAGGCCGGGAGGACGGTCAATAAATGTAATTTATAAAGAGATTGTTTCTCGCGGGCCAAGACTTTATTACATGCTACCTTCTGTTCGTCCCGCAGATTTATCGTTTCGTCGATATTGCTACGTTTGTTTCGATCACGTTCGATACTCGCAATCTTCCGGGGGCCTCGAGAGGAATTCGAATTGACCAATCGTGTGGACAATGCTACATTGTAAATATGATGTGCAATTAGCCTATTCTATTCTGTAATGTTGAAACAGACTTGTATTAACCTTTGCCACACAATATCGTGTCGAGTGACGCACGTTGCAGTTTACATGTGACACATCAGACTCGTATCACTGCAATATTGGGTGCAATTGGTATGCTTGACGGATGAATTCTTCCATTTTCCAAATTCGCATAAATGGCGTTTCTATATTTCTGTATTCTTGCAAATTCTATATTCTCAAATTCCTAAATTTTCAAATCCCTGCAGCTACAAATCTGTATACCCCCAAGTCTCTACACCCCCAAAAGTTTTAATCTACAAATCCCTACACCCCCAAAAATCCCAATACCTCCAAATGTCCAGATCCATAAATTCCGACATCTAAAATGTAAAATCTCCTCGAACCTCGTCCCCGATTGCCCAAACCACCATTACTCTGAAGAGCTATATGGGCACATAATATGCCCGTCACTACACATAAACGATATACGTGTCATAAAGAGAGATTATAGTTTAAACAGTGTTATAAAATAATATCGCGTTCCACGTGCCAGTGCATCTCGTATAAAAGTAAAGAAAGAACAATAAACAGCGTACTCTGAAGAGTAAATCGTAAATCCGGCGAAAGGTAACGATCTTATACGCTTCGAATTACGTAGAGCAGCAATTTTCTCGGGCCATCGAGCCCGCCGGAACTACCATAAGTTTTCGGGCTACAAATTAAGGGAGGAACGATCTGGCGATGTAAAGGACGACACCGCCCAACTTAGGCTCATCGGGGTAGGGCTTGCGAATTTGCGGTAACTATCCCATCGTTAATCGAGGAGTAACCAATTAATTTTCCCGCGTACGGAATCGGTTTGCCTCCTACGTTGATTAGCGGACGTGGGGTCGATTAAGGGTGGCCATTCTGGAGATGCTAGTTGGAGGATCGTAGATAACGGAATGACGTGGAATTTATTCGAAATGGAAGACCAATTAATTATGTGGATAGGGACAGTAATGGTGTATTTTTAGGGACTTTTGAGAATTTGTGTTCAGATGTTCGGCAATATGAAGGAGAATGTTTTTCTACCTCCACCCGGAATGTTATTTAACCCTCCAGCCTGCCACAAGCACTTCCTATTAAGGATTTGCATACTTTACACATCGCTTGTTTGCTGCCAGATTTACGGCCGGCACTTTGCTATGAACTCTCGCGACTTCGTCCATTATAGCCGCTGCTCCTTCCCTTAATATATACAGTCACTCTTAATTGCATATCGATGCCCAACGTGGGTGTACCACAGACACTCTTCACTGCAAACTTTCAAATTTATCTGTATACAATTTAAATGACAATCGGTAAAGTTAAACGTATTTTACTGCGATATAGAAAAAGTACCATTTGCCACAATACTGGGTCTATCGGTTATCGTCCGCCATGACGAACGAGTGCCAAGGCACTGATAATTTACGACGACAGCCATCACCGTCGAGAGCACTCTGCAAACATGGTGAAGAAATCTCGTTAAAAAAATGCCCTCTCTGGACAGCTCGTAGAGCGGTAATTTCGCCGGGATTGATCGTCGAAGCGCAAAGCGAGAGCAAAGTCTGTCGATTTTAGCTCCGGCCTCTTTGGCGCGAGCGAAAGGGCGGCGTTAATTGAGACAGGGGCAGCAGAAGGCACGCAATCGTGTCGCTGGTTTCTTTGTCCGCGGTAATCGCGAGCCATTCACCGTTTTATCAAGGAAAGATAGACAACGGAACAAAAGCTAACCGACGTGTTCCGTCCAAAGCCGATCCCGAGGGTGCGTCCCGTTATCTTTTCGCTCACCCTTTCTCCTACGCCGATCGATCGTTTTCGAGCGGAATAGCGTCGTCGAGAGATCTGCATGCGGCGTCAGCAGTAAATGACGATCAAACGTGATTCTTCGCAAGTGATAAGTGTTTCTCAGATATAAATTTAACTTGGGACGATTAGAGCTTTTTTGGTACTTGATGACTCGAAGATGTCGATGATGTATTTTCCAAAAGATCGTTGTGTGTTCGATTTTCTATTTCTCCAAATTTCTAGTCCCCCACCTTCCTACATCCCTAACTCTAAATTCCCAAATTTCTATATCACCATATTCCTACACCCCTAATTCTACAATCTCAATTCCTATACCCCCAAACTTCTATATCACCATATTCTTACACCCCAAACTCTATGTCCCATATTCCTACACCCCAACTCTAAATTCCCATATACCTATTTTTCCAAATTTCAAATCCCTCACATTACACCCTTAACTCTACATTCCCATATTCCTACACCCCTAATGGTTTGGTTTGAAACTACAAACCCACAAACAAAAAACTATTTAGTATCGATAAAAGTTTGTATCCACATCTAATCCTCCTGATGTAATAGGCAACCTAACAGGATCTAACGCAAATTTCGCTAGTCACGAAAGGGGATGCGCGACGAAACGTGCGGCAAAATTGGCGGGGACCGATATAAGTAACGAGGAAACTGGGCCACGACTGTGCGTCACTTTTAACCGGCGCCAAATAAATCAAAAGCTCGTCGTGCTCTAAAAAATGTACGACGCACGATGTTTCTCCTGGCTTTTTCAACGGAATACTATTAGATTTTAAATTCGTACGCTGACGAGCGTGGTCGGCTTCTGCGGAATAAATGGCGGTACTAGGGAAATTCGACCTCGCGTTGCTTTTTTAAATTTACGTACTTTTTATGGCGGGTATTGGATTACATTTGCTGGCGTAGTTGTCGTGTGATGTAGGAATTTGTGGAGGTGGGATTTTGGGAAATTGGGGTGATTGAAATTTGGGGGTAAGGGGAAATTGGAGATTTGGGGGTTTTAGGACTTTGGGGTTTGGGGATTTGAATATTTGGGGATTGGGAAATTTAGAATTCTGGGATTTAAGGATTTGGGGATTTGAAAGTTTCAGGTGTTTGAGTTTTTGGGGTTTGCAGATTTGAATATTTAGGGATTGGGAAATTTAGGATTTAGGGATTTGAAAATTTTTGAATTTGGGAATTTGGGAAATTTAGAATTTGGTGATTTGTGAGTTTGGGAATTAGAGAATTTGATAAATCTATATCACCACATCGTATCATCACCATATCCCCGTATCCCATAAACCATTCCGAACACACGAGCGCTGGTAGCACGTTCCCGTTCCATAGCCTCGATAATCGCAGGAACGATTACTATCAGCGGTACAGATTTCTTTTTAAGTTTCGATCAGTGGAAGCTAGTTGATGGATTCCGTGCAAAGGCAATAGGGGTTCGCTTTTAGCCTTTACGATGCTGTTCCTTTCGGTTTGCCTTTTCGTTCCGCAGCAAAGTCACTTTGGAGTGGTTTATTCGGTAAGTGACGTAGAACGATCAACAAGCGACTACGAAACTTTTGCTACCTTTCCTATCGAGGAAAGTGCATGCTTTTTTCAGTCGAATCTCGAGTTTCTTTGCTTCATGATCGATCTCGTTGTAACAGCCTATCGAGACACGATTCCCGAATCAGTCACAAATGACACCACGCGGATCAAAATGAGTTAGTTTCTTTCTGTCCTCGATATCCAGTCATAAACAACGGCATGAACGAACGGAAGGAAAGAACGTGCCTCGAACGCCATATGGTCGGATCGATCCCGTAAAGTCGTTGCGACAAATTAGATTTGTGCGAAAAAGGAGAAGGACATTTATCAAAGAGGAATCTCAAACTTGCCAGGATGAGTGTTTTCGGAACCAAGAGCAAATCTGTCTCTTCTAGATTTGGGGATCAAATTTTTTAATTTAAAGACATTGCAATGTAGCAGTTCATAATTTGTGAATTCACAAATTTAGTAATTTGAGGATATACAATATTGCAAAAAAAATATAAAAATTGTAGAAAATTGGTAAAGAAGCAAAAATGTCCTAAAGAAATAAGTAGCCCATGACCTAACCGAGTGCACACTCGTATTCAGTCGATCAGCTCGCATACGTAATCGACATTAGCCGCGATTCGGCGTCAGTCGAATTTGCGAGGTGACGGCGCGGATAAAAGTGTACCGCGTGCGGAAGACCAGACATTAGCATAGATCGAACGAACAACGGCTGCGGCGTCGGTTAATTAGAAGGACAGAAGGGTTAGAGTGTCGACGAAATGGCGAAGCGTTTCAGGCAACTGCCGGGTAGGACTCGTCCGTAGGACTGCGTAATCGAATCTAATGGTGACTGTAAACCGATGCTAATCGATAGACCACCGGCGCGACATCAGGCTTGCCAGCTGGGCCATTATGCGCAAGCGATTTGCAATTGGATTTAGAGAGGACCCTGTTCGAAGAGGCACACGCTTATCCTACCTTCGGCTCGTTCACAGAACGTTTAACTTGCTACTTTATCGAACTTTCCGAGGATTACATCGATTATCGACCGGTTTCGTTGCGTTACGAGACGTGGAATGGATCTGGGAATATAGGGATTTGAGAATCGAAATTTTAGAGCTGCTATATGGAGGGACTTTTCGATCTAATTATTTGGGGATCTTGGATTTTCGGGATTTATGGAGGTTTGAAGCAAGGTATTTGTGGGTGCAGGGATGTGGGTCTGGAAATAAATTTTACCATGTGAACATTTGGGAATATATTAAATCGAGGGACTTTTTAAGGTTATTTTTTGGGGATCTTGGATTTTCGGGATTTATGGAGGTTTACATACTCTTTAATTACGCATCCTTGAAGGATTTTTAAAACCAACTTGCACAGTTAACTGGTTAACCCCTTGTCCTACTATATCATGACACACGTGACGCACATGACAATGTATAACAGCTGGATGCATAATGTACCTAACATTTTAACTTTCTTCAGTTGTCTTTACGTTGTAGTAATAATTGGGTAGCAATGAACTGTCCAGAGAATTGTAGGTTAAGGGGTTAATAAAATATTGTTGGTAAGGCTTCGCGAACGATGCATCGCGCTGCATCAATGAGCTCGAGAACGAATTGAAATATGCTTGTACCTTCGTAGCAGCACAATGATAAACGTTATTGCTGCTGTACTTGAAAACATAATTTATATCTGAGAATGGTAGAGCACGCAGTTAAGTTAAATGCATGCATTTCCTGAATGGGCCAAACAAAGCAGGCATAAATCTTCCGAGGCTGGCACAATTTTCTCCTCGAACGGGAAGTTGCGATGCATGCAGTCCCTTCGTTGAATTCGGCCGACAACGTATTGTCGAGGAAACGGTTTCCTCCAAGTGCTCGATTATTACCGTCATTTCGACGAGAACGCGTCACGTGCAATTCTTTCCCTCGATGTTTTTTTTTTTTCGAAATTCCACCCTCGTCGACGTCTTTGTTCACGGGAACCTTTATTCCGTGTCTGTGTTGGTGTATAATATCAAAACTTCAGCGCTGACGATGGCGTTATTTAATTGGACGGCTTAGTGGCGATATAACGCGAGGTTGGGTAACGCGGGAATGGCGGTAACCCTTGTTGGTGTGGAATTTCAGATGTTGGACATTTTGGGGATTTGATAATTTTAGAATTTAGTAATTTAGGGATTGGGGAATTTAGGAATCGGTTGTTTGAAAATTTAGGTTCTTATAAACTTGCATCCTCCAGTGAATCTAACCATCGATAAATCTTACGTGCGTCGACTGTAACGTCCACCCAATCCAACGTGCGTCATATAACACCGTAATCTATTGATAATCATTTCCATACCCTAACATCATATCCGTACACAAATAACCAAAACAAAGTAACAAGAATTCTGCATAAAAGCTTACGTTCAGATCCCTTCTGTTCGCAATTTCTAGCGGAAGAAACCCCATTCATAACCTAGAAAATTTATTGTATTACGCCGACCAAGTTGCAGAATTAGGTAAAAGGTTGGGATACCTTGTGCCGAGCCAGCACAAAAGGTACGCCGGAAAAATGCTTCCGTCGCGTGACTTCCGCTCGCATACTTTGTTCGGGACCTTTCCTTCGAAATTCTAGCGGAAATATCTGCGTCTGTAGCCCGTCCATCCTGAACTATCGCCACATTCTCGCGACGGATTTATTAGAAAGAGCGCAGTAACTTGTGCCGTAGTTTAAGAACACTCGTGGCTCTCGCGTTTTCAATTACACTCTAGTTTTTTTTTTTCTAAAGCGCGTCGACGAACTCCGCTCGAAAGGTTTCGTTGTGTTACCTCGACAACCATCAAAAAACACGAGAACACCATTCTGAAAATGGTTCGCTCGTATGTCCGAATTTATGGTCCGTTGCACATTTTGCATGCGAACGTTTTTCATTTTTCTCCCATTCTTTTTCCTCCTTTCTTGTCGGTTTCTCTGTTATTTTTTTGATGGTCCGCTATTAACTAATACCCTCATTACGCTCGTCACTCGAATAAATTGCCGGTTCTTCGTTGGTGGCTGATCAATAAAAGCAGTTAATCAGCCTGATTAATTCGAACGTTCCATTCAATGGGTCGGATTAAATTTCCTATTAGAGAAATTACTTCAAAGCGAACGGGTCCTCGGTGTTCCGCCGCCACGTTTTTGTGCCATTTAGTCGTGTCGCATGCGCGACTGCCATTCAGGAAAATATGCGTTATTCAGTGTTCTCGAAAGCGTGGCCGTTGTGTCGTGGCGTGGGCATAAAGCCGTGAAGCCAACAGGTGCAGGAATTGGCGTTTTGGAAATTAGTTCGTTGTTTACAGCCGTAGTGCATTAGTCGGTGACGTTCGAACTTTGTTCGCTCGCTCTATTCATTCCGTATTTATACGACACATTATTATTTTCTTCTCCTTCGAATTCTGCTGCAGCCACGATGCTCAATAAACGATGACCCACGAAAAACAAATTGTCTCTGCAAATTACCAGAGGATTGCTTCACGTGCAGAGGTCGCTGGAGCGAATGTGGTCAGGTTAGGAACAATATGGCGGCTTTGAGCGACATTTGAGAATTTCAAGATTGAGTATGGGTTCATTTGAACACTGAGATCTACAAATACAATAATCTAAAAATGAAAACTAACAAATTTGTATATTTAAAAATTTCAAAAGCTTGATCGTTCTTATCGTAAGTTCCCCTTGGACTTCACTCGAGAATAAAAGAAAATATTAAGAAAAGTACCTGTTAAGAATAATGCACCCCTAAAACTCTATTTCGACAAAAATGCGTTGGCCACCTGAAAAGTGCGAATAAGCGTAGCAATTTCGCGAAGGCTTTTCTCTGAAAGGGCCCGAAGGAAAAAGAAACAACGAAACGAGCACAGAATCGCGCGAAAAAGCGTACAACCGTCGTGCACTGTTCGCTCGTTAAGGGACCCAGGGCCAAAGTGGATCCAGTATAGCGACAAGCAAGGCACGTATCCACCGTCCCCGTACACACAGAAACGTAGTCGATAAAATAATGAGAGAATGGCTAAATTCAATTTTCCGAAACCCACCGGTTCCAATCCACTTCGCGTCTCCGGTTGCTTCCAATAACATTTGCAACGACGATCCGTGGCTATACGTCTCTCCGATGGAAACGCGGATTGCATACGGTTTGTTGTTCGCGGAATTTTCTTCGACTGAAAATTCTAAGCACCGCGAATTTCAGTTAAGTAGACTCATAAAGTTCATATACTGCCTTTTGGAGACATTTGTGAAATTTGGTGATGGGGTTCTTGAGAATTGTGGGAATTAATATATGAAGAGAATTAGGAAGCAAATTCAATCTCAAATTTCTATGTTTTGAATTCCTAGAGTTCTTATCCACAATTTCTACATCTCGCAATTTGTCCTCGAGTGGACATAGAATGCAATAAAGCTTCGATATATTACCAGCTGATAGGTGTCCAAAATAAATGTTGCACCTTCAAATCATCGAGAAGTTGCAGAGAGGAGAAACACAGTGTCATCGAAAGGGCAGCAGGACAATCTTTCACTCGACTAATTCACCACCACTATCCTTGGGCTCTCCTTATTTATCCATACCACGCTTCAACTTGGTCGCTTCAAGCGAAAGGGATTTTTATTTATGCACCGTCTGCTTGTTTCCGCATCGATAAGTTTTCCCTTCGGTTCAACACGATGCACTTCCTCCTCCGCAACTTATCCTCCGCTAAATGACGTGGAGGAAACAAGGCGCCATTTAAACTCCTGTTTTGTAATATCGGGTCACACTCGTGACGCAGTACACGTACATAATTCAAAGGTGACAAAATATGAACGGTGAAGTTTGCGTTCGATGTTATATAAGGTGATTTAACGTACGGGGGTTTAGCGCGTGGGACTCTGACGCGTGGGAATGTAACGAGGCAGTCGGACGCGTTGACGTCTGAGATGTGAAAATTTAACTCGTAGGAATTTTATGACTAGGGATCTATCATGTAGGGATCTAATATGTAGAGATGTATCGTGTAGAATTGTAATATGTACAGATTTAACGCGTAGGAATTTAATGTGTGGGAATTTAACGTGTAGGGATCTAAAGCACAGTTCACCGTATGACCTAACGCGCGACGATGTAACTCGCAATTAACTAACCTATGATATCTCATGCGAATTAATTTAACATACAAGGATTTACCGCGCAGTTCACCAAAATTCAAAGAGATTCCCCCTTGCGCGTATCCTACAAATCCGTTCTAAATTTCGCAATAGTTGGTAACCGTTATAACGCGTATCTGGTTCTAAACAGCGCTGGGAATTACGGGTCGGGTTGTAATCGATATCGTAACACGAATCGCTCTTGCTACTGGTGGCAACAGTTGCAGAAACCGAATATCGTGCAGCATCGCTTAATTTGTCCGATTAAACGATCCGGGCGATTCAATTTGTTGGAATAACGGACGATCGAATTAAGGTGGCTGGCTAGTGCACGTGCACCGTGAAAATTCTCTTGCAAGGATACACCCGTGTCGGTTTTGCCCGGTGAACGTGATAACCCGACTCGGTTCTGGGTGTCCATAAAGCGCAGATAAACGAGGAGTTCTGCTATCCAGATTAGCTTCGGTCTCGATTCGTTCTGGACGGGGAGGCGAAAGGGGTCGGCAGGTTATGAATCTCTAATCCGGCGTGCATTCGGTTTACGTAGGAGCAACTGCATGCAATTTCGTACGATCCAGACCTGTACACAACCACCTACTGGAACAGGTGTACCCGACACACAACGAGCAATCGGACGTTTGAACGTAGCAGAGCAACCGATGCTCGACCACCGTCAACCGACCGAGAAATTATCGTCCAGATGTGGACGCGACGCTTAGCCCGACGCCACTACCTTTCTGCCGCTTGACGTCTCGTCTCATTCGTCAGAATCATGATTGTCTCTTGAATCCTGGATTAAGAGTACTCCGAATCCCCCACACACGTAATTTCAACGGAATATCTCCCGGATTTGGTTAACCTTCGTACATGTTCGCCTAACCGAATTGTTACGAAATGACTGGGAAGTGTCTGCAACCACTCGTGCCCAGAGACCGTAACCGCTGCTTCTTGTTGCTTCTTAGAGCGCCACTCAAGGGTTAATCCTACGTAATTAGTGTTTTGCGGAGGGAAACTGGGACGTTGGAGTTGATAACTATTGTTGTTTATTGCTTCCAGTTGTTTCGATAGCTTGTATCAGTGTCATTTAGACAAATAAATCATCTATCCATCTCGTGTTCCATCCGAAATTTTTCACTCTCATTTGCAATCCTATGTGGCACATTACATTTCATTGAACACCCCTTAAGGGTTAAGACATGTAGAGACCCTTCACAAAATGTTATATCTCAAAATAGAACTTGGAGAAATCAATAACTTTAACTAAAATTGACGTGAATGGCCTTGAAAGGTTGCTGCTAACTGTTATATGTGAACAGGAAGGTACACGAGTTGTTAATACGAAACACCGTCACCGAGGAGAAACATAATTTCACGCGACACCCAACCAGAGGAGTGTTTCAACTTGTTCGTTTTATCCCGGGTTCCATTTTTCTTGACCCTCGCGGGCGTTACTCTTTCCACCGACGTCCACGGAAATTGCATCGGCTAACCGTTGAATCGAGCCATCCGCATGCCACCGAGGCGCGATAAAGCTCTTGCTGTCGAGAAACGCCGAGAGAGTGAGAGTTAGGAGAAAACCAGGAATCACGCTGACCTACTGCAATTGTATTCCCCGAGGTACACTGTTTCGTTTCCTCGTCAGTGTCCGGATTTATTTTCGGGTAACCGTCTGTTACATCGCGTCAAGCTTTCGTTTACGATCACGAATTTGGACATCTCATTTTACCAGCTCTTCATTTAAAGTTAGGTCTTATACATTCAGAATCCGATCTTGGTAGATTTGTTAACTACGAATCTGGTTAGGTTTAAAAGCTGATCTTGGCAGATTTGCTCGAAACTTCTGATCTGGTTAGTTAAAGGAAGCTTGGCTGAATCGTAGAGACTTCTGATCTGGTTAGATTCGTTAAAAGATCTGGTTAGACCTGCTAGAAGCTTCAGATTTGTAGATCCGATTAGGTTCGTTGAGACCTGGCCAGATCATGAATTTTAAAGTTTCTCTTTGATACAGTTTCTTTTGGCCCATCTTGTAATGTTCAACTGCATCCTCATTATTATTTGGCCTAAGTGCTAAAATTATAGGTCTCAGTTTCACTGAAGCTATACGTGCAATTACTTGAATATCTTACAAAACTCAAAATTCTCCAATTCCTAATCGACGAATTATAGATTCAAGACAAGTTGAACACGAGAAGTCAACAAACGAAATTAAACGAGCCCTTGTTCTCAAGTACCGCGTGCGTAATGAAGAAAAATGGTGGGCAAAGAGCTGTTGTCGGCAGACGTCATTAATCATCGTGAAATATTTTCCCGATGGCCCACGGATTAAATTCCATCTTGTAAATAGTGCCAGCGATGGCGGTTCATCTCGACCGAACGATCACAGGTGTAATGGTCTCGCGATAAGCCGATGCTGGTTCTGTTTAACAAAACGATTCTCTCCATTCTGCTTCGCATCAGGGTCGAATCGGCAAGTATGCTCGTTCGATCGTGATCCACGAGCTAATGAAACGTTAATTGTGTATTCTTACGAGAAACTGTGTCATGAATATCCGGTTGATGAGTTATTTTCGATATTTCGAAACCAGGCTGTTGCGAAGATTAAAACTCGAAAACTGTGTCGTAACGTCCCCGTAAGTAAAATCTTACATACCGGATCGTTTAACGTTATACGGTCCCTTTTACAGTCAAAGTCAGCTCCGCAATAAAACTTCAACCCTCAGGAACCGAAGCAACGTACTGCAATCAAAGTATTGTTCTCCAACGAGTTTCGCAAAGTTACCAGCCACTTTCAAAGGTTAAATCGAGTTGGTCCGGAGAATTTATTTCCGAATCGAATATATCCAATGAAAGTTTTAACGCGGTTCGGTTAAGTGTCCCGAGATCCACATTCGGAACAATTAAAGAACTACGATTACTATAAATAGATAGTATAGGAAACACGAGGTATTATGCAACGCGATGTTCGATTCGCGTGGCCGACTTCCGGAAAGTTTACGATGCGCCGGAAGACGCGTGTAACCGTTAACGAAGTTGCGTAACGTGTGGCAGAAATTGCGATCCCGGAAGGAACATCGATTCGTGAATACAAACGACTGATTGGCTGATACCTTCGCCCTATTTGCACGCCCGTACCAGAAATTCACCTCGGGGTATTTCGTTATAATTAACTATTACGACGGAGGATTAAACTCCTTTAATAAAGGTGCATACAAGCATACGAAAACTAGACAAGGTTGTCACTTGAACAAAATTTAAAATCTGATATAAACTTATTTTCAAATTCAAAATGAGTAAACTAGCAGGTACTTATCTCGACAAACAACTGTAACAAAATTGACCGATACAAAATGACATAGTTTAAACTTGACATTCGTCATCGGTTCTGTTTACGATAACCGGCGCAAGAAATTGGTCCCAGGTCGCGATGATCGATTCGAAGTTCGACAGCGTCGATATAAACCTAGGGAGAATTGTAATTCCGGAGCGCTGCTTCAATTGCGATGGCACGAAGTTCGCGTGCACGGCCATTTGCGAGATTGCCAGCGAGAATTCCTCTCTATCTTCCGGAATGCTCGCAGATAACTCTTCGGCGAGTTTTCTCTTGTGTACTTAGGCAAAAGGTTAGGGACGTGGCGCGGACGAGCCGCGCGAACAATGGATTTTTCCAGCTGCATTATTCATTCTTCGCTCTTCCCTGCTATCCTAACCGCGCCGCTCGAGTATACCTGAATTCCTAGTAATTTAGAGTAAGCTTCGCCGTCGATTACGCTCCCTTTGTGTCGCCAAGAGGTTCGCTCGCGCCCCCGTTGCGTTCCATTTTCCGACCGAATAAGCGACGTCCGCGGAAAAAAATAAAAATCCCTTTCGATTTTCCACTCTCTCCGCTATAATTGTTTCCTACGTTGATGCTCTTCTTTCACGTTTTCCCGATCGGCGATTACTGACTCTCTAATCAGACCTTTTGTCGGATTAAAGAGACTTTTGATTACATACTGATGAAGAGTAATTTGCAAAATTCTCGAAAAACCTCGAGCAAAATTACAAAAGATATCTCAACACTACGATTCAAATTTCGCGGTATGGATTTCACTGTAAAATAACCTTGTTGACAATTTCGAGAGTCTGATTAGAGGATCTCTAAGGGTTTGCACCGAACAAATACTTCCCTCTTCTCGACGAAATTCAAGCGTGAAAGTTGAATTTTCCCCGAGCGATAGAGCGTTTGTTTGCTCGGTGTAAACGCACCTTGACGCGTCCATCGTTAATTTTTCGCGACGGCCGGGAATTTCGTGTGCGTCGAGTCGTAAAAACAATTTCGAATTGTTTTTCCGAGTTTTATGGAATATCAGCGGTGATTTAATTGTACCTCGCCGCTCCCCGTCTACGTTGTGATGCGAGTTTCGTGTTTAATTTCTCGTTTCAAATTCCGAACAGGATTTCGATGACAAAAATGAGCTTTGAACGACGCGTGAGTGCTTTTCGATGATCGAGTCGTTACGGTATGCATTTTTACCGAAATGGAAAAAATAGCTTGCTGCGCATCATTGCCTCCCTCGTTGTGAGAAACGTGAGTCTTTTATCAAATGTCATTGAATTGTATGTTTTTTAATCAAGGAAAATACACAAAATGTTTAGTGGTTTTTAAAATTGCTGTCCTTTGTATCTGGAATATTGCAACCTCAATTCTTGAATTTGTATTTAAAAATGTTATAAGCTTGTGGTACTATGTAACATTTCTTTAAATAAATTTTTGTACACAGATGAAACTTCGTCGTTGCTACTTTTATTACAAAAAGTAATGTAACAAAGGGCTACGAGAAGGTAGGAGACAGTATGCATGTAGCTAATTAAACGAACATCAAATCGAACACGGTAGGCGAGGAAGAGGGTGTAAATTAATATAATCGGTTGGATCGATGAACATAATTGTCGTATCGATTCCGTGCAGCGAACGAATATAAATTCCCGGGAGTTAGCCCGACGACATAACTTCCCGCAGCGAACTCGACTCGTTTTTCCAGAAGTTCCGTAGAAGAGGCTCGACGCGGCACGTTTTCCAATAATTCAATTTTTCCGGAGACGCTACGCGTCCGGCGTACGTTGCATACCGAAGCGAAAAGAAGAGGAAAAGAAAAGCGAAAGAGAAGACAGGGTTGTAATTCTTCTCGAAGCGCGAACGCATCGGCGCTCTATTAGGCTATCGCGATCCGAGGGCTGTTTTGCCCCCGGGGGCGGGGGATAGCTCGAGTTTGATAGACGATAAAGACGGAAATTGCTGGCAGCGATCGGCGATAAAAGCTTGCCATTGCCTTACGCCAAGTCGGACTTTTCCCTTCTCCTTCGATGTTTTTCAGCTACCTTTTGTGCTCGATTTTCCTGCTCGGTGCTCTCTCAACCTTTTCCCTTTCGCCCTATCGATCTATAATCCCCTGTTCTTTATTTCTGATCGCAGTCCATCCCGTTTTCTTGCTCCGATCATCCATCTCCCGTTTCACGGTTTAGGTACCTTTTAATCTTGCCCCACTCGACCCGCGCTGAATCCTTCCTTTTATCGCGCGATTCGATTGCATGCTGCATACTTTACACCTTCCGTGATGCCAGCCACGATGAAATACTCATATTACGGAGCGCGATTGCATGCTGGAAAACCTGATGAACGATTCGTGCTCGTTATCGCCGGACGAGCATCTACCTACGAGTATTTTTGGACAAAACGAGTGCTCTGGCTAGATTATACGGAGATTCGTTATATTGCCTACCCCAATTCCCACGTGTTATACTACCACAGATTCATCACGTTGTACTCTCGTTATATTGCCTTTTCGACATTTAGACCTCTTCACCCATCAAATACTTCGTTATTTAATCAATAATTGTACCACGTTAGATTCGTGACACGTTGTACCATCAAACGTATTCTCTCTCGTTATATCGCCTTTTATCGTCATTTTTGTAGACCTCCTATTCACCCATCAAATAGTACTCCGTTATTTAATCAACCTCTCGTGCAAAATTCGAAATAGAAATCGCCCCACGAGAACGATTCTTGCGTCGAAAAATATCCGAGAGAAAATGATCGAAGATGATCGGAGTGCCGAGAGAACGGGTAAGAGATAAATTAGACCGTGAGAAAGGAACAATCTTCGACTGGTTGAAACGGAATTGAAAGAAAAGAAAAGTGGATTTATATTAGCGAAGAATCTTCACGATTTCATTAAGACTCTTAATGGTTTTCCCGAGGAAGTTTGTTCATTTTCCGCGATGCTTTAACGATGTACAACGATAACTCGTTCGTCGAATCGTCGTGGGACAACGCTGACGAGAGAAGAAACTCGTCTTGGTCATCTATCTTTTTCCCTGGGAACAGTGAAAAACGTCGACCGCGAATTAAATTCCTCCTTCGAGCACTCGGTTCCCTTTAATCTAGAGACGGTACTTGTCCGGCGCGTGCCGTACTCGCCGAAGGATCCTAGAAACTTTCTTATTATGTAGAAGAAGAATTACGGAACTTGCCGCTGTCACGAATAACTACGCTACTTGAGTTATGGAACTGGCTCAAACTAGTGGAAATAAAAACTTACTGCTACATTGGACCACGAGTATAACCCGCTAGTCTTCCAACCTTAACATGGCCGCTAGGTGCCTCAAAGTACCTCCTCAAAGTTGTATCTTCAAAAAAAAATTAAATCACAGTAATTTATCGAATAAAACTTTGCACCTACAGTAACTTTACTCTCCTGTGAAAATAAAATTTAGGTTAGGTTAACTTGAAAGAAACCTATGTCTAACCTTTGAGAGAATAAACATCTCAACTAATTGTAATGCAGCTATCAAGTTATATGTAGAATTAAATTAAGGAACTCAGACATTAAACAGAAGAATGAAATTGTTCTTCTAGTGAACTTTCAACGTGACATTTTCACATTGGAGTATCCCACTCGTTAGCAGTCACTTGCCAATTAGCGAAAGCTTACACGAGAAATGGAAAGCTTCTTTATGATTACTTTGTTCTTCGTATCGATTCGGTGGATTTGATTCCACGAACACGATTGGCCGACTGAAAGCCATTTACTCGGCGAGAAATCGTTTTAAAAATTACGAAGAATTATTTGGATCCTGTATAAATTTTCCGATATTCCATTTAATTGTCGTCTCGATTTGCATGCAACGGCAGAAAAGCAATTTCGTATTTATCGTGGCTTCGAGTCCAGTACGCGGTGCTGATGTATGTTCAATTATAGCTCAAATATATCCGTGAATGCAGATATGATCTTTCGAAAATGATACGTTCGCTTACAAATTTATGGCCTATCTCTGTCATTTCTCTTATGGATCACTTATGGATTTGATAAAGTGCTCTACGTATTACGACACTAAATTTAAAAACAACGAACACGTTTACATGTATCGATACATGTTTACGTTGCAGCTTATAAATTGAGATTACATCGCGTACGAGTTACAATGTTATTCATACTAGGTGATACAATAACACAAATATATGTTAACTACAAATACAGACTATTGTCAACAGGCTCATTTAAACGTTGATAATTAACAATTAACCGGATTATTCTCACGTATGAATTTCCTATTTCTCTATAAATACATTTGGACCTTTGACGTTTTCCAGGGTGAAACTCTCTATTAACGAAATTAACTTTCAAAGACTTCGCCTATCAGCTTACCAATTTAGATAAAAATAACAATGTTGTTCCGTTAACTAGAAACGGGATATCCAACGAGATCCTCCGCTCACAGTTCCAGTTTACATGCTAATTCCAAATGGAGTACAATCAGACCAATGCTATCTTCGTTTCGGATCGTTTGCAAATATGTATAGCAAACGCCGTTATATTGCCACCCTTTATATTGCTTGCTCAGCGAGTTTACCTTTCGAGGACTTACGTACACACTCATGATATTTCTTCATTATCGGAGCATGTGTGGACGTATGTGATGTATTTCGTTGCGTTATATAATCATTGGTTAGATTACTACGCGTTGTGTAATTATACGCTATACTCGTTGTATAGCCACACGTTAGATTACTGCGCGTTGTATAAACACACGTTAGTTTACTACACATTAGATTCTCCACACGTCCAATTTGCAACGCATTAAATTTTCCACGCTTCAAACTTGAAACGCATTAAATTTGCAACGCGCTAGATTTGCCACGCGATAAATCTTCCACTCGTTGAGTTTGCAACGCATTAAATTTTCCACGCGCTATATCGCCACGCACTGTATAACCACGCATTAAATTCTCTACTTGTTAAATTTCCCATGCGTAAAATTTGCAACTCGTTAAATTTGTCACACGTGAAATTTGCAACATATCAAATTCGCCACGCATTGAATTTGCAACAAATTCGCTACGCGTTATATCGCCATATTAAACATGCAACAGCTTAAATTTTCTATGCATTCAAAGGAGGTATTACATTCATCACACATTGCATATGTTATACCACGCATCAGATGCTTACATCAGGCATTACATCTATTCACGTTGCCTCTCGTTATATTGCCACCCATAGATATGCTTTCCAACTCGTTTTTCTATTGACATTAACACAGAGGAATGTGTGGAGAAAGTTTTCGAGGCAAGCTCTCGAAGTTGTTTAGCAGGTATCGGATTATCGATCGGTCGAGCATCGCAGGTACACGCGATGTTTCCGCGGCGTCATTAGCAGTATCGACGTTACCAGTCATCCTCGATAATGTACAATGCCGGTGATATCTGCGCTGACAACCGGAGTCTAGGATTATCTTCGTGTCACGATTAAACCTGTCTCTCGTTTTGGCCTTATCCTTTGATAGCTCCGCTGTTAGACGCATTCAGACTTTATTGCCTCGATATGCGACAAACTAATTAACTGTTAATTAGGAATTCTGGTTTGGCCGAGTAGGAACTAGAACGTGGAGAAACGCGGTTTCCGTTTTCATCGGGGCCGCTGTCGGTATCGATGAAACCCCGCGGAAGTATTAACGTTCTGCTCGCTTTTTACCGCGGATCTTTGTGGCCCGTTCGGCAAAAAAAGTTGTATCTTGCAAAGGGAATACGAGTTAGAATTTATAACCGACGGACCGGAATCGAGGCTCGTAATCCACAATATCGTTTGAAAGCGCAGCTTTCGAAAATTGAAATTTTCTACGAAATATTCGAATACAGAGCACGAACGGAGGGGGCAAATTCTTTTCACTTTATTTATCCTCTCGGAACGGTACGTGCTTCGAATTTTGCGAAATGGTCATTCGCGAAATCGTCAATGAACGGATAAAATAATCTTGACTCATCGGTAACTCTCGTCAAACGTTTTCCAAACCCTTCATCCGCGGGACACTAGGCTGCGTCATGCAGGCTGACCAAAATTGGGGGCAAATAACGCGAACTGATTCTTATGTCGTAATCTGCTGGATGTTGAACTTTCTCAAAGTTCGACTTTTGCGAGGGAAGTTTTTCCATAAAGTGCCGGTCGTTGATCGCGGTTAGAAGAACGTATTGTGACGGAGAAACGTCGAGCGTGTACGTTCTACAAACGTCTGTGGACTCCAGCGCCATTTTTATTGCCTGATTGTAAATTATTGCCGAGTCGTCGCTTCGTCGAGTTCACCTCGGCGGAAAACGAAATTGTTATCTCCATTAAATGCACGTTAATCGAGTCGCGAAACGTGCAAATGCTTTTAATTATCGGTTTACGGAGATGCTTTCCGGCGATATAAACCGAGCGTCATCTCGAAAATAACGCGTATTCGGTAATTTATTATGCGGATCGCGCTTAATGGCCACGACAAGGATTTACCGGGACGCATTCTCGCCAAGGAGATGAGCATTGCGCATTATTTATTGCATTGCCGACGCTAATCGAACAATCGATTTCACATAATAATAAAGCATCTTGGATACGCGTGTATATCACGGAAGTTGTCGGGTGTCGCATAGATCACTCGTTCATCCGTGAACATAAATTATACGTCGATAGCTTTGTATCGATCAAAGGCTGGATTTCGATTCCCTAGATAATACCATTTGGCGATAAGACGCGAGGACTACGATTAACTGTATATGGGAATTTCATTGCTTAATCACTGAACGCCACCTTAGTTGCCGACATAAATAATAGACAGGTTGTTCATATAATTTTATCAAGTTTAAATGCAATGCATGTGACATGTGTGGATCACATGTGTGGAACATATGTAGATCTGTGTAGAACATATGTGTAAAACACATGTGTAGATCTGTGTAGAACACATGTGTAGAACATATATGACATGAGTGACCTGGTTTAAAAGTTGAGTGCAATTAATGTTACAGAAAATAAAATTCTTGATCATAAGAAAATAGTACTACATTTATTAAAATAAAACGGAGTTATAACAATTATTTGCTGTATAACATCCAAGTTGTCAATGTGGTAACCACATTTGAAAGACCAACCACAAAAATATATAAAAAGAATAAAAAATATCAGCAGTACATGTGTTATATGTGGTGTATCATGTCAATACCATAAATAGTATCGTATATCTCTTTCTAAAAATTAGAAACTATTTCGAGGAACGTCAGAGTTAGTTGCGGAGGGAATCAATTTCCCGCCAAAAAGACCTCGAGCGATAAACATTGCACCGGACATTTCCAATTGACTTTTTCCCTAGGATGATCCGTTTCCCGCTTGTATCAACACGCAATTCCGTGTACGTTTAACGCGGCAGCAAATTGAACACGTCACGCACTGTTTGTATTTTTTTAATAACAACACGAATGAGCTGGTGGCGGCGTCGAACAAGCTGCATTAAATGAATAACCGCGGACGAGTGTACACTAAATGATGCACGAATTACGAAACCGCATACGTGGCCGGTGCTCGCGTGTTTACACATAATTGTCCCGAATTTAATTAGTACTTCCGCCGAGAAGGATTCGAGGTCCCCGCAACCGGTGGTCGGACTCGGGTGTTAATGCATCGCGTGTTTCGCGACAGGAAACTTTCGGGACACCGAGCTTTTCCGCTCGAAAACATCGGAATTTGATTAACGGCCAAGAAAGATCGAAACGGAACTGTGCGAAGTTGATGGACACCTCGAAAGCTTCGGAATTTTTGCTCGGAGCCGAAGAAAGGATATTCAACGCCACAGAGAATAGCTTTTGTCTTTTATAATAGACAAAAATAATTGCATCTTCATGAATTTTGCTCCACTTTAAATAAGAAATATCTTGCTCCTCTTTAAATAAAAAGTATAGAATCCCTTTCTGAACAGAAACATCCTTCCTAAGTAAACAAAATTGCATCTTTCTGGATGATAAAAGTTGCATTCTGTTCCTTAGTAAATAAATTAATTGCCGAAGCTGGACAAATTACAGTACAACACACAATGAAACGAAAATATGTTCTCCAGTAAAACGAAAATAATGTCGGGTTTTGCGAAAACCGCAATATTATTGTATTATTCTTTCATAACTGTGAGCGATGGCTACGGAATGCAATAAGCGAACGGGTTTCAATAAGAAGCTTTCTCCGATATATTCTTCGATGTTTCCGTTCCTTGTATCGAATTAATGTTTCCACTTTGTTCGACGTAGAATACAGAAGCACGTGCAGCGACTGTAATCGCGTTACAAAAGCTGCTCATTCTACTTTACGTCCATTTCCGCTCTGCTCGATTAATCTTTGTCAATTAATATCCGTATCATAAAACCATTTGTATCTACTGTTTCGTGTTATCTTTATTGGATGGTGCTTGAAATTGTTGAAAGATTGAAATTGCTAATTTGTACTAATTTTGAAAAACGTTTTCGACGCTCGCGTCTGATCGAATATTTGTCTGTACCACTTCGTTTGCATTAAAATTCATCTTGGAAACACATCTCGATAATTTTTTACACTGTTACGTGCTTATTTACGATCACTTTATTTGATCAGTGTTTGGTTAATAATTCAAAAACTAAGTTTCAGTCATTATTACATACTAATTAGCTTGGTAGGGGTAGAAGGACTTACGAACAAGACACAAAGTGAGAGAAGAAGACAGCCAATAAGTGCATCCTCGTAGCATGCAAGCTTCGAAGCGTCGAATCCTGGTAAGCCAACGTTATGGATTTGCAGATCGGAACTACGACAGCGTATGCTTCGGCGATTCATATCTGAAGCAGTCGTTCGCGGGCCATCCACAGCTGTCTGAGATGCGACCACACGATCTACTTTTATTCATGAAAACATTTTAAATTCCGACGGTAAAATTGGCCCGGCTTCTGCATCGTTTTCGCGTCTCTCCATTCCGCTTTATCATCTCGGTTTCCCTCGTTGTTCAAGAAGCATCGTTCGTTTCTTCATCTTTGCGGGAAAATTGGATATCGACTTTCATTCGTTCACTGATACATTCACAAGTTATCTTTTGTGTGAAACACTATTTCATGAAGGGAGCAACTTCTTGTAATTATTATTTACCCCTTGCACTACGACATCGTGACGCACTCGTGACGCACTCTAGAGTTGAGTGTATGTCACACTCGTGACGCACTCGTGACGCACCCTACAGTTACGTGTGTGTCACACTCCTGACGAGGAACTCATAAAATTGACAATTTCGAAAGCTACAAATTTGGGAATTCAACCTCAGTATTTGTAAATGAAGGAAATTTCCAATGTAAAATTAATGAAACATCGAAGTGCAGTGACAAACCGTAGCCTAAAACGTAGGGTCAGATTTATCCCGAAAGAGTGAAGATACTTAAAAGCGATAACAGGAGGAAGCCGCGAGTGGATACCTTTGTCGTCTTACGACGCTTCGTTTGCTCGATAAAACATGCTCTAACGATCCGCGTCGCGACGCTCATTAAAATTAATTGACCCGGGGGACTTGTCGGATAATTTCGCGATAGCCGTCGAAGGTTTTATTGGCGCCGGTAAGAAAAAAAAAAAGAAAACAAGTTGGAACGAGCTTTCGAAAGAGCGCGATATAATCGTTGGTCGATGGTCTGGGAACTCGTGACCGGATACGTATCCTCTGGGAAAATTTCGGGAATTTAGCGGCGCGTTTCGACGGTCGTGGGACGAAAGGTTAATTAAGCGACCGCCGCAAAACATAGCACGCAATTAAACGTTTCCCCCATTAATATAACAGGTGCCATCGACCGCCTGCTTTCCTCCCCCCCGCGGCCGACAAACCTACGGGAACGCGAAATTTTCGGGACAAAAGCGGAACGGGTTTACCGTGGGAAACGCGAGCCAAAATTCGATCGCGAGATTTCAATTACGCGAACGGGCCAGACTTTTAACACCGCGACAAAGAAAGGTTAATTAAGCGGTCAGCTTGACCGGTATAGTGGCGGCAAACATTTCCATCGGCAAACACGGATTAGAGCGGAAACAGCCGCCATATCTTGACACGCGTGTCAACGATCCGCATCGATTTCGCGTCGATCCACGTAATTTTGTTCCACGGATTTAATGTTCGCCTCGAAGGCGTTTAATTATCGCGATCGAAAATTGTGAAGCTACGACCGTTTTAACGTTTGAAATAAAATTCATTAGGTTACCTAAAAATTGAGGTTATATATGCAAGAATAACATTTCTTGTATTTAACTTCGAATCCAGAATTAAAATGTTTAATACGAGACTATTTGACAAACTACGTTACAAACGTGTAACTCGTTAAATAGCCATTACGCGTAACCCGACCGCTCATTAACCGCAGAAATTGTACGCTGCAAGTACCCGTATTCGTTACATGAAAAACATTTCAGTTTCTTTCTGCGTCCGTTTCTATTCGCTCGGATGTTCCGCAGGATTTTAATCCTGCATAAAACAACGAAACAGGAAATGGCTGGGAAAAGAATTGAATCGTTAAAGCATCGCGCGGAGTTGAACAGGTTAAACCTTTGAAAAACGGTGGCTGCAAATTAACGACGATATCATGATCACCGCCGTAGATAACGACTTTCATTTTGTGTGGAGACACGGAGACTGCTTGACAATTCCTCGCGGTTGGGGCTGCAGAAATGAACAGCGGAATTTAACTGTAGATTGATGTTATTAGCATTGTGGAGGTAGAGAATTTTTGAAGCTGGAAAGATTGTGGGTTGGACAGTAAGATAGTGTGTGTTTTGATGGTCATTTTTGGCTATGTAACATGTGGTAATATAAGAAGTGATATAAGAAACGATATTACGTATGCAAAATATAATGTGTGAGGAATACAACACATGTCAAATGCAACATGTGATATGTGTAATATGTAGAAAATATAATATGTGGACAATACAACATATGGAGAATATAACACATGAAAGATACAACACGTGAAGTATGTAACCCATAGAGAATCCAACACGATAAAAGTCCAACACGAAAAAGCTCTAAAAAAGTCGAGCAGAAAAACCCAACGAAAAATAAAATGGCGATAAAATGCATGGCGAAATAACTGCAGGCAATCTCCACCGAATCCCAAATTGTCGTCGAATTGCAAGGACCATTGTCCTGCAGAAAACGAAGTCGTTTCACGGTCAATTAAAGAAAGGAACCGTCGGGCATCTTTCAAAGTCCCGAAGGAGCAAGCAGGAGATTTTCTTCCCCTCGGCTGTAAGGGAATTACAGGTGGTGAAAAGTGGCGATATCCGTCGGTACAAGCTCGCAAGCAACTGGCGACGACACGTACGACCTAACAGTACATAATCCCGTGAATTACATTGATTACAAGTAGCAGGTAGTCGCGCGTGTGTAACACGTCGGCCGCAGAGCTGTTTGTTGGTACACGCGTGTGTACGGAAAGCGCTAAAAGCCTCTTCGCCAGGAAGAGCCAGATTCTCCGTCGCGATACACGTTCGCCCGAGCTTCGACCAACTAAAACAGCCTCGTGTCTTCGAGGACTATACGTGTTACGTCGACGGGATATATTGTTCGACGTCTGCGTTGAATATATCGTTCGAATCTACATGTGACTATTTCTAGTATGTGGAATTTGAGGACATGGGGATGCGGGATTTAGGAATTTTAGGGTATTGAGGTTTGGGAATATAGGGGTTGGGGTTTAGGGATTTGGGGATCTTGGAATTTTGGGACGCAGGAATTTGGGGAGGTAGATTTAGAGGTTTGAAAATTTGGGGATTTAGGAATTGGGGATATAGGGAGTTGGGAAATTAGGAATTGGGGAGATTGGAATTTGGGAAGATTGGAATTTGGGGATCTTGGGATTTGGGGAGATTGAAATTTGGAAAGAGTGGAATTTGGGGAGATTGGAATTTGGGGAGATTGGAATTTGGGGAGATTGAAATTTGGGGAGATTGGAATTTGGGAAGAGTGGAATTTGGAAATTTAGGAATTGGGGATATAGGGATTTGGGAACTTAGAAATTGGGAATATAGGGATTTGGGAATTTAGGAATTGGGGATATAGGGATTTGGAAATTTAGGAATTGGGGATATAGGGATTTGGGGATATAGGAATTGGGGATATAGGAATTGGGGATATAGGGATTTGGGAATTTAGAAATTTAAAAATTGAATAACTTATACTTGATGATCTCCTATCTTGAAGGATCAAAAGTCTGAGGATTCGAAACCCTTGTTAGGAACTCCGACAGAGAAATCTAGAGATTTGTCTCCGCATATTCAATCTTCGACATGCTCGACTATTTGCACTGATTCGTTGTTTCGAGAGTCAACTAACGGAGACTCGTAATGTACCTTGAAGCAGGGCTAACAAGGTGCAGCTGCAAAGCTAATAAATGCATAATGCTGACTTCGCGGCTTTGTTGAAACACTGAAACATTGTGGAATATTCAGAGACGTGAAAGTTGAACGCACAATGTTGAACGCTTTCCGCGACATTGTTGACACGCTTCAGGACGTTTGTGACACGGTCGAGGTCGAGGGTGAAATTAGAAGGCATCTTTTATGGTACCATCAGGGTGGAATTAGTTTTGCATACGATTACAGTAAAGATACGTAGAGAGATAAAAATATTGAACGATTCCGGAATAATACATGCTCATAATTTTTCTTCCTCTTCTTGAATACTAATGGCTACGCACTTAAACGTAATCGCGGTCGGTTTTTTTTTTTAAACGACACAATCAAATTCCCTCACGAGCGGTAGTTTAATATCAGGACGTATATTACGACAATGATGCTCGTACGGGTTGTGCCCGTAAAATAGGAAGATAAAGATCCCATAAAGACGTCAGCCACGCTGCCGGGAGCGTGGTGAAGCCGCAACGACCCGCACGAGATACGATGCTCATTTTGTTTAGCACGGTGTAGTTAAATAAAAGATGTCGTGTCCAAACTTGCCACGCTACCTCGGATTATTTCATAAATGAAATAACACGTTCCACTATCAACGTTCTTCCCGCTTTTTATTTCATTCGGAAGATTTTTCTGTTCAAGGAAAGATTACTCGATTGGGAGCAAGTAATGAAGAGCTTAAAAATTGAAACATATGAGATTAGAAAAAATGGTGAAATTTAGTAGTCCAGAAGAAGAATAGCGTGATTTGTAAATGTAGAAACTAGTAAACTGAAGTCGAATCGATGCACACGTGCATCAAACTGCGCCGTGTATTTACTCGGCACCGTTGTTTCGGATTTCCAGCATAAGTTCACGATAGGCGCGATAAATAATCAACACGTGGGACTTAACGATCCCCGATCTGGAAACGCGAACTTCCCGCGAAACTTCGGCTGTAGGTAGGTGAAAAGTTACTTCCGTTCGGAATTTTCTGCGTCCTGGAAACTCGATCATAAATTACAAAACGATACTAATCGCCAGGAGCAACTTGTTCCACGTATATCGCGATCGCGAGGTTACGTTAACTCTGTAACTCCCTGTTCAGTACGGGAAAACCGATACTTTCCTGCGCTGAGGGCTCTGGGGAGATGCAAATTATAACGAATCTCATTAGGATACTAATAACTTATTAATTGCATTATGAAGGTAAATTATGCGTTGTAATCTTGATATAATAAATTTTCTAGATATAAATAACCGTTATTCTGATACTTCATTAAATACCCTCACTACAATATGCAACATAAAATTATTCTCCCTTAGAAATTAAAATTTAACAATTAAATAGAATTATAGATTTAAGTTTGACATAGTACTATACTATACATACTACTATAACTCTACAACTATAATCTTTGAAAAAAAGCTCTAAATTAGCAGATACGAGGAAAGTTTCGCAATAAGAAACAAATCGCAGTCGTTTTTGAATTTGAGGGCGAAAATGGTGCAGGACTATCGGTCAAAGAAGATACGTTTATTCGCGTGAAATATAATGCACGAATGGCTGGAGCATCCAACTAATTAGTTGACCCAGTTTAGGGCACGCGCTCCGGGCGAGATGCAGTTAAAACAAAGTTCTAGTATGTCGGCGACGAGTCGGTGTGACCGCAGGGTAGGAAAGAATAACGAAAGGTTACCGTTACGTAACCGTAACAGACGATAGAAGCGTATAATTACCCTCTATCCTTGAATCGTTAAGTCTTTTCTTCTTTCAATGAGAAACTTGGGATATTGCGATATCGGTACAGCGAATGTCGTGCCTTTTGTTACACACTCGGGAGCTGCCTTCTGGGAAAAATGTGAGAAGGGGTCTTTTGGGGATTTGAAAAATTGGGGTTGGATAATTTGGGGTTTGTGAAATTGGGGATTTGAGAATTTGGGATCTCAGAATTTTGGGTTTGAGAAATTTGGGATATGAAAGTTTGGATATCTGAGAATTTGGGGTTTGTGAAATTGAGGATTTGCGAAGTTGGGGACTTAACAATTTGGGATTTGAAAGTTTGGACATATGAGCCGTCTAGTGAGCTGAGTGACACCGTTAGTAGGAGTGAAACAGATGGTTGAAAAAAATAGCACACTCAGGAGTAAATCTACCCTTCATAAAAAATCTGCTAGAGACCTTTGTTCAGTGGCACTTTTTGGGCGTAGAAAATGGGAGACATAAAATTCCAGTCATAAGTACAGATTTTTAAAAAAACTGGAAAGATAAAGCTTGAAAATCTCTAAATGAAAAAATGTTGAATATAACCTCATTGGAAGAAATCCTACGGGATCCCCGAACAATACCGTTGAACAGGTATCTGACCAAACAGTTTCGTAATATTGTTCCTCCGAAAATCGGCAGATCATGTTTCTGCATTATAATCTCTGCTGGAACATAACATTGTTTAAACTCCATAATTCGGTAGCGGAATTAACGAGGGACGATAACGTAAAACAGTCGTGAATTAACGATGCCCCTATTGACTTTGTATTCAGCCGGTGGCACGGAATTACACGCGTTTATTAAATTTTGATACGACCATTCGTTTTACGGTCATCTGTTTACCCGCGAAATTTTTGCGGCGTCGAATCAACAATGCCTTCGATCGAGCCTGAATTAACACGCGCGTTCGGTAATTTCAAAGTACAAACTCGCGCCGTCAGAATTACGCGCAATTTGCCCCCGCGCGGTTTCCATTTAACGCTCGTCGAGTATGCACGGAAAAATGTCCGGCAAAATACCGTGGAAAAAAAAACAGCGAATTTTTTATCCATTTACGAAACGAAGCCGGACAATTCTCTGTTTTCAGCGATGTTTCGAGGGGTGTTTTCGGGCGTTAAAGAAACCGTTTGCTAATTTTGGGCGGCGAGAAGCCCGCAAACAATCGGTTGCTTCGGATAGCGTCGCTTAATTTGCCTGCACCAGGGAATTTAGATTATCCCGACAAGCGGGGTGCCCATAGGGTCAATTGCGCTGGTTCGGTTAATTTGCCCAGGAACTGCCGTCGAGACGCACCCCTTGCTGGCGGACGCCCAAAAGTACCCTGGCAAAAGTCGGCAGCCCATCGACGACACGCGAGAAAGTATTAAACCCGAATTTCCTGCTACCTAATTACTCGAACGAATTAACAAACAATTATCACCCTTCGTCGTGATCGTAAAAATTACACCGCGTTTTTACCGAGATCTTATTAAAACTTTTAAAATTATTAAAATTTCTGAAAGTTCTACATAAACATTTAAAGTACAATTTAAACATTTTAAACAGTAGAATTATTAGTTAAGGTATCGTGTTATTTCTCCGCTTAACGCGACGAGGTATCGAGAGAAGCGTAATTTCATTCGGTCCGCCATTTTCTAACGGCGTTTCGTGCAAATGGTCGCCCGAGGTCCGTCCACCGGTCTCTAACTCCAGTTTCCATTTTCAGACGTTTCGCTTTAAATTCCGGAAGGAAGAGGCACGAAATTGTTTGCTGCAACCTGCTGCACGGAGTGCAAACGTAGTTAAATAGTTTAATGTCGTCGAGCTTGATTATTTCCGTTCGCGGTGCACTAGCTGTGAGCTTCTCGTTAACTTGACTCGTCGTTAACGGAAACGACGTCGACGAACCTGGCCAAACGTCTTTGAACGCGTAAAACAGCAAATTACCTAATTGCCACAGGACAAGTGCATACGGAACGAAAATTATTTACGTAAGTACACTTGCCACGTACTGCTTCGCGCTTCCGCTGCAGTCAACAGCAAATGTGATTTCCTTACGGAGGAATGTGGTAATTAAGGGCTGACTTTTGGGGGATTCTTTTGAAAATTTGGGGGTGGTGGAATAATTGGAATTTTATTTGGAAGTTTGGGATTTTGACATAGGAAAATCTAGGGATTTATGGGTTTGTGAATTTAGAGACGAAAAATTGAAAAATCTGAAACCTAGAAAATTAATAAATTGAAAAACCTGGTCACCAAAATTTATAAGTATATTACTCGACAAAAGTGTGCACCGTCGATCAGTTTATCGTCGAAAAGAGTCGATTTTATTAAACAATTTCCAGATGGAAACTGAAATCGGAGCAACGGGTGTTTTCGATTCGTCCCGCACAAAATGGCATTCATCTTTGGAAAACGCGTCGATGGAAACCGCTCGAGCCAGTTCGCGTCATTGTTGTACCGTTTCGAACGGAACCCGATATCATTGACAAATAAGAGAGAGAGTCGATATAACGTAAACTTGCCGATGCATGCGGACGGCATAAAGTCTGGAAATTCGCAGCGGTAGCCAAGCTTTCTTGATAGGTTCCCATTTATTTGTACAAAGCTCAGCGTCGAAAATTGTCGAAAGCTTTCCCCAGCGCATCTATCCCAAAGCGTTATTCGGCTGACACGAACGGTACCGTGCTATTAGGGCGTTTCCGTTCGTTGTATGTACATTTTCAGCATTCCCCGTTGCTTCGACGAACGAACTGTCGTAATAAAACTGCAATTTTATTCGTTTCGTTGCGAGTGAAGTTCGACTGCCACTATGAAACTTCCATAAACGAAGAATAGCAGCTTTTTAACAGCCACCAAGTTACTGCCGGCTTTACAAACTTTTCTTTCCATCGTACACGCGAAATTATTACGGAAATATCGAGGGTCGTTATACGGTCAGTGTAATGGAATTGTTATGTTGTGGTCAATTGATCATCGTTGTTCCAACTTTTTACTAGTTTTTAAGGACCCGATTCGATTACCTCTGATAGACACGATAGAACCTAAAAACAGGTTTAATTAAATTTATTCCGCGTTTTCATTTGTCACGTAGACACTTACGAGTAGAAATACAACTCTCGTGTAGAATAATGTTCGTACGGAACACGTAACCACATGTGAACGCGACGTACATGGCGTGGATGTACAACGCGTGAAAATATATGGCGCGCAAATACAACGCATGGAAATACGCAACTAAAATTCACAGATTCTACACGAGTAAACTGAACAAATGTATATAAACTGTATATGTATACTCTTAAATATCACAGCTATTTCCCTATAGCCCCATCCATTTTCAACTCCCAAAACAGTTTACGGGAGTTGACTGGCAAACGGCTGACAACGTTTATCGGTTTACAGTGGCAATCCACTTGTTCCCGGAGAAGTCATTGTTCCACGTCTTGCTGTCGTATCGATAAATCAGCATCGACGCAGATCCAGCACAGTTTCGAGTGTTGCGTGGCTGTTTCCGAGATACGGTATCGTTGTATTTGATATGCAATGTTCCACGGCAAATAGTCGGCTTTTCTTCGACTCGATTTCTCGCTGATAAAAGCCGCGGCTAAAGTACGCGGCATTGTTTTCAAAATCTACCGATAGTATCCGTTAACGACTGCGTCTGAGAGCTCTATTACGTGGGCGTTCGTACGACGATGGAAAAAGACGATTGTTTTGTTCTCTATCGCTATCAGTTTCATACTTTGATACAGTTCCGAGAGACTGGATAAATTATGTAACCAATAAGCATTGCGTCCGAAGCTTTGAGTCTTTGTCTCTGTTTAGTATCTGCAGCGTCGATCAATTTAAGGATCTTCCATTGTGCGGAAGAAAGGAATCGCTTTTGTAATACTGCTCCTTCTCTCCGAGGAGCATTAACGCTGCGAACTTGCCGGGATTCGATATCGTATTAGCAAACAGATTTCGACGAGATGGACTTCAATTTCTTCGACAAAGTGTTCGTAAATCGTTCAAACATTCGACGATCGGCAATTTTTAACTCGTTCGTGGCACTTTGACCCTTCAACGCCTCTTCGGAACGATGTTTGTTTTAGCTGGGAAAATTTCACTCGTCTGAAGTAATTATATTGAGATACTGAACGTTTAGAAATTTGTGTATTTGGAAATATAAAAATATCAGGTGTTTATATGAAAACATTAAGTACTCTAGATAATAGCATATAAAAATAATATTCTATTCATTATAACATGAAAATGTCAATATTTGATATTTTTATACTCTGAAATGATATTAAAATGACAGAACAAAAATAACATTTTGATATTCTAAATGTTCAAATTCAGAAATGTGAAAAATGTAGCGACATCTGTTCAATATAAACAACGGTCCCATTAATAATTAGTATACCCAGCGTGAAAGCTGCCAAAGAAGTTTAGTAAACGCTTTCTTATTTCGTTCACCGAGAGCCTTGAAAACCTCCGCGACAGTTTCTTCGTCGAAGGATTAGAGATAAAAGGCAATTTGAAAAAGAAGCAAATTTTGCTCATCCAGCTCACGGAGGATGGAAGGAAATTTTCAAACTTTATAATGAATGTTCGAGTCTAACTAGTTTTATTTTTACCACAACATCCTTGCTAGCTGATGAATATCTGCCAAGTTGTTTGAGATGGAAGGCTCGTGGGTTCGATGCATAAAGTATTTTTGAATTAAAACGAGGATGCGTTTAACTTTTATGGACGTACCTCTAAATTTTGTAATTTGGGAACTTAGGGATTTGGGAACTTCTAAAGTTTCTTTAAACATTGACTTGCCATACAGACGCACTCGTGACGCACAGTGCAAACGTGTTAGATCTTACTCGTATTAATAATGCGTTTTAATTTGAGGTTTTAATATTGCAGCAACAGTGGTGTCTAACGCACCTGACAACACTCAAATTCTCAAACAAATAGTTATATTTGAGCACAGTCCAATCCATCACTAGAATTTTGAAAGAAGCAAAAGAAGTGAAAATTGCGAAAGTGTTTTCGTTTAGTATCCATCGACCAAACACGGACAGATTTGCAGAGCAGACGGATCAGCATCAGCCATACCATCATAGCATAGTTGCGTCGATTTATCAACGTCGCGAACTGGAATCCGCGCCAGGTATGCGATACAACAAATTCCGTGTAATAGCCACGCACGTGATCGAAACGCGTATTATCGCTAATGCAATAACGACGCGCAGCGTCGGCCTCGATAAATCAATAATCGTCGCGGCGTTGGCGACCATCGGGTCGTGCAGTTTTTGGCGGAGACCGCGAGCTGCTTGAAATATGCGACGCGTGTCCCCGATGCCTTTCGATCGGCGAATTAAAAATCTGGCTTCGTTCCCGACTACCTTGACGACGTTAAGTAATTCCTCAGGCCACCCTCCGGCTTTTCACCATTTGCACCCCTTTTATTTCCTCACCGACAAATCTCCGAATTATCAAATTAAAAAAGGAATATTTTGCAAACTTCCTCAATTCGAAAACTTGCTCCCAAATGTACAAATCCCTGAATTTGCAAATTTGTAAATTTATCTCTCCCTGTTATTGTGTGAACTGTATAATATGCAGGGGTAATGTTTAAACATCTATTTGAACTGGTAACAGAGGAGATATACAACTTCGAAAGTACCTAATACTCATTCAAATTACCCTGGAACAATAGCCATTTGTCTCTGTGCTCATTGAACAACGGTTCAATACGCACAAGGGTGCTATTGTAACTTTACACGCTTGCCTAATCGGATACAGCGTATTACCTGGCTGATTAATCGAGGAAATAATACACCATGCTTCCATATTCGAACATTTATTTATACAAACAGTTAATAAGATTATACATATAACGATGATGGGAAGTGATTATTTATAAAAGATGCGTGGATAGAGAGCGTCCCACGCGTTTAGCACATTGAGCATTGGCACTCGAATCACTGTGACTCTTGTTGAATTATCAGATCTCTGTACAAACCGGTCCCCCGTTACTTAAAGACACGTTCGACCGATGTCAGCTTCGTTGAACATCGAGCGTATTTTGTCCACGAAACGTTCACCGGTTCGTTTGGCATTAGTTTTACGGAAAAAGGGGCCGATTAGCGAGCTTTGGCCAGCCTGGTTCGTTGCTCGTCCAACAGCAATGACGCTTGGCCCATAATTTTCGCGCTGGTTCGAACCAAGAATAGCAATTGGTATTCGTCCGTGACGGTCAGGGGTGTCCTTGTCCTCACCAGAGCATGAAGAACGTTAGCTCTCTCCAGATCCAGCCATCTTTGAAGGGTCACCTCTCTGTCCCTTGGTCCGCCCAGGGTCACGTCCGCTGGACCCCACAGAGAAAATTCCAGGACTGATTTCACCTACAAACGTATACTTTTAGCTGCAAACTCTTATTGTCATATACATAGCAGCGTAACTTCATATTATAAGCAATATTACTGCTATTTTCTAACAAAAATTTGTTAGTCAACAAATACATTTTAGTTATGATACTTCCTGATTCAAGTGCATGTAGGTACAACTGTATATATCATACACCAATCTATTTATCATAAACTATGAACCACATGGGAACCACATGTGGATAGTCATGAACCACATTTGAATAGTCATTTTCATCAAACTTGAACGTCCAGATTAATGTACCACATATTTCGCCTTGGGTAACTGAACTATGTGTGAACCACGTATGTACCATGTGTGAATCATATGTGAACCACATGTGAACCACTTGTTCGTCAAGAGTATAACAACTCGAAGACCCCAGATATTTATTGAAGTAGAAAACTGTAAATTGTGTGACAATTACCTGAGACAAGGTGACGGCCTTCTCCCTCATCAGCAGCTCCTGAATGACGGGTAGCCTGTTCGCGAGGTTGAGTTGCTGAAGAGCGACGAGGGCGCAGTGACACAAGGAGACCCTCTCCTCGTCTCGTTCCTCGTTCATCTCCACGTTCAATCTGTCAAATGTTATCGAGCAGTAAGCAAACCAATTCCGAGGTTGGCGTCGAGAGAGCCACGTCGCGCGTTTACCGACCCCTGAAGAAGATATAGCCTGTAATAGGCGTCCTTGTCTTCTCTGCAAAGCACCACGTTGTTCAAACTCCTCGCAGATTCCTCGATTCCTCTCGCTTGCAGACTCTTCAACGCTGTGACGAATTGCAGAAGCACGAACGAGGCTTCTCTGATCGTTCCTTCGTCGTGCATGTCCTTGGTCATCGATGTACCGAAGGATTGTATGGTGTTCACTTGCAGACGCGGTAAAACGGAAATCGTAACTGTAACAGTGCGTACTTTGAATATGTTTTCGTGCTTTGGTACGAAGTACATAACACGGATCCGAATAATTACCTTTTTAATTTAATTGCTTGTTAATTGGATATGTTTGATTCATAATTAAACATGCAATTTGGGATTAAATTACGGTTAACGATTTATCGGGAATGTAGGTTCAATATTTAATTCAAATAGCGGATGAAAGGTTAAAAGTTACTTAATTGATATTTCATTATCGAATTGATATTTCACTAGCGACTGAAGTTTTAATCGGGAATAATTTTATTTTTGATCATCAGAATACTTTAATTGAATCTCGTGTGGACAAAAATTAATCTTTGCTCGACTTCTGCTCTACTATGGTAAATTACGTAAATTAGCGTATGTCATGTTACTAGAGTATGTCCTAATATTGATTCTTGATTTACATTGGTGTAAGTCATCAATCAATTAGCTTGTCAGACTCTCTCAAACTTAGTACTTCCACAGTTGTCATTCAGAACTACATTGCACAATAATCCTACATGGAACCACATGAGTGATACTATATGTGCTATACAATTTAAATTCCGATAACTCATCAAAATTTGATAGCGAAGGTGTTGTTTTCGAGAGGAAGATCAAAATTTTATCCCCCGAGTTTCGATATCAGAAAAATGAAATGTACCCTCAGGCTGCTTGTTCCCCGGAAGACCCGCTCTCTCGGTAATTTCCTTCGGCACGCTGTCTATAAACTCGATTATAGGTGCCAAATAAAATTCCTTCCGTGACACGTGTGTGGCCAGATCGAAGGCGACGCAGATAGTGACGTTCATCTCGTTCCACGTCGCCGAGTAAAATATTCTTCTGCCGACGGTAATCGACGTATTGGCGTCGATGTTGAAGTGGCTTATACGGGGATTCGTATTTTTCAGTGCTCGCAGCCCGGCTGGCACTTGAGGCGTTTGGTTCAGCTGCAACAGATCGGACGCCTGTATTTTTCATGCATAGACTCCATAATCAAAACGTAAGGTGGTAAGAAATTAACTCCGAAGAGTCCCCAGATATTCCAAACGAGATTTCAAGAATTTGACAGCAATCTTCTTCAAGATTCTCCAAAGTTTCCATTTGAACCATAGGTTGAAATTATCGTGATTCTCGAATTAGTCTAAACCCCCCAATGAAAGGTCTTCGAGAACCGTGAGTCATTCCATATAATTTTATGGGTTTCTTCAACATTTTCAGTGAAATTGGGTAAGATGAAAACGTTGGATACCTGTTCGAGAAACTGCGCAAGAGCCTCGTGATTGGCGACGACGACGGCGCCGTAATTATCCTCGAGGCTCCGATGAACTATACTGCGACCTCTGCGTTGCCTCAATCGGCTTATCCTTAACTCGTCGTCCTTATTCTTCCAGTCCTGATCCTCCTCGGGGCCCTGCATTTTAAACATTCCATTAGAAATTCCGCGGGTTTCGCGCGACCGATAAAACTATCTCGAAGTAAAATTGTTTCCGTGGCTCTTTATTATATACGAAGAGTCTGGCCGTGCCATGAATTTTCCGCCGGGCAATAAAGTTCCGTAAATACCGCTAGAAAACTCTTGTATGGAATCGTTTTTGCCGGCGGAAACGAATCACCTTTTCAGAAAATCTTGCGGGATACTCGCTCTAAGTCACACCTTTTGCTATCCATTCTCGAGCATCCCCATTTAATGGCGCTTTTTAGCATCCTCGGTTAGCAATGATCTCTAAAGGACTCTATATCCAAACAATTTTTAAGGACTCCAGTTGCAAACAATTTTTAGAAGACTCTATATGCAGACAATTTTAAAAGACTCCATTTGCAATCAATTTCTAAAAGACTCTATGTGCAGACAATTTTTATGGACTCCATTTGCAATCAATTTTAAAGCAGTCCTATTTGAAAACAATTTTTAAGTCTCTTCATTTGCGAACAATTTTTAAGTTTCTTTGTTGGCAGACAATTTCTGAGAGACACCATTTGTGAGGAATTTCTAAGCGATGAAACGAAATAGTGTTCGGTAGCTTGTCCAGGAAATGAATTCTCCGTAGACGGATGTGGTGTATCATGTTTTTGCGAGGAGATGGTAAAAAGATGGTACCTCGTCGCCGGTGTAGAAACCATAGGGAGCGTACAACTCGCTCTCGGTCTCGCTGCCGCAATACGGAAGCGAAGTCGATCTGACGAACGTCTGATGATGGAATTTGAATTCCGCAGTGGGTTCCATCGCGTTGCTGTCGGATTTCCTCTTACAGGTGAGATGTGATCCACCCCCGTGTCGGAGCTCGAGATTCGAATCGCACTCAGGCGAGCTAGAAAGGCACTCGTAAACATGACTGTCGTTAGACGTCTGGAAAAAATCAGGGAAAAGCAGACTTTAATTTACCGATATCGTTTCGAATCGTTGGTACCGGTTCGTTTTGTCTTCATCGAGCATTTTACGCTGAGGGAAAATTAACAGGAAGGTGTCGAAGAATTCAACGTGTTTCGTTTTTCCGATTATTATCGAATTCATAGAGTTCGCTACGATATTTATAAAATTAACTAGTGTTAAGGAATTTTGCAGCGTGATCACAGTGTAAAATTTATACGCTGGGAAGTAGACGTTTAGTAGGTCTCTCGGTCATAAAGGGGGTAGTTTTGTTTGGAAGCAACCCGGTGGCGAAGGAGGTTAAACTCTTGAACACCTTCCAATTCGTTCCAATTGGCCGTGCGGTCATAAAAGTCGCGTTAAAAGGCCATCGATAGTGGCATTACCAGAGAATCGGACGTGGGTGGTGCGGCGACCGCGACTGGCTCGTAATCCTGATTAAGGGCCGGACTGGAGGATCCGTGTTTCTTCAGGATCGGTTGCGAGGTGGCTTGGTCCCTCATGCTGGCTGTTCTTTGCGGTTTCGAGGGTGCCAACGAGCTGCGCACCTCACCTGTAACATCCTCCGCTGCTGCAGGCACGTCCGCCATCGTCAAGCGCCACGGGTTAGTACCACAAGACACAAGGCATGTCACAAAACAGGCTAGCTACCGTACTAGCGTGCTAGGAGGACGGCACTCGTTGCGATATTACTCTAGAGACGCGCTAACGTTCGCTAAGGCTCCCTAGAGTCTGTTTAGTCCCTAGGGTTACTGGGTCAGGTATCCAAGATCGACAGGAGGCCAGTCTTTTTCTTCAAAATTTCCATCGAATCCATAAATCACTATATTCCCCTATTTATCCTAGTTCTAATCACCAACCCTACAAATTTTCAAATTTCCCAATGTTCAAATCCCTCGATTTCGAATTTTTCTGTATCCGAGTATGGTTACCAACAAATAAAGTAGTTAATCTTCCAGTACCATGATAACCTATCGTAAGAATTACCCTAGATCTCCGATAACAGGAATATCCCGTACCCTAATTCCGTCGGAAAGTAATAGCGCGGCTAACGGTATCGATAGAGTTCTAGAAATTCCGTAGGAAACACCTCGAATTAAGTGGCGTTCGTAGTTCCAGCGTAATTGTGGGGAATTCTGGAATTGGCAGGCATTCGTTATCAAGGTCCGACTAAAAGGGAACACGATGCTAATATGCAATCAATACATGCGGCGTTAGTTGCACCCAGGGTGGTTAAGAAGGAGGCCTTGCGCAACAATGGTACCGACGCGTTTGCTATTTACAGCGGATCAGAAAATCGGAAGAGTACCTCTCTACCTATCGATTATCCAGCTAGATTCGATTCGTCGTATCAGGAAAGAGAAAAGCGACGGACTGGTCGTTTCGTTCACTTGCGAGTGGGGGTGAATTGATCGGGGGCCTCGAAACACACACAAGAAGTGACCTGTTATTTCGTTACAAAAGCTCGCACCGTCTTCTTTATTTTTCTAACTTTTTTAACCTTCATTATCAAGGTTAACCTTCATGCAGTCAAATTACTTTGTCGTTTACATAATATTTAGATTTTTATAGTTGCAAATATGTAGGGTGTTCTGTCCAATTATATACATCATGTTATGTTTACGTAATAAGATATATGTTGACGTAATAAAATACTACTTGACGTAATAAGATCTTTGTTTACGTAACAAGATATATGTTTACGTAATCAGATACACGTTAACGTAATACAATACTGCTTTACGTAACAAGATACTTGTTTAACGAGATGCATTTTCTGACGTCATTCTATGCACGTCCAGAGTACACGAAAGCGTCAGTTTCACCTCTCTACAATTTTAAAGCAGACCCTAGAAATATTAATGCCCCACAGACCAGTATCAAGGAATACTGAAACAGAAGAACTAAAACCTGACAAGCAAGTGGAAGAAGCAGTGAAAGGTTAGGGTGATTCTGTACCTCCGAACTAACGATACGAACTTTTTGGATGAGCCAATAGCGAATGAAAGAACCGTGCACGAGGCAAAGTCTGATCGGTGCATGCGGTTAACGATGAAGCAGAATTTCGATAATAATCGAAGGATTTGGTCGTTTCACGTCGCCGTGGCCTCCGTTCGGTTCGTCATGAAACGGGTGCAACAAAAAGAAGCGTAATCGTAATCGAGAGTGACCAAGAAAACAATTTCTGGTATTTTTTCAGGCAACAAACGTTTATTTCAGACACAGAAATTCCAGGTTACAGAGAATCTTTTTTGTGGTCCATTTTCTTTTCGTGAGTACACAACACGGTGTATCGATTCGTACAAAACGGTTGAGCGCCGCACTCGTTGTTCTTTCGTTCAGTCAGCCATTCTCAAACTTTTTTGATCGCACTCCCGTGGTCGGTGGAGCAAAATTTCTGTATCGAAAATAGCGAATTGCGCGCGTTGGAAACAATGGGGCGGTTCGCGCCACGTCGGAAGCGTTCTCGCGAATCTCCGACGGAACAGACATTTCTTTCGTCGTTTCAACGCTGACGGATTAGAGGTGTGACTATCGGTATCGTTATCGATTGTATCGGGATATTATCGATAGTTCGATGCATCGACCATGGCGTTTAGACACGGTTAGCGAATAAAGGGGGTTCATTCATTTTATAAGTTGATCTATTTATTTGTCTTCATTGGAACTACTTGCACACTTGTGAACGATTATAATCTGCTTTTTTTTTCGAAAATCGTTCACTTTGAACAAAGATCACAACTTTTCATTATACAAAATTCTAACAAATTGTACAAATTCCAAGAAAGTTCCATTTAGAAATTTTTCAATTGCAAGAAATGAAATTCAACTCCTCCATTCGCATTCGCGATATCAACGACATTATCGACATATCGTTAAGTATCCATAAGATATCGATAATCGGTAGTCACGCTTCCACGACGGATAGTACAAAGTAGTAACGTTGATAATAAGATACACATGTATATGTATAGGTATCACAGAGAATCGTGAATCTTAGAAACGTATAACATATCTGTATTATAAGTCGGTTAGTCGACAGAGTACACGAGTAGAATATACGTAGTCTTTCCAATGGATTAGTATAATATAAAAACGCGTATGGCATATAGCAAAAATCGCAAAGAATCGTATAGTCAAGAATATTTATAAACCCGACATTGTTTCGCGTAATTCGTCCCTTCTTCTTCTTTATTGCGTGAACTAGAGGTGTTATCGATTTTAGGAAGCATCGAAATTTCATTGATATTTCAGTGTCGTTAAGTATGAAAAAAGAAAAAGAGACAAGGGTACGCCAGTTTCACGACGACCGTACGTCGACCCGGCGAAACGAGCGACAAAAAAAAACACAATAATCGAGAAAAACGGGAAAAGGTGGGGATGAGAGTTAACCACCGTTATCCAGCGTTACAGGATTATTACCGATCGGACGTGTTCTCGCGATAAGTAGATTCGTAAGGAAGCAGCTGGCGCGAGGATTCGTGTGAGTATGGCTGTTACAACATCGAGACTTTGCCGTGGTTTCAATAATTAGTTACATTGTATGGGCCTGAACTTACCCAGATTCGCGTAAATCGAGTCTGAGGTCGTGGTCGGCTGCCAGGAGGACGCGGACGACGACGTTGACGAAGACGAGGACGTGGACGACGACGAGGATGACGTTGATTTCGAAGGTTTGTTGTCGCTTCTTGCCGGTACTTTGGTTTCCACGCGTGGCGGTGGTGGTCTGACCGGTTTGTTCGCTGCATCCAGTCTCGACCAATCCTCCAGGGACTGGTTCCTTGGCGGTGGTGGTGGTTTTCCGGGTCTCGCTGCAACATCGAATATCGTAGCCAGGTTACGAACCTTGTAATTTTAACAAGGTGTTTCGACAACTTGCCCGGAAACCGTGCTGTCTACTCGATTATTAATCGCTGTTTTCGAAAAGCAAGATAGTTTGCAGATCAAACGTGAATCTACCTTCCCTGGGGAAGATGTGGAAATCGAGGGGTCTTCCACTCGATCTTTAAAAATTTATAAGCATTCGTGGGGATGTACGAACTTGGGAATATGGGAATTTGGCAAACTTACAATTTGGAGATCTGGGAATCAGATTTGGGGTCTGACTTGGGAATCTAAGGATTTGAGGATATATGGATTTGTAGATCTTAGGGATGCAGGAATTTGAAGGTCAGAAAATTTGGAAATCTAATGTGATCTAAGGATGTAGAGATCTAATGTAAGAATTTTCTTGACTATTTTATCCAATGATTACTCTACTCTAATTTAAAAAAGAAGACCACATCTACCACCCTGTTTTACAATTCCCCGCGTTAACCGCGAAATTACTATTTGTTTCGAAAGACGCCAAAATAGTTTCCGGAGACTAACGGTGAATTAACTCAAACCCATCATTTATCACCAAAGTTGGCCGCGCTCTGCGGTGCCATTTGTCTCCGCGTGATCCCGCGAAGCGCAGTACGCTGCGAGCAAAGTCAGCGCGTGTCCCGGTCGAGTAGCACATTAATCAAACCGAAGACACAGGAACGCGAGAATCGCGATAAATCTCCGGCAGAACGATCGGGTATCAGAAAGCGAATCTCACCGGTAGCCTGAGATCCGGTAGACATCGGCGGCGATCGAGCTGCTCGTCCCGCGTCGTTCTTGCCCGCTGAATCGGGTTGATCCTCGCTTATCCTGCTGATCCTGTCGTTGCCGACCACCTCGACGGCCGCGCCATCCAACTCGAGCGGATGGATTATCTCCAAGCGTGGTTTCGGCTGCGGCGTCGACGGGATCTCGTCGATCCTGGAGTTGGACGCGTGTCCGTTCACCATGTCCACGTCCTTTCTGGAGCCCATCCTGAGGAATCTCTTCAGGGAGAAGCGAGATCTACCCCTTTTCTTCTCCTCCCTAGCCTCTGGTCCGCTTGTCAGGCTATCCTGCGACAGGGATATCGTCCTCCTGGATGCAGGGTCCGAGGATTGGTTGGTCGGATCCGGCAGGTCCGAGACGGCCTTCCGGAACTTGGGGCTGCACGATGACGCTCGCTCTCTCTTCTCTTTTTCTCTAACCACCGGCGAATCGGACTTGAAGGTCGCCACGGGGTTCCTGGCGAACAGCGAGGAGCTCGGAGCTAATTCTTCAGATAAATCAGCCGCGGGTGGCTTGGGCGCCATCCTCCTTTTGTTGGGCGACCGGATGGACTCCAGAACTTCCTCCTCGGCGTCCACTGTCTCGTTATCGCCACCGTCCGCGGTCTGACCCCTCGACACCGTCGGCGCCTTGGACTTGACTCCTGGAGACGACTTTAACGTCTCGGTCGATTTCGTCGCGGGTTCGACCGCCTGGCACGCGGTCTTTGGTACTCCTTGAACCCGCGAGATCTCCTGCTCGGCGCAAGACCCTCGAACCTGATCCACTCCTGGACTCGGAAGTTGCTCCTCGAACTTCTCTTTGGGTATCGATCGACAGGAAGTCGCGTGCTCTGTAGACGGAACGCTTCCACCTGGAAATTGGATGTCGGTGTATGGTGTTGGATCGTTACGTCTAATTAAGGGATCGTGTGATCTTATTAGCCATCTCTAATTCTAGCTGGGCGATATTAGATACCAAGGATTACATGATAGTGCTTCTATCGCTGATATTGGCTAGAGGGTGAGAATTATGAAAATTGTATAGTGATATATTTAAGACCCACTTGAGTTCGATGCTATTGATATGTTACAATGCTTAATATAATAATTTATGTATATAAATTGTATGACAGTATTATATCTACATATAGATAAACTACTACTAATCATAATTGCATCGACAGTTTCAACTATCCTAAAGCTATCACTCCATATGGAAATCCTACCTATGCTCTGAGTCCTGTTCACAGCATTCTGAACGGAAGGTGGCGGCAGAACGTAGCTCTTCTTGGTCTGGCTCGCATCAGAGCCCTTGGCCATGAAACTCACAGGTTTCTGGGGCACCACAGGCTTCACTTTGCATTCAGAATTGACCGTACCATGAAGAAACGACGGTCTCGGTTCCGTGGCGACAGTTTTGCTCGCGTCACCCTGAAGAGGAGGTCTAACCTCCACAGGTAAGGGACTCCTCGGTATCGCGGGTGGTTCGACAACCTCCTCTTCGTCCGCCTTTCCATCCGGTTCCCCAGCCGACTCTCTGCTTTCTTCAAAAGCGAATTTCATCGGAGACGCTTGTCCATCCACTTTTCGAGTTTCTGGCGGTGTCTCTTTCCTCTGAGTCAACCTGTCGCTCTCGGCCGAGTCCTCGTCGTTTTTCGATACAGGAGTCAGGGTCAACTCGATGCCCGAGACGTCGCTCTTCGAGAGTCTTCCCGAGAAGTCGTACTCCATCTTACCGCCATTTTGAACCGGTTGAACAGCCGTTTTCGGCTTCTCGTCCGGCTTCTTCATCGCTGGACGATGGACGTTCGTGGTCTTCTTGTCCGATTTACCGATCTCCGCGTTGACCTCGTTAACCTCCGACGTTTTATCCTTCGCGGTGAACTCCGTCGTCGACTCGTTCCGCTGGATCACGGAGATTAAGTTGTTAGACGCGATCAGAGGCATGTCCACGATCTTCTCCATTCCCGTGGGGTATTTCTGCTCCTTCCTCTCGTCCTTCTTTGCTTCCGCGTCAATCTTCTTCGCGGCTTTTGACGGCGTCTGCTAGGAAACATCCCAGGTTAGATCCGCGAGAATAAGATGCGATGACGGATAGATTAAGACGCTCGACATTTCGGGCAGTGTGTGTGCTCCATGAAATTTACTCGTAGAGCGTCGTGAGGCTTGAGTTTCTGAATTTACTGATTGGCTAGATTTTACTAATTTGTAGGATTTTATTTGTTTGAGGAGTTAGAAATTTGGGATTCTGGGGATTTGGAGATTTGGAGATCTAGGATTTGGGGATATAGGTATTTGGACATCTTGGGATTTGGGGATGTAGGATGTAGGAATCTAAGATTTGTGAGTCTAGGAATTAGTAGATGCAGGAATATGTGGACCTAGAAATTATTGAATCTAGAGCTTTGTGAATGCAAAAATTTGAAAGTCTAGAGATTTGAGCACCCAGATCTAGATCTACGAATTTGTAGTTCCAGAATTAGTGAATGTTCCAATTTGAGGGTCTAAGAATTTAAGAATCTTAGGATGTAGTATCAGTAGATTTGATGTAGGGACCTAAGAGTTCGTATCTTCAACTTCAGAAACTCACCAAGTACCTTTCACTTGCACATCACAAAACAAAAAATACCAGAAACTAACCTCCACTTTCTCATTATCGGCACTCTTGCACCTGGTCGGGTTAGCGACGAAGCCGTTGACGAATCCGTTAACCTTTTTGTCGCTGGGTCTCTTGGCAGTCGGCAGAGACTCATCGCCCCCGAACGGTGTCACCGAAACCAACAGCGTGGTCTTCTTGCCCTCGGAATCCTTCTGTATCCTTCCCAGCATCAAGGACGCGAAGGATTTCGTCGACGACGATTTGCTCGTCTCGTTCGTGGAGACGATCTCCGTCAGATTGGCAGTAATCGTATTGAAATTCGTGTTGGCACGCGTCAGGTTACCCAATGCCCGTTCCTCTTCGCTGTCTGGCACTAGTTCGTCATCGTTGTTGAATGACTCGGCCAGATCCTGCTCGTCCTCGTCCTCTGCGTCCGAGAAGAAGTCATCTCCCCCGTAGCCTATTATCTCCGTCAGATATTCCGTGAACGCCACCTTCTTCTTCTGACCTTTCTGACAGACTGTCCTGCCGCGCAGGATACTCTGAAACGGGGATTAAATTATTCAAATATATTCGGGGTGCTCGAGGAAAGTCATCTAACTTTTATGTGGCACGTAGTACACGCTATATTCGGTAAAAGATTTAATGAGCGTGGGTCGGGAGGTCAACGACTTCTAGAATGTATATTTATGTACGAGTATGTTAATATACTAATTCAGGGTTATGTCATCATGTCAATACATTAACATACTAATTCATGATTATATCATCATATCAATACATTAACATATTAATTCATGATTAAATCATCATATGGATATATTAACATACTAATTCATGATTCAATCATCATATCAATACATTAACGTTCCATGAGTGAACATGTGATAACATAATGTATGACGGTAGTATGTGCAGTCATACGCGATTACATTTGTCATTTAGAACAACTTGATATCCAATTCAGCAGCACAAACGGAGGAAACTTATTGCAGGAGTTATGTTTGGAAAGTGACAAGCAGCACGATCGCGTTTCTACCGTTCCACGTCGAAAAACGCTAACTTGCAGGATCGTGCTTCTGCTACGCCCTCAACGATCAAGTTCGAGCTTACTACGGCGATAGGTGACACTTTTCGCGACAGGTACACTCGTCTGCAACGTACGCTCAAATTCTATAAATTCTCTGCGACTATCGAAGTTGGCAAGTTTCAAAATTTATTTATTTTATACATTTTCCCCAGAAAAGCAAGATTTGCACTCGACTGTACACCGCGATCGCACTGTATGGCACTCGGAAACGATTAAGAACGTATTACCAGCAGTTTCCTGGTAGCAGGCATGAATTAAAGTTTCAGCGGCACCCGTATATATCTGGCAACTTCCGAGTCACTTTCGATCCAACCCGGTAATTAAATATTATTGTTGGACAGCTCGTTGACCGATCCCTGCGACTTAACCGAACTTATAATCGTTCGGGCAACTATCCTCTGGTAATCCGTCCGACTCGACGAAGACTACGAAGACATTTTATTCAGTATCCGAACAGAAAATCCTGACGTGTCGAAATCCTTGCTGGTGTATCTTATCGACGTCCACCAGGAATAGTTCACTCCACGAATTAAATCGATGTCTACAAGAGACAGTGTTTTTTTTCCACAACGGTTACAGCTTTCGGACGGTCAGCTGGACGGTTAATGAAAGCCTGGATGAATTATTCAGCAGGTATCGGGTCGTGATTTTCTGCCGAGCTGTTCCGAAATCACGTGGCTTCCGGCGCCACTCGATTAAACGCGCTCGAGCTACGACGGCCAACTAGCGGGCTACGAATATGCTCGCAAGGTATTCGGTGACGTTGGGCGAATTTCATTACAGGAGTCGGCGAATGGATGCACGAGTGGGAGGCACAGGTGTGACTATCGATGTACATATCGATACATGCTTTCATTTATACTGGTTAGGTGAGATTAGGTGAGGATGGTTTGTGAAATGTGATCAATTTTTGGAGTTGCAATTTTTTTTCTGTGTTAATTGATGAGTTTTATAGGTCACAAATTTTTTGAGCGACATTTTAGTTTTAGAGGATTTAAGTTGGGAAATTCGTCAAGTTGTCAATTTTCGGAATTCAAAATTTGACAGGTCAATTTTCCAAATGTCGAAATTTACCAAATTTGAAATTCCCAAAATTAAAGGTCTGCAAGTCCCAATCTCCCCAAATCTCAAGATCCCCAAATACCAATCTTCCCAAATCTCAAATCCCACATCCCAAATCCCAAATTTCCAAGTTTCCCAAACTCCCAAACTCCCAAATCCCAAATATCCCAAGTTTACCAAACTCCCCAACTTCCTCCAGAGTACACCTCCTCTCCCCCACAAAGTTACACTCGCCCGGAACGCGCCACAACTAAAAAACTCCCGAATCAGGTTATTTTAATGCGACTAACGGAACTAATTAATAGTGATCTTCAAAAACGTGGAAAAACCAGATTCGACTGATGGCGACACACGAAACGGCATTGCAGCACACAAGTTCAGTAACAAGATCACGGGACGAAACTCGTCGAATTAGCATTCCAGATTCGATAATCGTCGAAAGAATCATCGGTAACGACAAAGTTGTAATTTCTACTATCCGTTTAACGGAATCGTGTTAATCGACGCGAAGAGAAGTCAACGTGCGGGTAACTGTTTCTTGGAAAATTCTCGTCAAATTCTACGCGTGCATCGAACTGCATTATGACCGTTGCATCGACAACTGGGTTATTTACGCGGAGGACTTTCCGAGAATCCGGTTTGTAGAATGCTTTGAAGGAACTTACGGATCCACGTGAGTCGTACACGTGTACTTTGCAGTTTTCTGTTTTGTAACTTGCAGCATTTTTATTTGTGACGCACTCGTTCTTGGATTTTACTCGAATCTTTAATAGGAATTTTGCATCCACGAACTTGTCAGACACACGTTGTAAATAATTATTTAAATTTGCATAATCATTCATTCTCTAAACAAAATATTTTGAAGGAAATTTCGTGAGATTTATTATGAACAATATGGATGTCAGATTTAGTGACGTAGTTTAATATCCTAGGGTAATAAAGCCCGAGGAGGGTCCAAAACAACATATGCGATGGCATATCGATTACCAAATGTGAGAATGAACGTGTTACGAGTTGGTCATGAATATTTCATGTATTGATTTTTCCGAAACAAATTCTATCAGTTATGGATACAACGTCAAACTGTCGAGCCGAGCAAAATGGACAGGCATAATTTTCATCGCGGAACATTACGAATTTCTTCTGAAATTAGGATTAAAAATTTTCATTTTATGTAACGTTGTTGAGGAATAACGTTTTAATATATAACATAAGTAGAATGTTTGATAGAATTATATTTAATTACAGAAGCAGAATCTGCGACGGCCATTTTTATTAGTTCACACTCTGACCGTCAGCGTCGCATGGTTTCTTCTGCAACAATTGCACATTCATGAATTAACGAAAGTGAAAAATGAACTTTCTATTCTGAATACTGGGTATTATAGTGTCCATTGTTAGAATTAGATTTTCTGAACACTCAACTCCTTGGTTAACATCAAGACCCAAAGTTGCTAAATGCAAACATACTTTACAAACATATGCAACTTAACACATATGTAACATATGTAAAACATACATTTTAACCTTTTCCATTCATCTTACAATAATTATCTAGCTATGACGCAACTGAAGTCATAAGTTAAGTGTTCAATTACATTGCAAATGAAACCGTCAAACAACGTCGTAAAATATCGAGAGAAAATAATAAATATTCAGAATACATAAGGATTAAATATGTCGGATACAATGTGACCAATTTCGAGCAACTTTTTCCGATAAACGAAGAAGGTAAACGAAGAGGAAGCGTATTCAAGGGTTGCCCCGTACATTTTACGTTATATCATGATAAATCTTTCACAATGAACGCGGCGTGTCCCCTCATTTTTCTCCGGGAGAAAATCCATTGTTAAGAGAAGAATCCGCTCGAAGCCCGTAACTCGGACTTGACCGCGTCAAAGTTAATATTCCATTCAGAGGCTCGGCTTGAATCGCAGCGAGACGTCCCCGTTGCCGTAGAATTCTAAATTTACATGATGCATGTGTCCGCGTCACTGCTTGACAAGGGTGGATGCTTAATCGTCTAACACGCGTACGCAGGCGACAACCGAGAGGGTAGGCGTTCTGCGAGGGCTACAACGTGGGCGCTTCAAATAACAATCGACCTATACTGTGAAACATTTTTAAATTGTATTCATAGATCTACAAATCCATAGATTTCCATATATCTAAATTTCAAAATCTTGAGGGTCATAAATACCTATGTACCGAAATTCCTAAATCCCCAAATCCCTAGATTCTGAAATTCCTATGTCTCCACATTCGTAGACCTCCACATCCCACGACCCCCAAATTCCTATAATACCAAATTCCTAGACCCCCAAACTTATCATCAAATCCTAAATCCCCAAATCTCAAAGTCCCCAAATCCCCAATTCCTCAAATCGCCAGATCAAGTACCTAAACCCAAAAATTTTTGTCCCCAAATTTCCAGAACACCAAGTCCCTAGATTCCCACATTTCCGAACGTTTAACATCGCACATGGTCGCATCCTCTCGAACGAAACAACCATCGTTGAAACGTTTATAATCCACGCCCTGGTGAAAACAGAAAAGAACCGAGATGAATAGAGGCGAGAAAGCTCGAGCAGATGTGCTCGATGAGCGATCGAGTCGGATCACTTTCTCCCGCTGACTAATCTCGGGACTTTTTGGCGTCGAGAGTGGCCAAATAGAAAACGAAGAGCACCCATAACCGGAGCCGTGTGTTTCTTGTCAGTGGGCCCGCATTAGAAAGAGGATACACGAGAGTGTCAGTGGCATCCGGCGAAAGGAAGCTGGCTCGTAAAAAGTGCCGCGGAAAAGTGGGCGAGGAAAAAGGAAATGAAAAACGAGAAACGAAACGTCTCGAGTGAAATATACATTCTAGTTTGACCCTGTAAAGTATAAATCCTTTTGATCTTTATATCGTGGCCGAGCATGTGACGCAGGTGACGTTTCATTAATTCATCAAATGCAGTGTGTACGAATTAAAAAGTTGAGGGTACAGAATTATGCGAATCTGAGAATTTCACGATTTGAAACTTGATCAATATTTCAAAATGACCATGTGATCTCCCAAAATGGAAATGCTATAACATAAAGTGACTACACTAAAATTCCGACATCCGGTGAGAGTTACAAGATTAGTTATCACCTCGCAAGCTTACAAGAACGTTATCGAAAAGAGATACGTACCTGTATCTTGACATTATCGGTCTTGACGTGGTTCAAGGCCCTGCCAATGTTCAGCCTGAGCGTGTCATCTGGCAGCGTGTGTTCCTCTCTCGGTTTGAAGCAGTTCGAACAAAGTTCCTTCTTCCATGCGTTCTGCACGAAGCGATTGCATTGCGTGGACATCGTTGCTTCACTGCAGCGACAGCGAAAGTCCCGTTACATCATCACCCTGAAAGGAAAGAGGCGAAATAGTAATCGTCCAATTCTTCAGACGTTCGGTGAACGGAGTTTCGTGCGAGCACGTATGCGCTGCGAGAGAAACCGCTCCTCCTACGCTTTTCTATTATTCTACTGTCGTGACTATACCTAGCGAATTCTACACCTGCTGAACATTTGGTTATTAAGTATAATTTAAAACCTGCGAAAAGATTGTTCAAAATAATGTCCAAGTACAGCGATCGAAAATTCTGAAATCTCGATTCCTTCGCGCAAAAAAATGCGAAGGTCATGAATTTAGTTGCCAGCCTAATAGAATATATATGACCTCGTATCTTTTTATTCCGACGCAGCGTTACAAGTTACCGCAATACCAAGCGAGGAAATGAAGCGATTAATCAGTCGAGTGAATCATTCCTCGCGTTCCAAGGCAAGAGAGAAAAGGGACAAACGAAGGAAATTTAATCAATGTTTACCGCACACTCGCGAACCACCGAGCACCTAAACGTCGTCGTAACCGGAAAACGCATGGTCGTGCACTTTCATTTAAAGAACGAATAAATTCGAAAGAGTTACTATTTTCCTCGCGGTCAATTCTTAATATTTCCTTCGCGATCCAATATGGCGGGTAAAAGCGACACCGGAAGCGCGCACGATTATTCAGTCGAGCGGACAGTTCTGGTCAATTGTCCTGATTGCGATCATGGTGGTCACTGTCGACAAGCATCGAATTAACCTTGTCCATACTTTGTCATGTACTATTATGATTATACTGCGGATGTTAGTCGGAGAAAGTCACTTATTGCACTTTCATGATCTTACAATTTTGCTGATTTTGAAAATGATTTTCTAACCTCAAAATTTCCTGTCAACAATTTCAACTTCACAAATTAAGTCCTAGTGTGATTAAATTACGTCTATACTTCGAAACCTATACGCGACAATAATTAACGAGATAAACGAAACGAGAGTTCAGATAGAGACGTTCTGCAGGATTCCCTACAAGATGGCTTCTCCGGCGGTCTCCTGCTGGGAAAGAAATCCGTAGAAGCAGAAAGTTTCGAGTCGAAAGTTCGGAAAAAGTTCCGGAATCTCGTGAATTTCAAGCGTACCGAGGCTTCGATAATACGCACCAGAAATTTTCGAAAACCCAGCATGATTTTTCTTCTGCGAAACTTCACCAGCGAACTTTGCGCTGTCTGTTAATGAAAACGTTTCGCGATAAAACCGATATTAACGTGGTATCGCTCTCAATCTGACATTTGAGCCTGTTTTAAACGAATCGAAAATTTTAATCTGTTCGAAAAAAGACGAAGCAATTAACGAGTCCAAGTTTCTTCTATCTTCATAAAGCGAACGGTAGATTCTGTAACAAGAAGCTCGTAGAATATTCAAGATTAAACCCGTTCCCGTACTTCCGAGTAATTTATTCGACTCGTTGCGATCAAACTTTGTTGCGCGAAGAGGTGTTCACGGTGAAGTATCGCTTTATCCATCGGCTTCGAAGTTTCTTTTTTACTTATTAAAATCTTGAAGGAACGGGGACTTAATTATTTTTTCATCCCTTTTTTTCGATCACTAAAGGATTTTCACTAGTTTGTAATATTGCTGTATTTTCAAGGCTTGACTACACATTTTGGACGTGTAATATATTTTACTGGGTGCTTTTGCGTGTATTCTGAACACGTAGTTTCCATTTATTGTATTTCACGTTGTATTTTGACACATAGTATTTTTAATTTATTGTGTGCCATTTGGACACATTTACCATGTGTTATGTCTTCGACATGTAATTGTGCTGTTCCTCGCGTTAAATCACCACTCGTCGTATTTGACACGTGCTGAATTTCAACTTGTCGTTTTTTGGACATATGGTAATTGTTACGTGTTGGAGTTCCTCGCGTTAAATCACCACTCTTCGTACTTGGTGAATTCCAACGTGTCGTTTTTTCGACATATTGTAATTGTTACGTGATGTAGTCCCTTGCGTTAAATCGCCACTCCTTGTATTTGACATGTGCTGAATTTCAACGCGTTGCATTTTCAACATATTGCAATTGGTACTCGTAGTTGTTACTCAGTATATTGCCAATTCGAAGAATTGCATTTTCCACCTCCTCCTATAATCTATCATCTATCCTATTGTACCTATCTACTGTCTTTACTTCACAAAAAATCGTTAAATCGCAGTTATGTACAAAAGAAAAGTCCGCTAGAGCAGACATAAGTGCAATAATGAATGTTCCGTCTGACGTGTATACGCGTCCTGTGTCCGATCGGACAATATAAATCTGCCTTTAATGAAGACGCTTCGACACGAAATGTTGGTGGACGGGATTCCAGCACGCGGATGGAACGCAGGGGATGTAACGGATCATCGAGATTGGAAACGGTACTTTATTCCTGGTCAGCGTGCTTGCAGCACACGTGCATGCTAATGCGCGAACGTGGTGTCACTACGGTTCTTTGTCCTTGACGAATCCTGTGCCTATGAAAATGCGTTCACTTTATCTTTTGGGAAACTAACTTAACCGGGTTAACGTAACCTAACTAGTTTCGTGGTGACTTCGATGATTCTGTGCCTATGAAAACGCATTCACTTCATCCTTCAGGTACCTAACCTAACCAGTTTCGTGGTGTTCGATGAATTCTGTGCGGAGAACTCGTCCGATGGAGCACGTGTTTCCACGGGCACCCGTGACGTAACCGACGAGTCATAGAAGTCGACCTTGATTTCTCTTTTTTCCAAGTCGTCCCTGTCCTGGCGAACCTATTAGACCGGCTGTTGGAAAAGGCAAGAGTCGCTTCCGGTGTTCCAGATTGATTGATGCTACGGTGATTTGGTAGCGAAACAAGAGCGTGCTGCTGACGTTGGAACCGTTTGAGTACTCGGCCTGAATAAGACGAATGTCTTCTCAATAAGACAAATTGTTTCGTTTGTGCAAATTCATTTCGGTACAAAATGCGTGGACGCTGATCGCGTTTCAAAAATGAAACAAACTGAAGATGGAGCAAACGTTGTTAAAAATATTGGGATGACAAACGACACAAATGAGTAATTTGTAATTCTAAAATTAGTGCTCTAGATTTAGTTTCCATGTGGAGGTTAATGTCGTTTGGTGATTAGTCTAGTTATGACCATGAGTAGACCTTGAGAAATATTTGCACAAAAGAAGCTTGATATTTCGTCAGCAGGTAATTAGTATTGTACTGTAGTTAAGAGGAAAGTAACATCAAGGTCATCAACATCAAGCTACTGCAAATAATACCCCAATTCACAAATTCCAGATTTTGGTTGAAAATGCTACTTCTAAAAAATGGAGACCAAATTCCAGAGGTACCTCGAAAATATTAAAAATTGTAAAGCAAATAAGATTCATCACGCAATCAACAGAAGTGTCCGATCGCTAAAACGCTCACGAGCTTTTCCAGCAGGGAAACGCTATCTGTATTCGTAAACAAAGAGTATCGAGATCGAACAACGAGCTCCAGACAATAAGGCACGTCGATCGGGTTCGTTTTCTTGGTTACTTTGGTCCGCGTCACCTTTGTGGAATGCCTCGACAAGGTCTGCCCGTTCGACTTTGTGTCCACGACGAAGAAAAGAGAGGCGCGCGAGCGGACCATGCGCGTCCCTCGACATCAAACGCAGACTGCACCGTAAATCATGCTCGGTCAAAGTACGGAAACGCGAACTTTTACCAACTGCACAGATAGCTGTATCTCTCTGTTCACGTGCATCCGATCGAGCATTTGCGTTTCCATGACTTATGCGACTTGATCGTTTTTCCCGAAGATACCATAAATAATAGTATAGAAAATTCAGTTAATCATAATCTAAAGCATATACCTAAAGCATGTATGTAAAGCATTTATCTAAATCGTATATCTTCATCCCCAAATCTGTGGAACACACAATAACCTATACGTGGAAAGATCCTGTACATGCTAATAAAACGTGTACAGCCGACATTTTCTTAAAAATCCTCCCGAAGGACACCTATAACCGCAAGTTCCGAACGTAGTAAAATGGCGGTCCAAAATGGAGGATCGTTATACCGCGCTAATTTGCCTAACGAGTAAAAGAGACGCGTGAAATGGCAATAAAAATGCGATTAGCTTTCTTTTCCTGTAATGTTAAAAAAGTTGAATCTCCGTTTTATCCGTTGATTTATAACCGAAAACAGGAGGCCGCTAACAAAAAAGTCCGTCTTCATGCATAATAAATAAACCTATGTTCCGAGGACGATGATAAACGACGTCTTGTATGCAAATCCTGCCGGCCGTTTATTCCCGTAAGGTTTCGAAAAATTTTCATTCGATTGCTAAGAATCGATTTCTTTCGCAGCCGATGAAGAAAGAGTTGAAAAAAGAAATGTGGAAAATGTCTCTTCATGCATAATAGATAAACGCATGACGATACAGGTTTTGTTTGCAAATTTCAAGCAGCCCGTTCTATACTTGGCTCCGTGGCAATGAACGAGACCGTGTTTCATCGTCGCAAGTAGCGCGCCAAGAATTTGAAATGATTTTGGCTCGACCAGGTCGACGACCCGACAATACCAGCCGAGATGCTTGCTGAAGAGATCGATTCACGAACCTGTTTACGAGCAACCTCCAACTCGTTACGACTTCCCAAAAAGTTTCTTTACAATTCCTTTATCTACTTCGACCGATCACCGTTTTACACTTTCTCTTCGGAGAATTATTCCCAGTTTTGGAGAACCGAAGTTCTCGAGAATTTTATCGTTCTCCGAAGTAGATTCCGTGAATGAACTTATATCTACAGGGAAGATTGAAGTTTGGACGAAGTTTGGATGAAGGATTGATTATAGAATGGACGATTATAGGGAGAGAAATGAATATGAGAATTGGAGTGGATGAAGAGGAAAAACCATGTGTGTTACAGAATGTTGGACACTGTAATCAATGTTACGAAATGATATTTCCCAAGTACCAAACTCCTGAAGTCTTGGACATACCAAAGTTCTAAAGTTTACAGTCTCTTACGAAGTCTTAAACAAGTCTCGAATTCCCAAAGTTGCGTCCTGTAGTCACAAATTTCTAGTTTCGAAGTCTGGAACTTCTGAAGTCCTGGATTGGCGAAATCCCGAAGTTCAAATGTCATTGGTCCCACATGTCTACAGTTTCCAACTCTGAACGCTGCCAATGTTCTGAATTTACGAAGTCAACAACATCTGTAGTCCTCAATCTGAAGAATCTCAAACTTCCACATTTTTCAAGTCATAGAGTTCTAAATATCACATAGTCCCAAATTTTTGCCACAGTCCCACATTCCTAAAGTTCCAAATTGGCAAAGTCCGAAGACCCTAACTTCCCCAAGTCTCCAATAGTCCCCAAAGTCCCAAAACCCCAACTTGCAAATGTGAGAAACATCCATCTACTTATTTACCCAGCAGTACAAAGGAGGTTAACGAACTCTATCTCTTCCAGCAAGATCGTGCAGATAAAAACAGCAGAATAGTAGTTGAAATATCATTGGAAGTGATTTCCAAGAAAGAAGATCGTCTCAGCAAAGAGTCAGGCTCGATCTTGAACGTGATCTTGTGCCCGGTGGTCGCACGCTCGTGCATGCGTCATTAATTCGCTGCAATTGACAGGTCGTCGACGGTTACAAAACCGATAGTCCTAGCCGATCGTTCGGTAATAATATTCTGTTAGTAATAGAACTCTTTGGGTAGCTGTGTCGGTCACCTTCGATTTTTCTTGCGAGTTTCGGGACGAGCTCGTCGGACCCTCTCGACGTCGGGATAAATGGGGCAAAAATTTCCTTGAGACTGATTAAGCGAGGCTGTTACGACTTCCCGAACGGGAATCGAGCTGCTGCCACGGATAAATTATCGCCGACGGTTTGAGCACCGTTTAACGCCACGATATTTCTTATCGCCATTAAACGCGCCGAAATTCGGGATCGATGGGTCCGCACGCGAAAAACCTAATCGCGAAACTCTATTCTAATGTAATACGTTCTTATATGTACTGCGATATCTCAAGGGAATACTACGCCGCGAATATATTGCCGGGGCAAAAACTTTCGGGACAGGTTAAGAACTGGGTCATAGAAATTTGCTTCTGAAATATAGGGAGTTAGGATTTATGTAAGAATAGATGTTGGAATTGAAGAATTGACAAATTGACAAATTTATAAGTTGATAACTTAATGATTTCACGAATTGATCATTTGATAAATCGATAGATAGACAAATAGAACGCTAAAAAATTTAGAAATTTAGAGATTTATAAACACGAAACTTTGTGAATTTAAAATTGATGAAATTTGCAGTCATACCTGTCCTACACACACGGATGCAGTCATAATCCCGCACCGTTAAAAACGTTCGAATCGCTCCATAAAAAATTCCCGCCAATTAATTGGGTCAACGAAAAATAATTCCCAATCTGTGCACAGTGCATCAGCTCGTTTTTTCATATTTTTTAAATGGAAACCATCGCGATACGTATCGGTAATTAATCGTGCGCAATCAATCTATCCGCAGCGTAACTCTACCCGATTCGTATTTTAATTTTATCGAAGAGATTCGGACGGATGAAAATCAATTGATCGTCCATATAATTTCCCAATTTACGATCCCCTCCAACGTACACTGCTTCATACAAACTGAATTCACAATACAAACTATTCTTGAAAAGTTTAGGGTCTGAAATGGAATGTCGAAATAATTACCGGATTTCGTTCGATGACAAAAGTATCCTTGACCTAGCGAAAAGAAATGAGAGGGTAATTTTTTCCGCGGTACCGCGAATAATCGCTCCCGCGGGAGCCGGCGCCAGAGTCTGGCGATAAATCTGTCTCGGTCGGAGATCACCGATCTCCAAAATGGCTAATAAGTTTCCAGCTGGGTCCGCGAGAGAATCGCGTTATCTCGCTCCATCGGGAGCCCGGGCTCCACCCGCGGGCAAACTAGATCGTTTCCTGTTGCTTCTCCCCGAATTCCCAGACGACGTGCCGTTACCCTCGCCGGCTACTTTAATGCTCGCAATTGACCGGCAGACTAACGATAATTGCCGTGGACAAAAAGGCCTCGTTCAATTTTCGTGGCTCCGATGAATCCGGGAACGACTTGGTTACGCTACTTCGGTAATTAGTGAGTCATCGGACACGGTGTTATGTGTTTCTTTGTACAGGATGTTAGAGAAAGTTCTTTCGTGCAGACGGATTGGTGAATCATCGGTCAAACATTTGCTGTTATAGTCGGAATTTTGGGATTTCATTCGGGAGAATTATGACGATTGTAATATGGGTCGGAGACTAAGGCATTTAGGAATCTGAGGTTTTGGGAATTTGACGTATTTGGAGAGTTTGATAGTAATGTGTGAATATGTAGATGTAGGGATTTGAATTTTGACACATGGATATTTTACATTTTGGAGTTTATGGACTTGATATAGAAGTTTGAGGTTTAATAGATTTTTTGTGTACGAAAAAATAGTTGTCTATCAAAGCACCCCTGCGTAACAAAGAGCTTAAATTTCAGAATATATTCAAGGGAAAAATCAAAAGGATTTCGTGTATAATCCCGGTTGAAAGAACCCGAAGAAAATGAGCTTGTATATAGGGAGATAAGGTTCTTTCATAATGTTCGAAGGTAGGTTCAATATTTTACCGTGAATATCAATGCAAAGTACGGGCTGGAGCTTATAGAACGACCTAATATTTAGATAGCTCGTTGAGGCTCAATCAAACCGGGTCAGCAATTTCGACCATCAACGTGTCAACCTTGCAAAATGGACTCCGACGCCTCGAGTAAAAATTAACACCTTCCAATTAACACTTAGGCTTCATGGCAACGCGAGTGGTATAATAACATTATCCGGGACGCACTTCTAAGAACGACGTACTTACACGTGCACACGCTAGTTTCATGTTATATTCTAGGAGGTTATTGGACGTACAATTTGGGTGCAATTTGAGGTTAAGGAGATGTCTGATTTTCAAGATGTTCAGACTTTTTAGATTAGGTTTATGAATTTTTCAAGTTTATTGTTTATAGCTTCTATATGGATGTCATCATATATGGATCTAGATTCACAAATATCAGTGGAGTACCAATTTCTTCAAATACATATCTTCTCAAATTCATACTCCAAATACCTATCTCCCCAAATTCATAAACTTTCAAATACCTATCCCCCAAATCCATAAACTTCCAAATACCTGCCTCCTGAAATTCATAAGCCTCCAAATACCTGTCTCCCCAAATCCATGAACTTCCAAATACCTGTCTCCACAAATTTATATTTCCTATATCCCCAAGTCCGTGGATCTTGAAATTCTCTCTCCAAATCAATAAATTTCCACCTACCAATCTCCCAAAATTCTCAAGATCCTAAATTGTTAGATCTCCAAATTCCTACGTCTCTTCTAGGTCCCCAAATCCTAATCTCCTAAAATTTCCAGATCCCCAAATTAACCCATCCCTAAATGTTCAACTCCTAAAAATTCTCAAGAGTCTATGAACGTGATACTCTCTCTTTTAATATATTTCCCGTAGGAAAAGCAGATTTGCCGCTGACTGTACGTCATTCCGTTCGTTTTGTTCCGCCATTACGAAAGGGAGCGAGCCAACATGGGGAGTCGAGTTCGTAGCTGCGAACGATAATTTGTTTTGTCTGATTCTGCCGCCATGGGTTCCCTCATTGTCGTGAGAAGAGAATGAGGTACAGCCCCGACTCCCACGAACATTGATATTCAACGCTTAGGGGTTCGTTCGCCAGAATTCAAACGCATCGTGCGAATAATAGAATGAAAAGCAATTTCGAAACTAAAAAAAAGAGAACATAAATAAATAAAATTCTTCTCGATAACCATTCGATTATTCCTGAAACGTTCGATCGTTTGTCAGACAGCTTTGTGGGCGGAAAATTTTCCATTTCGCTGGGGATCCAAATCAGGTTTATCTCGATGCTTCGTAAATATTCATGAGATAAAAAAGTTTGTATTAATTCGATAGTAATGAAAAAGTAGACGTCAAAGAGTTCTTCGTCAAGAAAGGACCTTTGTGTGACACGCTGAAAGTTTTGAGAATGAAGCAATTTTTATATTGACATTGTATTAAGTTCCAAGGGTATCAATATCCAGAACTACCAGTATTTAACATTTCCAATTACTAATGTTATCAATTTACAATGATATCAATTTTTAAATCTAACAATATCCAACATTATCAGTATCCAAAGCTACCAACCTCCAGTACTATCAGTAATGTCCCAAATCTCTAATGCTAACCTCCATCGCTATCAGTATCTAACATTGTCCATCTCTAATAGTACTAACCTCCAACGCTACCTGTATCTAACATTGTCCATCTCTAATAGTACTAACCTCCAACGCTACCTGTATCTAACATTGTCCATCTCTAATTGTATTAACCTCCATCATTATGACTATCTAACATTGTCCATCTCTAATTGTATTAACCTCCATCATTATGACTATCTAACATTGTCCATCTCTAATAGTATCAACCTCCCACGCTATCAGTATCTAACATTGTCCATCTCTAATACTATTAACCTCCATCGCTATCAGTATCTAGCATTGTCCATCTCGAACCGTATTAACCTCCAATATCTTACATTTCCACTCTCTAACGAACCTAACCTCCAACCTTCCAATGTCACCCAAGTGCTTCAATCTCCAATTACAAATCTATATTAAACAAAGTATATCTTGTAAAAGATATGAGTTTTGAAAAAGTCTGAAACAGATTAAGTTTCCCGAGATTCAATATGGCGTCCTAATACTTTCACGCATCGTGGATAGGAGGATCTAAGGATTAAGATGAAGAAATGTGGCAAAGAATTCGAAGGTGAATCAGTCGAACGCGTTATGTAAAGTCGGAAGAGGGCCATCGGTTTTCAGTTCACCGTTGACATTCCAGCGCTCTCAGGATGCTTTTGTCGGACGATGTATCTGGCGTCGAATCTCGCGTCCGACATCCACGGATAAAACACACGGTAGAGGAGAGTGTTGGGTCTAGTAAAAGGAGGTGTGGTTACGGTCGAAGCTGGTCGACCTCGTTTAGGACCGGTAAAGGCATAACACGAACACAAGCGAGCGTGTCCGCTCGCGACGCTGACGCACGTACGGCTACAAATCGACTGTGGCTGTCTCGGCTTGTTCCAACCTTATGAAATACGCTTTATACGCCGTTTCTCTCGTTTATAATGGCTCGCCTGACGTGAGAAAGATCCACGAAACGCGAGTTTAATCGAGCTGCACCGATGCTCGTGGCACGGGGATGCAGACCGTGGAACCGAAACGGAATGCAGATTCATTCATGACGCCGCGCAAGAAACGCGACCTTCGCCGTAATTGACTGACATTTCAGTTTTACATAGCAGGAAATTCTGCTCGGAGCTTATGTTAATCGAGAAGAAAAGTATGTGTTCCGATTTGTTAAATATTTCATAGCAAAGGGAGTAGTTTCATCGAATCCGAGTTGGCACGGAGATGCCAACAGATGGGAAGATAACGATCGGCAGTTTGTTGGTGGAAATAATTCACGCTGAACGGTTCAGGCGAGTCGGCTACGTGACCGAAATTAGCGGCAGCGAAAAACAGTAAACGGTTTAACAACGGTTTCTAACGCGCGGATTACTGTTAGGCACACTGACAATTACGTGGCTGGAACTTCCGAGCATCTGCAAGCTACTACCATTTCGTGACATGGTATCGTGAATCATCCACATCAATTTCAAGCTTAATGTTTCCTCAAAGTAATGTATAAATATTGCTAACATAAAATTCTGGATTCTTCATTGAAACGATCAATGAACTATGTTCTTGGTTCCACGAAAGAATATTTGAGAAACGTTTATACAGTTATTCTTGTGAAATCATAAGTTTTAAATTGACATATCACAAGTTGTATTTGAAGATACTTTTATGTCATGAAAATGTGCTAACACGATTACATGTGCTTTATACGTTTACAGGTTTCACAGTCAGTCGTTGTTTGATATAGTTAACCGTTCATTTAAGAAGACAATTTTAATGAGACCTTGAAACAGTCTTTTTCATTCAACTTTGACATTTAAATTGATGTATCATAAGCGTCATTTCACAGCACTTCTATGTCATGAAATTGGCTGACACTTTACAAGTTTTAAAATGGGAGTTTGTTAGACACCTACTCATTTTTATTAAACTTGTGCCTTTAAACTAATACATATAAAGAATGAGTTTCGTATAAAGAAATCATAACTTCATACATTTCAGTATTTGTCAAGGTACCGCTAACGAGAAGACATCACTACAATACTTCCGTGCATCGACAAATAGGAATAATGCAAAGACCATTAATAAATAAGCCAACAAAAGCCTGAATAAACAGAAAACTAACGAAACTCAAACGTGAGGACGAAATGGAACGACTCGAAGCAGCAAATTCCAAGCGGTGAATCCTCTTACGCGCGAACTACTTATCTGCTTCAAGAATCGTGTATCTCGATGTTGCGCCGGGACAGTGCAGCGTTTTCCTTGAAACAAGCCAGCTGCAGAACGATCACGGTACACGCTCGTTTGTGCTGCCAACATCCTTCTCAAATGTCTGAAAACTAACAAAGGCCACTTTCGATCCTTGGAACGTTCTCCACTTCACTCGTTTCGACGATACTGTCGCTGTATGCGTTATTTGGCCACGCGTTGTATTGCTACCCATTGCTTTTTATGCGTTGATAACGTTACTGTTTATACTGATAGCGGTGAATATTGATAGTACTGAATATTGGTACCATTAAGAATTTTTACAATTACCAATTAGTTTAATTCGATATACTAATAGTGTACAATATACCTAGCACAAACTATCAGATTACCATAACAAACAGCCTTGGAATATACGCACACAAATCTATTAATTATTCTGCAAAGCTCATTATCCTTACCAGTGCATGACATTGCGCTTACCAGCACAAAAGCATATTTCATCTCTTAAAAAAAAGTCCGATTGGTTCATTTTGTTCTGTCGCCAACGTACACTCGGCAACACATCACGGAAAGAATAATGATACTTTAAGCAGCCACACGGTAGAATAGAAATTAGATTTAAACAGCTTGTAATCTGATCCGTGGCACAAGGTACAAAAGGTTTCTTCATGCTTGATATAACTTATGGGCATCCGATATGAATTACCCGTAGAACAGGTACGTGCCTGTGAGCTACGTCGACCAAGAACTGGCTCTACCGATCGTAACTATAACCTGTTAAATAAAGTATCTCGATCCGGAGGAAGCCTGGTGCAAGAATTTATATTCCGCTCGATTGTTCTGTTCATCCGCTATTATCAAACAACTATAAAATAATGGCAGAAATATTGGGGATATAATAGGGGACAAAGAATTGCTTTGTGGTGATTCATATTCAAGCTTCATACAGATCATTAAATAATACGAATAGATTTTTAATGGGGAGAGTAAAGATGCTTCGTGGTGACATTAGTATTCAAACGTCACTTCAAACCCACGTACATTTGGTTAATTAGAATGCTATAGTATCATACGAGTTCTGTTGAAATTCATACATCGTGCATAGTTAAGTTTAAATTGCCATGCACTTAATCTCCGAATAGAACTCCATTAAGCTTCAAGCGCTAGATTTCCAAGCTACCAATCTCCAAACGTCGCCATTGCAATCTGCGACGTTATCGATCTTCAACATCAAACGTTATCAATCTCCAATGCTGCCAACGTCCAGCACAAGCAATATCTTATATTATCAACGACACTACCGATATCAATCTTATCAATATCCCACCTCCATTATTTTCAACGCTACAATTTAATGGCTATGCAAGTTTACCAATCTTCAATGACAACGGTATGCAATGATATTAATCTTTAATGGTTCGAGTAGTGCTAGCAATATTCAGTGACATTAGTATGCAACGCTATCAGTTTTGAATGACAGTATAGAATGCTACCAATCTTCAATGACATACTATCAATTTCTAAGTGACCAAACCTCACCGCTATCAATTTCCAACGCTACCAATCTGCATTATCATCAATCTCCAGCACTACAAATTTCTAACCATTCCACCCCATCAGCAGTAGACGTTCGATCTCTATAGCTACCAATTTGCATCGAATCGCAAAATGGAGGATCAACAACCAATCTCCAACACCGCTACCAGTTTACATTATCAATCTGCAGCACTACAAATTTCTAAACATTCCACCCCATCAGCAGCAGTTCGATATGTATAGCTAGCAATTTGCAAGGCAACCAGTCACGAAATGTATCGGCAACCAAGTATCAGCCCGGCTAGAAACGCATCGTGAAAGGAACGCTTTATATTCAACTGCTACGGTATCGAAATGGAAACGGTTCGAGTAGGTCCGTAGATCCGTGATACGACTACGCTCGATTGCCCGCGCCTGGTTGGCCGGGAAGAGTTACATAATTTCACGGTGAGGTTGTGACCGTTCCCCCTGGCCGTAATCGAACGACAATAAAAATCCTCGTGGTTGCTCAAGTTCTCCCCGGTAAGACAACCGAGACTCGCAAACAACCTCTGATACTTCGCACCGTTTCAGCGTAACGGCTTTATGTAACGAGGCGAACGATGGATTTTCACCTCGTCGATGCGCTTTCGTGCCTTGGTAATCGCGTTGCGACGATCACGTGAATTCACGCCGATAACGTCACGATAACTACCGCCGGGATGTGTTCCGGTGATAAAGCGCGAAACTTTAGGACGCGTTACACGCGTTCGCGATACTATAAAATATGCCGTGAATTTATAGTCCCTCTCGCGTGGCACACGCTTCTTTTCCGTGAAACACGGACCGAATGGATAGTGGGGATTACGGGAATACGGAATAGAAAGACCCGAGGCGACTCAGGCATACGGCTATAAATACACGGCCAAGTCATGGGAGTACAGAAATGGGAGACTATTAGACAACGAATGGGAGTACAGGTACGGAGCATGGTAAAATCTTGGCCCAACAGGATATACGATTTTCAACCAGACAGTTTGCTCCCCTACTTTAATTCGCTCGTAAATTCGCCCCGTCTTTACGCTGTTATTTTACCCATTATCTTTCGACGAGATTGCTGTTTATTTGTGCTCTTTTAATCGTTTGATTTCTACCAACTTAACCCTCTGTGAAGGGTGACTCACAGTCAGTTTAATACAATTTGAGTGAAGGACTGTCTAAGTGTAGTGTTATACGTGTGATATAAATACGTACAGGGAAGTAGACAGTAGTGACAATTTAGTTATCTCAAAATAGATAGAGAATTAACCTGAAAATTACGCAAAATTTCCACCTTCGCTTAAAGATTTATTTCAAGAAACAAACATTGTTGATATACAAAATGAAATAAATAGTAAACGAATAAATTCTTGCTCATTTTTATCACAACGTAAATAAGAGAGAGGCAATGAAAAAAATTTGTGCAAAGGAACGCAATAAAAAATCAACAACTTTATCATTTGACAAATGGTTTTTTCTTGTCTATTGATTACGTGTTCAATACATTGTAAAGGAAATTTTAAAACTGTTACGTAAGACTTGGATTATAAATTCTTTGAGTGAATACCTGAGAAGAAATCGATATTATCTCAGACGTAATCGATATTGTCTAACATGTAATTATCTGACTTGTACATTAGGTAAACTCATAATTCTACTTAATGGAACACGAGAGTTGTAACCTGTCGTGATTGAAAATGTTACAAAAAGGCTAACTTGCTGTGGGGTACGACACCATTGTCCCCAATATTTATCAGTTTCTATTAACCTAAATGTTTGTCATAAGTAATTAGACTTTGCAGAGAATTGGTCACCCAAACGTAGCAAGCAAACCGTGAAATCGATCGATCGCGAGAAAATGCCAAGAGCACCGAATGAAGTACACAAGATTTACAGCTGAAACTTCGCGGGTAGTCGTGTTTTCGCGGAACTGTGCGATGGTCCTGAAATTCCCCATTTCTTATTACGAATTTTTCTTGTTAGCCCGCAGTTGAAGAAACTGCGGCCAGAATTAATGCGCGAACTTAAAAAGGAGAGGGATGAAGCTTTTTAAGAGCCGCACTCGCCGGAAACTCGCTCTATCATTCAAATATACTTGAAGGCAACAGTACATTCGCTTGCAACTTCTCTAGACAAGAATATATGTGAACTTATGTGAACTCACATATGTGAACGCTCATATGTGAACTTCACCATTCTTTATTTGTTAACGTGGTTTTTATACAAGATTCTAATTTTCTCAATATAATTTTTAACTTCAAAATATAATTCTTTTCTACATACAATTCCAAACTTGTAAATACAATTACAAATTTCTAAATACAATTTTAAATTTCTAAATATAATTGTCTGTATATAATTTCTAAATATAATTCTAAATATCCAAAAATAATTCTAAATGTCTGAATATAATTTCTAAAAATAATTGTACACACAAAATATATTTGTGACGTGATTATGACTGTAGAAATTTCTGAAGCCTCGATAGGCGAATAATCGCGATTATTTCAATTCCATGAGTCGGCAAAGACTCCGTTTTTCTTTCAGCCTGCGATTCGTTTTTACATAGGATTTTTAACGCCATGTCTTTCACTTTGAAAGCTAGAATGCGCGAAGCCAGCACACGTAGGTGATATGCGTGCCAGAGACTTTCCCTCGTAACCCTGCGATCTTACGTGTCTGGTCTCGTTCCACGCCTTGGCCATCATTATAAGGCAATCAACGCCAGAAAACCGAGCGAATTAACGCTTTTACTTAACAAAAAGGCGACGGGAAGGCAGGCAAACATTATGCAGAACGAAACGAGATTCGGGGCTCGATAAAAAGGGAAACGATAGAACGGTCCGGTAAACGCGGATCCGTGGAACCGCGGCCAATTAACCGGTGTCGTCTTCTCTGATTATTATTCGTTTCATAGAAACGAATTCGGCGGATCTAGAAAGCGTTATTTTCACCGTGACGCTCTTTTGAAGCCACGGAAAGACTTTCGTGCCGTCGTAAAAATGTGAAACGCTGTTTCGAGGCGTTTCTCGCGTCTTTAAAAACGTGGACCGAACTGTTTGAAATTTTTGTCAAAGAAGAGAAATTCTTTGTTTTAATCGTCTCTTTTTTCTTGTGAACGTGTCTAATTCTGGTTTTGTTCATTTTGAGTTAGCTAATTTTGTCAAACTGTCAAATTCACAAATTTCGAAATTTTTTAGTTATAGTCTTAAAATTCCAAATTTCCCAAAGTCCCAAATCCTCGACTTCTCTCTTGTCCGAAGAAGACGAGAATAGACGCAGTCGTAAAAAGATCAGAAAGCGGATTGAAAGAAACGTTTCCAAAAGTGGCTGACACAGTAACAGGGTCCAGTTTTTTCGCCGAACGTTTCCTGGATCGTGAAACCTTTCCGCCCGCGTGGCGATCTACGAGATATCGAGGGCAACGCATCGATCGTCTTCGGGCAATTAGAAATCGGTCACGTTTCCGCGAAAGCAAATTTTAAGAAGGCTTTCGCTATTCGACCGCCTTGGGCTCCTCCGTCGCGGGGTCATTGTTCTTTTTCTAGACAACTATACTACTGTGCTAAGTAGGATTTCTTCGGTAAGAACGTTTCTGCTGAATGACTATTGATCATTTTTTATTTTCATACATCTCTATCATTTAAAACATCTCTATCTCCTCGATTATCACATTTTCAAAATTATTTACCAAAAGTGTAGGTGCACGAAACGTCGCTCGTACGTTTGCACGAGAGTTTTTAGAAGCGATCGTCGGAAATCGAAAGATCAAGGTTCTCTCGAGAAAGGAGAAGGAATTTGTTCGACGAAACGCACTAGCAGCGAAAATAGTTTCTTCGTCATCGACGGTAGGCGAGAGCCCACTTGCCTGATACAAAACAGACATACTGGAAATGACATATCTCGAAAACTGTTCATTTTTCGACACCCACAAAAGTAACTGTAAAAACGATACACTTCATCCGGAATATCAAATTGTCAAAAATTGAGTGATTCTTTTGTAAAATACTTAAAAACAATTGGAAAGACTATAAAAACAGAGAAAGATAGGATTATATATAAAGGCAAGACGTTCAGAAGTACAGGCAAATAATTGTTAAAAATCGAGATACTTAATAAAATGTAATGGAGTTACTCTTCTGTAAAGCACTTGGCAAACAACTCGGGCGAAAGACAATGAAAACAGAGAAAGATACGATTATACGGGGAATAATTAATTTCATGCAACAGATCCAACTTTCGCCTACCGGTGTACGTATTCGGAACGCGTTGTTGGAAACGCGGACAAAGTTTGAAGCTCGGTGTCGCTCTACGCAAACTCGACAGCGGCAAGACTTCGCAAACTGTGCTGCGTTTCGTGTCTGTTACGCGAGAACTTCTTAAAAAACCGATGGAAACTCGGCTGCTTTTATTTGCCGGCAGCCTCTTAGCCGGAGATATCGATAGAGAGGACGAAAAGAAAGAGAACGCGTCCCGAATATACGGCAATCCGAATATTTTTATTACCGCAAAAAGATGAAACGGAGCCAAGGGGAGATTGCTCGAGTCCCACTTTAAACGTGGTCGGTTTAAAAAGAACGCTCGACACGTAGACAGGATACACGCGACCTTTCTGAAACGTTTCCTCCGCCTCGAGTTTCTGCGAGCAAAACCTAGACACGAGTCCCGCGTCATGGGAAAGGGAATAAAAATCTATTGTGCACCGGCAGGAGACGCAAGGTCCTATTGTCTACCGGTGTTTGCGTCTCGTTTCGCGGTCGCGCGATTCTCACCTGCATTTAGGCTAACCATCTTTTCAAATTCACAGCTTATGCTAATCGTTTCGACGCGTGAGCACTCGTGACTGACAAGATTTTATCAATGTAAACATTTGCTGAAATGACTGGAAAGTTATGTTAGATAAGGTTTATTTTATTCTATTGTTGCGAGTAGAAGGTTAAAATCGAAGACGGTCGACTGTTATATAGTCTCGCGTTATATTGCCACAAGCTGGATTACTATGCGTTATTGACACGCCTTAATATTGTTACACTGCAGATTACTATGTGATGTATTGCTACATGTCACATTACCATAAAGTAGCTGCACTAATCGCCCGCCAAAAAGTAAATAAAAATTGCAGAAAAATGTGAAAGAAGAACGTAGCGAAATCCACATTCGCGGAAGGAAGGACCATCGAGGCCGGTCGGCAGCAAAAAAACTAGGCCTAACCGGCGTGTCAGGGTTTCTAGGATCGTCGAAACTCTCTCTCGACTGGTCGTCGGCCCGTGTTCCGGTGTTGCTCCTCCCGTGGCAATGGGCACAAGGTCTCTGGACCCGGTTTCCTCCTTTTTTTTCCCGGCTCTGGAGTATCGGCGCGTCGTCCCCGGGCAGAAACACCTCGACCCGTTCTGGGACGACCTAACGAGGCGCGATACAATTAATGCGAAGCCCTACTTCTCGACCGATGCACCCGTGGCTGCAGTTTTTCCTTTCCTTCGCACGTTTAATTACCCGCTAGAAGAAACGACCGCCTAATGAGGTCGTTCTCGATTCCATGGCGAACCAACTAATTCCGATATCCGCGAAATACCCCGGCTCAACTTTTCCTTTGGCCGACATTAATTAGCCTCCGGGAGCCGTGGCTTTTGTCTCGGAAGATTGACGTTCGATCATCGGTATTCCTTCGCGGTATTCGTGGAATTTGCAGTCACTTTCGTATTCGCGGGCTGAATATTGCCGAGATTTATACGATTCTCGAGGGCGAAGAGCGTGGGAAGGCATTCCGGGAGAAAGTGCCTAATAAGAAACTGGTTACGAACTTTTACGATATTCGGTGACTATTGCAGAACCTTTGCACTCGGGTGGTGATCATTTAACTTAACAATATGAAACAGGTACTTTTTAATTAAATATATATTATACATGTGATGTATGAGTGCACCGAGACATTAGTGGAAACTTATAGCAGAGAAATAATAACTAGCCTTATGACACAACATGTGCGTCACGTTCGGTAATTTTAAATTTGACTTATTCAGAAAATCATATGCTAAGAAGTTAGGTTAAGTTAACCTTTCCTTGTACCACAAATATAAAATCAGACGAGTATCTTTTTGAACAACCTTCTATAAGGTTGGAGGGAATATCACGTTCGTGAATCGAAGGTAATCGATCGATTTTAGGACGGCATAGTATCCGACGATGACGAAAGCAAACGAAAGGTTACAGTATCCCTGACCAACGTTAACGGCGTCTCGATTCTTTCCACGCTCAGAAACGTCCGTGTAACCTTTCCCGCTCGAACTTTCAAGGCGACTCGATCGTGCATTGCACAAAGGCTCGCTCGCGATACTCGAGAGGTAACTATCGGGCTAAAAATCGATCCGCGGCGAATAAATTATCGTCAGATGAGATTTCGTTCGAGTCGCTCTAAAAGAGAGACTCCTCGATGATGAATGAAAAAAGGAAAAATTCGAGGTACACGGGTGTAAGCTTTTCTTTCGAACAGGATACGAACATTTTTTTTATTTGAAGATATATTTTAATGCTACATATTACTAGAGCAATATTAACTATATTAAGTTACCTCTAGTTCAAGTGTAGTAGTTTGTTTGAAATTACATATGCGTGTATGATCAACAGAGCTGACCCACTCATGCCAGATTTTAATTAGCTTTCCCGTGTTTGCAGCAGGATATTTTTTACACCTATGTTTACAGTAAAATATTAAACTCGTGCATCCAAGAAGCGTATACCATTCTTGCAATCATCTCATCTTTAACATACCGCATTTTAGATATGTCCTAATTGCACGATGGCAATTTAAAGAAGGGTTTATGGAAAATGTGGATATTTGGCATGGTAGTAATTGAAAAATTTAGATATTCAGAAACGTAGAGATTTGAAAACTTGAGCAGAATTCTGACCAAATAGCTCTTCAACACCTCAGCCTCATGTCATAATTATCAAGATTATCGTGACACAAAAACGAACTTTAAAAAATAAGAAAAATTGTGTCCTCCGTCAAGAAAGGAATTGAAACCGCAAGGGTATATTTCACAAAGAAGAAAAGAGAAGAAAGTCGGTACCCAAAGATGGAGCAGAGTGCGTTTCACACGCGTGCAGTGTCACTGGCTCGCGAGCGGCGCGCACACGCTCGCGCGAGTCGCCAAAGAGGTCAATGCCTCTCTCGTTCTTGTTCATTCGCGCACAACGTCCGACTGCGTCCTGCTTGTTTGCGTTTCCTCTCTGCATCCAGAAGCTTCCTCTCTATGGTTCTCCGTTAGCCGACCGGAAACGGGACGAATTTCCTTGGATCGCGTTTGTGCTGTTATCCGAATCGAACCTCCTTTGCGATACTTGTTAACGCTTCTGACGTTCGGCCCCGTAAAGCGCACGCTTAAACGTTTGTATACGTCTCTGGGTTTGATGCTTCTTTGCATAAATCGAGAATTTGTGGATTTCTTGAATTTATAGATTTTTAGGTTTTTGAAGTTATTACTTTTCTATCTTTCTAATTTGCAATTTTTCTGAATTTCAAATTTTGTAATTTTCGGGTTGCAGATTCTCATTTGCACATTTTTCAAATATTTTATATTTACCACTATTTTAAAATATTGTAAGTTTGCAGGTACTAAATTATCGAATTTTCAAATTTGTTTTATGTCTACATTTCAAGTATTCAATTTTCCAATCTTCTAAATTTCAAGTGTTTAATTATTTTTATCTATGGACTATTTTTATCTATGTAGATGTGGTGATTATGGTTACACGGATACGATATATAGGGTGATTCGACGACCTGGGTCAATGCGAATCGAGATCTCGAAAGTCGAGCAGAAACAGTTCCGTCTGCTCTAAAGGATATTGTTCCAGCTCGTAATATGGCCTGCTAATTACTATCTAGATTCGAATAGAGACCGCTCTCTATTCCACGGTACACATTAGGAGCGAGTTTTTAGTTATTAGCAACGCGATACTCTTCGAGGTGCTCTAATTTTCGATTCAATTTGACATAGGCTAATTTCAACACGATTCAATTTTAATGTAATTCAATTAGATACAATTCAATGTAACACAATTCAATTCTAATGCAATTCGTCGTCGACCAATTTTGGTGCGATTCTACGTCATCAGTGACTGATGCAGCTTTTGTAAAATGTTGACTGTCAGTCATCGCTGAATGACGCAGGCTGGACAGAAAGTTGAGTATCAGTCATCAGTGACTGACGCAGCGTAAACAAAATGTTGAGTGTCAGTCACCGACATGACACATATTAACAAACAACCGTATAAATTATTCTTCCAAAATAAACCCAGACCCGAGTATTTCTGAAAAGATAAAAGAACTTTGTCAGCAAGAAGCTCGTCGGTGAAAAGCACTCGTGAGAATAGAAACTTTGAACGATACATTTCGCAATAACCTTTGGTTCGTTGTACTTTCGCGTTTTCCTTTGCACACGCGTGTTCCGAGAAAATCCGATAGCCGGGGTACCGATCGATGAAACCACGAGACGCTCCACGAGATCCAGGATCGTTTTCAGAAGCCTTTGACGCTCGCATCGTTTGATTTTCCTTCGGCGCTCGACGGTTTTCCTTTAATTTCGCCGGGCTTTTCATGCGATTGCTTGGAACACGCTAACACACGCTCGATGAACGCGCGTGGACGCTCGATACCGGGAGGATTCCTACGCTCGGGGACCACGTACGGGGCAAAGTTCCGCTACGTGCCAGCACGTTTGCCATCGGTCGACGAAGAAACGCATAACTCCGCCAACGGCGTACATAAACCACGCGAAACGCTTCATTCGCTTCGATAAAACGATGCCGGATGAGAGCTTGCCACTGTCCGCTTCGATCGTCGATTATCTACGATCATCTGTGATCTTACATTTCTTGCTCTATCGATACTGTATCGTTCTCACATTTTTTTAACCACTTTTTGCTGATTCCCAAAATTACCAAATTTATAGATTACCGAATTTCTAGTCCCCCAAATCCCTAGATTCCCATATCACTAAATTCAAATTTCAAGATCTTCAAATCCCACGATACCCTAATCCCTAAATTCCTATACCTCTGCATCCCCAAATTTCATCCCCAAGCACCAAATTTAACTCCTCCAAATCATCCACATCTTCAAATCCCTAGATTCTAAAATTTCGTGATCTCAAACTCCCATATTCCCGTATCTAGAACGTGACACATGGTTTCATCTCGAGACAAGCGGCGAATATCAAATTTTACGATCAACTGGCTACAAAACTCTTTTATTCCTTCGTATGGGCAAGGTCGATTGTTTGCACCTTTTCGATGCATTCGACGAAAATAAAACACGAAATTGAAGTTTCGAGAAATGGGATTGTGAAGTTGGTAAATTGCTTATTGTTTGTTACTGATAAAACTATGATTAACCAGCGTCCATTATACACCTTCAAGTTGTCAACAAACTCACAAAATACTTTATTTACAACAATCGCATAAAAAGAATATTTACAAGAATGTCACAAAATAATTTATTTACAACCTCATAAAATACTTGACTTAATGGACACCAGAGAGTTGATGCATTTCACGGTTAACAGATAAAAGTTCATATTATAAAACTTCATATCATTTGTTAATTGTAAATTACTTCAGTCATTCTGATGGATGTAACGCTACCGATTACGCGTGGATCGATGAACACAGACTTTTTACCGATACCGTTAGAGTCTACGGACTGGCTACTATTAATACTGCGAACTCTTGATCCCTCAATTCTTCTCTTTTCTATCTTAGCTCGTCGCGAACACTAAAGGCCATTGTGTATGTCAGATGATGCTCCCCGTATCTGACCGATGAAATGGAGCAAAAGTGTATAGCTAGAGCGAGCATCGAGAATGGCAGATCTATCGTGTATTACTTTGATATCCTTGTTCACAAAATGGAGGAGCGATTTCGTGATTGACACTTTCTCGATACTATGAAAATGGACGTTTGTAGATGATATGGTAGAATGTTGGTGGAAGACGTGTTAGAATATTGTTAAAACACTTGTTAGGTGAAGTTTGGTTATAATGACATGTTACGTGAATTTTGGTTAGTTAATAAAATGTGAAACCTGGAATATTTTCACCTCAAAGTTGTAATGTTTATCAAGTAATAGTGTTTATCTAGTGTTAATTAAAAAGAGTGTGTATCAGCAAGGATGCAAGGATTTTGATGCAGGGACCTCCTACTTAGCTACTCTCGCGGAATCCGGTGAAGTTTCATGGCCGACGAAATAAATATTAATGGCGCTACCGCTCCGTTGCTAGATTCGCCAATAGAAGTTAACGAACACGAAGAGGAGTACCGTTGCCGGCCGGTTGGCCGGGAATCTGTGCCGAAGACTGCACGCTCTCCTAACTTCCGTTTCGTCGTTGCGAACTTTCCTCGGAAACCGACGTTTCTGTTTGTTCTCGCCTATCCTGCCTTCTCCTTCCACTCGGCTGGCTCGATTGCCTCTTACAATTACGCCCAATTAACCCTTTTGCGACAAGTTTGCCGCGAGAAAAGTGAGACGAAGATTCGGATCCGTTAAGCCCGTTTACCGATCTTGAACAGTCACCAGTTTTAGAAGCAGTGGAAATATATTTTGGGAATTTTAGAATTCGAGAATTCAAGAATTTGACAAATTTGACGATTTAACAATTCGAGAATTTATGAAGAAGCAATCTTAAGAATTTAATGATACAGAAATCTAGAATTTCCTCAATCTGCAAATTCACAAATGTAACAATTTAATAATTTGGAAATCCAGGAAGTGGCGATCCACAAATGAAAAGATATAGAAATTTGGAAACTTCCGAACCAGGAAATGACTGTAGAAACGCGGTAATTAAAAAGTGAACAAATCCATAACGAGAGATTGTTACGATACGAAGGTCCATTAAAAAAATTTCGCAAACGTAAATGCAATAAGTTGTTTCGCAACGGTGCGAATCGGAACCGGGTTCCGGCGTCGATATTGTCGTCAGCTTCCCATCGTGATGGCAGAGAAGCGAGGCTAATCACCGTCGGTAATTCGAGTACGCGTTAATTACTGGGAAAAAGGCACGTGAATAAGTGAAAATCCCGGTCCCTTTGTTGTGATCCAACCAAGGTCTGACTTTTACATGGTCGACATTGGCAATGGGACTTTGTCGATCTCATTAACTGGAGTCCTCCCGTGAAGACCATTATTTTCCCGTCTATCGGTCACCTTATCGTCAATGAAACTCGTTAACGGACTTATCGTGATCTACTTTGAAAAACTACTTTCACTCGCTCTCTCTGTGAGCAAAACCTTTGGAGGATCGCACTTCGATTGTTAAATCGTATTTGGTTACTAGGAAGATAGGGATGTAGAAATATGGGAGTATAGGGACGCAGGAATGTGGGTATCTAGGAATATAGGAATCGATAGATATAGGGATGTAGGGATATGTGGACGTAGAGATATGCGGATGTAAAGATATAGGGACGTAGGGATATGTGGACGTAGAGGTATGGGGATGTAGCAATATGGGGATGTAGAGATATGGGGACGTAGGGATATGTGGACGTAGGGATATGTGGACGTAGGGATATGTGGACGTAGGTATATGTGGACGTAGGGGTATGTGGAATGGGGTATTCAGATATAGGAACATAAGAATATTGAAATAAAGGAATACATGATCTAGCAATCCAGTAATCTAAGCACCGAGTCATCTAGAAATGCAAAGATTCATAAATTCCTGCATTCAAAGATCTACAAATACTAAGATGTAAGAATATATAGATTTTTGAACATATGCACACACTTGCGCAACGTAATATTCCCTAGACCTACGCATAAAAAAGAAAATATGAATCTAGCTCGAATGTTCCCCCGGTGAAAACGTTCGATCGAGGACACAAGCTCGTCCCAGAACATCGATCGGCTCGAGGACTTTCGCATTCCTGTGTATTTTCTTTTACGGATCCCCACCTCGTCGCCGCCCCGCGGTTTCGAATAGTCTTTTTTTTCCGCCGCTCGCTACCACTTGCCACCCCACGCTCCACATGCTAATTCGCACACCACCCACTTTCGTGGCATCGACTCCAGTCGAAAGTGCGTGCAGACTCGCGGGAGAATCTCGCGGATTCCGTCTGCACACGATCCTTTCACGCGATCGCGCGTTATCGAGCGCACCGATCCCGGACACTTTCTAAGCGCTACGCTTTGCTCAAGGTTGACGCGTGAACGTCGCACACGCTCGCCTCTAACGAGCGTAAAACGTGATAGAAACTCTTTCGGTGACCGAGAGCTGACGCGAATATCGAAATCATCGAAAGTTGGAATGATAGTTGACTGGGATACTGTAGGTCAACATTCTTGATACATACAGAGTGTCAAGTGTGGAGCAATTCACATGTGGATATTTGATAACTTTGCAGAATGTACATACACATAAATTACACACATGTACATTGAACACGTAAATTGCACATATGTAAATTGCACACATGTAAATTGTCTTACACCAGTGTTGAATAGAGTAGATGTACAGTAGAATAAAATAGTTACACAGATCACTTCATTACTCCAAATCCATTGTTATAAAATACAGCAATTATCAACCAACTATTAACACCCCTATTGTTATAAAACAGAATTTGCAAGAAGAGCCGGCGCAATCCGTAAAGATGAACTTAAGATCACGTAGTACGCGACATCGAATTAAACAAAACTGGAATTCCGAAATAACCAGAGCTCCGTTATTAACGGAGTCGTGAATTGTATACGAAGTTTCGTCGAAACTATCTGGAACGCAATTTCGTACTTGTGTTTCCACAATCTTGGGGATCGATCCTAGTTGCCGGCTGCGGCGCAGCTCGAAACGAAACAAAAGCGAGAGACGCAAATTCACGTGGAAGTTCGCGTTGGAATTTTTCCGCGTGGCGTAGGAAAAGGGTTAACGAGGAGGCAGCGGGGGTCGTAAATGCCACGGTGGCTTTCTCTGCCGACTCGAGACCGCGTCTTTTGACGCGCGCAACCGAGTCGCGTCAAAGCGTTCGCAGCCTCCAACTCCTGTTACCGGAGTTACCCGTCGACACTGGATCCTCTGTGGACGACCACGGGAAATCTTCCTTTGGCTACGACGCACCTGAGACCACGAACTTGGAACGAATTAACACTTAACTCCTCGCCGATGCTAAGAAATACCAAGCCGCTCGAGATTTTACCCCCTGTAAACGACAGTCTAACGCGTCTAACTTCGTTAAGCTGTCGTTACGCTCCGAAACGACGTTGTACGCGCGTTCGAGCGTGCAAACTCCTCGGATTCGATTGTCCTTCGTTGACGAACTTCCTCTTGTCGAATCTTTCAGCTACTGCAATTAACCGTCTCGCTTCTCAACGAAATCCCCGGGGATTCTATATTTATACTCGAATGGGACACGGACAATTTATAGTTCTGCGGATGAAGGAAAGTTTAAAACGACCACTTGCGTATATGAGTATCTGTAACTTTTATTAGATCTACCGGGAAGTTTTGTCCGATATCACTGCAAGTTTTTCGCTTCCGATGGCACTGTGGGTCATCGAGGGCTGACGCTACCTCATTATTGAGTTACTGTTCAGGAAATATTAACACATTAATATTTATATTGGGTATTAGTAAATTACACTGTTCTGAATATTAATATTGACACATTGATCACGAGTTAATTCGTGTTTTCCTGCCCTAACTGAGTTACCTCTTGTTTGCATTAAGTCTCAATTTTTTAAATTCATAATAATTCGGGATGTGGTAGAAGCTAGATCGTGTTCGCTTTATTATAAAATATTACTTCTCTTGATATTTCGGTTTTTGTTACAGTTCTAGTGTAACGAATATTCCCACCACGTGACGGTGAATGTTTTAGTGAATTATGAGATGCATTCATTTCAGTGAAATAGTAGATGCTGTATCTGACTGCACAGTTTATTTTACCAATAAAAGGACTGAAAGTTGCATAAAAGTATTAATATTAAAGTTACATCGAATAAAGAATTAATATTCAATACTAAAAGTTACATAGAAAACATGTACAAACTTTCATTTAAAATTCATGTATAATATAAGGTGTACTTTAGATTATGCACATTTATATTTATTTAGAAAATATCCGGTGTGTATGTCAAATGTATTACAAAACAACGTGTCAAGTTTTAAAAGCGAACAGAATTTTCCGACGTGATACATCATTCTGACGCCGCCATTTTTGTTTCCAAGCGTCTGCTCAGCTCAGTGACCTCGTCATTCAACGGAGCCATAGGTTAAATACACGTATCCAGCAGAAAAATTTGAGCGAGAGTGTAATATCATTGAAGTCGATAATGGCCGATACGTCTTAGGAGAAGAGAAACGAGCTCGAATTCGATGAAGGGATCGTTCGAACTTTGCACGATGGAAACCCGCGTCACGATGTTTGCTTCCGTCACGTCGGGATTCTGATTAGCGACGCGAGACAATGGCCGGAGCTGTAGAATGTCGGTCGATCGACGTGACCTTTGAGCCGATGACATTTTGAACCCTAAGAACGAGAAGAGAACTGCGACGCTCGTGACGTACACTCGGAGAAACCGAATCGGAGTACACGTCCAACATCGGTTTGCAGATTGATCGACCTTTCTATCGATAATTCTCGCTTCGTAGAACCCTTTTCTTCGGATACGTTCCACGGATTGCGACTGTAAACTCTCGCTGACGATACGGAAATGTCGCCGGTGCAGATTTACGGAATGATTAAATACACCGGAATAACTTTGCATCGAACTTGCCTGTGCATTTGCAATCGATAGTACTTGCACTTTTATTTTTATATTTATGGAACAAGCTTTTATTCTTGTATCTTCTAACTCTGAGGTTTCTTCTGTTTAGCTTTCGTTGGTGATTTTCACCCAAATGAAATATTAGCTCGGAAAGTTGGTTTTTTAATTTTAAATAATGTTACTTCCATTTAGTATATAAAAAGAAATTCTGTGCCTGGATTTCTATTTTCTTTAAAATGTCGAAGATATTTTGCCCTGCTTGTAATAAATTTTTAAATTCAGATCGATATCAGATAAATGCAGTTTCAAAATGTAGAAATATAATACCAGCGAGGTATTAAAAATGTAAAAGTATCATTTTCCAATATCAAATTCCGTGTGCCTCGGTATCTGCATTATTGTGCCAACGTTGTTCTGAATTTGATATTTAATTTTTATCGACTGCATCTCGTAATAATTCCAGCATTTCGAATAATTGGGAAAGATTGATATGCAGAGCTTAGGTTGTACTCGTAATTATTATTCAGTCGCGAAGGCAGCATATTCTACGAATTAGAATACACTAACACTATGCACGTGAAAATGGAGCGAGCGATAAGGACGTGTGGGTGTAAGCGTCTTCGGAGAATAATCTAGTGACTATGAATGAGCTCGAGTGGGCGATTGTAATAGAGTTCGATAAGTTAGACGTGCACGAAGAATATCTAGGCCTGTATAGAAAAGATCCGGTCTCTGCAACCGAAGAATATTTATCGGTTCTCCAAAAACTAAATACTTTCATCATATAAGAATTTTGAGATGTAGGATTTTACTTCTACATACTCAAAAGTGTTAAAACCTACAAAATAACCTACATCTGTGTAATATAGAGTACATCTCTTCAATTTCAATCCGAGTTGAAAACACAAATAGAAACTCTGCGCAAACGTCCGAAAGTCCCTAGAATGTCTCCGGTTGGCTCCCATGGAGTATCCCGAAGAATCGAGAGTATACGCGAAAGCCCCTCGATCTCACGATTTCCCCGAGCGAGTTGATACAAAGTTATCGCAGTCAGCCAAGCTTGCCGGTTGATTCACGTCCGGGAGTTATTTCGAGCGGAAGTGCATCGAGCTTAGCGCGTTAAAGCTCACTGTTTCTCGAAGCGGCAGCAGACTTCCGAAAGAAGATGCACCAAACTAAATTTAGATTTATTTCACGCGTGGTAGCGGGCCGTCTGGAAGCTGTCCGCTCGTTCAAACAAAACAACGGTTAGGAAGCTCTCGAGGCTTTAATGGAGGTACGGCGTTGGTCGAAGGACGCGATCGGCACGCGACGCCATCGTAAATTTAGACAAGCGGATTTTCGTCTCGTGGAAATTATGTGGCACGCGTTATCGTCTACGCCGGGTTATTTACGCTCCCGACGCATCTCGCTTTCGAGAACGTATATATAGAGGGTGTAAAATTGAATGCTCCGAGAGGGAGACACTTTGTTCAAGTAATACTATTTTAGACTCACGAAGGGAATCTTTCGACAGGAGGGTAGATGTAATTACGGAGCTTTTAAAACTATCGGCAAAATACACGAGCATCGACAAAATTTTATAAGATTACTCTAAATTTATCTCTCAGCCATAGGGTTAGAATCAAAGAACAAGTCTATCATAATTTCAAGAAATATGTTCCCTGAAATAATGTCAAGATCAGTGTTAAATTCAGCCATAAAGATTATGCAGCTCTTAAATTAAAGTGACAGGAATTATAATTTCTAGACGACCATAAGAGGTTAATTAAACAGTGCAGGTTTCCGAGACGTTTGTTGATGCGACTCACGATCGCGAATAATCAAGAGACAAGAATAACGAGAGGCATCGGTCGACTTCCGGTCGCGGCACATCGTTGAATCGAGCCACGTTTCCTGCGATGTACCTCCGCGGATATTGTCGCCTGTTAATTGCTAGATTCTGCAGATTAAATAATATTGTAAGGGCAGCTGAGAATCGGAGAGACCGTGGAAAAGGTGCGAATCGCTTTGTTAACAACGCGAAGAACGTTTCTCGGAGGACTTCTTCGATTGTTCTTATCTGCGACCGTAAATCTTTGTCTGACTGTATCTATCGTCGAGAAAGTAGCGGTGATTCATCTAAATATTTAAATGCTGCTCTACGACGCACAATAAGGTATTCCCTTTATCTGGTATACACGAATATTTATGTTATCGCGGGAATACTTTGATACGGGAACCTTTCGCTGCACTTGCGTAATAATCGTGGAAGTTCGGTCGATAAATTATTTACTTGTGGCTCGAGCTTAGATACAGTCAAAACGGACTCAAGCTTTCATGTACTCACATATGTACTTCTAGAAATATGAAATTAAATATGAAGTCCTAACAAACTTCTAACAAAGTAAATAATAAAGCAAACTGTAATCCTTCAAAGATTTTCCAAAGATTAAATTAATAATGTTCCTATAAAAATAAATGGAGGAGTTCCTTGATTGTATCTGACAATAAAGAAAAGGAGAAAGAAAACTCACGAGAGTGTTTCCACGCCTTTCCACATCGAAAATAAAATTGTACGAACGATAAAACTCGATCGTGAACGACGGGACGCGTTAAACTAGCAATGGTGTTCGTCGCTTCAATGGATAAATTTCACATTTTGCAACGGCGCGAGCCTTCTTTTTTTCTTATTTTGTCAACGTATTATTAAGCCATCATTGCCCTCCGCGAACCGTAAAAACTCAGCCGTGCTGCAACACCACTTGAAACTCCCCTGTGAGCAGTAACCCCCGACCGGAAGTAGCACGAAACCGTCTTTGAATTTCTCCCTCGTGTTTCCTTCGTGTCGCGTGTTCCTCTTTCGCTTTTCTTATTCCCGGAATTGCACCTCGTAGTCCAATGGTACTTAATATTTATAGAAACGAGGTGAAGTGAACGTGTTACAACGTGCGAGCTTAAATGTGTACCTTCGAATTGAATGAAAAAGCGTTATTAAAAAAAAATGAGGTTGTTAACACACTGGTCACAGCCAGCAATTTTAATCGACCAAATGCCACGTCAATGTGTGGATGACACATGCATTTACATAGGAATTTGTCACTCATACTATGAGCAATTCCTTTACTCACCTCATTATAATCATTGTGCTAACATTAGAAACTTGAAGTGATCGATAATACAAACATATTCGGAACATTATAAATAATACAAAATTTGTTTAATAACATTTTATACGGTTCTATACGTCTTAGAGTGCCTCTCGTTATTTCACCGGATGTTCTTCTACGTATTAAAATCTTCACGCACTTAAAATCTTCCATGCTTATATCGCCATGCATTATATAGCCGTGCATCGAGTTCTCGCGTTGTATCCAACGCATTACATTCTCAACGCATAGTAGCACCACAATTAAAATTCTCAAAGTACTGTACCACTTCACGATCCATTCTCCTCGCATTATATAGCCTAACATTAAATCCTCTACGCGTTTTATCGGCAATAATCATCAAGAACATAGCAGACGCGGATCTCGGGCGCCTGTTACGAATGTGTTAATAAATCCGCCGTTGTAACAGAATACCAATCAACATGTTCCGACTGTTTATGCTCCGTTTCGCCTAATTGCGCCTGCGAAACCGGAATACCGTTACCGTTGGCCGCGTACAAGCAAGGAAAGAAATAAAAAAGGATACGGTTTTGCTGCACGCGAAGGACATCCAGTATAATCGAGCGATTTTCCGCTCTTTGTCCGCATCGTCAACCTTTTACGCGAATTTTGCCGTTGAACGATGCTATACGGAATAATATCTATCGTCTTCTGATCCATTAACCCATATCAATAGATTCCGACAAGTATACCACATGACCTTGGGCTCACCAATTTCATTCTATCTTCGTGCAACCGTAAAGTACATCGAAAGCAACGATTTTATTGAACCATAGCACGCAACTCTTCAAAACGACAGAGTAATTAACGTTTACAGCTTCATTTATGTTTGCCTGAGAATATGACACGAACTCCCTTTCATTACTTCGAAAAGAATGAAACGAAAATGAAATTTGCTCTTGCACTTGCGAGACCATTCTTTCTGAACAAACGTAAATTTCTCTTTTATTTTCGAGAGATGCCGCGGTTTTACAGGATTGTTACTTTTGACGTACTTTATAAAGTTCGAACGAAATCCATGATACCAAGGTCGTGACGTCTCGCACATAGACCTTGTAACTTTTATCGAAATGACGTACAGTTTTTCCAGGAATTACTCCTTAAAGTGACCGTTTCATATCTTCCCAAGTTTTACGGCCGGGGAATGCGTCTCGCCTTCGATTCACCGTTAAAGCCTCGCAAATCAAGTGCATCGTGACGATCGCCGCGAAACACCGTATCCCGGTGCCGTTATCGAGCGTTCGAGGAGCGTTCACGGGGAAAAACGAGACGCAGGAGAGTCTAAGCGTCTTCGAGGCAGTCGTAAAGTTTTACGAGGCTTCGCCGATGAGGATCTCTCGAAATAGCTCGCGCCAGATCGTCGAGAATGAACACCGCGTACCAGACGGACGTTTCCTTCCCTGTGATCCATTCTTCCGACCGGATGTCGCGTCGTGCCGGCCCATTCATTCGCATTGTACGAATGAACCGTTCCCTCGCGAGCCTATGACTCCGTCACGCGTTCTGCATGCGTATGCGCTCATAATCGCTCGCGAATGCACTGCTGACCATCTTGCTGACCTTAGCAAACCTGCTGCAGGACAAAATTTTGCGATGGAATTTTACCTGCTGTTCACAATGGCGTTGGAAGTGTAACTTGATAGTTGGTTTAATTGTTTGATATTGTATGTTATATTCTTAATATTTAATAATATTACATATAGCAAAATTACATATGCATGCAATGTAGAATAACTGCTTCGAATCAACATAACCTCACTACTTGAAGTCATAACCTCACTGACCATCAGAACTATTACAAAACCACCCAAGTCAGAAGTTGATTCAACCCCGTTTTGTAAAAAATGAATAGAAAGCACCGAAGGCTTTCACGGTTTCCCGGATCAATTGTGAAAGCCGGTAATCGGCGCCGCATCGAATCGAGGACTCTTCCTGGTATTTCGCGAGCTTTCCTGCAGGATTGGCTCATCCTCTCGACGGAAGATAATATCGATCTTCGTGTGACGAAATCTGCTTGGGTCCGTCAGACCCAACGAACCGTGCAGGTTTCGCAAACCTCAGGTTTGTTCTTCTAAACAGGAATTTGTGGCTCGCTGCCTCCCGATACAAATCGTATGTCCGGATATCACCAATTGTACTGTTAAATTTGTGAAACTTGGTAAACTTACAAGAATATTTCTGTTTGCACATCATTTTGCAAAAAGAGTCTTGTATGAATAATGTGTTTCAATTTCTTAGTCAACGATTATTGTCATTGAAGACCAATTATCTGCAAGTCCACGGATTTTGTCATCGGAGAATAAAGAAAAATCGTGTGCTAGCAATGATTCTTATTAATCAGTTGCATAATCGAAATTCATAGAAAAAACAGAGCTTGTTACTCATCGTGCGACTCGTCGATGATTTAGAACGCGTACTGCGTTGCGAGGCCGGCTTTTATTTCCTTCGGAATTTAATAGTCGAAGGAACATCGAGGGCGTACGATGTCGGTACGATGAGAAAATTATTTTCACCCGTGTAATTAAAGCCCGTTCAGTGTATCGTTAAGTGTTGCAACGAGAATCAATTGAACGGAACTAGAACATCGCTGAGAACCTATTACAACGTTTGCCCATTGAAAAGCGTCTCAATATTTTCATACATTGAGCAACATTTACCTTCATTATACAACGTGGCTTTCTCGCGATTTCCGAAAAAAGTTTGTGTCGATTTGTAATATAAAATAGTAGTTTTTTATTGGACTTCTTAATACATATACATATGTATATAACGAGTAGTCTCTTCGTTGAAACATCACCTCGTTTATAAAAAATGTGTTTAATTAAGTAATCATTAAAATTGCAATTAATCAAATAGTTTCAATGAAAGCACCATTAAAATTAAAATGACTGGAATAATATTACCTAAAAGAATATTTGAATAGAAACTATTTGAATTATAATGTTCAACTAGGTATTAATGGTACAAATTAATGAATTACATCAATTAACCAGATATAAAAGTAGTTTTAATGAAGTGATCATTAAAATTGGAATTATTCGACTTCAATCATAAAGATGAAAATTGCAGGAATAATTGTAATTAAAAAAGTATTCGAAAGAATTTGAATTGAAAGGTTTAACAAGAAATTGCCACGAAGCAGTATGCAACGAAGCGTAGAATTTTCGAGCCGATCGTAGAGATGTAGTAGGAGGAACGCATTCGGAGAAAGTTGAGCACACCAGTCTAGCCTTTTACACGTTCGGCTTCGACCGAAGTGAGATCGCATTACGAGGACATTACCTACTCTTAAAACCGCGAGGTTACGCGTCTGACTAGTCGTTTTGCGACGTTACCTACTTAAGCGGATAGTAAAGAGAATGGTGATGGCTGTTTACGATCGCTCATCGATGTATCACCAATACAATCCAGTGTCTGGCCGTTGCTCGAGCTTCTGATAAAAGCTCCTCGATATTAAGCTTCGCTTTGTCGATGATACTTGTTGCACCGGCTAAGGATTACGGTATAATAATACGATTACTCCGATGTATCTTGTACCGGAGTTCACTTGAAATTAACGTGAAATATTTCATTATCGGCCGTAATTAAGGTTAAATTCTCAATACGGTCGACGTGTAATCGCGATTAGAAATTAAAGCGGCTAATTTAAGGCGATTGGGTTAACGATTAAATTACGGTGAAATTAATATCACCAAATTGATATCAAAAACGTTGCAATTAAAAATACTATTAATAATTCGAGTAATTTCTTTTTTACAATTTCAACCGATACTCGTTTTCGATCTATCCACTATAAAAATATGATTATCGTATCGACAGATAACGCAACGATTATCATACGGTGTGGAGATTATAAAAATATCGTGACAGCAGCGTTTCCGCTGATTACGTGTTAGAGAAGTAGCTCGGTGTCGGTTTAGAAATTCTTCTTCCTGTTGGAAACCAGATTAATCGAAAAGATACGGTTGGAAAAGCCTTATCTTCGAGCCACGCATTAACTCCGTCATTGTTGGCAGCTTTCGTCCGCTGTTTTGACGCGTTTCCCTCGCCTCGTTAAGAACAAATTCACCGAACTTCGTCGCGCCATTCAATTCGTTGAACTTTCCACCATGGACTTTCTCACCCGGTTAGAAACCGCTGGCAACGCGTGCTGCGAGAGAATTTACCTTCTCGCACGGATGCTGTTTCGAGAAATAATCGGTTCGCTTTAACGCGACTCGCGCATAAGGTACGCGAGTTTGCATCTCATTCACTGAATCTCGTTTCTTCGATACAAATATAAATTTTACTCTCGTATTTTACAATCACAATCATTCTCATCTCCATATTTCCAAATACAACTTTCTAAGGTTACTAGAGTTACTAGAATCAAACCTAGAATTGACATTTTATCATCTTTGATGTTATAGTCACTACAATTTAGTCATCAAATCCAGATGTCATAATATCTAGGGTCTTTGAATATCTAATATATTTCCTAGATTCCTAAAGTCACTAGATCCCCATGACACGCAAAGTATGAACAAAGCGTTACAACTTCCGACCATTGTAACGTTTATGTAACAGACTCCTTATATCGCCACAATTCCGAGGTCGCGATTTAAGAGCAATCGTTGATTAAGTAGTTGCTCATTTAATTCTTGGAAGTTTGCGAAAGGACAACACCACGGAAGCGACCAGCCGTGTTTTCCCGGAAGTTGACGCGGAACCACGGAAGTAAAACAACTGGAAGGAAAGCGTGGCTTTGCCAAGCCAATCGAACGAGCGAAATTAAAGGTGCGTTTGTGAACCACATGCGTAACGAATCCCGCATATTTCCGCGCCTTAATTTAATTGTATCCAGCCACAGTTTTCCGTGTTTTAACCGGGTATAATTACGAAGACTGTTCTCAGGATAACTGGAACAGGAAACGCATTTAATGCACAACGCGAATTCAACCGTATAAACTACGCTCGCGGCTTCAACATTTTACAACTTAATAGGTGTCAATTTCCAAATCCCAAAATTAGATTACAAATTAGAAGGCAACGAAACCTTTCACATCAGCGTTGAAAATCGAAAATTGAACGTCGAGATACTCGCTTCTGTTTACCGTCGTTATCGTTCTAAAAAGGGAAGAGGAAAGATAAATGAAAGAAAACGTATAAACGATAACACGTAGCCACGATTCCGTACACGCGTTGCAAATGGAAGCGAACACATGTACCACGAGGCAAAGTGTATTATTTACGTACTTACTCACCGTTCAGAGAGCAACGATCCGACAAACGTTCCGTGCATAGTTCATGCAACCGGGGACGGTAACTTTCCCCCTGTTCAATTATCAAAGGTTAGAAGTCTCGTCCGATATCGCCGCGCGTAGTCGGCGAAACTTGATTAATTGATTCGAGGGATGAATCCAATTACGCTGAACCTTCCTTAAGTTTCGCGAAACGACCTGTCAACTTTAAGGAACGACTCTTTCGCTTGAAATAACGTAGGAAAATCTTATAACGCGAACAATTTCTTGCCGTTCTGGATGAACGACATCGGAACTGCCCTTTTTTCAACCGACGGTTTAATCAAAGAAATACGCTCTGTCGTTGTTTCAAGACTTTGGTGGAAAAAAATTAAGGTCACTCTGGCGTCTCTGGCTCGGGGAAAATTGATCAGCTTCTATTAACTATATTAATGTCGTATGTAGGCTAGGGAGCTTGGGAACTTTCTAGTTTTGCAATTTTTGAGCTTGTCAGATTTGTTTTACGTGTGAGGGATTTTTAAAAATGTCGGAGGGTTAGAGATTTCAGGTGAGAGTTTGGGGATGTTGAGATTGAAGGTCTTGGAGATTTAAACATTTGTAAAAGTGATTTGAAA